>CM055116.1:1243012325-1244212325 GCA_029206835.1 Rana muscosa | reverse complement strand
GTTAAAACAAGAGGGGGGGGTATGTGACAGCAGGAAGGTAAAGTCACCTGGTTGCATCCAGGGGGGTAGATATATTTCGCCCAGATTCAGGCTTTACACCGACTTATACAACTAGGTGGAGAGTTGTATAAGCCCAGCTAAGGCTAGTGGGCTCATGGATGACTCATACCTCTAGGGAGAGTGTGGGGCGTCGTGCAGACAGGGAGTTGATGAGACCAGCTGAAGCTTTTCAGCTCATTTAGGCCTCTATAAGAACTCCCAGCTTCATTAGATGTTAGCTCATGCCTGGACCCAGACCTGTGTGGACTGTCTAGGGAGAGTGAACCCCTGTGCGGTGAGACAAAGCCTGTGTGGCTATTTGCTTGGACATTTAAAACCAGGGACTTAGGGACTAGGACAGCACTAGGCTGATCCCAGTTGTTAGTTAGGAAACCTGTATGTTTAGTCAGAGGTCAAATTGACCAGGATTTATTTTGTTTATGTTTCTTTTGGCTTTGCTGTGTTTTGTCACTGTAAATAGAAAATAAACCGCACTTTTTTTTGATTTTGAAAACCACAACCTCCGTTTGCTGGGCCTGTTTTTGTGTGGGGAGCCCATCCCGGGGGTCACACACACCCGCTGCCGAGCTAACCCCCCCCACAATATATATATATATATATATATATATATATATATATATATAGTATGTGGAGACAATTGTGTATTACCATGCACTGTGCAGCCTCTTATATTATGACCTACTATTATAAAATGTTACTATTTTACATGTGTATGTATACCCCTTTTTGCTTCAATAAACTATGTTTACATTGATTGGTTCCTTCAGTTAACAGCATGCTTCATTAAAAGTCCCACCCTTTATTAATCATGTTCAATCTACCCGGGATGGAGGTATGTATAGTTATTGCCTCATTTAAAGTCCCAACCTTAGCCTAGCCTTAGTTGTTTTTCGATTCGAAAATTTATCGATTAGATCGTTTCGAATAGAAAAAAAAAACGGTGAATTTGAAAATTCAGAATATGAATTCCGAAAACGAATTCCAAAAACGAATTGAACGAATCAACCAAATTTAACTAAACAAAATAACTAGATTAACAAATCAAAATTAAATTAAACTAATTTTTTCGTCATGCATGTAAGGTACCTGTGATAGGTAGTGTCCGAAGTGGAACTTGTGTGCTGAGGATTCAGGCGAAAACGTAGTCAGGCAGATTAGGTTGGCAACAGATCAGGCAAAATGGTACACGATCGAAATCCAGAGAGTGGTCAGGCAGGCAAAGGTCATACACGAGCTGGCAGTGAAGTACAAAATCAGCAGGCTGGAGAGTAGTCAGGAATTCAGGCAGAAGTTCAACACGAAAATCAGGATCAAAAAGCAGTCACAACACCCAGGGAGCTATTCCACACAAACGGGCGCTGAGAGATAGCATCACTTCCTTTTTAAGGGCTGCTTTGATTGAAAATTGTCCACAGCTGGCAGTAGGTGGGGCTGGTGAGTCCAAGGTAATGTTTAATACTGAGAGGACATTTCCAAAAGTCCAGATCTGCTCAGTAGCGCAACAGGTAAGGCTGCAGCTTTGGGACCAGGAAGATCCCGGTTCAAATACACCCAGGTACATGACCAGGGATGAGCCGAACACCCCCCTGTTCGGTTCGCACCAGAACCTGCGAACAGACAAAATGTTCGTGTAAACTTTAGAACCCTATTAAATACAATGAACTCGAACGTTCGAAATCTAAAGTGTTAATTATAAAGGCTAATATGCAAGTTATTGTCCTAAAAAGTGTTTGGGGACCGGGGTCCTGCCCCAGGGGACATGTATCAATGCAAAAAGAAGTTTTAAAAACGGCCGTTTTTTCGGGAGCAGTGATTTTAATAATGCTTAAAATGAAAAAATAAAAGTGAAATATTCCTTTAAATTTCGTACCTGGGGGGTGTGTATGATATGCGTGTAAAGTGGCGCATGTTTCCCGTGCTTAGAACTGTCCCTGCAAAAAATGTCATTTTTGAAAGAAAAAAAATGCATTTAAAACTCACTCGCGGCTATTAATGAATTGTCGGCTCCCGGCAATACATACAAAAGTCATTGAGAAAAAAAAAAAAAAAAAGCGTGGGGGTTCCCCAGAATTCAATTACCAGGCCCTTCAGATCTGGCATGGATTTTAAGGGGAACTCCACCCCAAGTTTAAAAAAAAAATGGCGTGGAGTCCCCCTAAAAATCCATACCAGACCCCTTATCCGAGCACGCAACCTGGCCGGCCGCAGGGGAAAAGGGGGGGACGAGAGAGCGGCCCCCCCTCCCTCCTGAACCGTACCAGGCCACATGCCCTCAACATGGGGAGGAGGTCCCCATGTTGATGGGGACAAGGGCCTCATCCCCACAACCCTTGCCCGGTGGTTGTGGGGGTCTGCGGGCGGGGGGCTTATCGGAATCTGGAAGACCCCTTTAACAAAGAGGACCCCCAGATCCCGGCCCCCCCCTATGTGAATTGGTAAGGGGTACATTGTACCCCTACCATTTCACGAAGAAAGCGTAAAAAAATGTTTAAAAAAACACACAAACACCTTGAAAAAGTCCTTTATTTAAAAAAATAAATAAATAAACATTCCAGCGGTGAAATCCAGTGTCCCGCGGCGATCCCGATGTCCAGCGCTGTCCTTCATTGGTTGTGCCTGAGCGGACCTGATGGGGAACTCCCTCTCAGTATTTTAAATGTATAGACCCGCCCCTTCTAAAGTTCCCCATCAGGTCCGCTCAGCGGACGAGATGCGGAACATGAGAAGGGGCGGGTCTATACATGTATTACCAAAGTGAGAGCAGTTCCCCATCAGGTCCGCCCCCTCGGTATGTCGGACCCGCCTACGTCATTGGCTTGAGCGGGGAACTTCCTTCACTGTGTAATTTAAATTTAAATAGTGAAGGAAGTTCCCCGCTCAGGCCAATGACGTAGGCGGGTCCGACATACCGAGGAGGCGGACCTGATGGGGAACTGCTCTCACTTTGGTAATACATGTATAGACCCGCCCCTTCTCATGTTCCGCATCTCGTCCGCTGAGCGGACCTGATGGGGAACTTTAGAAGGGGCGGGTCTATACATTTAAAATACTGAGAGGGAGTTCCCCATCAGGTCCGCTCAGGCACAACCAATGATGGACAGCGCTGGACATCGGGATCGCCGCGGGACACTGGATTTCACCGCTGGAATGTTTATTTATTTATTTTTTTAAATAAAGGACTTTTTCAAGGTGTTTGTGTGTTTTTTTAAACATTTTTTTACGCTTTCTTCGTGAAATGGTAGGGGTACAATGTACCCCTTACCAATTCACATAGGGGGGGGCCGGGATCTGGGGGTCCTCTTTGTTAAAGGGGTCTTCCAGATTCCGATAAGCCCCCCGCCCGCAGACCCCCACAACCACCGGGCAAGGGTTGTGGGGATGAGGCCCTTGTCCCCATCAACATGGGGACATCCCCCCCATGTTGAGGGCATGTGGCTTGGTACGGTTCAGGAGGGAGGGGGGGCCGCTCTCTCGTCCCCCCCTTTTCCCCTGCGGCCGGCCAGGTTGCGTGCTCGGATAAGGGGTCTGGTATGGATTTTTAGGGGGATTCCACGCCATTTTTTTTTTAATTTGGGGTGGAGTTCCCCTTAAAATCCATGCCAGATCTGAAGGGCCTGGAATGGATATTTGGGGGAACCCCACGTCAATTTTTTTTTTATTTGCGGCGGGGTTCCCCTTAATATCCATTCCAGACCTGAAGGGCCTGGTAATTGAATTCTGGGGAACCCCCACGCTTTTTTTTTTTTTTTTATCAATGACTTTTGTATGTATTGCCGGGAGCCGACAATTCATTAATAGCCGCGAGTCAGTTTTAAATGCATTTTTTTCTTTCAAAAATGACACTTTTTGCAGGGACAGTTCTAAGCACGGGAAACATGCGCCACTTTACATGCATATCATACACACCCCCCAGGTACGAAATTTAAAGGAATATTTCACTTTTATTTTTTCATTTTAAGCATTATTAAAATCACTGCTCCCGAAAAAACGGCCGTTTTTAAAACTTCTTTTTGCATCGATACATGTCCCCTGTGGCAGGACCCGTGTCCCCAAACATTTTTTAGGACAATAACTTGCATATTAGCCTTTATAATTAACACTTTAGATTTCTCCCATAGATTTTTCGAATTTGCCGCGAACACCCCAATTTGTTCGCTGTTCGGCGAACGGGCGAACAGGCAATGTTCGAGTCGAACATGAGTTCGACTCGAACTCGAAGCTCATCCCTATACATGACAATGCACATGTCTAATGCTGATTATGCAACATAAAAACATCTTGATCATCAAATCAGGCACGTACATTTTATGGCAATAATGAAATCTTCAATGGTTGATGCAGTCTTTTTACTGCATAAAAATATTGTTAAAGATCCTGGGGAAGTAGAGTACCCATCTTTGCGCTCTCCTGGAAATAGGGAGCATCATCCTGAACTCACACAACTTGCCTTGATTGTGCCTTCTCTGATCCAAGGAGATCCGTCCTCCTCACCGGTGAGAAAATAGAGCCTTTCCATGCTACAGTGGGACGTAGGGTCAATTATTTTACAGAATCTGTTATATCTCCTTGAAACTAGAATTTGATATTGGTTTGTTAAGCAAATGGGGAGATTTACTAAATCTGGATCACTCAGAATCTGGTGCAGCTGTACATGGTAGCCAATCAGCTTCTAACTTCAGCTTGTTCAGTTAAGGTTTGACAATAAAACCTGAAAGCTGATTGGTTTCTGTGGAGAGCTGCACCAGATTTGGCACACTCCAGTTTTAGTAATTGCCCCCAAAATGTCAATGTGATTATTTTGCCGACAACATTATGTCATACATCAACTGTCATTCTACTAAATAGGGAATCTCCACTTGTACCCTACTGTCATAGGGTAAGTTACAGCGTGCTGCCCCAAAACCGTGTGATTGACAGGATGGCATTGTCATGGTGATCATATGACCTTCTTTTATAAACAAAGGATGAAGGTTATTGTTGGGGTTAGTATTAAGGTTAGTGCTATAGTTAGGGTTACTGGTAGAGTTAGCACTAGGGTTATTGTTAGGGTTAGTGTTACTGTTAGATGTCAGGAATGGGTGAACGGTTCGGCCCGAACATCAATTCAGGCTGAACATTTGCCCGTTCGGCTGTTTGCCAAACACCCGAATTTGCAGGGTGTTCGCCCTGTGCACAGTGCATTCTGCACCCTGACTGGGCAAAGATTTGCCCAATTAGGGCACAGTGTAAGCTGGTTGTTAAGGAGTGGGATCGGGAAGCCGGTCGAGGCGTCCTTAACAACCGATGAGTCATCAACTGTGATTGGGTTTCCCCGCTGACAGCTGAATAGAAATAAAAAAAGTGTAGTTTAAAAAATAAAGAATAAAAATGGCGTGGGATCCCCCCCAAAATCCATACCAGACCCTTATCTGGGCATGCAGGCTGGTAGGCCAATTAAGAGGGGGACGAGCGAACCCCCCCTCCTGAACCATACCAGGCCACATGCCCTCAACATGGTGGTGCCACTGGGTAACATAGCTAGGTGTCCGCCCGTTACCTATTAAGGAAATGTCAAAGAGGAGAGGAGGCCTTCAGCAGGAGGCCTCCCAGGAGGCGGGAGAGTTTTTTTCATTTTTTTTATTTTTCGGGTCTGGCGAGCGGAGTGATTGACAATGGATATACATCGAGGGACACCATTTTTTTCATTTTTAGTTTTTTTAATAAAGGATTTGTCAAAAACTGTCTCTTGTGTTTATAACTTTTTGACACTTTTTTGGTGAATGGGTAGGGGTACTATGTACCTGATACTCATTCACATGGAGGGGGCAGGATCTGGGGCCCCCTTGTTAGAGGGGGCTTCCAGATTCCGATAAGCCCCCACCCCCAGCAGACCCCGACAACCACAGCCCAGAGTTGTTGAGAAAAGGCCCTTGTCCCCATCAACATGGAGACAAGGTGCTTTGGGGCGGGGGGCAGAGCAAATCCCCATGTCGAGGGCATGTGGCCTGGTATGGATCAGGAGGGGGGGTGCTTGCTCACCCCCCCTTTCCTGACCTGCCAGGCTGCATTCCCGGATAAGGGTCTGGTATCGATTTTGGGGGGTACCCAACACCATGTTTTGTTTTTACATTTTGGCATGGGGTTCCCCTCCAAATCCATAAGTCCCAAAGAGTCTGATATAGACTGGGGGAGGGGGCACACTGTTTTTTTTTTTTTTTTCAATAGCCGGCTTTTTTTTTTTCTTTAGAAATGTGATTTTTGCTGCAGCATGTTTTATGCATGCTACAGATGCGCCACTTTACAAGCACACTAAGGGGACCCCCCAGGCACTATATTTAAAGGATTTTTTCATTTTAAGTGTTGCAAAAAAAATAAAAAATATTGATGCATGTCCCCCAGGGCAGTACCTAGACCCCCATACCCCTTTTATGGCAAACTATTTGCAAATAAGCCTTCAAAATGGGCACTTTTGATTTTTCCTGTTTGGCTCCCATAGACTTCAATGGGGTTGGCCGTTTGGGTTAGAACATTTCCCCTGTTGGGGAGTTCTGCTGCAAACCAAACAGGGGGGTGTGCGGCTCATCCTTATAAGAGGTTAGAATCCAAAAAAGCTTAAAAGAACTTCCCAACCCTCAGAAGACATTATTGCAACCTTAAAAACCACCAAAACATTAATTTTGCCTTCCCTAATGACTCCAGTATACAGTACTTTTCTGAAATAATAATTTAGTTAATGTCCAAATTTTTGCTGAAATTTTGGTAAAGTGAAATCTCCCAATATTGCTTGCTTTATTATTCTTTAAATTAAAAAGGCTCCGTGACAGTCCTTGTGTCTGCACGATAGTATACGTCTCATTATATGAAATAATTCTCCAGATGCTACTTTATTCCTCTGAGTGGCAGAAAATAAACATTTCTTGAAAACTTTATTCCAGTCCACTGGAGTATCCAATTTGATATCTTCTAACTCAGGCTCATTAAACAACTAGCTAACTGCCCTAATGTTTGTAACTGAAACATTACTTTAACATTAGGATTAAGGCAATGATGCTGTATTGTGTCTTAACTGGTTCTGATGGGTTGATCTTCATCAAGCAGCAGTGAATGGCTATGACACGCATGGGGCAGTGCCTAGGGCAGCAGGATTCAAGGAAAATGCACCAAGCTCCAAACTTTACAAATTGTATTACCGTATATACTCGAGTATAAGCCGAGTTTTTCAGCACATTTTTTTGTGCTGAAAATGCCCCCCTCGGCTTATACTCGAGTCAACTTTTTGCGCCTGATTTCCCGGACTTTGGGGACCCGGTACCGGCAAGGCAAACTTGGCACACATGTAGCTCTACAAGTGTGCAAAGATTTTTGTCTGGGGGACCTACGGCCGGGGAGCACCGATTTTTCAAAGCCGGGCACCCCTTCCATAGACTCCCATGTTAAACGGTCATTTCTCTGGTGAGTTTAGGGACCCGGTACCGGCCGGTCATAGGTCCTCTGGACCCGAAACTTGGCACACATGTATCCCCATTTCTCCTCTACAAGTGTGCAAAGATTGTTGTCTGGGGGACCTACGGCCGGGGTGCACCGTTTTTTCAAAGCCGGGCATCCCTTCCATAGACTCCCATGTTAAACGTCAGTCTAGTCATGGACACAGTGAGGCATGGACACAGTGTGGCATGGGCACAGTGAGGCACAGTGAGGCATGGGCACAGTGAGGCATGGACACAGTGAGGCATGGACACAGTGAGGCATAGGCACAGTAAGGCATGGGCACAGTGAGGCATGGACACAGTGAGGCATGGGCACAGTGAGGCATGGGTACAGTGAGGCATGGGCACAGTGAGGCATGGGCACAGTGAGGCATGGGCACAGTGAGGCATGGACACAGTGAGGCATGCACATGGACACAGTGAGGCAAAGTGAGGCACAGTGAGGCATGCAGATGGACACCCTAGGCTTATACTCGAGTCAATACGTTTTCCCAGTTTTTTTGTGGTAAAGTTAGGTGACTCGGCTTATATTCGGGTCGGCTTATACCCGAGTATATACAGTAATTTTTTTCTTTATGTGTTTCTCTCCTCTGTCCACCTCAGAATATTAGTGGCTAAGTTTAGCAAGAGTATAGTAGGTTTAAAGGGGTGCAGGGGATAGTAAGAGGAATCACAAGGACCTTTATACACTATATTGTCAAAAGTATTGGGACACCTGCCTTTACACGCACATGAACTTTCATGGCATCCCAGTCTTAATCTGTAGGGTTCATTATTGAGTTGGCCCACCCTTTGCAGCTATAACAGCTTCATTTCTTCTGGGAAGGCTGTCCACAAGGTTTAGGGGTGTGTCTATGGGAATGTTTGACCATTCTTCCAGAAGCGCATTTGTGAGGTAAAGCACTGATGTTGGACGAGAAGGCCTGGCTCACAGTCTCCGCTCTAATTCACCCCAAAGGTGTTTTATCTAGGTGTTGAGGTCAGGAATCTGTGCAGGCCAGTCAATTGCTCCACCCCAAACTCGCTCATCCATGTCTTTATGGACCTTGCTTTGTGCACTGGTCCAAATCATTTGGTGGAGGGGGGATTATGGTGTGGGGTTGTTTTTCAGGGGTTGGCCCTTTAGTTCCAGTGAAGGGAACTCTTAAGGCGTCAGCATACCAAGACATTTTAGTAAATTTCATGCTCCCAACTGTGTGGGAACAGTTTGGGGATGGCCCCTTCCTGTTCCAACATGACTGCACACCAGTGGACAAAGCAAGGTCCATAAAGACACGAATGAGGGAGTTTGGGGTGGAGGAACTTGACTGGCCTGCACAGAGTCCTGACTTTAACATGATTTGGGGTGAATTAGAGTGGAGACTGCGAGCCAGGCCTTCTCTTGCCATATCCTTTAGTAAGTCTTAAGTCTTTCACAGTCTTTTGCATTATTACATATAATAAATAATATATGCGGTCCTTTGGTGACCTCAGGGGCTGCATTTGAGGCCCCAATATACAATATATTGTCAAAAGTATTGGGACGTACACGCACATGAACTTTAATGGCATCCCAGTTTTAGTCCATAGGGTTCAATATTGAGTTGGCCCACCCTTTGCAGCTATAACAGCTATAACTCTTCTGGGAAGGCCGTCCACAAGGTTTAGGAGTGTCTATGGGAATGTTTGACCATTCTTCCAGAAGCACATTTGTGAGGTCAGGTACTGATGTTGGACGAGAAGGCCTGGCTCGCAGTGTTCACTCTAATTCATCCCAAAGGGGTTCTATCGGGTTGAGGTCTAGGCCAGTCAAGTTCCTCCATCCCAAACTCACTCATCCATGTCTTTATGGATCTTGCTTTTTGTCCTGCTCCAAATCATTTGGTGGAGGGGGGATTATGGTGTGGGGGTTGTTTTTCAGGGGTTGGGCTGGGCCCCTTAGTTCCAGTGAAGGGAACTCTTAAGGCGTCAGACAAAGCAAGGTCCATAAAGACATGGATTGAAGTTCATGTGCGTTTAAAAGCAGGCATCTCAATACTTTCGACAATATAGTGTAGTTCAGGAAGTTATAATCATCTACTTTCTTGTTGATCTGTAACTTTGAATATAGAATGTTGATATAATGTTTACACAAACAAAAAAAACAGGGGTCATGGGAATTTAATTGAGGCAGGTCACTTGAAAACACATTAAACAGAGTAAAAAGTAATAATTTATTAAACATTTCATAGTATATAAAATGTATAAGATCGAGGTCCAAGTATATTACAGACATAAATACACCAGGCTGACATGTAACATTCATGTAATAGTACAGTTCATATTATGGAGGTTGAATGATATTCCCTATAAACACATGATAGAGCTTAAAATGATGTATCCAAGCATCTGTGGGGCTCTACATGTTTTGGGGATCGCTAACTGTCCCCTCGTCAAGAGCTTGATGCAAGGAGATCCATAAATGTAAATTGTATTAACCACTTGCCGACTGCCTCACGACTATATACGTCGGCAGAATGGCACGGGCAGGCAAAGCAACGTACCTGTACGTTGCTTTGAATCTGCTGCCTAGCGGGCGTGCGTGCGCCACAAGCTCCGGGACCGTGCCCGCAGTACCCGCAGACTCGATGTCCCGCGATGTCCCATGTCACAAGGCATTTCCCTAGTGACATGGCAGGGATCTACTGCTCCCTGTCATCGGGAGCAGTGATCACTGTCGTGTCAGTTGTAGCCCAGCCCCCTCACAGTAAGAATCACTCCCTAGGACACACTTAACCCCTTCATCGCCCCCTAGTGTTAACCACTTCCCTGCCAGTGACATTTGCACAGTAATCAGTGCATTTTTATAGCACTGATCGCTGTATAAATGGCAATGGTCCCAAAAAAGCGTCAAAAGTGTCCGATGTGTCCGCCGCAATATGTCAGTCAAGATAAAAATGGCTGATCGTCGCCATTACTAGTAAAAAATAAAATATTAATAAAAATGCCATAAAACTATCCCCTATTTTGTAGACGCTATAACTTTTGCGCAAACCAAACAATATACGCTTATTGCATTTTTTTTTTACCAAAAATATGTAGAAGAATACTTATTGGCCTAAACTGAGGAAAAAATTATTTTTTTTACATATTTTTGGGGGATATTTATTATAGCAAAAAGTTAAAAATATTGCTTTCTTTTTAAATTGAGTTTTTTTTTTGTTTATAGCGTAAAAAATAAAAACCGCAGAGGTGATCAAATACCACCAAAAGAAAGCTCTATTTGTGGGAAAAAAAGGACGTCAATTTTGTTTGGGAGCCACGTCGCAGGACAGCGCAATTGTCAGTTAAAGCGACGCAGTGCCGAATCGCAAAAAATGGCCCGGTCATTGGACAGCCAAAGTGGTTAAAATGTAAAAATCTCAAATAAATATATTGAAAGAAAAAAAAAAAGGGGGGGATAATCTTACATGTCAGCTTGAGAAATAGTAAACCCAGGATCTCAGAGGAAAGTGAGGGCGCAAAAACGAAGCAAGCACAGTGACGTGCCTCCATCCCTAATTGTATACACAAACAAAAAACGGGGGTCATGGGACTTTAAATGAGGCAGGTCACTTGAGAACACATTAACCGCTTCAGCCCCGGACCATTTCGCTGGCCAAAGACCAGGCCACTTTTTGCGATTCGGCACTGCGTCGCTTTAACTGACAATTGCGCGGTCGTGCGACGTGGCTCCCAAACAATATTGACGTCCTTTTTTCCCCACAAATAGAGCTTTCTTTTGGTACTTTTTTGCTATAATAAATATCCCCCAAAAATATATAATTTTTTTTTTTCCTCAGTTTAGGCCAATACGTATTCTTCTACATATTTTTGGTAAAAAAAATCGCAATAAGCGTTTATTGATTGGTTTGCGCAAAAGTTATAGCATCTACAAAATAGATTAATAACATTTTTATTATTTTATTTTTTTTACTAGTAATGGCGGCGATATGCGATTTTTATTGTGACTGCGACTTCATGGCGGACAAATCGGACACTTTTGACACATTTCTGGGACCATTGTAATTTTTACAGCGACCGGTGCTATAAAAATACACTGATTACTGTAAAAATTACACTGGCAGTGAAGGGGTTAACCACAAGGTGGCGCTGAAGGGGTTAAGTCAGTACTAGGGTGTGATTCTTACTGTTAGGGGGCATGGCTACGAGTGATACTGATGACCGTTCCCGATCACGGGGAACAGCCACCACCAGTGACATGTCACTAGGCAGAATAGGGCAATACCTTGTTTACAAAGGCATTCCCCCTGTTCTGTCTTTGCCAACCGCAATCGAGGGCCGCCCGGGAACAACGTGTTCCCGGGACCCGCGAGCACACTCACAAGGCACGCGGCACATTCGCTCGCGTGCCCACTGGGCGGAAAATTTAAGGTACAGGTACGCCTATTTGCCTGCCCGTGCCATTGTTTTGACGTACATCTGCGTGCGGCGGTCGGCAAGTGGTTAAACAGAATAAAAAGTAATAATTTATTAAGCATTTCATAGTACATAGTTCATAGAGGCGCCACGTCGCCGGGGCTACCATTTCCACCTCTCACTGGGGCTCAGGTTGACCCGTTTCCGGCGCTTGCACTGGACATGGGATGGTTTATTCCATCTCTTATTTCCAGCGCTAGTATAGCGCTGGCGGGCATACGCCCAATGCCACAGGGGTCTATATCTGAGGTCAGTCAGGACCTCCTACTGTTCGGTTTGCCTACACAGCAGGTTCACTGTGACCACTCCTCTTACACCTAACATTTTACTATTACAGGTAGGTCTTTTTATGGGCCTACATTTACACGCACTGAACGTTCTACTGTTCCATATTTTGGTCTAGGTCAGTCACTCAAGTATTCACATTTTTTTTTGTGTTTGTTTTTTGTTTTTCCACTAGTCCTTACACTCACTTGTTTTTTTTAATTTCATCCACCTTTCTGGTCCCCCAGCATCTGCTGGTGTCCATTCCAATCCCTTTTTTCTGATCACATTAATTGCCATCACCAGTCATTAATATTTTTATCTACTAATTGACACTCTTCATATTATATTATATTATATATACCCCCTTGTTTTTCAGATTCATTTGATCCACATGTGTCTGCACATTTCACGTTATGGCATTTTGATGTCCTGGTCTGCCTTTGGTCGGCTTTCCTCTTCCCCCTCCCCCCTCCCTCTTCTGGACTGGACGGTCCATCTACGCTACAACCCCAGGCCAGACGTTCGTTTTGGCGCCCTCACTTTCCTCTGAGATCCTGGGTTTACTATTTCTTAAGCTGACATGTAAGTGACAAGATTACCCCCCCCCTTTTTTTTTACCTTTCAATACATTTATTTGAGATTTTTGCATTTTAATACAATTTAATACAATAGGGAATATCATTCAACCTCCATAATATGAACTGTACTATTACATGAATGTTACATGTCAGCCTGGTGTATTTATGTCTGTAATATAGTTGGACATCGATCTCATGCATTCTTTGTACTATGAAATGTTTAATGAATTATTACTTTTTACACCGTTTAATGTGTTCTCAAGTGACCTGCCTCATTTAACCACTTCAATACCGGGCACTTTCGCCGCTTCCTGCCCAGGACAAGTTTCAGCTTTCAGCGCTGTCGTATTTTGAATGACAATTGGGCAGTCAGGCAACACTGTACCCAAACTAAATTTTTATAATTTTCTTCCCACAAATAGAGCTTTCTTTTGGTGGTATTTGATCACCTCTGGGGTTTTTATTTTTTGCTAAACAAACGAAAAAATTCTGAAATAAAAAAAAAAAAAAAACTGATGCACACTGGTAGGCGGCACTGATGGGCACTAATAGGCGCACTGGTGGGCACTGATAGGTGGCACTGAAGGGCACTGATAGATGGCACTGGAAAGGCAGCACTGATGAGGAGCTATTGACAGGCTTTACTGAGTGGCATCTGAAGGGCACTAAAAAAAAAAACTGATGGGCACTGGTAGGCGGCACTGATAGGCAGCACTGATGGGCACTGATAGAGGGCAATGGATAGGCAGCACTGATGAGGAGCTTTACTGAGTGGAATCTGAAGGGCACTGACAGGCATTATTTTATGGGCACTGACAGGCGATCTTTATTGGACACAGGCTGGCAGCTGATGGGCAGTGATTGGCAGATGATGGGCACTGTGCTGATAATCAATGTGCTGATTATCAGCGCAGACCCTCCCTCTGACAGGGAGAGTCACCAATCGGCTCTCCCAGTCAGCGCAAACCGAGAAAAGCCGTTTACCGGAACTTCCTGGTTCACGCGATGATCAGCTGTGATTGGTCACAGCTGATCACGTGGTAAGAAGCCATCAGAGGCTCCATACCACGATCAGAGACACGGTGTGTCAGACTGACACACAGCACCTACGGTTGCTGCGCTGCGCGCCCCCCGCGGGCGCATGCTGGCTTGTTATCCTGATCACGTCATATGATGTCCGGTCAGGATAACAGAACCACTTTGCCAATGTCATATTGCTATATGGCAGGCGGCAAGTGGTTAAAGTCTCATGACCCCTGTTTTTTGTTTGTGTATATAATTAGGGATGGATGGATGCACGTCACTGTGCTTGCTTCAGATTATATTTATTTTTCGTTTATATAATGTTGCCTTTAAATATAGACATTCCCCGGTTACAAACAAAATAGGTACTGTAGGTTTGTTCCTAAATTGAATTTGTATGTAAGTTGTAACAGGTAATTTTTTTAAGTGTAACTCTAGACAAAAAATAATAATTCTTTGGATAGCATAGGAAAGGGTTACCACCAAAGTAACATTTGTTTTGCTGTTTGTGCTTCTGTTCAGAAAATGTCACCTCACTTCCTGTCCTTGTGACCATTGGATTTAGAAAATTTTGGAAAAAAGTATCGGTGATAAAGCTTCTGTGGAGACATCTTTTTCCCATGATAACACTTAAAGCAGTGTTCCGGCCAAAATTATACTTTTTAAATAAAAATGCCCCTATAATACACAAGCTTAATGTATTCTAGTAAAGTTAGTCTGCAAACTAAGATAGATCTGTTTTGTTAGTTTATAACAGTAGTTTATAATTTTATAAACTTACAGCAGGCCTTGGCCATCTTAAGTGTGGGCATTTGAAGCCAGACTGTATTTCTTCCTGGATCTCATCCTTGCAGATCTCGCACATGCTCAGTGCAGCTCAAGCAGTGTAATAGGTTTCAGGTCAGGTTTCCATAGCAACGGCAGTGTCAGAGGAAGTTGCCGCCCCTTCCCAGGAAGCATTGCAAACAGGAAATGATGCGATGGGCCACGGCCAGGGAGGAGGAAGTGAAAAATGAATACAGCAGATATACAGTAGGTGCTGATAAAAAAAATAAAAAAATAATCAATTAGTTTACAGTGCACAGTTTAGTGAGGGATGCTGAAGAGTTGTAAAAGTGGGTGGAACTCCACTTTAAGCCTCGTACACACTATCAGACTTCCATCGGAAAAATCAGGGGATTTTTGTCCAAAGGGCGTTGTCCGTGAACTTGTTCTGCATACAAACGGCAGAACATTTTTCAGCCAAAATTCACGAAACTACGTGGTCTTTCGACTCTTTAGCGCCACCCTTTGGCCCTAAGGCCCGTACACACGATCGGATATGCCGACAACAATTGTCCGATGGACGTGTTTTGACGGATAATCCGACCGTGTGTATGCTCCATCGGACAATTGTTGTCAGAATTTTCGACAATAAATGTTGGGTGTTCATGCTCTCAAACTGTCTGACAACAAATGTGTGCCATCGGATTATCTGATCGTGTGTACACAAGTCCATCGGACTAAAATACAAAGTACAAACACGCATGCTCTGAACCAATGCTAACAATCAGACAACATTAGCAGAAATTGCCCAAAGGGTGGCGCTAAAGAGCAGAAAAACCACGTAGTTTCGTGAATGTTGGCTGAAAATGTTCTGCCGTCTGTATGCAGAACAAGTTCACGGACAACGCCCTTCAGACAAAAATCCATGGATTTGTCCGATGGAAATCCAATCGTGTGTACGAGGCTTTACAGGAGTGAATTTCCCTTCCTAAGGGGAGATTTACTCTCACTTTCTGTTGTCTTCCTCTGTTTGTAAGTAGGAGTCGGATATTTGTAAGCCTGCAATGCATTCTATCATTAGCTTGTACTAAGATGGTCACATGGCACAAGTGGTGGAACCTGCTCTTTTCTGTAAATTAGGGAAGAGTGGAGTGATTTTGGTGAATGAAATAATACAGAATTAGTAATGAAATTTTCAGAGACATGGAAACTCTCTATTTCGTTTGCTGATATTCTTAGGCAAAATTTGCTTGGTTAAAAAAAAATCTACTTTTTTCTTGTTTATTTCGGGAGTGTTTTTGGGGCCCATCAGTTTTAAAAAACAAAACAAAAAAAACTGATGGGCATTGATAGGCGGCACTGATGAGCACTAATAGGTGGCACTGATAGGCGGCAATGACGGAACTGATAGGTGGCACAGGTGGGCACTGATAGATGGCACTGGTTAGGCAGCACTGATGAGGAGCTACTGACAGGCATTGCTGAATGGCATCTGAAGGGCACTGACAGGCATTACTGATGAGGCACTGATTGGCACTTTTATGGGCACTGATTGGCACATTTATGGGCACTGATTGGCACTTTGATGGACACTGACAGGCGTCCTTTATGAGTTCTTTAAAAAAAATTGATATAAAAAACATGTCACATTTTAAAATTGCATCTGCCTGTGGAATGGCAGCAAACTATGGTGCTTAAATTTCTCCATAGGCGTTACTTTAAACGCCTTTACAAGTTACCAGTTTAGAGTTACACAGGAGGTCTGGTGCTAGAATTATTGCTCTTGCTCTGACGTTCGCAGCAATTCCTCACATGTGTGGTGCGATCACTGCTTACATATGCGTGTGTGAGTAATGTATGCGTTCGCATTTGCGCATAAGCACAGGGGGGGTGCTTAAATGTTTTTATTATTAATATTTATTTTATACAAATTTTTTTTTTTTTTTACACTTTAAAAAAAAAATTGGATTAACTTTATTGCAATCACAAGGGATGAACAAAATCCCTTGTGACAGAATGGTCCCATACCAGGTCCTTTTCATGGAGATATCTGGGGTCTATTAGACCCCAAATCTCTCCTCTGGCCTCCAATGCAGCCGATCAGACACAGACCGGTCTCATCGGCTGCTTTCCTGGCCGCTAACGGCCAGGTAAACAAAGAGGCAGAACCAAAAGTGACGACTTAGTCGCCACTCTAGGTTTCTGGGGTCAAAGTGAGAGAAGAACAACATATCAGTTCCTCTCTCTCTGTTCTGTGCAGTCGATGCCACAGGTCGCATCGCTCTCGGGCTGTGCGTTCGGACGACAGAACCAAGGAAAGGGGGCAGCAGTGGGAGGGGTGGGACCCCCTTTCGCCATCTGCAGAAATGATCAAGTTGCTATTTAGCAACTCAAATCACTTCTGCTACATTCAGAATTCAGAATTTCTGTCTGTAAAATGTAATACTGAGATGATGCCTGTAGGCGTAGTCATCATCTTGGTATACCCACCACAAACTGAGGACGTCCATTGACGTCCTACGGCGGCAAGTAGTTCAGGTTTTGTGTATTGTTTCCTTAAATGTTTTGCTTTCCACTGCTAATGAGGCTAATGAGGGGCCATTTGTTTCGCACAAGAACTGTTCTGAGACTGACGAAAGACACTTCTGTAGCTACTTGTAGCCAATGAAAGTCTATAAAAAAACAAAAGCCACCTTAATTTTACCTTTCCTATTGAGACTAACGCATTTCACCAAGATGTCAAAATCTCTTGTTTTTGCTGAATTGTCAGGAAAATTAACATGCTCAATTCTGCTCACCCTTTCCAAAAAATCACAGGTTCATGTGCTAAGGAAAAAATATCACTCAAGGTGTTTACCAACTTCTCTCTACCTTTCACTCTATTACATGGTTTTCTATAGCTTGACTTTGTTCTGACTTCATTGTTCCTTGAGCTGTCTCATCTAAGCTCCCTATCTCATGTCACAGGAAAGTAGAGGACTAGAAAGGAAAAAGAAAAGGGAGGGGAATCTCAGAGAAGGAAATAGAGAGTTTCCATGTCCCTGAAATTTCATTATTAAATCTGTAATCTTTAATTCACCAAAATCACTTCACACTTCCCTAATTTACAGACCTCTTATGTCATGCGACTCTTAGTAAAAGCGAGGAGAGGAGAGGAGAAGAGAAGAGAAGAGAGGTAGATTGAGAGGAGAAGAATATGGAGAGGGAGGAGGAGAGGAGAGGAGATGGAAAGGGGGAAAGGAAAAGAAAGGAAATGAAAGGAGAGGAAGGTGTAAAGGGGAACATAGAGGAAGAGGTAAAGGGAAAAATAGAGGAAGATGGAAAGAGGAAAATAGAGGAAGATGGAAAAGGGGAAATTAGAGGAGGATGGAAAGGGGAAAGGAGAGCAAGCTTCACCTCTTGTGTAATGTGACTATATTAGTACAAGTAAGGAGAGGAAAAGAGAGAAGATCAAGATAGAAAGGGGGAAGGAAAAGAAAGGTAATGAAAGGAGAGGAGAGGAAGATGGGAAGAGGAAAATAGAGGAAGAGTAAAAGGGGAAATGAGAGGAGGATGGAAAGGGGTAAGGATAGAAAGATGGAAAGGGGAAATGAGAGTAAGATGGAAAAGGGAAAGGAGAGGAGAATGGAAAGGGGAAATGAGAGGAGGATGGAAAGGGGAAAGGTGAGGAAGATGGAAAGGGGAAATGAGAGGAGGATGGAAAGGGGAAATGAGAGAAAGATGGAAAGGCAAAAGGAAAGCAAGCTCCACCTCTTGTGTTATGTGACTATCTTAGTACAAGCAACGAGAGGAAAAGAGAGAAAATCAAAATAGAAAGGGGGAAGGAATAAGAAAGGTAATGAAAGGAGAGGAGAGGAAGATGGAAAGGGAAAAATAGTGGAAGATGGAAAGGGGAAAGGAGAGGAAGATGGAAAGGGGAAAGGAAAGGAAGATGGAAAGGGGAAAGGAGAGGAAGATGGGAAGGGGAAAGGAGAGGAACCTAGAAAAGGGAAAGGAGAGGAAGATGGAATGGAGAAAAGAAAGGACGATGGCAAGGAGTGGAAGATGGGAAGGGGAAAGAAGAGAAAGATGAAAAGAGAGGAAGATGGGAAGGGAAAAGGAGAGGAAGATGAAAAGGGGAAAATAGAGGAAGATGGAAAACAGGAAAATAGAGGAAGATGGAAAAGGGGAAAATAGAGGAAGATGGAAAGGGGAAATGAGAGGCGGATGGAAAGGTGAAAATATAGGAAGATGGAAAGGGGTAAGGATAGAAAGATGGAAAGGGAAAAGGAGAGGAAGATGGAAAAGGGAAAGGAGTGGAAGATGGAAAGGGGAAAGGAGAGGAAGATGGAAAGGGGAAAGGAGAGGAAGATAGAAAAGGGAAAGAAGAGGAAGATGGAAAGGGAAAAATAGAGAAAGATGGAAAGGGGAAAAGAACCAAAAGCTCTGCCTCTTGTGTCATGTGACTATCTTAGTACATGGATGGAGAGGAAAACAGAGAAGATCAAGATAGAAAAGGGGAAGGAAAAGAAAGGTAAATGAAAAAGAGGAGAGGAAGATGGAAAGGGGAAAATAGAGGAAGATGGAAGGGGAAAGGTGAGGAAGATGGAAAGTAGAAAGGAGAGGAAGATGGAAAGGGTAAAGGAGAGGAAGATGGAAAGGGTAAAGGAGAGGAAGATGGAAAGGGGAAAGGAGAAGAAGATGGAAAGGGGAAAGGAGAAGAAGATGGAAAGGGGAAATGAGAGGAGGATGGAAAGGGGAAAGGATAGGAAGATGCAAAGGGGAAAGGAGAGGAAGATGGAAAGGGGAAAAATAGAGGAAGTTGTTAAAGGGAAAGGAGATGAAGATGACAAGGGGAAAGGAGAGGAAGCTAGAAAGGGGAAAGGAGAGGAAGATGGAAAGGAGAAAAGAAAGGAAGATGACAAGGAAAGGAAGATGGAAAGGGGAAAGGAGAGAAAGATAGAAAGGAGAGGAAGATGGGAAGGGGAAAGGAGAGGAAGATGAAAAGGGGAAAAGAGAAGAAGATGGCAAGGGGAAAAGAGAGGAAGATGGGAAGGGGAAAGAGAGGAAGATGGAAAGGGGAAAGGAGAGGAGTGGAAAGAGAAGAGGGGAGGAAAGGAGGGGAGAGAAAAGGAGAAGAGAGAAGAGGAGAGGAAATGTTTTGTTCTTTCGTATGACTTATAATTCATAAAGCATTTATACATGTAACAATAGTATTTAGTATTGGCAAAATGCATCTCCGATAAATTTATTTTGACAGTGTTCCATCCTATATTTAGTCTTTCTGTCACTCAATAGTATTAACCTTCTGGAAGTCTTCCGTTTTACCACAATTAACACAAATAATTAGACGCAGGTACCATAGAATAATTGGCAGCTATAAAGTTATGTTTGTCCCTTTCTTATGCCATATTTAAGATTTCATCCTCAACACATTGAAAGAGATAAGTGCCAACAGCTAATTAGAGCCCATCAAATGCACAGTGCATAAAATATTCAGATCTTCTACAGACAGGAGCTGAGAAGTGGAAGTTTGCCATAATACTCCAGTAACACAACACTCTCTGGCAGATACATTGGGTTTTATTAGAACTGTGCTAACTGTTTAGTTATAGTGTGTGAAATATTAAAATATCCTTCAAACTTCTGCAAAGTTTTCCACCTATATATTCCAGACAATTAAATATATATATTTTTTCCTTAAAGGACGATACCACACACAGTGATTTAAAGTGCACTTATTCTTTAAGCCTAAGCCCCATCCCAAAAGACAAGCGCAAGCCCCATCCATTATCCAGTGTGACTGCCCTTAAAACCCTTAAAGTGAATTCATTAGATAATGGCTTATGAGGTGGATAATGAATAATGTACACATTATTTTTAAATGTATTTACATTTTTTTTAAAGAGTGGAGGAAAGGCTTAACTTGTATAATAGAGCTAATTAAGGTCAACCCACATACCAACATTCTTTCCAGTGGAAACACATGAGCAAATCTACCAAGGTTTTATTCGCCAAGGGTTCGTCAATCCTGGTTGAAATTTGAAGAATTAAATTTTAGCAGGAAATCTGAGAACAAAAGCACCTCAATGAAGAAAGGAAATGCAATAAATAAATTCTGTTGAGCACCCTGAACATTAAAAAGGTCCTACCAATATAAAATAATAACAAGTATGGATGTCCTTAACCCCTTCCCCTTTAATAGTGAATTGGCTAGATTATCAAAAAGTCTTCATCTTGGCCTTACTACAAAGGCATTGCAGTACATTCTGGAAAAAAAAAATGTATATAGAAAAAACACACCTTAATACAGCTCTTTACTCAATTCATGTTATAAATGCAGCTATTGTAAGTACCTTCATTTTAGTTAGGCCTCAGCCTCTTAAAATATACTATACAGCAGGACTCAGGTCACAAGAGTGAGGGGCAGGTTGAAAAAAAGCATGTTGATAGAAGAGGGGAGCAGAGTGAGCAGACAAATTATCTGATCTGTGGTAACCCACAGGCAGAGAGGACACTATTATATTCCTTTAAGCCTAACTTCTCCCCATGGCTCCCCGACCTCCACTTTAGGACCTGACCATATTTTATGCTTTTTACATTTTTTACATAACTTTTCTGATGTCTTCTTGGCTTGAATGCAATGTTTTTGGATTCTCTTTCATGTTGGTTTTCTCCTGGTAATGGGCATTCGTGGATAATGCACAGAGCAGCAGTAACTTGATTACCTCTGTATGAGTGCAGTTTGAGTGCAGGGCACAAGGAGCAGGACAATAAGCCCTGCACTCACTGTCTTTTCTTCCAGTCTTCCGTTGCTCAACCCAAAATGCTATGGACATCTTGTGGCAAAGAAACGGTACTGCAGAGGGCAGCTTTGGATTGCAGGTGAGTATTGAAGCAATCATTTTTTTATTTTTTATTATTACAAACGCTTTTATTGAAAGATTATGAACAAATATTTAGTATTCCAGACAAAGTCAAATATCTTGAATAAGATATAGCATCTACAGACATAGGGAAATTTTGAAGTCAAGTAAAAAGGGATCAACACATATAAAAAGCATATAAAAAGCATTCGGTTTACAATGCGTTTTTGTATGAACAGTGTGAACATCCTGTGGAAATATCTCCGAGGTACATTATGTGGTTATAACAATGTGGTATCCCAATATTTCCGTTTATTATCATGAATACGCATAGTATCATACAAGGTGTGGTGAATGCGTTCGGAGAGTTTTGGTTCCATTCTGGCTAGTACTTGCGACCAGGAAAGAGCTGAGGAACGCCAATTTAGCGCTGTGACCCAATGTATGGCTACGAAAAGTGTGTGGATTAGTTTTTCGCAAGGTGCAGGGATATCAGGAATAGAAGTGAAGCATAGGCACATTTGTATGGTAAGAGTGATTAAGCGACCTGCAATGGTGGATGCCTTTTGCGTACACACGATCGGAAATTCCGACAAGAAAACCGTGGATTTTTTTCCGACGGAATGTTGGCTCAAACTTGTGTTGCATACACACGGTCACACAAATGTTGTCGGAAATTCCGACCGTCAAGAACGCGGTGACGTACAAGACGTACGACGAGCCGAGATCAATGAAGTTCAATAGGCAGTTCGGCTCTTCTGCTTGATTTTGAGCATGCATGTTTTTTTGTCTGTTGGAATTGCATACAGACGATCTGAATTTCCGACAAGAACTTTTCAGGTCGGAAAATTTGAGAACCAGCTCTCAAATTTTTGTTGTCGGAAATACCGACAGAAAATGTCTGGAGCCTACACACGGTCGGAATTTCCGACCAAAAGCTCACATGGAACTTTTCTTGTCGGAATTTCCGATCGCGTGTACGCGGCATTTGAGGCTGCTTTCTGCCAAATGGGTTTAAGGTGTTTAAAGCTCCAAAAAATATGGGTTAGTGAGCCCAGCTCAGTAAAGTCGCGGAAACACAGTGGACATACCGCAGGGTAGATAGAATGGAGTTTCGTGAGCGTCATATACCACCTTGTGTGGAGTTTGACAGCTGTCTCGCGGATTGAGTGTGACCTTGAGTTTTTAAGCATGTTTGTCAGCATATCTTCCCATTTGGGTGGCCCATAAATATGGCCTATCTCTTTCTCCCAGCTAAGCATTGGTTTAGTTTTTGTCACCAAGGCAAACTCATTGAGCAGGCAATAGAGTTTGGAAATAACTCCTTTGTTCCTGGACGAATGTGTACATATGTGTTCATATTGTTTGCTATGTGCTCAGGAGTCTAGGGTGCTTCTACTGTGGTAGAAGTGCTTGATTTGTGTGTACCTGAATTGCTTAGATGGGGGAAATTTGTGCTCTGATTGTAGTTGATGGGAAGTTTTAAAGTGAGGACCCTCTTTGAAGGATTGGAATGTCGTTACTCCAGCAGTGCACCATTTGAAGAACCGGGATCCATTGTGGAAGGCTGGGGGGAAATCTGGATCTCCTAAAAAATAATTTATAGGGGGGAGAGGGAGAGGCTAATTGCAATTTCTTGCCATATAGTGACCAAAGGTATACAGATTGATATACAATCTTGTTCAGCGATGTGAGTTGACTAGCTTTGATAGATCTAGACCACAACAACCCTGATAGGAGGAAAGGGAGGATAGCTTGTGCTTCAAAGGTTAGCCAAGGTATATTGGTAGAGGGGGCCGTGCCATTGGGCTGTTTGTGCTAATCCGGATGCCAAATAATAGCGCCATAAGTCTGGGAGGCCCAGCCCTCCAAAGGGTTGGGGTCTGTACAGTAGAAATTTGTGTTGCCATATAAATTTATAAACATCCCTTTGGATTGATTCAATATAAGACTTAGGGACATAGAGAGAGGGAGAGAGTTCTGAAAAAAAAGAGCAAACCTGAACCTGCCTAGAAACGAAACATGGTACTTTTCCCAAGTCTTTAGCAGGGTTCTGATGTGGGAGGCTATAGGGTGATAATTAGCTTGAAACCGGGTCTGAAAAGTGGGGGTGAGCTGTATTCTTATTTAACGAAATGTGTGAGTGCACCAAGCGAATGGGAAGTGATGCCGCAATGAGGTTGCAAGGTCATTCGGTATATTTATTGGAATGGCAGAGCATTTAGCTAAATTAACGCCCAGGCCCAATATCTGATGGAACAAGTCCAGTAGGGAGGTTAGTTTGAGCAGTGCAATAAGTGGGTTCGTCAGGAACAGGAGGACATCATCAGCATAGAGGCTCAATAAGCAACCACTTTTTTAAGGGGGGTCCAGGGGGACATTAAAAAAAAAATATTAATTTGGAATTGCTGTTACTTGGCTGTGCTGAGTAAATCTCATAATAAATCCTTTGGTGGTAAGACAGAATGTATTTCATCTCTGTATTCAGATGCTTGTCTGGAGTTTAGTTTTAATGTTAAATACGCACATATAACATATATATATATAAGAACAGAACGAGCAGTGTGTTTTTTAGATTATTTTTTTTTAGCACATTTACAAACATTATGTGGGATTTTTTTAGATACCAGAAAACAATGCCGAATACGTGTTAAGATGTTTAATCTGAAGACCTACTCTGTCATCTAAAAATTCCTACATAATATTGGTAAATTTGGTGGAATAACGGTAAATAAGAATTACAAGGGACCCCAGCATTTCAACTTTTGAGCTAACTCCCCTCCCCAGAAACAAGCCCCACTCGCAGACCAGAGTGAGTGCCCCTATTAGCCTGGAATAAGGTGATCTTATAGAAAAGTGGGTCACAAGTTGGGGGGCGATTATTGCACACATAACTAAAATTTAATTGAGTAGGAAAATGGCATTGTTTGACATTAGAAAAAAATATAAAGAAACTAAACTGCGCTATAGTGTAAAACCTGGTAAATAATTAAATTTAACTAGAAAAAAGGGAAATAAAGGAAAGCAGCAACTTTTCTGAAAACAATCATCAGTGCATGTAAATAAGAAAAAATATATATATAGTCGCGCTAACTTATGACTGAACATAAGCCCACCACTGAATAATTGAAAAAAATCCAAATACCAACAGTGATAAATCATATAAATACTCAATGAAGAACCATGAAAAATCTGTAAATTATAAATAATAATAAGGTGAGTGAACCATGATTAAACAGTTAATAAGATGATAGTCCACAACTGCTATATGAAACTCTCAAGGTTCACGTCTAAAAGTCCATAATAAACAAAACACCCGTGAGTAAGTGTCCAAAAAAGCCAACGACAGAAATCTTCTTATAATCCGTGACTTTCACCACCACCAGTAAGAATTCCTGCTTACCAAAAAGCGATGGTCCCCTATGACAGAGGACCTAAAACAGCCTCAAATGATACTCAGTGGAACCTCCGGATTTCAGCAGATGATGAACTTCAATGGTTTAGTAGCCCGACAGCTCATACAGCCTCATGCGAATGTTCAACATCAACATGAAAAGAAGGAAGGACACTGAATAGTGTAAAATCCTTGGTGTACATTTATTAAAAGAATAATGGAATCATACTCACAAAAGCAGTTAAAAAGACAGCCTTAAAGTGCGTCAGCGCCGACCGGTCAGAGGCGCTGGCACACAAATACGTCCGTGGAAGCCAAGCAGTGGAGGGTGACGTCAGCACAAAGCTCGTATCCTGCCCTACGCGTTTCGTGAAAATTCACGTCGTCTCGGGGCACGGGCGATGGGCTGCGTCACCCCCTCTTTATAGGGAACACACCAGAGGAAGGTCCAACCCGAAGAAGAGCGCGCGCACGCGCGTGCGTCACGCCGCGAGGCAACCACGTCTCGCTAACGTGCAGCTAGGCCAGTCCAACGCCGGGTGCGCACGCATCTCTCCCCACGAGGAAACCAAGCCTCGTTTGAAAAAAACGTTATGTGCACGTCATCACGCTAAACCGGAATGACGAAAGCACAAGGGGAGAGAGTGTGCCGCACATCCGCGTGACCATGGCAACAGGGATCATAGCAACGATACGCACGCTCTCCAAGGGGGAGGGAACCCCCCAGGTGTGTCACAGGAAGCAGTAAAGCCCACAACCTCCGCCGCAACCCACAAACAATGGGTGCAGCGGGCGCAATGGGACAATAAACTGCTCCGGATGTTAAATCCTAACAACAGAAAAAATATATACATTGATACTGGAACTAAGGAGCATACTAGTTCATACCGATATCAAAAAAACATACATAATTTACAATAGACAAAAAATAATAAAATAAGTTTGCCTAAATAGTATTTAAAAAGTTATTAATAATAAATGACACTAAAACCACATAGATTAAAAGCTGTCATCATTTAGTCACACCCCTCCCTACACCCCATTCAATGTAACCAAAAGACAAAATCAGTAACTGAATGTCCTTAGGAAAAAAAAGGGGGAGAAGGGAGGGGGGGAGGAAAGATTCAAATGCAGCGCAATATCAATCAACACATTATATCATACAGTCAATATTATTAATCCCGGAAATCTGTTATAAAAACATGATTATCAATGGATAAGAAAAAACCTAGGAATTATTGATAAAGGCATTGACATCGGTGTCAACGTTGAGACCAAATGGAACATAAGTTCTCAACCTGTACACCCATGCCATTTCCTGCTTAGAGATTTCTCTAACAAGCGAACTGCCTCTCCAGTGAGGTCTGTATTTGTCAATTGCAATAAATAGCGTACCAGACGGGTCCCTCTTATGGACCTGATCATAGTGCCGGGATACAGAGTGCTTATCGAATCCTTTCCGTATATTAGCTATATGCTCATTAAGTCTTACCCTTACTGCCCTTTTGGTCCTCCCCACATATTGGAGACCACAAGGGCACTGTATGAGGTAGACAACCCCCAAAGATGAGCATGTTATAAAAGGTTCGATTTCATAGGTTCGGCCAGTACTTGTTGAAGAAAAATGACTGATCTTCCTGTCCCTGCAGCTATTCAAGCTGCACACTTGGCATTTCTTACATCTATAATACCCTGTCAGGTTCTCTAAGAATGTCCTATTGGCCCGTGGGGGATCCTGGACACTTGGGGCCACTCTATTGGAAAGTGTTGAAGCACCTCTAAACACAATAACTGTTTTTTCTGGAAGAGAAGGTGCCAACACTAAGTCACTGGTTAAGACATGCCAGTGCCTGCGTATAAGGCTTTTGATGGTCTGATGCTGCATGGAGAAAGTGGTGATAAATGGAAGAGAAAACTTACCATCCCTCACCACCCTCTCCTTATCAACCAAAAGTGATCCTCGATCAACCTCACTCACAGATTGTATCAATCGAGACATGTCAGTTTGTTGATAACCTTTATCCACAAATCTCTTAGAGAGGATCTCGGCCTGGCCTTTGAAAGCCTCTAAATCTGTACAATTACGTCTCAGTCTAGTGAGTTGTCCCCGAGGGACAGCCTTCAGCCAAGGGGCATAATGGCAGCTGTCAAGCGGGATATATGAATTTCTATCGGTTGGTTTGAAATAAGTGGTCGTGACAAATTTGCTGTCAGCCACTGAAATTTTCAAATCCAGATAGTGAACTGATTCCTGGCTTGCCTCAAAGGAAAATCTAATGCCCCTATTGTTATCATTCAGGGACAGCATGTAATCCCGCAAAGCAGGTTCACTACCGTCCCATAGGAGGAGGACGTCGTCGATGTACCTTACCCAGAGTACAACCTCTGGTCTCCGGCAAACATCGACGACGTCCTCCTCCCATTTGGCCATAAAAAGATTGGCCAGGCTGGGGGCATACTTCGCCCCCATCGCCACACCACGGTCCTGGCGGAAAAATTGATTATCACACCAGAAATAATTGTGACTTGCTGCGTATTTCAGCAAAGTCACAATAAATTCAATTTGCCGGGGTGGCAAGTCTGAACCTCTCGTCAAATACAGTTCTACAGCCTCAAAACCACACTCACGGGGGATGATGGTATAAAGTGAGGTCACGTCTGCCGTGACCATCCATATACCCTCTGTGGGAGTAAGGTCTTTAAGTAAGTTAATGACATGTCTAGTGTCCCTTACATAAGAGGGGATCTGCTGGACCAAAGGTTGCAGAAAAAAGTCAATATACTTCCCCACCCGGGACGTAATCGAATCTATCCCACTAACGATGGGTCGTCCCGGGGGGGAAGTAAGACTTTTATGGATCTTTGGGAGATAGTAGATGACGGGAGTCCGTGGGGCGCAAGGTATCAGAAACAATCTCTCCCTGTTACTGAGAATACCTTCCCGGTATCCCTCATCCACAATAATTTCAAGTTCTCTTTTATACTTGATGACAGGATCCCTATTAAGAGGAGTATAGGTTTCAGTGTCATCCACGATCCTGTGTAACTCTTTAAGGTAGTCACATATATCGAGGATGACTATCCCTCCCCCTTTGTCTGCGGGTCTAATGACCAGAGATTTGTTAGAACAGAGGGACTCAAGCCCACTCTCCAAATTCCTCTGCATCTTGACCTTTTTTACCTTGATCTTTTCCAGATCTTTAAGTACCACGTCCCTGAATATTTTAATGCTCGGGGCCAATGAGCCGGGGGGGATTGAACAAGGATGCATTGGCTAAACCAGTATGTTTGTACTCAGGTAAAGGATTCACTCTATCCGTAATAGGATTAGACAGAAAATGCCTTTTAATATTGAGCTTTCTCGCAAACTTGTGAACGTCCATAAAGGTTTGAAACTTGCTCAAGCTCCTAGGCGGAGCAAATTTCAAACCCTTATCCAGCAAGCATTGTTCGGATTCTGATAGAGGCTGTTGGCTCAAATTAAAGATGCCCGTGCCTATATTATTTTTCTTTTTGAGCAACTGGGCCCTCCTCCCCCCTCTGATCCCTCTCTTCATTCCGGTGGGCCGAACCGACCTTGGTGGCCCATGGGAAAACCCCAACTGGGGTTGGGTCTAAAGTCATATTGACCTGGGGGGTAAGGAGGTCTAGAATTATCGTAACCCCTGTCCAGGGATGAGCCGAACACCCCCCTGTTCGGTTCGCACCAGAACCTGCGAACAGACAAAATGTTCGTGTAAACTTTAGAACCCTATTAAATACAATGGACTCGAACGTTCGAAATCTAAAGTGTTAATTATAAAGGCTAATATGCAAGTTATTGTCCTAAAAAGTGTTTGGGGACCTGGGTCCTGCCCCAGGGGACATGTATCAATGCAAAAAGAAGTTTTAAAAACGGCCGTTTTTTCGGGAGCAGTGATTTTAATAATGCTTAAAATGAAAAAATAAAAGTGAAATATTCCTTTAAATTTCGTACCTGGGGGGTGTGTATGATATGCATGTAAAGTGGCGCATGTTTCCCGTGCTTAGAACTGTCCCTGCAAAAAATGTCATTTTTGAAAGAAAAAAAAATGCATTTAAAACTGACTCGCGGCTATTAATGAATTGTCGGCTCCCGGCAATACATACAAAAGTCATTGAGAAAAAAAAAAAAAAAAGCGTGGGGGTTCCCCAGAATTCAATTACCAGGCCCTTCAGGTCTGGAATGGATATTAAGGGGAACCCCGCCGCAAATAAAAAAAAAATTGACGTGGGGTTCCCCCAAATATCCATTCCAGGCCCTTCAGATCTGGCATGGATTTTAAGGGGAACTCCACCCCAAATTAAAAAAAAAATGGCGTGGAGTCCCCCTAAAAATCCATACCAGACCCCTTATCCGAGCACGCAACCTGGCCGGCCGCAGGGGAAAAGGGGGGGACGAGAGAGCGGCCCCCCCTCCCTCCTGAACCGTACCAAGCCACATGCCCTCAACATGGGGAGGATGTCCCCATGTTGATGGGGACAAGGGCCTCATCCCCACAACCCTTGCCCGGTGGTTGTGGGGGCCTGCGGGCGGGGGGCTTATCGGAATCTGGAAGACCCCTTTAACAAAAGGGGACCCCCAGATCCCGGCCCCCCCTATGTGAATTGGTAAGGGGTACATTGTACCCCTACCATTTCACGAAGAAAGCGTAAAAAAATGTTTAAAAAAACACACAAACACCTTGAAAAAGTCCTTTATTTAAAAAAAAAAAAAAAAAAAACATTCCAGCGGTGAAATCCAGTGTCCCGCGGCGATCCCGATGTCCAGCGCTGTCCGTCATTGGTTGTGCCTGAGCGGACCTGATGGGGAACTCCTTCTCAGTATTTTAAATGTATAGACCCGCCCCTTCTAAAGTTCCCCATCAGGTCCGCTCAGCGGACGAGATGCGGAACATGAGAAGGGGCGGGTCTATACATGTATTACCAAAGTGAGAGCAGTTCCCCATCAGGTCCGCCCCCTCGGTATGTCAGACCCGCCTACGCCATTGGCTTGAGCGGGGAACTTCCTTCACTGTGTAATTTAAATTTACATAGTGAAGGAAGTTCCCCGCTCAAGCCAATGACGTAGGCGGGTCCGACATACCGAGGAGGCGGACCTGATGGGGAACTGCTCTCACTTTGGTAATACATGTATAGACCCGCCCCTTCTCATGTTCCGCATCTGGTCCGCTGAGCGGACCTGATGGGGAACTTTAGAAGGGGCGGGTCTATACATTTAAAATACTGAGAGGGAGTTCCCCATCAGGTCCGCTCAGGCACAACCAATGACGGACAGCGCTGGACATCGGGATCGCCGCGGGACACTGGATTTCACCGCTCAAATGTTTTTTTTTTTTTTTTTTAAATAAAGGACTTTTTCAAGGTGTTTGTGTGTTTTTTTTAAACATTTTTTTACGCTTTCTTCGTGAAATGGTAGGGGTACAATGTACCCCTTACCAATTCACATAGGGGGGGCCGGGATCTGGGGGTCCACTTTGTTAAAGGGGTCTTCCAGATTCCGATAAGCCCCCCGCCCGCAGACCCCCACAACCACCGGGCAAGGGTTGTGGGGATGAGGCCCTTGTCCCCATCAACATGGGGACATCCTCCCCATGTTGAGGGCATGTGGCCTGGTACGGTTCAGGAGGGAGGGGGGGCCGCTCTCTCGTCCCCCCCTTTTCCCCTGCGACCGGCCAGGTTGCATGCTCGGATAAGGGGTCTGGTATGGATTTTTAGGGGGACTCCACGCCATTTTTTTTTTAATTTGGGGTGGAGTTCCCCTTAAAATCCATGCCAGATCTGAAGGGCCTGGAATGGATATTTGGGGGAACCCCACGTCAATTTTTTTTTTATTTGCGGCGGGGTTCCCCTTAATATCCATTCCAGACCTGAAGGGCCTGGTAATTGAATTCTGGGGAACCCCCACGCTTTTTTTTTTTTTTTTCTCAATGACTTTTGTATGTATTGCCGGGAGCCGACAATTCATTAATAGCCGCGAGTCAGTTTTAAATGCATTTTTTTCTTTCAAAAATGACACTTTTTGCAGGGACAGTTCTAAGCACGGGAAACATGCGCCACTTCACATGCATATCATACACACCCCCCAGGTACGAAATTTAAAGGAATATTTCACTTTTATTTTTTCATTTTAAGCATTATTAAAATCACTGCTCCCGAAAAAACGGCCGTTTTTAAAACTTCTTTTTGCATTGATACATGTCCCCTGGGGCAGGACCCGGGTCCCCAAACACTTTTTAGGACAATAACTTGCATATAAGCCTTTATAATTAGCACTTTAGATTTCTCCCATAGATTTTTCGAATTTGCCGCGAACACCCCAATTTGTTCGCTGTTCGGCGAACGGGCGAACAGGCAATGTTCGAGTCGAACATGAGTTCGACTCGAACTCGAAGCTCATCCCTACCCCTGTCATAATAGTTAGACTGAGGGAACTGACCATTCCTATCCTGGTTGTCAAATCCAAATCATCTTTCCACAGGTTCACGGCCTTGAGGCCCCAGTGAGTCTGTTAAAGGAAAAAACAGATTTTGGGTGGGGGTGTTATACTCCCACCTGCCATTGGTCTCAAAGCTGGGTCTCATAAATCCCTGGTTGTACCCCACATCATGATGGGTGGATCTAGATGAAGGATGCTCCCAACCTCCCAAAGATTCATCCCGATAGTGTTGAAAGGTTTATGAGTTTTAATTTTTTTAGGCGTTTTAGATGAAAAAGTGCCTTGTTTGGGCCCATTCTTAGTTTTGGCCTTATTATTGCGTTGAGCTCGAGTCGGTATGGGGGGGTTAGAAACCCCTCCCCTACCAGTCATAGGAGGAATGCCAACCAAACCGGGTGGCACTACACCCTGAGGGGCAGTATCCATTACAACCTCGTTTGTCTCCTCAGCTGCCAGCTTCTTCTGCCACAAAAAAACCAGACCAGACTGATAATCTTCAAAGTCTCTAAGGTACTTTTTCTTCTTTTTCACTTTTTGGTCCTTTTCTTCCCTCTCCAAAGTTTTTTGGAGAGAGTTGGAACACTCCCTATATTCCTCTCCATTTTTCGAAGAGGCCAGCAGGTCCCTAACCATTTTAATTTCGGTATCGAGTCTTTGCAACTTCTCGCTCTTTCGTTGAGCCAGAAATCGCAAAAAAGAGACTCCAGCCTCATTAAAATATTTGGCCCAAACCTCTAAATCTGACTCGCCCTTTTGAGGGCTTACCTCCCAACGGAGGCTTCTAGGGACCATAGCATTTCTAATATAATTCTCAAGAAACGCTATGTCCCACTGAGTATGTATCTCGGTCGTCATGAGGTTCTTTAGTCTCATAAAGAGACCACTGATATCAGAACATCCCGAGGCCGCTTTTGTGAGTATGATTCTATTATTCTTTTAATAAATGTACACCAAGGATTTTACACTATTCGGTGTCCTTCCTTCTTTTCATGTTGATGTTGAACATTTGCATGAGGCTGTATGAGCTGTCGGGCTACTAAACCATTGAAGTTCATCATCTGCTGAAATCCGGAGGTTCCACTGAGTATCATTTGAGGCTGTTTTAGGTCCTCTGTCATAGGGGACCATCGCTTTTTGGTAAGCAGGAATTCTTACTGGTGGTGGTGAAAGTCACGGATTATAAGAAGATTTCTGTCGTTGGCTTTTTTGGACACTTACTCACGGGTGTTTTGTTTATTATGGACTTTTAGACGTGAACCTTGAGAGTTTCATATAGCAGTTGTGGACTATCATCTTATTAACTGTTTAATCATGGTTCACTCACCTTATTATTATTTATAATTTACAGATTTTTCATGGTTCTTCATTGAGTATTTATATGATTTATCACTGTTGGTATTTGGATTTTTTTCAATTATTCAGTGGTGGGCTTATGTTCAGTCATAAGTTAGCGCGACTATATATATATTTTTTCTTATTTACATGCACTGATGATTGTTTTCAGAATAGTTGCTGCTTTCCTTTATTTCCCTTTTTTCTAGTTAAATTTAATTATTTACCAGGTTTTACACTATAGCGCAGTTTCTTTATATTTTTTTCCAATTCTTACATAAACTACCATTAATTGCTGCTTAGTGAGTGGTCGATATTTTGACCAAAATGGATATTTTTGATTTCCGAGCGAATCGGATAGTCAATACGACTGGGGTGTTTGATTCCGCCCCGGCCTCGGGAGGTTCTGATATCAGTGGTCTCTTTATGAGACTAAAGAACCTCATGACGACCGAGATACATACTCAGTGGGACATAGCGTTTCTTGAGAATTATATTAGAAATGCTATGGTCCCTAGAAGCCTCCGTTGGGAGGTAAGCCCTCAAAAGGGCGAGTCAGATTTAGAGGTTTGGGCCAAATATTTTAATGAGGATGGAGTCTCTTTTTTGCGATTTCTGGCTCAACGAAAGAGCGAGAAGTTGCAAAGACTCGATACCGAAATTAAAATGGTTAGGGACCTGCTGGCCTCTTCGAAAAATGGAGAGGAATATAGGGAGTGTTCCAACTCTCTCCAAAAAACTTTGGAGAGGGAAGAAAAGGACCAAAAAGTGAAAAAGAAGAAAAAGTACCTTAGAGACTTTGAAGATTATCAGTCTGGTCTGGTTTTTTTGTGGCAGAAGAAGCTGGCAGCTGAGGAGACAAACGAGGTTGTAATGGATACTGCCCCTCAGGGTGTAGTGCCACCCGGTTTGGTTGGCATTCCTCCTATGACTGGTAGGGGAGGGGTTTCTAACCCCCCCATACTGACTCCAGCTCAACGCAATAATAAGGCCAAAACTAAGAATGGGCCCAAACAAGGCACTTTTTCATCTAAAACGCCTAAAAAAATTAAAACTCATAAACCTGATGCACAGTTTCAACACTATCGGGATGAATCTTTGGGAGGTTGGGAGCATCCTTCATCTAGATCCACCCATCATGATGTGGGGTACAACCAGGGATTTATGAGACCCAGCTTTGAGACCAATGGCAGGTGGGAGTATAACACCCCCACCCAAAATCGTTTTTTTCCTTTAACAGACTCACTGGGGCCTCAAGGCCGTGAACCTGTGGAAAGACGATTTGGATTTGACAACCAGGATAGGAATGGTCAGTTCCCTCAGTCTAACTATTATGACAGGGGTTACGATTATTCTAGACCTCCTTACCCCCCAGGTCAATATGACTTTAGACCCAACCCCAGTTGGGGTTTTCCCATGGGCCACCAAGGTCGGTTCGGCCCACCGGAACGAAGAGAGGGATCAGAGGGGGGAGGAGGGCCCAGTTGCTCAAAAAGAAAAAGAATATAGGCACGGGCATCTTTAATTTGAACCAACAGCCTCTATCAGAATCCGAACAATGCTTGCTGGATAAGGGTTTGAAATTTGCTCCGCCTAGGAGCTTGAGCAAGTTTCAAACCTTTATGGACGTTCACAAGTTTGCGAGAAAGCTCAATATTAAAAGGCATTTTCTGTCTAATCCTATTACGGATAGAGTGAATCCTTTACCTGAGTACAAACATACTGGTTTAGCCAATGCATCCTTGTTCAATCCCCCCCGGCTCATTGGCCCCGAGCATTAAAATATTCAGGGACGTGGTACTTAAAGATCTGGAAAAGATCAAGGTAAAAAAGGTCAAGATGCAGAGGAATTTGGAGAGTGGGCTTGAGTCCCTCTGTTCTAACAAATCTCTGGTCATTAGACCCGCAGACAAAGGGGGAGGGATAGTCATCCTCGATAGATGTGACTACCTTAAAGAGTTACACAGGATCGTGGATGACACTGAAACCTATACTCCTCTTAATAGGGATCCTGTCATCAAGTATAAAAGAGAACTTGAAATTATTGGGGATGAGGGATACCGGGAAGGTATTCTCAGTGACAGGGAGAGATTGTTTCTGATACCTTGCGCCCCACGGACTCCCGTCATCTACTATCTCCCGAAGATCCATAAAAGTCTTACTTCCCCCCCGGGACGACCCATCGTTAGTGGGATAGATTCGATTACGTCCCGGGTGGGGAAGTATATTGACTTTTTTCTGCAACCTTTGGTCCAGCAGATCCCCTCTTATGTAAGGGACACTAGACATGTCATTAACTTACTTAAAGACCTTACACCCACAGAGGGTATATGGATGGTCACGGCAGACGTGACCTCACTTTATACCATCATCCCCCATGAGTGTGGTTTTGAAGCTGTAGAACTGTATTTGACGAGAGGTTCAGACTTGCCACCCCGGCAAATTGAATTTATTGTGACTTTGCTGAAATACGCAGCAAGTCACAATTATTTCTGGTGTGATAATCAATTTTTCCGCCAGGACCGTGGTGTGGCGATGGGGGCGAAGTATGCCCCCAGCCTGGCCAATCTTTTTATGGCCAAATGGGAGGAGGACGTCGTCGATGTTTGCCGGAGACCAGAGGTTGTACTCTGGGTAAGGTACATCGACGACGTCCTCCTCCTATGGGACGGTAGTGAACCTGCTTTGCGGGATTACATGCTGTCCCTGAATGATAACAATAGGGGCATTAGATTTTCCTTTGAGGCAAGCCAGGAATCAGTTCACTATCTGGATTTGAAAATTTCAGTGGCTGACAGCAAATTTGTCACGACCACTTATTTCAAACCAACCAATAGAAATTCATATATCCCGCTTGACAGCTGCCATTATGCCCCTTGGCTGAAGGCTGTCCCTCGGGGACAACTCACTAGACTGAGACGTAATTTTACAGATTTAGAGGCTTTCAAAGGCCAGGCCGAGATCCTCTCTAAGAGATTTGTGGATAAAGGTTATCAACAAACTGACATGTCTCGATTGATACATTGATTAGGGGGAGATGAAGCCATTAGCCAGCAGATACAGGGCAAGTTACCATTTTTACCAATCACATCCCGGTAATTTTGAAAAAAATTGGAAAAGGGGTGCCCCTGGGATTGTGTGGATTGGAGTAAATTATGGATTGCCACCAAGTATATATAGAAAAATATAAAGAATTTTATTTATACATAATACACTTATATATCAAAAATGGTTTAAAATCAAAGAAAGGAACAGACATATACAGTCATTAAAAAACAATTGCATGAGGACACCTTACTACTTGAGACATATAAGTCATATAGCTAGTGGTGACACAACCGACATGTTTCGGATACTCGAGCTATATCTGTGATAGCCTCCATTATTTCCTTCTTCAAGGTTCATGCAATAGTTTGAAGACAATTTAGTCTCTATATAAGAGAAAAAAACAACATAGTATGTGATAGCTATATAATACACAACAGTGTATTGGCATGATTACATTATTTTGAATTTCTCCCATATGTGGGCAGCTAGAAGATAGACATTGTTGCAGAGAGAAAATAAAATAAACTAAAATAAACAATAAGAGAAGAGAAGAAGAAAGGGGGGGGAGAGAAACAAAGGAAAATAAAAAGAGAAAGAAGAATAAATATACATGAAAGTTCATTTAAGAATACATGAATGCATATATACATTGTATAATTGTATGTCTATAAGATACAGTACATCTATATCAAATAGTGTTGCATACATACTGTGAGGGGGTTAGCTCGGCAGCGGGTGTGTGTGACCCCCGAGATGGGCTCCCCACACAAAAACAGGCCCAGCAAACGGAGGTTGTGGTTTATTTTCTATTTACAGTGACAAAACACAGCAAAGCAAAAGAAACATAAACAAAATAAATCCTGGTCAACTTGACCTCTGACTAAACATACAGGTTTCCTAACTAACAACTGGGATCAGCCTAGTGCTGTCCTAGTCCCTAAGTCCCTGGTTTTAAATGTCCAAGCAAATAGCCACACAGGCTTTGTCTCACCGCACAGGGGTTCACTCTCCCTAGACAGTCCACACAGGTCTGGGTCCAGGCATGAGCTAACATCTAATGAAGCTGGGAGTTCTTATAGAGGCCTAAATGAGCTGACAAGCTTCAGCTGGTCTCATCAACTCCCTGTCTGCACGACGCCCCACACTCTCCCTAGACATATGAGTCATCCATGAGCCCACTAGCCTTAGCTGGGCTTATACAACTCTCCACCTAGTTGTATAAGTCGGCGTAAAGCCTGAATCTGGGCGAAATATATCTACCCCCCTGGATGCAACCAGGTGACTTTACCTTCCTGCTGTCACATACCCCCCCCTCTTGTTTTAACCTTGGGGTTGGAACACCAGCAATCAGGCATTCATGTACTCGAGACAAAGCATCCACATTCCCCATTTGAACGCCAGGGCGATGCTTTACTGTGAAGTTGAATTCCTGGAGGGCCAGGAACCACCTATTCACTCTTCTATTTGTTTCCTTGTTTTGAGCCATCCACTTTAACGGAGCGTGATCCGTAACCATGTCAAAGTGCCTACCTAGCAGGTAGTACCGAAGGGAATCTAGAGCCCACTTCACCGCTAAACACTCCTTTTCAACGGTGGCGTAATTTACCTCATGGGACTTCAACTTCCTGCTGAGGTAAATGACTGGGTGCTCTTCCCCGTTCCAGACCTGGGACAATACTGCTCCTAACCCCACATCTGACGCATCACTTTGTACGACAAAGTCTTTAGAGAAGTCGGGTGAGTACAACACTGGCTGGCTACATAAGGCTTGTTTCAAGAATTGGAATGCTGCCTCAGCCTCGGGGGTCCATTTAATCATGACCGACCCTTTCCCCTTCGTCAGGTTGGTTAGGGGCACAGCCTTAGAAGCAAAGTGGGGAATGAATCGCCGATAATACCCAGCGATTCCCAGAAAGGCTCGTACCTGCTTCTTGCTGTTGGGACGTGGCCAACTCTGGATGGCCTCGACTTTGTTGAGTTGGGGTTTTATTACTCCCCTCCCAATGGTGTACCCAAGATATTTGGCCTCCTCCTGCCCAATGGTACACTTCTTGGGGTTAGCCGTAAACCCCGCTTCCCGAACAGAGTCCAGGACTGCTTGCACTTTTGGCAGATGTGAGGCCCAATCTGTGCTATGGACAATTATGTCATCCAGGTAAGCCGCAGCATACTTCCGATGGGGCCTCAGCATCTGGTCCATTTTCCGCTGGAATGTGGCCGGCGCATTCTGTAACCCGAACGGCATTCTTTTGTATTGGAACGCCCCGTCTGGGGTTACAAATGCGGTTTTCTCTTTGGCCGACTTGGCCAGGGGGATTTGCCAATACCCTTTTGTGAGGTCAAGAGTCGTCATGTATCGGGCTGTTCCCAGCCGGTCGATCAACTCATCTATACGTGGCATGGGGTAGGTGTCAAATTTTGTAACTTTGTTCAACTGACGAAAATCGTTACAAAATCGCCAGCTCCCATCCGGTTTAGGCACCAACACAATGGGACTAGACCAATCACTTTGGGACTCCTCTATCACCCCTAAGTTCAGCATTTTCTGTACTTCCTCCCGTATTGCCTCCCGTCGGGCCTCTGGGATCCGATAGGGTTTTAACTTCACCCTTTCACCGGGCGGGGTAATGATGTCATGCTCTACCCCAGATGTTTGTCCCGGCAGCTCAGAGAATACCTCCTTGTTGCGAAGCACAAACTCCTTAACCTCCTGTTGTTGGGGTTGTGACAAGGTGGCTGCTATTCCAACCTCAGGAATCACGCAACCAGTTTGAGCTGGTGACCAAGGGTCTGCGACTAGGGACTCTCTATCCCTCCAGGCTTTCAACAGATTAACGTGATAGATCTGTTCGGGCTTTCGCCTTCCTGGTTGTCTGACCTTGTAATTCACTTCGCTCACTTTTTCCATTATCTCGTAGGGGCCTTGCCATTTGGCAAGGAATTTACTTTCAACCGTAGGGACAAGTACCAGTATCCTATCCCCCGGGGAAAAGGTACGGGTCTTGGCTCCACGGTTGTACACTCTCTGCTGTGCTAACTGCGCTTGGGCCAAATGTTCCTTCACGATGGGCATTACCTGTGCAATTCGGTCTTGCATCAGGGCGACATGCTCAATCACACTCCTGTGGGGAGAACTCTCACTTTCCCAAGTTTCCTTGGCAATATCCAACAGCCCTCTTGGGTGTCTCCCATACAGTAACTCAAAGGGGGAGAATCCCGTAGAGGATTGGGGCACCTCCCTAATAGCAAACATCAGATAAGGAAGTAGACAGTCCCAATCCTTTCCATCTCTATCCACCACTTTCTTCAACATTTGTTTTAGGGTTTTGTTGAACCTTTCAACCAGCCCATCGGTTTGGGGGTGATACACAGATGTACGTAATTGCGTCACTTTGAACAATTTACACAGCTCCTTCATAACCCGGGACATAAAGGGTGTACCTTGGTCCGTAAGCAGTTCTTTACAAATACCCACCCGGCTAAACACAAGAGATAGCTCTTTGGCTATGGTTTTGGCCGAGGTATTTCGGAGAGGGATAGCTTCTGGATAACGGGTGGCATAGTCCATTATAACTAATATGTACTGGTGCCCCCTAGCGGACTTGATTATAGGACCTACCAAATCCATGGCGATCCTCTCAAACGGGACCTCAATGATGGGTAGAGGGACCAGCGGGCTACGGAAATGTGGCATCGGGGCCGACCTCTGACACACAGGGCAGGAGGAACAATAATTTTCTATGTCCTTCATCACCCCCGGCCAATAGAATCTCTGTAATACCCTCTCTCGGGTTTTCTCTGTCCCCAGATGACCTCCAAGAATGTGCCCATGGGCCAACTCCAACACCAACTTCCTGTAAGGTTTGGGCACCACAAGCTGCTCAACGGTTTCTTCTGCCCTTTTTGCCACCCGATACAGTAGGTCCTTCTCTACGCTGAAGTATGGGTAAGTGCAGGTATTATCTGGGTTCACTAACTCGCCATCTATTTCCACTACGTTTTCCCGTGCCTTTATTAGGGCGGGGTCTTTTAACTGTTCTGTGGCAAAATTTTCCCTGTGAACCTCCAGATCAGAAAACTCCACAGACGGTAGGTTTTCGTCTGAGGAGGTGGGCTCCTCTCCAGTTTCTTGAGTCTCCCCTGCCAATACTGATAAGGGAAATTCCGGAGAGTCCTCACCACTCTCAGGGGAGTTCTGGCTATCACATTCCTGGTACATAGGGGCACCAGTGGGGGGCTCAGGATCATCCCACAGTTCCCAGAACTTCGGAAAATCCCTTCCCACAATGGCTTCATGCGGTAACTGAGATACTAAGCCCACTGGATGAGAGAGGGTACCTTTGGGGGTCTCGAAACACACTGTAGTCACTGGATACTCTCGGGTGTCCCCATGCACACAAATAACAGCTACCTTGCTATTCCCAGAGACCTCTGTTTTAACTAACTCAGCCTTTATCAGGGTCACAAGGCTACCTGAATCCAGCAATACCACAACATTTCTACCATTAACACACATTTTGCATAAATGTTTCTCAGTTCCTCGAATGGCAGTGCATGCGACTGTCGCACACAGCGACTGACGTCTGCCCGTCAGAAAGTCACACTGCATGGGTTCCTCCACAACCGGGCAATTGGCTGCAATATGTCCCGCTTGCCGGCAGCGGTAGCAAACGATCCTTCTTGCGGCCTCTTGAGCCGCTGATTTCCCAGGCTGTTCTCGCCAAACTTGGGGTAGAGCTCCCACCCTCTCACTCTCTCCACCCTCACCCCTTGGAATCCTCTTATCCGCCCCTGGGGATGGTCTGGTCTTAGGGTGGAAAGTCCGAGTGTCTCTGGAAGAGGCCGTCAGGTTCTCTGTAGCCAAGTATTTCTCCACACGATCCACAAGACCATCGGCCGTCTCTGGGTCTCCATGGCTTACCCACTTTTGGATGGCAGTAGGAAGAGCTCTCAAAAACCGATCCATTACAACACGTTCCACAATCTTTGGTGCGGACAAAGTCTCTGGCTGTAGCCACTTTCTGCTCAGGTGAATGAGATCATACATTTGAGACCTGGGGGGTTTTCCAAGCTGGAAAGTCCAGTTATGCACACGCTGAGCCCGGACAGCCTGGGTGACACCCAGCCTTGCCAATATTTCAGCTTTTAGCATCACATAGTCTTTTGCTTGGTTAGGCTCTAGGTCATAGTAAGCTTTCTGCGATTCACCAGTTAACAGAGGAGCCACCAGTCCAGCCCACTGCTCCTCAGGCCACTTTTCTCTTTCAGCGGTCCTTTCAAATGTGGTCAAAAATACCTCTGGATCATCCTCTCCAGTCATTTTTGTCAATAAATGACTCACCCCAAAGGACGCGGTATTAGTGGGACGGCTTTCCTCACTGGTCTGCGGACGTTGCTGCATTGCTGCTTCCATCTGTTGTTGTAGTCTCTGCTCTTGCTTCTGCAACAGGTCTATGAAGCGGGCCTCAGATTGCTGCTGGGCTTGTTGCTGAGCCTCCAGACTCTGTTGCAAAGTTGCGTTTGTCTGCTGCTGGGCTGCAAGGCTCTGTTGATGAGCTTGCTGCTGGGCTGCGAAGTTCTGTTGTTGAGCTGCAAGGCTCTTTTGCAAACCTGCATTTGTCTGCTGTTGATTGGCATTTGCTAGAGCCAGCTGCTTCAGTATCTCCTCCATGCTGGCTTAAAAAAAAACTGCCACTGGTTCTCCACCAACTGTGAGGGGGTTAGCTCGGCAGCGGGTGTGTGTGACCCCCGAGATGGGCTCCCCACACAAAAACAGGCCCAGCAAACGGAGGTTGTGGTTTATTTTCTATTTACAGTGACAAAACACAGCAAAGCAAAAGAAACATAAACAAAATAAATCCTGGTCAACTTGACCTCTGACTAAACATACAGGTTTCCTAACTAACAACTGGGATCAGCCTAGTGCTGTCCTAGTCCCTAAGTCCCTGGTTTTAAATGTCCAAGCAAATAGCCACACAGGCTTTGTCTCACCGCACAGGGGTTCACTCTCCCTAGACAGTCCACACAGGTCTGGGTCCAGGCATGAGCTAACATCTAATGAAGCTGGGAGTTCTTATAGAGGCCTAAATGAGCTGACAAGCTTCAGCTGGTCTCATCAACTCCCTGTCTGCACGACGCCCCACACTCTCCCTAGACATATGAGTCATCCATGAGCCCACTAGCCTTAGCTGGGCTTATACAACTCTCCACCTAGTTGTATAAGTCGGCGTAAAGCCTGAATCTGGGCGAAATATATCTACCCCCCTGGATGCAACCAGGTGACTTTACCTTCCTGCTGTCACAATACATTTCCAATGGTAATGTAAACATCAGCCGTTTGGAGGAATTGTCCCGGTGATATGGAGCCCAAACGGATATGGTGCGAGTTTACTGGTCGCATAAAGACAAATACAGCGGCCAAAGAAACACTGCAGGCAAGATGACAGAGCCACGGGGAAATGTGTAGGAGGACCAACCCAAAAACGCCCCTCAAAGCTCACAGGGAAGCCTCAAATTGCAGCGGAAAGACTGCCACGGTCTCTCTGTAAAAACATACACACATGGATTATAGTTTCTAGATCGCAGACTAGCCCTGTAACCAGGCATCCCATAACTCTGATGAAGTGTTTGAAAAAAAGGGCTTAGTACCTGTCAATGTGGCGCAAGGACATCCACACTCTGGCTGTGCAGCAATTGGCCAAGTCAGGTGGGACTTTTTATAGAGCTGTCGCTGGTGTTGCAGCCAATCAGCTCAAATGGTGCCAAGGGTGAAGCTGCAAAAGGAAGGAATTCAACCAATGAGGTAGAGCGTGGGAGGCCACAACAGGGCTAGACTGTGCGTCCGGGTAAGAACCCAATTAACTACGTATTGAAAATGAATAGAGAGGCTCTTACAGGACAGGCACCGCATACAGAGGCCGCCCTCGATCCCGGCGGCGTCCGGCGTCATCGCGCACCCACGCAGATGTGCAGGACGTCCACGACGCCGGCGCGGTGACGTCAGACGTCGACCCGACCGCCAGCACAACGAAAAGGGCGGAAGTGCTAAAAGAAGATCACTCCGTTGCCCGCACCAGACCCAAAAAGGTCAGCGCAAAGGCAGCACAATTGTATGTGCTGCGCCAAACGGCGCCATCGGAGGAATGGGGAAAAATTGACTAATCCAAAACCCCATGGGTAGTAAACAGTGTAACATGAATACCCTCCGTCCCATATGTGTGTAATTCTTAGGACAGGGAGAGAAATTTATTCATATGCACATAACCGTCCATTTGCTCAAATATGAGCAGTCAGCCCCCGATTATCAAAATAGCCGGGGGCTGTTTTTGTGCTGGGGAGCATCAGTGGGCCCAATGGGTGGTCCCCAAATCCCCGGGCTCCAATATGTCAAAAAGTGCAGGGTACAATTGTCATTTGATTGATTTCTAAATAATAAACAATAATCAACAATATAATAACTAGGCACTAATCTCCAGTGGGCGAATCATCAGGTAAAGTTCCACCAATTGGATCCAATCTTGTTTACTTAAAAAGGATTTTTTAGTTTTTACATGGATATCTAACCGGCATACATCAGAAACATTAGTACACATGTTATACAGCTGGCATAGTTCATACATATTTATTTATTTTTCCTTCAGAAAAAAAAACAAACAAAAAAAAAAAAAAACCCAACACACAAACTAGGTATAAACAGCTTGTTGAGCTCAGTTTAGCAGATCCCTATCAAACTTCGCAGAAGTAAAACCTGGTAGAAAGGGTTTAAAGTTAATTGCCTGGTTCAAGCCAGGGGGTGAGGTGGCGTTGAGGATCGAGATCCATCTCAGCTCCCTTTGAAGAAGGTGCTTGTTAAGGTCACCTCCGCGGGGGCTGCGGTGGACCCTGTCCAAAACTAACACCTCAAGGTTTGGTACGCAATCTCCATGGACTTGGGCAGCATGTCTGCCAAGAGGGAGATCAGGATTTTGTTCCTTCATCCCTTTTAGATGCCGGTAAATTCTCTGCCACAATTTTTGTATAGTTTTTCCTACATAGAAGCAGTTACAACTGCAAATAATGAGATATACTACGTCCGTAGTTTGACAGTTTGCATAGTGTTTTGGTCGAAATTTTTGGCCATTCGGTAACCGAATGTTCTTTCTAGTGTTCATATATTTACAGTATGTGCAATTACCACATTGGAAAGTTCCCAGGTCCTTACATGGATCTCCCCTATTGGTGTTCTCAAATTCACTCTGCACTAGCATGTCCTTCAGGGACGTTGCTCGTCTATAGGTAATATTTGGCCTGGGGGGTACTAGTGGTCCTATCACAGGATCTGCTGTAAGTAGATGCCAGTGCTTTTGGTAGATTTTAAGAAGTTCAGCGTGATCATCAGAATAAGTGTTAATAATACGATGATCACTTTCACTTTTTTTAGATTTAGATATTAGTAACTCGTGTCGATTTAGATTTGAAGTGCGTTTAAAGGCCTTTTTGAGGCACTTATGGCTGTATCCCCTTGCTAGAAGTCTTTGCCTTAAGTTATTGGCTTCTCTTTTATAATCAACCTCGTTAGAGCAATTTCTTTTTATTCTCAAATATTGTCCATAGGGAATAGATTCAACTAGGGATTTAGGGTGAAAACTAGAAGAATGTAAGATTGTATTGCCTGCACTTGGTTTGCGGAACAGCTTACATGATAACATGTTTTGCTTGTCTCTGAAGATCTCCACATCAAGGAAGGTTATGGTATTTGGGTCCGATATCATTGTAAACTTAAGATTAAAAGTATTTAAGTTTAAGGCGATGAGACACTCATCCAAACATTGCTGGGAGCCCGTCCATACAATGAAGATGTCATCAATGTACCTGTGCCATAGAGCTACATGGCACAGGTACATTGAGAGATCCCCGCTGGAAAAGATTGCATGCTCCCATTCCCCCAGGTATAGGTTGGCGTAGCCAGGGGCACAACTGGTGCCCATGGCTACGCCCTGTACCTGGAGGAAACATTGACCATCGAAAGTGAAGACATTGTGTCTCAGTATGAAATCCAAGGACTGGATTATAAATTCATTGAACAAACGTTCATGGTGACTGGTTTGTGATAGAATATGTCTAATACAAGCAATACCTAAAAAATGAGGAATCGAGCTGTAAAGTGCCTCCACGTCGATACTGACAAGTATCGAATCTATAGGAATTTGTACTCCCTCGATAATGCGTAATAAGTGAGGTGTATCTTTAACATAAGAGGGGATGCTCTGAACAAAAGGTTTTAGATGCTCATCAATGAGTCGTGAAAGATTTTCAATAATAGCTCCGTTTCCAGATATAATAGGACGTCCTGGGGGATTTAGGGGATCCTTGTGGATTTTGGGGAGTGAGTAGAATGTTGGTGTGCGGGGAAAGGAGGTGCGAACAAATTCCCAAGTTTGTTTAGAAATGACATTATTTTGAAAAGCTTCATCTACCAAAGTGTAGAATTTTTTATTAAAGGCATCTACAACACCCCTACTGACAGGGCGATACCACTCATGATTTCTTAATATGTTGAAACACATTTCAAGATATTGGGGGTTGTCCATGATGACAATGTTTCCTCCTTTATCCGATAATTTAATCGTAATTTGATGATTTTTGGATATATTTTTTAAGGCCATCTTTTCAGTAGGAATAAGATTTGTATGTCTAGGTGTTATAGGTACTAGGTTATTTATTTCTTGGCTGATATTTTTAAGAAAATTAGATACACCTGGATTTGAGCTAGGCACTGGGTAAAAAGTTGATGTTTTTTTAAGGGAAGTTTGTTTTAGGGTACTGGGGATCTCGGTGTCAATTGTGCTGGCATTAGCCAAAAGTAAGTCAAGGTCCAGGGTGTCGATGAGGTCTTTGGATTCATTTTCCTCAAGTAAAGATTTGAGATTACCCAGAGCTTGACGTTCACTATACGTGTGAAATTCCCGTGTATCTGGGTCGCTCTTTTCAAAAATGCTTTTAAGTAGCAATTTGCGGGCGTATAAATGAAGATCTTTAATGGTCTCAAATTTGTCTACAGGTTTGTTAGGGCAGAAAGTTAATCCTTTTGAGAGGACTGAGATCTCATCGACACTCAGGACATGTGATGACAAGTTTATAATATTAAAAGCCGAGGCTATGTCATAGTCGGGTTGTGAGGAGTGAGTGAGTTTCCCGAGTTCTTAGAGAACATCAAGGGAGCCTTAGGCGTGACAAAAGTGCCCATATTTTCAAGTGATTCATGTGCACTGACGGTGACATCCGAGGCCGTCAATGTTGAAGTGTTGGGGACTGATGGGAGCAGAGTACGAGGATACTGTTTAGGGGGACGTTTTTTAGTAGTATTACTATTGGAGGAATTTTCAAAGTCACGATTTCTTTTAGATGGTTTTGTGCGTTTTCCTTTCATCGGTGCATATGACATGTTAGACGAAACCGAAGAGGTATCAGACGTATCCAACTATGTGGAACGATGATTGTCGTTCTTATATTGGACTCTAGGTCTAGTTGAAAAAGCCCATCTATATGCTCTGCCTTCTTCGAAGGCTTGTTTATCCCGCATGTATTTAAACTCTTTTTTTGCTAAGATCGATTTGTTGAATAGTTCAATATGGGTTTTAAGTTTCTCATTTAGATCTTTGTATGAGGAATGGGCTTGTAGGGGTTTGATTCTAGAATAGATTTTTTCAATGTTCGTGTTGATATAGACGAGACGTCTCCGATATTCATCAGAAAGAAGCCTCATCATACCAGCCGAGCATGATTTTAAATTCGTTTCCCATGCTTGTTTGAACGTCGGGTCCAGATCCTCAAAAGCTGGGAAGATCTGGACTCGAAGTCCAAGTGGGTTTAAATCATCTCTTATGTACTCATCAAACGTTTTTATATGCCAATGCATTGAAGATTTCCTCTCCAACCATTTAGTTAGGTTGGAGAAAAGAAAGGTTAGCTCAGATTCCAAGGATTCATTTTTACCATAGTTTGATTGTAATTGTTCAGTGAAAACCTCCCATGATTCACTGTAAAGTTCAGCCATGATGATGGTGTCACTGAGCTCTATACAAATGGATATACCAACACAATAAGACAATAACAATAAAAAAAAAAAAAAAAAAGGAGAAAGAGAAAAAGAATTGCAGCAGTGCGTTTTCAAAATAATTGCTCATACAATAGGGAGCAAGCAAAAAATTAATTCAGTAAATTGTTTATGTAGATAACGCTGGAAAGCTTCAAATATGGATGGGGACTAAGGGGTATTTGCTACCCAAAAATAGAATATATTGATTAGGGGGAGATGAAGCAATTAGCCAGCAGATACAGGGCAAGTTACCATTTTTACCAATCACATCCCGGTAATTTTGAAAAAAATTGGAAAAGGGGTGCCCCTGGGATTGTGTGGATTGGAGTAAATTATGGATTGCCACCAAGTATATATAGAAAAATATAAAGAATTTTATTTATACATAATACACTTATATATCAAAAATGGTTTAAAATCAAAGAAAGGAACAGACATATACAGTCATTAAAAAACAATTGCATGAGGACACCTTACTACTTGAGACATATAAGTCATATAGCTAGTGGTGACACAACCGACATGTTTCGGATACTCGAGCTATATCTGTGATAGCCTCCATTATTTCCTTCTTCAAGGTTCATGCAATATTTTGAAGACAATTTAGTCTCTATATAAGAGAAAAAAACAACATAGTATGTGATAGCTATATAATACACAACAGTGTATTGGCATGATTACATTATTTTGAATTTCTCCCATATGTGGGCAGCTAGAAGATAGACATTGTTGCAGAGAGAAAATAAAATAAACTAAAATAAACAATAAGAGAAGAGAAGAAGAAAGGGGGGGGGAGAGAAACAAAGGAAAATAAAAAGAGAAAGAAGAATAAATATACATGAAAGTTCATTTAAGAATACATGAATGCATATATACATTGTATAATTGTATGTCTATAAGATACAGTACATCTATATCAAATAGTGTTGCATACATACATTTCCAATGGTAATGTAAACATCAGCCGTTTGGAGGAATTGTCCCGGTGATATGGAGCCCAAACGGATATGGTGCAAGTTTACTGGTCGCATAAAGACAAATACAGCGGCCAAAGAAACACTGCAGGCAAGATGACAGAGCCACGGGGAAATGTGTAGGAGGACCAACCCAAAAACGCCCCTCAAAGCTCACAGGGAAGCCTCAAATTGCAGCGGAAAGACTGCCACGGTCTCTCTGTAAAAACATACACACATGGATTATAGTTTCTAGATCGCAGACTAGCCCTGTAACCAGGCATCCCATAACTCTGATGAAGTGTTTGAAAAAAAGGGCTTAGTACCTGTCAATGTGGCGCAAGGACATCCACACTCTGGCTGTGCAGCAATTGGCCAAGTCAGGTGGGACTTTTTATAGAGCTGTCGCTGGTGTTGCAGCCAATCAGCTCAAATGGCGCCAAGGGTGAAGCTGCAAAAGGAAGGAATTCAACCAATGAGGTAGAGCGTGGGAGGCCACAACAGGGCTAGACTGTGCGTCCGGGTAAGAACCCAATTAACTACGTATTGAAAATGAATAGAGAGGCTCTTACAGGACAGGCACCGCATACAGAGGCCGCCCTCGATCCCGGCGGCGTCCGGCGTCATCGCGCACCCACGCAGATGTGCAGGACGTCCACGACGCCTGATACCTCTTCGGTTTCGTCTAACATGTCATATGCACCGATGAAAGGAAAACGCACAAAACCATCTAAAAGAAATCGTGACTTTGAAAATTCCTCCAATAGTAATACTACTAAAAAACGTCCCCCTAAACAGTATCCTCGTACTCTGCTCCCATCAGTCCCCAACACTTCAACATTGACGGCCTCGGATGTCACCGTCAGTGCACATGAATCACTTGAAAATATGGGCACTTTTGTCACGCCTAAGGCTCCCTTGATGTTCTCTAAGAACTCGGGAAACTCACTCACTCCTCACAACCCGACTATGACATAGCCTCGGCTTTTAATATTATAAACTTGTCATCACATGTCCTGAGTGTCGATGAGATCTCAGTCCTCTCAAAAGGATTAACTTTCTGCCCTAACAAACCTGTAGACAAATTTGAGACCATTAAAGATCTTCATTTATACGCCCGCAAATTGCTACTTAAAAGCATTTTTGAAAAGAGCGACCCAGATACACGGGAATTTCACACGTATAGTGAACGTCAAGCTCTGGGTAATCTCAAATCTTTACTTGAGGAAAATGAATCCAAAGACCTCATCGACACCCTGGACCTTGACTTACTTTTGGCTAATGCCAGCACAATTGACACCGAGATCCCCAGTACCCTAAAACAAACTTCCCTTAAAAAAACATCAACTTTTTACCCAGTGCCTAGCTCAAATCCAGGTGTATCTAATTTTCTTAAAAATATCAGCCAAGAAATAAATAACCTAGTACCTATAACACCTAGACATACAAATCTTATTCCTACTGAAAAGATGGCCTTAAAAAATCTATCCAAAAATCATCAAATTACGATTAAATTATCGGATAAAGGAGGAAACATTGTCATCATGGACAACCCCCAATATCTTGAAATGTGTTTCAACATATTAAGAAATCATGAGTGGTATCGCCCTGTCAGTAGGGGTGTTGTAGATGCCTTTAATAAAAAATTCTACACTTTGGTAGATGAAGCTTTTCAAAATAATGTCATTTCTAAACAAACTTGGGAATTTGTTCGCACCTCCTTTCCCCGCACACCAACATTCTACTCACTCCCCAAAATCCACAAGGATCCCCTAAATCCCCCAGGACGTCCTATTATATCTGGAAACGGAGCTATTATTGAAAATCTTTCACGACTCATTGATGAGCATCTAAAACCTTTTGTTCAGAGCATCCCCTCTTATGTTAAAGATACACCTCACTTATTACGCATTATCGAGGGAGTACAAATTCCTATAGATTCGATACTTGTCAGTATCGACGTGGAGGCACTTTACAGCTCGATTCCTCATTTTTTAGGTATTGCTTGTATTAGACATATTCTATCACAAACCAGTCACCATGAACGTTTGTTCAATGAATTTATAATCCAGTCCTTGGATTTCATACTGAGACACAATGTCTTCACTTTCGATGGTCAATGTTACCTCCAGGTACAGGGCGTAGCCATGGGCACCAGTTGTGCCCCTGGCTACGCCAACCTATACCTGGGGGAATGGGAGCATGCAATCTTTTCCAGCGGGGATCTCTCAATGTACCTGTGCCATGTAGCTCTATGGCACAGGTACATTGATGACATCTTCATTGTATGGACGGGCTCCCAGCAATGTTTGGATGAGTGTCTCATCGCCTTAAACTTAAATACTTTTAATCTTAAGTTTACAATGATATCGGACCCAAATACCATAACCTTCCTTGATGTGGAGATCTTCAGAGACAAGCAAAACATGTTATCATGTAAGCTGTTCCGCAAACCAAGTGCAGGCAATACAATCTTACATTCTTCTAGTTTTCACCCTAAATCCCTAGTTGAATCTATTCCCTATGGACAATATTTGAGAATAAAAAGAAATTGCTCTAACGAGGTCGATTATAAAAGAGAAGCCAATAACTTAAGGCAAAGACTTCTAGCAAGGGGATACAGCCATAAGTGCCTCAAAAAGGCCTTTAAACGCACTTCAAATCTAAATCGACACGAGTTACTAATATCTAAATCTAAAAAAAGTGAAAGTGATCATCGTATTATTAACACTTATTCTGATGATCACGCTGAACTTCTTAAAATCTACCAAAAGCACTGGCATCTACTTACAGCAGATCCTGTGATAGGACCACTAGTACCCCCCAGGCCAAATATTACCTATAGACGAGCAACGTCCCTGAAGGACATGCTAGTGCAGAGTGAATTTGAGAACACCCATAGGGGAGATCCATGTAAGGACCTGGGAACTTTCCAATGTGGTAATTGCACATACTGTAAATATATGAACACTAGAAAGAACATTCGGTTACCGAATGGCCAAAAATTTCGACCAAAACACTATGCAAACTGTCAAACTACGGACGTAGTATATCTCATTATTTGCAGTTGTAACTGCTTCTATGTAGGAAAAACTATACAAAAATTGTGGCAGAGAATTTACCGGCATCTAAAAGGGATGAAGGAACAAAATCCTGATCTCCCTCTTGGCAGACATGCTGCCCAAGTCCATGGAGATTGCGTACCAAACCTTGAGGTGTTAGTTTTGGACAGGGTCCACCGCAGCCCCCGCGGAGGTGACCTTAACAAGCACCTTCTTCAAAGGGAGCTGAGATGGATCTCGATCCTCAACGCCACCTCACCCCCTGGCTTGAACCAGGCAATTAACTTTAAACCCTTTCTACCAGGTTTTACATCTGCGAAGTTTGATAGGGATCTGCTAAACTGAGCTCAACAAGCTGTTTATACCTAGTTTGTGTGTTGGGTTTTTTTTTTTTTTTGTTTGTTTGTTTTTTTTTTTTTTTTTTCTGAAGGAAAAATAAATAAATATGTATGAACTATGCCAGCTGTATAACATGTGTACTAATGTTTCTGATGTATGCCGGTTAGATATCCATGTAAAAACTAAAAAATCCTTTTTAAGTAAACAAGATTGGATCCAATTGGTGGAACTTTACCTGATGATTCGCCCACTGGAGATTAGTGCCTAGTTATTATATTGTTGATTATTGTTTATTATTTAGAAATCAATCAAATGACAATTGTACCCTGCACTTTTTGACATATTGGAGCCCGGGGATTTGGGGACCACCCATTGGGCCCACTGACGCTCCCCAGCACAAAAACAGCCCCCGGCTATTTTGATAATCGGGGGCTGACTGCTCATATTTGAGCAAATGGACGGTTATGTGCATATGAATAAATTTCTCTCCCTGTCCTAAGAATTACACACATATGGGACGGAGGGTATTCATGTTACACTGTTTACTACCCATGGGGTTTTGGATTAGTCAATTTTTCCCCATTCCTCCGATGGCGCTGTTTGGCGCAGCACATACAATTGTGCTGCCTTTGCGCTGACCTTTTTGGGTCTGGTGCGGGCAACGGAGTGATCTTCTTTTAGCACTTCCGCCCTTTTCGTTGTGCTGGCGGTCGGGTCGACGTCTGACGTCACCGCGCCGGCGTCGTGGACGTCCTGCACATCTGCGTGGGTGCGCGATGACGCCGGACGCCGCCGGGATCGAGGGCGGCCTCTGTATGCGGTGCCTGTCCTGTAAGAGCCTCTCTATTAATTTTCAATACGTAGTTAATTGGGTTCTTACCCGGACGCACAGTCTAGCCCTGTTGTGGCCTCCCACGCTCTACCTCATTGGTTGAATTCCTTCCTTTTGCAGCTTCACCCTTGGCGCCATTCGAGCTGATTGGCTGCAACACCAGCGACAGCTCTATAAAAAGTCCCACCTGACTTGGCCAATTGCTGCACAGCCAGAGTGTGGATGTCCTTGCGCCACATTGACAGGTACTAAGCCCTTTTTTTCAAACACTTCATCAGAGTTATGGGATGCCTGGTTACAGGGCTAGTCTGCGATCTAGAAACTATAATCCATGTGTGTATGTTTTTACAGAGAGACCGTGGCAGTCTTTCCGCTGCAATTTGAGGCTTCCCTGTGAGCTTTGAGGGGCGTTTTTGGGTTGGTCCTCCTACACATTTCCCCGTGGCTCTGTCATCTTGCCTGCAGTGTTTCTTTGGCCGCTGTATTTGTCTTTATGCGACCAGTAAACTCGCACCATATCCGTTTGGGCTCCATATCACCGGGACAATTCCTCCAAACGGCTGATGTTTACATTACCATTGGAAATGTATGTATGCAACACTATTTGATATAGATGTACTGTATCTTATAGACATACAATTATACAATGTATATATGCATTCATGTATTCTTAAATGAACTTTCATGTATATTTATTCTTCTTTCTCTTTTTATTTTCCTTTGTTTCTCTCCCCCCCTTTCTTCTTCTCTTCTCTTATTGTTTATTTTAGTTTATTTTATTTTCTCTCTGCAACAATGTCTATCTTCTAGCTGCCCACATATGGGAGAAATTCAAAATAATGTAATCATGCCAATACACTGTTGTGTATTATATAGCTATCACATACTATGTTGTTTTTTTCTCTTATATAGAGACTAAATTGTCTTCAAACTATTGCATAAACCTTGAAGAAGGAAATAATGGAGGCTATCACAGATATAGCTTGAGTATCCGAAACATGTCGGTTGTGTCACCACTAGCTATATGACTTATATGTCTCAAGTAGTAAGGTGTCCTCATGCAATTGTTTTTTAATGACTGTATATGTCTGTTCCTTTCTTTGATTTTAAACCATTTTTGATATATAAGTGTATTATGTATAAATAAAATTCTTTATATTTTTCTATATATACTTGGTGGCAATCCATAATTTACTCTAATCCACACAATCCCAGGGGCACCCCTTTTCCAATTTTTGTCTCGATTGATACAATCTGTGAGTGAGGTTGATCGAGGATCACTTTTGGTTGATAAGGAGAGGGTGGTGAGGGATGGTAAGTTTTCTCTTCCATTTATCACCACTTTCTCCATGCAGCATCAGACCATCAAAAGCCTTATACGCAGGCACTGGCATGTCTTAACCAGTGACTTAGTGTTGGCACCTTCTCTTCCAGAAAAAACAGTTATTGTGTTTAGAGGTGCTTCAACACTTTCCAATAGAGTGGCCCCAAGTGTCCAGGATCCCCCACGGGCCAATAGGACATTCTTAGAGAACCTGACAGGGTATTATAGATGTAAGAAATGCCAAGTGTGCAGCTTGAATAGCTGCAGGGACAGGAAGATCAGTCATTTTTCTTCAACAAGTACTGGCCGTACCTATGAAATCGAACCTTTTATAACATGCTCATCTTTGGGGGTTGTCTACCTCATACAGTACCCTTGTGGTCTCCAATATGTGGGGAGGACCAAAAGGGCAGTAAGGGTAAGACTTAATGAGCATATAGCTAATATACGGAAAGGATTCGATAAGCACTCTGTATCCCGGCACTATGATCAGGTCCATAAGAGGGACCCGTCTGGTACGCTATTTATTGCAATTGACAAATACAGACCTCACTGGAGAGGCAGTTCGCTTGTTAGAGAAATCTCTAAGCAGGAAATGGCATGGGTGTACAGGTTGAGAACTTATGTTCCATTTGGTCTCAACGTTGACACCGATGTCAATGCCTTTATCAATAATTCCTAGGTTTTTTCTTATCCATTGATAATCATGTTTTTATAACAGATTTCCGGGATTAATAATATTGACTGTATGATATAATGTGTTGATTGATATTGCGCTGCATTTGAATCTTTCCTCCCCCCCCTCCCTTCTCCCCCTTTTTTTTCCTAAGGACATTCAGTTACTGATTTTGTCTTTTGGTTACATTGAATGGGGTGTAGGGAGGGGTGTGACTAAATGATGACAGCTTTTAATCTATGTGGTTTTAGTGTCATTTATTATTAATAACTTTTTAAATACTATTTAGGCAAACTTATTTTATTATTTTTTGTCTATTGTAAATTATGTATGTTTTTTTGATATCGGTATGAACTAGTATGCTCCTTAGTTCCAGTATCAATGTATATATTTTTTCTGTTGTTAGGATTTAACATCCGGAGCAGTTTATTGTCCCATTGTGCCCGCTGCACCCATTGTTTGTGGGTTGCGGCGGAGGTTGTGGGCTTTACTGCTTCCTGTGACACACCTGGGGGGTTCCCTCCCCCTTGGAGAGCGTGCGTATCGTTGCTATGATCCCTGTTGCCATGGTCACGCGGATGTGCGGCACACTCTCTCCCCTTGTGCTTTCGTCATTCCGGTTTAGCGTGATGACGTGCACATAACGTTTTTTTCAAACGAGGCTTGGTTTCCTCGTGGGGAGAGATGCGTGCGCACCCGGCGTTGGACTGGCCTAGCTGCACGTTAGCGAGACGTGGTTGCCTCGCGGCGTGACGCACGTGCGTGCGCGCGCTCTTCTTCGGGTTGGACCTTCCTCTGGTGTGTTCCCTATAAAGAGGGGGTGACGCAGCCCATCGCCCGTGCCCCGAGACGACGTGAATTTTCACGAAACGCGTAGGTCAGGTTACGAGCTTTGTGCTGACGTCACCCTCCACTGCTCGGCTTCCACGGACGTATTTGTGTGCCAGCGCCTCTGACCGGTCGGCGCTGACGCACTTTAAGGCTGTCTTTTTAACTGCTTTTGTGAGTATGATTCCATTATTCTTTTAATAAATGTACACCAAGGATTTTACACTATTCGGTGTCCTTCCTTCTTTTCATGTTGATGTTGAACATTCGCATGAGGCTGTATGAGCTGTCGGGCTACTAAACCATTGAAGTTCATCATCTGCTGAAATCCGGAGGTTCCACTGAGTATCATTTGAGGCTGTTTTAGGTCCTCTGTCATAGGGGACCATCGCTTTTTGGTAAGCAGGAATTCTTACTGGTGGTGGTGAAAGTCACGGATTATAAGAAGATTTCTGTCGTTGGCTTTTTTGGACACTTACTCACGGGTGTTTTGTTTATTATGGACTTTTAGACGTGAACCTTGAGAGTTTCATATAGCAGTTGTGGACTATCATCTTATTAACTGTTTAATCATGGTTCACTCACCTTATTATTATTTATAATTTACAGATTTTTCATGGTTCTTCATTGAGTATTTATATGATTTATCACTGTTGGTATTTGGATTTTTTTCAATTATTCAGTGGTGGGCTTATGTTCAGTCATAAGTTAGCGCGACTATATATATTTTTTTCTTATTGTTTGACATTACTCAAGCTTGTGGGCATGCCTCAGAAAGTTCTTTAGAAATCCTACTCTGTCCCTATTCACCATGAACCTTTCCCTGCAGAAAGCACTGCGGGTTCCTCTCCCTAACCTGTCACCCACTCCAAGCACACCCACATTACGTGGATGTCAGTGCCTGGATCTGAATATGATATGCTGGACTGCTCCCTCCCTTATTGCATAGACAACCTTGCATTATGTCTTGTTTCTCTTTATCCTTGAATCCTTTGCTCCTCCCATGAGCTCTCTATTTAAGCCATGCCTTTGCACTTCCTGTTTGCCAGATTATTGTGCTCTGTCCATCTCTCTCTCTTATTATTTCTGCTGCCATCCGTATCTTTGCTACCACTCATTACCGACCTTTGGCTTGTCCCTCAACTATGCTTCTGCTTGATCCCAACCTGCAACCACTTGTTACTGACCTTTAGCTTGTTTACTGACTACACTTCTGTTTATTCTCTACCTGCTATATTTTCTACTGGAAACCTGCTTGCTCACTTGATGGGGTGATCCTTAGGACCGTGACCTGGTACTAACATGCAGCAAAACCCATCTCTACCATCAGGAGCTTTAGCAAATACCAGTTAGTTCCAGTTAGACCCCGCGCCTCAGATGAGCCTGTGTCATCCGCCAGGGTGACCTGTTTTTTTTACCTATCCTGTTGCTCTTTCTACTGCAATAGAACAAAAGATTCCCCTTAAAGGCACTAGACACAAGTATAAGGAAATAGATATAAAATATGTAATTGTATTAAACACACATCAATAAAAACATTTTCATGGACTGTATATAACAGAAGTGACTGAAGATGCACAAACCGGTAGATGAAAAGATTACACCATAAGATGATCTCCATCCTAATCTCCATCCATTAGGGTGGAGATCATCTTATGGTGTAATCTATTCATCTACCAGTTTGTGTATCTTCATTCACTTCTGTTATATACATTTCATGAAAATGTTTTTATTGATGTGTGTTTAATAAAATTACATATTTTATATCTATTTCACTATACTTGTGTCTTGTGCCGTTAAAGTCCCGCCTCCAGGGGAATCTTTGGTACTTCAAAGCGGAGTTCCACCCAAAAGTGGAACTTACGCTTTAAGCACTCCTCGCCCCCTGACATGTCACATTTTGCATGTCATTTTTTTTTTGGGGGGGGGGGGTGTGTAGCTTATTTTTAGTGGGACTTCCTGTCCCACTTCCTGCTTCCTCTTTTTGGCCTCCTAGGCGACTCCTCCTCTCACCCTAGGCAGTCCCTCCCTGCCAGCGATCTTCTGGGACACAACACAGGTCCCAGAAGATTGTCTGGCCAATAGCAGCGCATAGCGCGACTCGCGAAAGTGCAGTGCACGCCCACCTCTGAGGACATAAGCTGTTATGGCTGGGTACCCACAGTTGCTATGACGGCACCGAGGAGAGGAGGGGGAAGAGGAGGGCGAGAGGAGCGAGCCTCCGGGCGACTGCATCGCTGGACCATGGGGCAGGTAAGTGTCGGTTTATTAAAAGTCAGCAGCTATGCTTTTTGTAGCAGCTGACTTTTAATAAACTAAAAAACATGTGGAACTCCACTTTAATTATCTAGGGATGTGGCACTCTATGGAGCTAATCACAGAAACACTTTTTTCTCTACTACTATAGCTACTGGTCTCCGAGTCTGACTCCTGATCGTGATGGTGGGATCCCCTTTTTGAAGGCTCCCTCATTAAAAAGGCCGTCTTCACTTTTGCGGGAATTTGGCATCAAAACAGACACCAACCTTCCCAGAGGGGACTAATGGAGTCCTTAAGGGAATAATTCCCTTAACAGGCTTTCTTTCCCAGTAGCATTGGCACAGCGCCACCTAAAGAAAACATGAATGCCTGCACCTGCCTGCAAGCTCATCCCACACAACTTCTCTAACCAATAAAAATACTCTAACTTGACTTTGAAGACATTGTAGTCTCATAGGCACAATTTTTTGGTACTGAAATATAGAAAAAAATAAATAAATAAATAACAGGTTAACTCTAAGCTTCCAGCCTAATCACTTCAATTGCAAACCTCACAAATGTATTTTTTTAAACAGAGAAAAAAAAAATCTCCCACAAATACCAGCCTGATATATTTTAATGCCATTGAATGAAGCCTGCGGGCCACAATCCCACTCCACAATGGGGGAAAGTTAATCAAACGTCCTTCAATAAATACTTTCAACGCGGGCAACATAAATAATCCTTAATAATCCCATGAAATATCACCGCGGCTGACTCCGGTATCGGAAATAATACATGCGTTTTATTTCATTTGTGTTTTTTACGATATGTAATGTCTTTATAATTTCTACCAATTCATATTAGGGCTGCCAACCACTGTGAATTTAAATAAGTACGTAGCATGTGAGGAAAATAAATGCTCTGGGAATTTTCCCATTAAATCCACAGAGACTATTGTACGGGGGGGGGGGGGGGGGGGGAAGGATAGCCTTACACCATGACAATAAATGAATTGTTTTCACTCCAGCAAAGAACGAGTTGGAGAGACTATTAAATAAAGCATTTATTTGGATAATCTGTGCGAGGTGCATCTATTAAACATATAGATGTGTAAGATATCATATATAAGGTGCTTCCCACAGCCAGAAAACTATTTAAATAATACATTTGGGGAAATATTTAGTTTATTTTATGTATTTCTAGGAAACCGGTATTGTGAACTGTCTGCCATGTCTAAACTCTCTGAGTAAACACTGAATTGGTGTGAAACGCGTCAGCTGTCCTGAGTTCTGCTGGTTTTTGTAGTGCCTGTTTTGCCTGAATAAATATACGTTGGATTGGAGTGCGCCTGTCCTCACTAATTTTCTTCATTGTGAACTGTCTGCTATGTCTAAACGCTCCTTTATGAAAGATCTAGTTGCTTGGCTCTTAGGTTGACCCAATAGGTCTGATTTGTGGAAGGTTATCCATGTACAATGAAGCACAGATCGTGAATGGACAGCCAAATTGTATTTTTATAGTATTTACCAGGGCTTTTTTTCTCAGACAATAGGTGCAGGAACTCCCCTTTTCCGAGTGACCTGTTTTCCCCGCCCCCTACCCACCTCCGAGCAACGTCCCTTGGTTCTATCCCCTACTCACCTCCCAGTACCGCCCCTTTTAGACAATACAGAACCAAGTATCATTTTGTTGTGCTAAGAAATTTGTATGGAATTTGGTTTCCCCTTCAGCCAGCAACAATAGATCCCCCTAACAATGTACCACCCACAACAAACCCCCCCCCCCAGCAACAATAGACTCCCGGCAGCATCAACAGATCTCCGCACAGCCAGCATTAATAGACTCTCTGGCAGCCATCAACAATAGACCCTTCCCCCAACAGTAGATCGCCTTCAGCAACAATAGACCCCTCTGCAAAAATAGATCCCCTCCAGCTAGAATAGATCCGCCAGCAGTGAGCATCAATACCCTGCAGCACACCCCAGCACCCCTTGCCATTACATACAGTCAGTCTAGGAGGTGCCGGAACTGCGTTCCCCCGCGTTCCCGCTGAAAAAAAGCCCTGGTATTTGCCATGCGCCAACAATGTTCCTGGACATGTGCAGCTTATAGCATATACTGTATGGGAAATTTACTAAGAAGTCTGGTTTGCTATATTGCATCTGAGTGTAGTCTGTAGTGATGATCAGCTAGGATCTGAACCCATGTGTGTGTGCTCGCCCAAAAAACCAACACCTGTACGGGCCAATTATTTGTGTCTGAGCTTTCCCACCTTGCAGCCACATGTTTACAAGAATGTATTAGTTGGATTGAATGCTTGAATACAAGTGACACTAATATTGTGTGACATAAAAATCTGGAACTACCACAATTTTAATCTTTAGGCTCCATGCACACTGAAGCTGATAAACAGCAGTTTATTGGCGTTTTGGCGTTTTTTTTTTTAAAAAGCCCATTAACTGCACTCTATGTTAGCCTATGCGTTTTTTAGCGTTAATGAGCAGTGGAGTTAATGGGCTTTTTTCTGAACGCACGAAATTTGCATTTAAAGTGCCGCTTTTTGGCGGGGAAAAATGCAAAACGCAGAAAAACGCGAATAAACGCTAATAGACGCTAATAAATGCTAAAAACCACTCAAACGCAGCTCGCCAGCGTTTTTTTTAGCATTTTTTGATCCATTGAAAAAAAAAAAAAAAAAGCTAAAAAACGCTAACACTGAAAAAACGCTAATAAACGCTATTGCAAAGACTCTAAAAAACGTTGAAAGGCTCCCTGCCGTTTTTTATAGCATTTTTTTGCGTCCAGTGTGCATGGAGCCTAATGCGGCGTACACACGATCGTTTTTCATGCCGTTAAAAATGCCATTTTTAAAAATGGGCATTAAAACCGATCGTGTGTATGCTCCAGAGCATTTTTAACGGCGTGAAAAACGGCCATTAAAAATTTCGAACATGCTTTATTTTTTCACGTCGTTTTTCATGTCGTTTTTTTTAACGACGTGAAAAACGATAGTGTGTATGCTTTTACGAGGGGAAAAAAAACGCGCATGCTCAGAATCAAGTATGAGACGGGAGCGCTCGTTCTGGTAAAACTAGCATTCGTAATGGAGATAGCACATTCGTCACACTGTAACGGACTGAAAAGCACGAGGCTGAAAAGCGCGAATCGCCGCTCAACAAAGTTTACTAACATGAAGGGTGGCGCCATTCGAATGGAACTTCCCCTTTATAGTGCCGTCGTACGTGTTGTACGTCACTGCGCTTTGCTCGAGCGTTTTTTTTTTAATGATCGTGTGGATGCAAGACAGGCTTGAGAGGAAACATGAAAAAAACGACGAGAAAAACGTCAGTTAAATAAATGGCATGAAAAACGATCGTGTGCATTAGGGTCTCTGCTTTCAGAAAATAGATAACATTTTGGTGGTTTTAAGTAAACTTCGGGCCTAAAATTATTTTTTAACCACTTCAATGCTGAAAACTTTCAAGCCCCTTCCGGCCCAAGCCAATTTTCAGCTTTGAGCTCTGTCGCATTTTTAATGACAATTACTTAGTCATGCAACACTGTACTCAAATGGATTTTATATTATTTTTTGAGACAAATATAGCTTTCTTTTGGTGTTTAATCACCATTTTTTTTTAAATAAACTAAAAAAGACCAAACATTTAGGTTTCTGTTATAAAATTCCTTTAGGTTTCTGTTATAAAATTTTATAAATACGTAACTTTTCTTCTGCACTGATGGACACTGAGAGGATGCACTAATGAGGCTGCATTGATGTGCACTGATGAGGCTGCACTGATGTGCATTGCTGGACACTGAGGAGGCTGTACTGATGAGTCTGCACTGATGGGCACTGATAAGCTGCGCTGATGGACACTGATGAGGAGGTACTGATGTGCACTGATGAGGCTGCACTGATAGGCACTGATAAGGTTGCACTGATTTGCACTGATGTGCAGAGATGGACACTAAGGTGGCTGCACTGATGTGCACTGATGAGGCTGCCCTGATGTGTAGTGATGACGCTGCACTAATGTGCAGTGATGGACACTGAGGAGGCTGTACTGATGTGCAGTGATGAGGCTGCACTTATGTGCAGTGATGAGGCTGCACTGATTAGAAGGCACTGATAAGCTGCATTAATGGGCACTGATGAGGCTGCACTGATAATCAGGGCACTGATTATCAGTGTAAATGTTGTACCCACTGTGCCCCCACAGATCAGCTCTTCTTTCCTCACATGCTGTCTCTTTGTGAGGAAAGGAGAGACAATAAGAGCCAATAGCTGGAAAACTGCTGTCTACATTGTGATGGATGTGATTAGACACAGCTGATCACATGGTAAAGGGCTGCTGTGATTGGCTCTTTACTCTGATCTGTCATCAGCTATGTCCAAAGCAGGTTGTGGTCACAGAGCGCGCCGGGGGTGGGAGTTGCACATGTGAGAGCAGGTCCAGGGACGTCCTCCCAGAACTGGAGAGTCACGCTGTAGCCGTCTATCCACTATAGCGCAGGCAGGAAGCACTTAAACATCTGTGCAAAAAAAAAAAGTCTCTGGTAAACGAAAGGGTTAATGAGCAAATTTTTTTTTTTTTTTATTATTGCTATTTTTGGCTAGAGACTTCTACTTTTGTATACTTTTTGATAGTTTTCGGGGTTTGAGCTTTATTGATTTGAATTAAAAAAACATATGCCACATAATTCTGCTGTTTATGTGCTTTTTGTTCTGCTGGTTGTGGCTCCTGAATAGGGTTGAGCGGACCCGAACTGTAAAGTTCGGGTCCGTACCAAACTTTTGGGTTTTGGGGTCCCGGACCCGAACCCGAACAATTGACTGTATGTTCGGGTTCGGGTCCGGTGTTCGGCAATATGCATGTAAAGTCGCGCATGTTTCCCGTGCTTCGACCTGTCCCTGCACAAGTGTCATTTCTGAAGGAAAAAAAGTCATTTAAAACTCACTTGCGGCTATTAATGAATTGTCAGCTCCCGGCAATACATAGAAAAGTCATTGATAAAAAAAAAAAAAAGCGTGGGGGTTCCCCCAAATTCAATTACCAGGCCCTTCAGGTCTGGAATGGATATTAAGGGGAACTCTGCCGCAAATTTAAAAAAAAAATGCGTGTGGTTCCCCCCAAATATCCATACCAGACCCTTCAGATCTGGCATGGATTTTAAGGGGAACTCCACCCCAAATTTTTAAAAAAATGGCGTGGAGTACCCCCAAGAATCCAGACCAGACCCTTGATCCGAGCATGCAACCTGGCAGGCCGCAGGAAAAGAGGGGGGATGAGAGAGCACCCCCCTCCTCCTGACCCGTACCAGGCCACATGCCCTCAACATGGGGAGGATGTCCCCATGTTGATGGGGACAAGGGCCTCATCCCCACAACCCTTGCCGGTGGTTGTGGGGGTCTGCGGGCGGGGGGCTTATCGGAATCTGGAAGACCCCTTTAACAAAGGGGACCCCCAGATCTCGCCCCCCCTATGTGAAATGGTAATGGGGTACATTGTACCCCTATCATTTCACAAAGGAAGTGTCAAAAATGGTAAAAATGACAAAAGCCGGTTTTTGAAAATTCCTTTATTAATGTCTTCTCTTTTCTTCCATCTTCTTCTTTTCTCCATTCGGGTTTCTTCCTCTTCATCTTCATCTTCCTTCTTCCTTCGGTGTTCTCATCCGCATCTTGCTCCGGCTTTTTCTTCCCTTCTTCTTTCTTCGGCCGCTCCGTTTGAATTGGAGGTTCCCGCTGTGTGACGCTTCAGTTCTTCAGTTCTCCTCTTGGTCCGCTGGCACCCGGTGACCCCGCCCCCCTCTGACGCACATGGATTGCACGGGACTTTTCCCGTGGTGTCAGAGGGGGGCGGGGCCACCGGGTGCCAGCGGACGCACAGGAGAACTGAAGAACTGAAGCGTCACACAGCGGGAACCTCCAATTCAAACGGAGAAAGAAGAAGGGAAGAAGAAGCCGGAGCAAGATGTGGACGAGAACACCGAAGCAAGAAGGAAGATAAGGATGAAGATGAAGAACAAGATGGAGGAAGAAACCCGAATGGAGAAAAGAAGAAGATGGAAGAAGAAGATGGAAGAAGATGGAAGAAAAGAGAAGACATTAATAAAGGAATTTTCAAAAACCGGCTATTGTCATTTTTAACATTTGTTACACTTTCTTTGTGAAATGGTAGGGGTACAATGTACCCCATTACCAATTCACATAGGGGGGGCCGGGATCTGGGGGTCCCCTTTGTTAAAGGGGTCTTCCAGATTCCGATAAGCCCCCCGCCCGCAGACCCCCACAACCACCGGGCAAGGGTTGTGGGGATGAGGCCCTTGTCCCCATCAACATGTGGACATCCTCCCCATGTTGAGGGCATGTGGCCTGGTACAGTTCAGGAGGGGGGGGCGCTCTCTCTGCCAGGTGGCGTGCTCGGATAAAGGGTCTGGTCTGGATTTTTAGGGGTACTCTACAGCATTTTTTTTTTATTTGGGGTGGAGTTCCCCTTAAAATCCATACCAGATCTGAAGGGCCTGGTATGGATATTTGGGGGAACCGCACACATTTTTTTTTTATTTGCGGTAGAGTTCCCCTTAATATCCATTCCAGACCTAAAGGGCCTGGTAATTGAATTTGGGGTGACCCCCATGCTTTTTTTTTTTATCAATGACTTTTCTCTGTATTGCCGGGAGCCGACAATTCATTAATAGCCGCGAGTGAATTTTAAATGACTTTTCTTCCTTCAGAAATTACACTTTGTGCAGGGACAGTTCTAAGCACGGGAAACAGCGCTAATAGTCCTCAGAAGTTCTGGTCCCTATTGACTTCAATGGAGTTCGGGTTCGGGTTTGGGGTAAAGTTCGGTCCCGAACCCAAACTTTTTTCCGAAGTTCGGCCGAACCCGTCGAACCCGAACATCCAGGTGTCGCTCAACTCTACTCCTGAACTTTGGAACGTGTAGCTTGCGCACCTTAGTGGTGCTATTCTGGTAGTCTAGTCTAGTCGGTTGCACCCTGACACAACGGGTGGCAGCAGTTGGGCTTTTATATGAGAGAATTACAGTTATTATTATTTTTTTGTTTATTTTTATATTTTCTGCCATTCATGTTAATTTTCAAGCATCTTTGATCACATAATAATCACTATATCTGGTAAACGTGCTGCAAAAACTGGTCACACATTAATGCTGCATTTTGTGGATTAGATGTTCTGATGTTTGTTAACTTGTTCTTAAAATAATTCAAGATGATGACATTCAGTGGGAGGACAGATGAAACTAGTGTGCCAATGTATAAGCTAAACAAGACTCCTTAGAGAAATGTAAGGATCTTTGGCATCCATATGTTCTCTGAACTCCTCAATAAGCAAATGAAACAAACCAAATTATATAAAGTTTGTAATATTATTGAAAGGAGCTTGAAAAAAAAAATAACATAGGATGCTATTGCTGATCTTTTAACCCGAAAATGCTATTTGCCTGACCCAAAGCAAACTTACTGTTGACTTCAATTGCTGAAACCGTTTTCCTAGGCTGTGACTCAGTAAATATCAAAGCTCTTTTGTCAACATGACAGCTAGCTGACTGTTTTTTTTTTTTTGGGGGGTGTTTGGAAAATAAGGTTGCCGACAGCTTTTAAAATGAGCTTGTCACATCAGGGTCACTTTTACTCAATAGCTCAATTGTAAAAGAAGTGTGGATATACTTACCTTTCTGGATGCCTGTGTATTGAAAAGTCAACATTTCTCCACTTCCAAGCTGATGCGTGTAAGTGTGTAGAATACTTGCTCCCCTGCCGGCAGCTATGGTACATCTTACCTCGTAGTTCTCTACAGGACTGCCAGGGACCTTGAACCAGATGGAGACACAGAAGGTGCGGTTAAAATTCCACCTTTAATGAAATAGCAAAAATACCACAGTTCAGGAATGTAGTCAAGAAACAAAAGCCAGGGTTTGGATGCCAGAGTGGGTAAGCAGACAAGTCGGGGTCAGGAAACCAGAAGTCAGCGTAGTCAGGAGCAAAAATCAGGAACAGGTATCGGAAGAGAAGTCAGCCAGGTCAAGTCATACACAGAAGCACAGGAAGGAACGGACTGAAGATCATAGACCACGCAAGGGCAAGGAGGAAATGAGCTAAGCTACTTAAATAGCAAAAAGGGGCTTGCTGTAGGCTGGACATGTGAGTCACTGTGGTAACAACGAGTAGCTGGTAATTAACCAACAGCAGAGTAGCTTCTGAGCACTTAAAGAAAAGAGCTGCTCGTTAAGTAACAGGAACCCATCCCTGACAAGGACATATGTGTAGCGTTTAACCCTGAGGGGGGGGGGGCTGAGAGTATAACTGGGTCTCCCACAATAGTACAGAGGCTGCCAGTCACACAAACCCAGTCTGAAGAAAACCTACAATTCAGGCTCAGTCTGTCTTTTTAGTATTTATTTCTGAAGAACTTTAACAGGAGAGGGGTTTAGGGTCTCAGGAGACTCCAAACGATAATAGCAATCAATAGACGGACACACCTCTTATCTTCCCTATAGCCACCTTTCCTAGAGGTAATAGGGAATAGCCAGTACTTCTATATAACCTATAATAGCAGTCATAGTCTATGTAGCCACTTCTGGCACAAATTTCCCTTCTGGCACTTACACAACTAATAGCCTCCAGCAAGGACTTTATTCACAGTGTCCTAGGAGCTGTCTGCCACCCAACATCCACAGGTAGATCCTCAGTGAGAGAGATAAAAAGATCCTTCTCCAGATCAGGATTTCAAGACAGTGCCCTCCAGCAAATGTAAACCTTTGGTAATCTTCCCCAGGCCCTCAGCCCAGCAGCTTCTGCCCAAAACTGCAATCCATGGCTCAGTGAGACTGCCCCCAGGGGCAGCAGCCCCAAGAGAACTGTAACCCTCCCTGGAGAAGAAATAACACTCTGTTCATGCCTCCCAAGCATTTATTACCTCCCCAGTTACCTTTCCTGATGTCTCCTCCTAAGGAATCCCCCTGCCCTATAATCTGGAAACTTCTTTCAAAGACAGGTGGGAAAAATCAAACACTCAGCTCAGGAAACCCTGAACAGACAAAGAACAATCAGTCACTGCTCCACTCACTATAGTGAAGCCAAAAACTTCAAGCTGGGGCTTACCCCATGATGTGACGGGTGACCCCGCCCCCTCGTACGTCATGGGGGTTTTGTATGGATTTCCTTCAGAAATGACACTTTGTGCAGGGACAGTTCTAAGCACGGGAAACAATCGCTGCTTTACAGGCATACTATACACCCCCCGGTACGAAATTTAAAGGAATACTTCACTTTTATTTAGGGCTGTTACTGATTACAATTTTCGTGTTCGATTCATCGATTTTTTTAAATCGATTAATCGACTAATTTTGATAAATTATAACGCACATACATCCAACTACTTTTAGCTGATCTCCTTGCAGGCCGATTCCCAGTGCAGCTACCAACCACTGGAAAAATGGATAGCAGGATACAAAAAACACACCATGGCAGCGCTCAATGGGAATAGCATTAAAACTTTTATAGTCTTCAAGTAGGTAACAAAATAAATATTGCACTGGAGATAAAATCAATGTAGCTACATAAACTGTAAAAATGGTGCGAATAATACCAAACGGTAGCAAAAGCAGTCATAAAAACATGTAGCTAAGTATGATACTGGTATAAAAATGTGTACAACGATACCACTGCTGAATCCAGATGAGGAGGGGTTAACATCAGTCCGTCGGCATGTAGATGTCCCGTGAAGGGAACTATCACAACTCCCAGTGGATGGCTGTAGAATCCCAGGTTGATGGAGGGAAGTGATAGCGGGAAGTGTAACAGCCCTTGCGTGTGGCAGATAGTAAGGTCCCGCCGGCATGCAGATATGAAGGCACAGCAAAGGAGCCCTTCAGATGGACACGGCAAGCCCCGCCGGTGTCCGTGACGTCACCGGATCTCTGACAGAACTCCCTGAAGACCCGGAAGCCGGAAGAGAGGTGAGTACCGATCAAAAGAATTTTGATTGATCAAAAAAATTAGCAATTAATCGAGGAATTAATAGTTAATTTCCACAGCCCTACTTTTATTGTTTCACTTTAAGAATTATTAAAATCACTGCTCCCGGAAAAACGGCCGTTTAAAAAAAAATTTGCATTGATACATGTCCCCTGGGGCAGGACCCGGGTCCCCAGACACTTTTTATGACAATAACTTGCATATAAGCCTTCAAAATTAGCACTTTAGATTTCTCCCATAGACTTTTACAGGGTGTTCCGCTGCTTTTTTGAATTTGCCGCAAACACCACACTCCATCACAGAAGGATTACAGACACTCATTTATGCTATATATGTATTTTTATATTTTTCACCAATTTCGAAATATATACCAGCATGGGTTTTTGAATAAATTAGAATATTTTTCACACCCTACCATATTTAGGACTTTTATCCTAAATTCTCATTAGCGCCACACTTATTATATATTTACCCCAAATTGTTTGCGGTTCGGCGAACAGGCAATGCTCGAGTCGAACATGAGTTTGACTCGAACTCGAAGCTCATCCCTACCAGTGACCCTGTGATGCCTGGGTAACTTGAAGGGTCTTGCTAATGTACAGCCAACCCTTTTTCATCCACCCTTAACAAATGGATATAAAAATTCCAAAAATTAGTGCTGGCCTCTTGCCTTTGTAGAAAATGAAATATCCTTGTGCACTGCTGCTGAGAAATCCCAGTCTATAGCAACTTGCAAACTTACAGTCCCTGTCTCCACTACCAGGGGTACTTAGGCGGGAATTGCGCAAGAGGCTACCCTCGTCATCTCGGGCTCCACAGTCAGATACTTGCCACCTAGGCTTGCTAGGACTTCAATTACATTTTCTTGGGCCACATCAGTCCAGCAGAGGGGTCCAGTAGGCAGCAGCAGGGAGGCAACTATTTTTTTGTTTACAGGCCCCATGTGGATAAAGCCGGTGCCATGATCCAAAAGCTGCAATTAATGTCCTGGCCGGTGCTCACTGTCTTTCTCTGGTGGAGTGAATTACCTGCCTCCCTCAGTAAGTACTAAGGAGGGAAAAGAGTGAGGCTGTAGCCAGCGGCTGGAGGTAACAAAGCGGAGAGGTTGCAGAGCGGAGGGCGCAGCACAGGGATCCGGGTGCACAGGCAGGTGGAACAACTGAACTGCACTTTACTGAACTGAACTTTACTCAAGGTACAGTGGAAGATATTGGAATACAGTCATATGCAGCAACTGTAGACTACTGCAAGTGGCCAGTCAGTACAAACAGCCATGCAACAGACAGCCATGCAGCAGCTACTGATAGGGGAGGAGAGAGAGATCTGCTGTTCCTAGTAATTAGGAACAGCGATCTCTCTCCTCCTCCAGTCAGTCCCATCCGTCCACAGTTAGAAACACCTCCCAGGGAACACATTTAACCCCTTGATCGCCCCCTAGTGCTAAACCCTTCCCTGCCAGAGACATTTATACAGTAATCAGTAATCGGTGCATTTTATAGCACTGATCGCTGTATAAATGTCAATGGTCCCAAAAAAGTTTCAAAGTGTCTGATTTGTTCGCTACAATGCCATAGTCCTTGCAAAAATCACAGATCGGCGCCATTACTAGTAAAAAAAAAAAAGAAGAAAAATGCCTTACATTTTTTTGGGGGTATTTCGTATAGCAAACAGTAAAAAAAATATATATTTTTTTCAATATTGTCAGCATTTTTTTTTTATTAATAGCGCAAAAGCTAAAAAAAAAAACGCAGAGGTTATCAAATACCACCAAAAGAAAGCTCTATTTGTAGGAAAAAAAGGACGTCAATTTTTTTGGGTACAGAGTCGCACGACTGCGCAGTTGTCAGTTAAAGCAAAGCAGTACCGTATCGCAAAAAATGGCCTGGTCCTTAGGCCCCTTTCACACTGAGGCGTATTTCAGGCGTTTTTGCGCTAAAAATAGCGCATAAATAACGCCTGATATACTCCTGCCCCAGCATTCTCAATGTGAAAGCCCGAGGACTTTCACACTGAGGCGGTGCGCTGGCAGGAGACAAAAAAAATTCCTGCCAGCCGCATCTTTGGAACGGTGAAGGAGCGGTGTGTATACCGCTCCTTGCCATTGAAATCAATGGGCACCGCGGTAATACCGCCCGCAAACCGCAGCTGTAGCCGCGGTTTGTGGGCGGTATTAACCCTTTTTCGGCCGCTAGCGGGGGTTAAAGCGGCCGAATCTCGCAGGAAACACGACGGTATAGGGCGCTGAAAATCGCGCCGCTATACCGCCACCGCATATGCCCGCCCCAGTGTGAAAGGGGCCTTAAGGGGGAAATTTTCCGGTCTGTAAGTGCTTAAATGAGACCCCTGATGTCTCATTAAAAGGAGAAGTCCAGCCTGAGATCATTTGACTGCACTCCTGTGACCCATAGGAGAAGTACAATCAGTTTTGCACTCCTGTGACCATTTTCAGCAGAGAATGGACGTCACAGGAATGAGTCCAGGCACCGCGTCATTGCGACAATGTAAGTCTGGATCCACCTGAGAGGCTGAGATGGCCGCTCCCCGCCCCTCCCCAGCTCAGCACTCCAGTGAGCGTGGGGGAACAGAGCGGAGAGATGCTGATTGACAATCAGCAGCTCTCTGCTCAGGGAGCTGTGAGAACCAAGCCATCGGCGATGTTCGATCACTCGGTTCTCAGTGTAGAGGTGCCATCATTTCAAACAGCAGCCCTGCCAACAATCTATTAAAGTGGTTGTAAACCCTTTGGGGGAAGTTACACCTACAGGTAAGCCTAGATTAAGGCTTACCTGTAGGTGCTTGCATTATCTCTGAGACCTACACGGTCTCTGAGATATTTGCAATTTCCCAGAGCGCCGCCTTCTTCTGCGCATGCGCCGTCTTGAAAGGGCACACCGTTTCAAGCCGGGTCATGCCGTTAAAGGCGGCTCCCGCATGCATGCGTGGGAGTGACGTCACGCGACTCCGGCCAGTCACAGAGCTGGAGTTTGCGGCCCCCGGAAGAAGAGGGGTGAAGATGGACGCTCGTTGCCATGGAGGAAGACGGTGACATTTCGGGCTTCTACTGCAGGTAATTGTCACATAATGGGCTACTATGCGATGCACAGTAGCCCATTATGCTTTACCTTTGCAGGGAGACATAGAGGAAGTAAACCCCATCAGGGTTTACTTCCTCTTTAATTTAATCTCTTGTTTTCTCTTACCTCCACTACTGCAACTTTCTTCTTGTTGGCCTATCTCTACACCTCTCTTCTACCTACCAGACTCATCAATCTTACTTACCGTTTAATTGTTTAGTAAATGTACTGTCTTATTTTATTTTACAAAGTGCTTATCAAGTCGTTGGCATTTTCAATATACTGTAGTATGTAGCACACAGACCCTGTTTCTTCTGCTTACCTCCACTTGCAGAGTAGGGTACACCATGCCACATGCCCGTATCCTCCTGGTATAAGAGGTTGAGCGGTGTTCATACTATTTTTGGGTCCTGCAGCGAGTTACCTCCCTCCATTGGTTCTCGTCCCTAGAGTGTAGGGAAAAGTCTATTCTCTTTCCTGAAAGAAGGCCAATGTCCAGACTGTTTTAAACTCCAACAAACAAGTTTATTTTTCTTGCTTGAAACTTAGTGGAAAAAAAGTTGAAGATAGAGTTGGGTAGGAAGGTAGGTTCAGGCACGCGGCACCCATTTACCCTATTCTCCACTCAAGCCTGAGTGGGTATTGCTCACCCGGATAGACCCCTCTCACAGTTCTAGCAGCCGGAGTGAAGCACGAACAGTTACCTTCGATTTTTGTCCCCTTAAAAGACAAGTTCAGGAGATCCTCTGCCACAGAATCCTTTAGTTCCCGAATCTAGAATTCTCTAGCGCCCGCAACTTTAGAGACCATAAGTGCCAGTGGGGCACATCACAGGAGCTATTGTGCAACTCACAGAATCCTTCCCTTTGATTGGCAACCAGGCCTCTCCTGAGACCGTGACTTCCTTCACCGATCCTCCGGACAGGTCCTCCCCTGGTTTCCTCTCCTTCAGAGCGGGCAACCCTCCCTCGGATACCCTGGGACTCCGATGGTTTAGTTGTAGACACAGTTGAAGGTACTGGGCCTACCTGGAACACTATAGCCTCAGGCTGAAGGTGCCCGAGACTCCTCGACCAATTAACGCACCCCTGGCCAGCAGGGCCAAAGGGCGCGACTCTCGCCATCAGGGGTCCCCCTTGGAATCCCCCGGCCAAATCTCTAGCTCTAATGGCGTCTGCCCCTTATGTACCCTCTCACGGCATGCACAGCAGGTAGACCACGCCCACCGTATGGCCGCCAAGAGAGGACACCCAATCACGCCATAATGCCACCTGTGGTTCAACCCAAGACCCGGGCAACAGCGCCACCTGCAGGTCAAGGGAAACTATACACCCAGGCGACACCACAGCAGAGCAGAGTCCAATCTAGAGAATCAGAACCTGAGCCAAATTATTGCACAGGCCACCCTTAAAATTAGGGCACCGCGACCCCAATTTTGGGGGTCCGCTACAAGTATATTATCAGTAATAATTATTACTGTTATTATTATTTGGGAACAGGATCTCTTGAAGGCCTCATGCACACAGGATGTTTTAAAAGACGAGCTGCAAAGCCATGAAAAAGCGGCTGTAAAAACACGCTTTTAGAAGCGTTTTGCATTGGCGTTAAACCACGTTTAGCCACATTAGTGTTTAGCCATGTCAGCGTTTAGCTGCGTTAGCGTTTAGCAGCATTTCTCTGCTCTCTTATTTTTTCCACTTGGTTTAGCATGGCATACAACGTTAACTCGCGTTTAACTGCGTTTAGCCGCGGCAGGTGTTTTTACAGCTCTAACGCTGCTGCTCCAGAACAAACTGGCCCTGTGTGTATTTTGCAACTTCAAAACGCCTATGCCACTTACACCTCCGAAAAGCCTATGTGTGCATGGACAGATAGAATAACATGGAGAGGCGTTTTTAACTACTTAAGGACCGGAAGGATTTACCCCCTTAATGACCTGGCCATTTTTTTGCGATACGGCACTGCGTCACTTTAACAATTGTGTGGTCGTGCAATGCTGTACCCAAACACAATTGATGTCCTTTTTTTCCCCACAAATAGAGCTTTCTTTTGGTGGTATTTGATCACCTCTGCTATAATAAATATCCCAAAAAGAAAATATAAAAAAACTAAAATCTTCATCAGTTTAGGCTGATACGTATTCTTCTACATGTTTTTCGCAAGAAAAACCCAATAAGCGTATATTGATTGGTTTGTGCAAAAGTTATAGCGTCTACAAAATAGGAAATAAATTTATGGCATATTTTTTATTTTTTTACTAACAATGATGGTGATCTGCGATTTTTAGCGGGACTGCAACATTGCGGAGGACAGATCGAACAACTAACCGACATGTTTGACACTTTTTTGGGGACCAGTGACCTTATTATAGTAATCAGTGCTAAAAATATGCACTGTTATTTTACTAATGACACTGGCAGGGAAAGGGTTAATATCAGGGGCGATCAAGGAGTTAAATGTGTTCCCTGCAGGTGTTTTATAACTGTATGGGGGATGGGCTGCCTGGGGAAACACACAGATCCGTCTTCCTGCATAGCAGAAAGACAGTATCTGTGTAATATCTCCTGTCAGAACAGAGATCTGCCTTGTTCACACAGGCAAATCCTTGTTCTGTCACTGCGGGGAACGATCGTGGGTGGCCGGCAGACATTGAGTCCGCCCCACCTGCTAATTGGCTTCCCTGCTGGGCAGTGGGCGCACGCGTGTGCGCCTCTGGCGGCCCGTGTCAGTGCTCCTCTGGCGGCGCGCGGCCGTGCGCATCTGGCGGCGCACGCGCCCACATTATAGAGTTCCTGAGCCGATGTACAATGACAGCAATTCGTGGGAACGAGCCAACCTGCCGCAGTACAATGACGGCGGTTGGTCGGCAAGTGGTTGAGCTGTAAAAAAAATGCCTGACGCCCCTAGGAGCAGCTGTAAAAACGTCCAGTGTGTATGAGGCCTAAGGGCTCATGCACATAGGATGTTTTTACAGCTGCTGTCTGAGGTCTTTTTTGTTACTGCCTCTAAACATCCCCCCATGTTAGCCTATGTGTCCACGCACACAAAAACTTTCAGAGGTGTTTGGAGGCATAAGTGTTTAGGGGCAGTAGGAAAAAAACAGCAGCCTGTGCATCCAGGAGCAGAGGATGTTAAGCTGTAAAAACGCTGCTAAACACCAAAAAACGCTGCACGACCGTTTTTAATGTCATTGAAAAAAACGAAGTTTTTCTCGACGTGATTCTTCTCAAGCCTGCCTTGCCTACACACTATCATGAAAAAAAATGCTCGAGCAAAGCGCGGTGACGTACGAAATGTACGACGGCACTATAAAGGGGAAGTTCCATTCGGATGGCGCCACCCTTTGAGCTGCTTTTGCTGAACCTCGTGTTAGTAACGTTTGGTGAGAGACGATTCGCGCTTTTCAGCCTCGTGCTCTTCAGTCCGTTACAGCGTGACGAATGTGCTATTTCCATTACGAACGCTAGTTTTACCAGAACGAGCGCTCCCGTCTCATCACTTGCTTCTGAGCATGCGCGTTTTTTTCAAAAACGACGACGTGAAAAACGACGAGAAAAATTAGAGCATGTTCCAAATTTTTAATGCCCATTTTTCACGTCGTGAAAAATGCTCTGGAGCCCACACACGATCGTTTTTAATGACCAAATTAAAAAATTGCATTTTTCTCGTCATGAAAAATGGTCATGTGTACGCGGCATCAGAATGTGTTTAGGTCGTCAATACAAATATTGCATGTAGACAAAAAAGCGTACCTGTAAATACCTCATTTTAAAGCTTGTAATACCCTTCGTGTGTTTATAGACCAGATGTGAACGAATCCAGTTTCCCCATGTTTGCCAACATATTCTGTCCACATGCTTGTAATTAATTCATGGAACAACAAGCACGCGTTTTATTTTTCATGCATCATAAGATCTAGCTAAACAAATGAAAAGCAGCATTTTGCAAAATTGCCTTAACCTGGGAGGCTATAGAAAGGTTAATCAAAACACCGAATTCATAAGATGAATACGAGAATGTTTAATCCATTCAAATCTCTCAGGAGGTGTAAGCGCTAATGTGTACCGGTTCCATTTCTGTGGTCTGAAGACCTCCTACTGGGACCATCCACCCATCAGCTTATGACTCTATGCTAGAAAATGCAAACTAAGAGCACATTTCTGGTCTGATTATAGATTATTATTAGTCACCATTGGGAAGTATCTCTAGGACCAATGCACTTGCTTGATTTTATGCATTAATATGCAGCTTTGATCAACATGGAGATTTAAAAAAATTGTAACTGGATTACATTTAGTTTGATAAAACACTTGGTATCCTAAACAGTTCCCATTTTTCTAATATGCTGTAAAAATTCAGTTTTTGCATCCTATCACTGCTGATCATCTCTACTTATGTACAGTCACAGGAATGTGCACTAGATATGGCGCTACAACATTCTTCTCTACAACTCTTTCACTCTTTAATAGGGTTGAGCGAACCCGAACTGTAAAGTTCGGGTCCGTACCGAACTTTAGCTTTTTCCCGAACCCGGACTTTGCGTGAAAGTCCGTGTTCGAGTTCGGGTTCGGCAATCTAATGGCGCAGTTAGAAATGCTTCAGGGGCCAGCCAATCACCTTTTGATTAGCTGGTGTGCCCTTAGAAGCCATCATAGCCATGCCTACTAATGGCATGGCTGTGATTGGTCAGTGCAACATGTGACCCAGCTTCTATATAAGCTAGAGGCACACAGCACACACGTCACTCTGCTTCAGAATAGATAGGGAGAGGATCTTGTCTGCTGCTGTTGCTTATTGGGAGAGATTGAAAATACATGAGGTAGTCCTGATTCTGGAATCTGAGGGAAAAGATAGAGAGACAGTGTAGTGTAGGGCCAGGTTCCTGTTGGTGCTTTCAGGGAGAGAGATTTATTACATAGGAATAGGAGTCCAGATTCAGAGATATAACTCAGCGATCTGCATAGGTTTACCTGTTTGTGTTGCAGTGCACAGTCTTTTTACACTGCCATGAGCCCAGTGTCAGAGAAAATCTAACTTTTATCTGCAAGCTCAGTGCACCAGCACTGCATATATTACATTGAGAGATACACCGTTTCCATACTGTGGGTGTATTCTGCTCTTGGAAAAAGACCCATTTAGGGCAAAAAAAAAAGGCACTTTATTGTGCTCTTTTCCAAAAGACCCATTTAGGGCAAAAAAAAAATTGCATTTTATTTTGCTTGTGCAAAAAAAGACCCATTTAGGGCAAAAAAATAAATAAAAATTTGCACTTTAATGTACTCTTGCAAAAAGACCCATTTAGGGCCACAAAAAATATTTTGCAGTGTGTTATACATATGTGGAGGCGTGTGAAATAAACCATTTCTATATATTTGTCTTCTACTGTGCTATGCTAAAAAAACAATTATTTTTTTTAATAGCATTTTCTGCAGTTCTGCAGCTGTGCGATTCAGCGGTTACGTACTGTGGGTGTGTTGTGGTCTTCCAAAAAACGCCATTTAGGGCCACAAAAAATATTTTGCAGTGTGTTATACATATGTGGAGGTGTGTGAAATAAACAATTTCTATATATTTGTCTTCTATTGTGCTATACTAAAAAAAACAAATTTTTTTTTTGAATAGCATTTTCTGCAGTTCTGTAGCTCTGCGATTTAGTGGTTACGTACTGTGGGTGTGTTGTGGTCTTCCAAAAAAAGCCATTTAGGACCACAAAAAATATTTTGCAGTGTGTTATACATATGTGGAGGTGTGTGAAATAAACAATTTCTATATATTTGTCTTCTACTGTGCTATACTAAAAAAACATTTTTTTTGAATAGCATTTTCTGCAGTTCTGTAGCTCTGCGATTCAGCGGTTACGTACTGTGGGTGTGTTGTGGTCTTCCAAAAAAAGCCATTTAGGACCACAAAAAATATTTTGCAGTGTGTTATACATATGTGGAGGTGTGTGAAATAAACAATTTCTATATATTTGTCTTCTACTGTGCTATACTAACAAAACAAAATTTTTTTTTTAATAGCATTTTCTGCAGTTCTGTAGCTCTGCGATTCAGCAGTTACGTACTGTGGGTGTGTTGTGGTCTTCCAAAAAACGCCATTTAGGGCCACAAAAAATATTTTGCAGTGTGTTATACATATGTGGAGGTGTGTGAAATAAACAATTTCTATATATTTGTCTTCTACTGTGCTATACTAAAAAAACATTTTTTTTGAATAGCATTTTCTGCAGTTCTGTAGCTCTGCGATTCAGCGGTTACTTACTGTGGGTGTGTTGTGGTCTTCCAAAAAACGCCATTTAGGGCCACAAAAAATATTTTGCAGTGTGTTATACATATGTGGAGGTGTGTGAAATAAACAATTTCTATATATTTGTCTTCTACTGTGCTATACTAAAAAAACATTTTTTTTTTGAATAGCATTTTCTGCAGTTCTGTAGCTCTGCGATTCAGCGGTTACGTACTGTGGGTGTGTTGTGGTCTTCCAAAAAACGCCATTTAGGGCCACAAAAAATATTTTGCAGTGTGTTATACATATGTGGAGGTGTGTGAAATAAACAATTTCTATATATTTTTCTTCTACTGTGTTATACTAAAAAAACTTTTTTTTTTTTAATAGCATTTTCTACAGTTCTGTAGCTGTGCGATTCAGCGGTTACATACTGTGGGTGTGTTGTGGCACAGCAGGATGAGGAGGAGGAGGAGGAGGAGGAGGAAGCGGGATCATTTCAAAGGCTTTCAGGGCAGTCTTTCACAAGTGGCTCCGAGAGTGGGTTCCTGCACCAACAAACGCCAGGTACACAATTGTCCAGCAGAAAGGGCACAGTTCTGGAGGATGACGAGGTGGAGGAGGAGATGGAGGAGGAGGAGGAGGAGGAGGAAGAGGAGGAGCCATGTTCACAGCAGGGTGGCACCCAGACCAGCTCGTGGCCATCACTGGTGCGTGGCTGGGGGGATACAGAGGACACAGACGATACACCTCCCACAGAGGACAGCTTTTCTTTGCCTCTGGGCAGCCTGCCACACATGAGCGATTACATGCTGCAGTGTTTCCGCAATGACCGCCAAGTTGCCCACATTTTAACTGGTGCTGATTACTGGGTGGCCACCCTGCTGGATCCCCGTTACAAGGACAACGTACCGTCCTTAATTCCCTCACTGGAGCGGGATCGTAAGATGCGCGACTACAAGCGCATGCTGGTAAACGCGCTGCTGGTGGCATTCCCACCTGAGAGCGGGCGTACGGTGGAAGCACAAGGCGAAGGCAGAGGAGGAGGAAGAGGTCGCCAACACAGCCGGGGCATCGGCAGCACCTCAGAAGGCAGGGTTAGCATGGCCGAAATGTGGAAAAGCTTTGTCAGCACGCCACAACAACCAGCACCACCAGCTGAGATGGAACGTCTTAGCAGAAGGCAGCATTTCACCAACATGGTTGAGCAGTATGTGTCCACAGGCCTACACGTACTGGATGATGGGTCTGCCCCCTTTAACTTCTGGGTCTCCAAATTGGGCACATGGCCTGAGCTTGCCCTTTATGCCTTGGAGGTGCTGGCCTGCCCTGCAGCCAGTGTATTATCTGAACGTGTATTTAGCACGGCAGGGGGTGTTATCACAGACAAGCGCAGCCGCCTGTCCAGAGCCAATGTGGACAAGCTCACGTTCATTAAAATGAACCAGGCATGGATCCCACAGGACTTGTCCGTACCTTCTGCAGAATAGACATGTATACCGGTGTTGTGACAAAAACTGTCCGGCCATCGGATTGTGTCCGGCCCGTACTGCAAAGGCGCAGTGCTTGCGCAGTACAGAGGACAAGGAGATTCACAAAATCTCCGAAGATGAACGGCGCCTGCGCCGTGAGTGCAGGTTCAAGCCCCACCATCCAAGTGGACATACGGTAGCACATAGTAACAGGGCCCCTCACGGGCTCGCTTCGATCGCCACGCTTCGGGCACGGCCTCACTTGGCTCGGCTAGTGTGGCCTTCACCGGAACTCACCACACAGGCGCCGTTCGTCTTGGGAGATTTTCGAAATCCCCTTGTCCTACATACTGAGCAAGCGCAGTACAGGGTGGACACTATTCGACGGGGGACAGAATTCGACACATCACCGGCCTTACCCAGCCATTGTTGTATTTTTGAACCAGTGTTGGCTACCTCGTCCTCCTCCACCGCCGCTTCCACCTACACAGCCACATTGTCACGAGCCGGACTGACGGCTAGTGGGGATACAGGAGGTGGATCCTCTGTACCAGAGAGGGGATGGCACGGGTCGTACTGAGGGACCGGTTCTAAGCAGCTACCGGTTTTCACCAGAGCCCGCCGCAAAGCGGGATGGACTTGCTGCGGCGGTAGCAACCAGGTTGTGTCCTCCAGTAGCGACTCCACCTCTCTGGCGGCTGAGATAGGCGCGGTACAAAAGGACTAGGCAGAGGCAAGGTCAGACGTAGCAGAGGGTCAGGGCAGGCGGCAATGGTTCGTAGTCTGAGACAATGGCAGCAGGTCAGATACACAGGCAAGGCAACTCACAAAACGCTTCCACAGGGTACTAAGACAACAAGATCCGGCAAGGACAGGAAGAGAAAGTGGGTTTATATCAGATTTGGGTGTGCACACAGTAATTGGGCCAGGCACCAATCAATGGTGCGCTGGCCATTTAAATCTCAGAAGGCCGGCGCGCACGCGCCCTAGAGCGCAGCGGGGCCGCGCACGCCGGGAAGGAGCAGGAGGAGGATGGTGAGTAGGATGGGATGCGATCCGCGGACGGAGATGTTCCGCCGCGTGGATCGCATCCCCGCCGGTAACAGAGCAGCGCCCACGGCCAGGGGGGCTGACCGGAGCGCTGCAGGGGGACCGACGCCGCGAGTGCTCCGGGAAGGATGGGACACCCGGAGCGCTCGGCGTTACAGTACCCCCCCTTAGGTCTCCCCCTTTTCTTGGAACCCAAGAATCTACGGATGAGCTCCTTGTCTAAAATATTGGTCTCAGGCTCCCAGGATCTCTCTTCAGGACCACAGTTCTCCCAATCAATTAAAAAAAATATTTTACCTCGGATGACCTTGGAGGCGAGGATTTCTTTCACCATGAAGACATCGGAAGAACCAGAGACAGGAGCAGGAGCAGTGACCTTGGGGGAAAATCGGTTAAGAATGAGGGGTTTGAGAAGAGACACATGAAAAGAATTGGGGATACGAAGAGAAGGAGTTTGTAAGAGACAGAATTGATTTGGTTTTTGATTTTAAAAGGTCCGAGGTAACGAGGGCCCAGCTTGTAGCTAGGTACCCAAAACCGAACATATTTGGAGGAGAGCCACACTTTGTCACCAGGGACATAGACAGGAGGAATTCTTCTTTTTTTATCTGCATGTCTCTTCATGCGGGCAGAGGCCAGTGATAGCGACTTTTGAGTCTCTTTCCAGATAGAGGTGAAGTCTTGAGTTAATTCATCCACGGCAGGAACTCCAGAAGAAGTGGGGATGGGGAGGGGGGGGCAATGGGTGACGGCCGTAGACCACAAAGAAAGGTGATTTGGAAGACGATTCAGAGTTCTTGAAATTGTATGAGAATTCTGCCCAGGGCAATAGGTCGACCCAATCGTCTTGACGGGCGGAGACAAAATGTCGTAAGTAGTCACCAAGGACCTGGTTAACTCTCTCCACCTGTCCATTGGATTGCGGGTGATAAGCGGAAGAAAAATTCAACTTAATCTTTAGTTGAGTACAGAGAGCTCTCCAAAATTTTGAGATGAATTGAACGCCTCTATCAGAGACAATATGTAAGGGTAGCCCATGGAGACGGAAAATTTGAAGAAAAAAATGCTTCGCCAACTGAGGTGCAGTAGGCAGACCGGGAAGTGGGACAAAATGAGCCATTTTCGAAAAGCGGTCAACGACCACCCAGATGACAGTGTTACTATGAGACAAAGGAAGGTCCGTGATGAAATACATGGCAATGTGGGACCATGGTTGTTCAGGCACAGGTAGAGGAAGGAGAAGACCTGCAGGCTTCTGGCGTGGAGTCTTGTCACGTGCACAGATAGTGCAGGCCCGTACAAAGTCAGTCATATCTTTTTCCTGGGTAGGCCACCAATAGTGTCTGGCCATCAATTGTATGGATTTTTTGATCCCAGCGTGACCGGCTAGATGGGAGGAATGGCCCCACCTGAGTATCTGGAGACGAAGGCATGAAGGAACGAACGTTTTTCCTGGAGGAACTGGCACCAGAGAAGCAGGAGCAGAGGAAATCAGACACTCAGGGGGTACGATGTGTTGAGGGGCAGTCCCGGTTTCAGAGGCATCGGAGGAATGGGACAAGGCATCAGCCCTGACATTCTTGTCTGCGGGACGAAAATGGATCTGGAAATTGAACCGGGCAAAGAACAATGACCACCTGGCCTGGCGAGGATTTAAGCGCTGAGCGGACTGAAGGTAGGACAAATTTTTATGGTCAGTGTAGATGGAGATAGGGTGAAGGGATCCTTCCAGGAGATGTCTCCACTCTTCTAATGCCAGCTTGATGGCCAACAGTTCACGGTCACCTATGGAATAGTTTTTTTCAGGAGGGGAGAAGGTTTTAGAGAAAAAACCACACGTGACGTTTCCTCCTTTAGCGTTTTTTTGAAGAAGAACAGCTCCGGCTCCTACCGAGGAGGCGTCAACTTCAAGGAAGAACGGCTTTATGGGGTCTGGTTGAGACAGGACAGGTGCAGAGGAGAAGGCGGTCTTAAGGCGAGTAAAGGCTTTTTCCGCTTGAGGCGGCCAGGACCTTGGATTCGCGTTTTTCTTAGTCAGTGCCCCTATAGGAGCAACGATGGTGGAGAAGTGGGGTATGAACTGGCGATAGTAGTTGGCGAATCCAAGGAAGCGTTGGATAGCACGGAGTCCAGAGGGGCGTGGCCAATCCAAGACTGCAGAGAGCTGGTCAGGGTCCATTTGAAGGCCTTGTCCTGAGACCAGATAACCTAGGAAAGGAAGGCTGCTGCGCTCAAAAAGGCATTTTTCAAATTTAGCGTAAAGATGATTTACGCGGAGGCGCTGGAGCACTTGACGGACATGGAGCCGATGTTCCTCAAGGTTGGTAGAGAAGATTAGGATGTCGTCAAGATAGACAACCACACAGGTATACAGTACGTCCCGAAAGATTTCATTGACAAAATCCTGAAAGACTGCAGGAGCGTTGCAAAGTCCAAATGGCATGACGAGATATTCAAAGTGACCATCTCTGGTGTTAAATGCGGTTTTCCATTCATCTCCTTCACGGATTCTGATGAGGTTATAAGCGCCCATGAGGTCCAATTTCGAAAAAACTTTTGCTCCGCGCAGACGGTCAAAGAGCTCCGAGATGAGAGGCAGAGGGTAGTGATTTTTAATAGTGATTTTATTGAGACCACGATAGTCTATGCAAGGGCGTAGTGATCTGTCCTTCTTGGCAACGAAGAAGAACCCCGCTCCGGCTGGAGAAGATGATTTCCTAATAAAACCTCTCCTGAGGTTCTCCTGTATGTAATCAGTCATGGCCTTGGTTTCAGGAGAGGAGAGAGGGTAAATTCTGCCACGGGCTGGTGTAGTACCTGGGAGCAAGTCAATGGGGCAGTCGTAGGGTCTATGTGGTGGTAAGACCTCCGCCTGTTTTTTGCAAAAGACATCAGAAAAGTCCTGATAGGCCTTGGGAAGGCCGGGCAAAGGAGTAGCGATGGGAACTTGACTGGTGGGTACAGACTTAAGACAATGCTTGTGGCAGGAGTAGCCCCAGGATTTGATGTCCCCAGTGGTCCAGTCGAGGGTAGGAGAATGACGCTGGAGCCAGGGTAGGCCAAGAAGGATGTCAGAAGTACAGTTCGGCAAAACAAAGAATTCAATTTTTTCTTGGTGAAGAACACCAACGGACATGAGCAGGGGTTCGGTGCGGTAACGCACGGTACAATCCAGATTCTCTCCATTTACAGAGGAAATGAAGAAGGGTTTGATGAGACGGATAACAGGAACGTTGAACCTGTTGATGAAAGAGGCTTCAATAAAGTTTCCTGCAGAACCAGAGTCCAGGAAGGCCACCGCAGAGAAGGGGGAGCCAGCAGAAGGGGAAATCCGCACAGGAATAGTCAGACGTGGAGAGGAAGAATTCACACCTAGTAACGCCTCTCCCACGTTCACTAGGTGCGGGCGTTTCCCTGACGTAGAGGACGAATAGGGCAGTCCTTTAGGAAATGTTCAGAGCTCGCACAATAAAGGCATAAGTTCTCATTCCTACGGCGAGTCCTCTCTTGTAGGGTCAGGCGAGAACGGTCCACCTGCATGGCCTCCTCGACGGAAGGCATAGTATCAGGATGCGTTGGATTCAGGAAGAGAGGAGCCAGGCGCGGATAACGCCTGGTGCGAACAAGATCTTTCTCCTGGCGAAGCTCTTGGCGTCTTTCAACGTAGCGTATGTCAATGCGGGTAGCTAAGTGGATGAGCTCCGTCAGGGAGGAGGGTATCTCTCGTGCGGCCAGACAATCCTTGATGTGGCTGGATAAGCCTTTCTTGAAGGTCGCGCAGAGAGCCTCATTATTCCAGGCTAGCTCTGAGGCCAGTGTGCGGAACTGTATGGCATATTCGCCCACAGTGGAGTTTCCTTGGACAAGGTTAAGCAGGGCGGTTTCAGCGGATGAGGCTCGGGCTGGTTCCTCAAAAACGCTACGTATCTCAGCAAGGAAGGACTGAACGGTGGCTGTAGCAGAGTCATTGTGGTCCCAGAGTGGCGTGGCCCAGGCCAAGGCCTTCCCAGACAACAGACAGACCACGAATGCCACCTTAGACCGTTCTGTGGAAAACTGGTCTGACATCATCTCAAGATGCAGGGAACATTGGGACAAGAATCCCTGGCACATCCTAGGATCCCCGTCAAATTTCTCCGGAAGAGACAAGCGGATCTTCGAGGTAGTAGCGGCAGCTCGGAGAGGGTAAGATGCTGGAGCTTGTGGCGGCAGACGCTGCTGGATCATGGCGGTCAACTGCGACAGCTGCTGTCCTTGTTGGGCAATCAATTGCGACTGCTGGGCAACCACGGTAGTGAGATCAGCGAGACTAGGCAGCGGCACGTCAGCGGGATCCATGGCCGGATCTACTGTCACGAGCCGGACTGACGGCTAGTGGGGATACAGGAGGTGGATCCTCTGTACCAGAGAGGGGATGGCACGGGTCGTACTGAGGGACCGGTTCTAAGCAGCTACCGGTTTGTACCAGAGCCCGCCGCAAAGCGGGATGGACTTGCTGCGGCGGTAGCAACCAGGTCGTGTCCTCCAGTAGCGACTCCACCTCTCTGGCGGCTGAGATAGGCACGGTACAAAAGGACTAGGCAGAGGTAAGGTCAGACGTAGCAGAGGGTCAGGGCAGGCGGCAATGGTTCGTAGTCTGATACAATGGCAGCAGGTCAGAAACACCGCGCCGCCGCGTGGATCGCATCCCCGCCAGTAACAGAGCAGTGCCCACGGCCAGGGGGGCTGACCGGAGCGCTGCAGGGGGACCGACGCCGCAAGCGCTCCAGGAAGGATGGGACACCCGGAGCGCTCGGCGTTACACACATCCACCGCCACCTCAACCTCCTACTCCATATGGACCTCGTCCTCCTAGGTCAAGATTATAATTTTTATTTTATTTTTTTGTAGCGCACAGATCCTTTCCCCCCTTACCTGCCTTTATGTTGTTGGCTCCTCGCAGGAGGGAGAAAGGCACACTGCACTACCAGCCCGTACCCTCCTATATAAAGAGGTTGAGCGGTGTACTTGACGGGATGTGTCCACAGCCGGAGTCAAAACTCCTCCAGAGGATGATTCTCACCTCTACTGTAGGTAGAGGCAAGTCCTTTAATTCCCAGTAAAGTCAATGTCCACACCAGCTGAAACTACAACTCTTATTCTCTCATGGCAAAATAAACTCTACTCGGATAGAAAAGGTTAGAGCAAAGAAACAGGACAGCTTAAGGTGTGGAGGAGGTCCAGGCACAAACGTAGCACATTCACTTCACTGCTTAGGTTTCTCAAACAGTTTTAGGTGCACGGTCTCTGCCACAGACCTTGAGGTTGGTCTCTGCCACAGACCGGGTATACAAGGCCCCTGCCACGGACCTGGAGAACTTTGGTCTCTGCCACAGACCAGGGTGTATAAGGCCCCTGCCACGGGCCGGGTGAATAAGGCCTCTGATACAGTCAAGATGACCTTGAGATTCTCCTTCTATGAACCTAGCCCATATCAAGGGGAAGACATCTCTCCAGGGAGTCAACAGACCCTTCCTTCACCGAGAATCCCGCATCGGTCCATCAGAATGATCCTCCCTTCCCTGGAACAGGGTCCCCTACACGAGGCAGCACCCTAAGACTCCTCGACCCTTAGCGGACTCCAGACGAAGGCTCTGGACTCCAGGCTTTACTCCCGCCCCTAGACCTCCATACCCAGGGCAGCAGGAACTCCAGGATAGTACCTCACCCCAGGCTAAAGGTGCCCAAGATGGAACAGGAACGCATGCACCCAGGCCGAAGGCACCTGGGCGCGGACCCCACTGGACATCAGCCCCCAGGCCAAAGGTCTGCCCCTTTTATATGCTCTCCCGGCATGCACAGCAGGTTCCCCGCCCCGCTGTACTACTACCAAGAGGGGACACAAAAGGCACAGCACTGTATCGGTGGTTCAACCCTAGCCTACCATGCCAGCGCCACCTGTAGGCCGCAGGGAACTGCACACCAATACTGTCCCCCGAGGACAAAATGGTCCATGAATCCTACAGAATTAGGGTGTTTGAGCCTGTTTACCACTCAAACACTTCCCTTAAATTTAGCACCCCGCTACATTTTTATTTCAAAGTATTTTATTTTCCCACTAGCTTATCCATTAAATTAAATAATTTATTCCAGAAAGGGCGTATTCTGGGGCATTCCCACCATATGTGTGGCATCGTGCCGTTGAGTTTCTGAGGTTCTTAATGACTTCCTGTACCTCTTCTGCTGAAAAGGGGGCCTCCAGCATATTTTTTTATTTTTTTATTTTTTTATGTTATTTTAAGTTATTTCCCTATCCACATTTGTTTGCAGAGCACTTGCCATGCTCTTAACAACATTTTGCTGCCATTTGCAGCCCTCTAGCCCTTTTCATTACTTTTTTAGAGCCTTTTTAGTCCTTAGAAGTCCGGGTCCCCATTGACTTCAATGGGGTTCGGGTTCGGGTTCGGGTTAAAGTTCGGTCCCGGACCCGAACTTTTTTCCGAAGTTCCGCCGAACCCGTCGAACCCGAACATCCAGGTGTCCGCTCAACTCTACTCTTTAATTATTTCCCGCCTTGACTACTGCAACTCTCTCCCTAATGGCCTACCCTTGCACAGGCTATTATCAGTCTATTATGAATTATACTGCTAGACTAAAGGCCCGTACACACGATCCAATTTTATGGCCATTATTGTCTGATGGACGTGTTGTGTCGGATAATCGGACTGTGTGTATTGCTCCATCAGACAATTGTTGGCTGAATTGGCGACAACAAAAGTTGGCTGTTCATGCTCACCAACTGTCTGGCAATAAATTTGTTACGTCGGTTTATCCGATCGTGTGTACACAAGTCTGTCCAACTAAAATCCGATGTACAAACAAGCATGCTCTGAACCAATGCTAAACATCAGACAACAATAGCAGAAGTTTCCCAAAGGGTGGCGGTAAAGAGCTGAAAAACCACAAAGTTTGGTGTATTTTGGCTGAAAATGTTGGGCCGTGTGTATGCAGAACAAGTTCACGGCCAATGCCCTTCGGACCAAAATCCACGGAAAAGTCAGATGGAAATCCGATCGTGTGTATGAGGCGTTATACACCTCACTAACCGATCCGTGACTGCTGCTCCTCTCTGACAATCCCTTCACTGGCTTCCCCTACCCCACCGTATAAAATTCAAAATGCTAATCAAAACATACAAGGCAATTAACAACATTGCCCCCATCTACATCACCAACCTCATCTGCAGATATCCCTCCCAATTCGTCCCCTCCGCTCCTCTCAGGACCTCCTGCTCTCTAGCTCCCTTGTTACCTCCTCCCATGCTCACCTTCAGGACTTCTTCAGAGCCTCTCCCATCCTCTGGAACTCCCTGCCCCGGTATATTCGCTCAGCCCCTACCCTGTCCACCTTTAGGAGATCCCTGAAAATTCATTTATTCAGGGAAGCCTATCCCATACCCACCTAACAACTGTCCCCGTGCCACCCCCATCAAATCATTCTCTGCAGCTATTACCTTTTGTCCACCTCCTCCCTTAAGAATGTAAGCTCTATGAGCTGGGTCCTCCTGTACCTTCTGTATTGAACTGTACTGTAATTGTGCTGTCCCCCCTCTACATTGTAAAGCGCTGCATAAACTGTTGGCGCTATATAAACCGTGTATAATAATAATAATTCTTCCAGGCTAGGTTTATGACAGTGAGAACAGTGGAAATACTGTACCTCCCCAGTGGCCACTTAAGCCTCGTACACAGGATACGATTGTTGGCCAACCAGGATCTTGTCTTCCATACTAACGGTACACAATTGACGTGCCACAAACACGAACGTAGTGACGAACTATGAGGAATTTCCATCTATTGACAGAAGAGAGAGAGACTACCCCAAACTCAGAATTAGGACAGGAATCAGTGGATCAACTTACCAATTTGCCAGGCCAGTTACCACCTAGCATAACTAGATTTATTAGCAGCCCTGTTTAGGACAAGGGTGCTACACTAAAATAAAATTTTACTGATTGGGTTTATGTCTGCTTCAAAGCACAAATATGGGGGAAAAAAACACCAGCTCACGTCCAGCTGTACCTACCCAATGTGTATTTTCTTTAAAAGCTTTTAACCATTTGCCGACCAGCTCACGTACATTTTCTGCAACAGGTCGGCTCTCCTGCGCAAACCGACATAACTGTACGTCGGTCCGTGCAAGGAGGATGGCGCACGTGCCCACCGCATGCCGCGGGAGCGTGCCCGTGGGTCCCGCGGACTCGATTTTTCGCAGGTGACCCCTGATCACTGTGTTCAGAGGTAGAACGGGGAACTGCCTATGTAAACAAGGCGATTCCCCGTTCTGCCTAATGACATGTCAGAGATCTTCTGTTCCCAGTGATCGGGAACAGTGATCTCTGTCATGTTCCTGGCAGCCCATCCCCCCTACAGTTAGAACACACCCAGGGAACACACTTAACCCCTTAATTGCCCCCTAGTGTTAACCCCTTCCATGCCAGTGTCATTTATACATTGATCACTGCATTTTTTTAGCACTGATCAATGTAATAATGTCACTGGTCCCCAAAGGTTTGTCCACCGCAATGTCGCAGTCCCGCTAAAAATCGCAGATCACCGCCATTACTAGTATAAAGAATAAAAAAATATAAAAGTCCCTAAATCTATCCCGTAGTTTGTAGACACGATAACTTTTGTGCAAACCAATCAATATACGCCTATTGCGTTTTTTTTTTTTTTTTACCAAAAATATGTAAAAGAATACATATCTGCCTAAACTTTTTATATATTTTTTTGGGGGGATATGTATTATAGCAGAAAGTTAAAAAAAAATTATTTATTTTTCAAAATTGTCGGTCTATTTTGTTAATAGCGCAAAAAATAAAAAGGTGATCAAATACCTCCAAAAGAAAGCTCTATTGTGGGAAAAGAAGGACATCAATTTTGTTTGGTTAAAGCGTTGCACAACCGCGCAATTGTCAGTTAAAGTGACGCAGTGCCTTATCGCAAAAAATGGCCTGGTCATTAAGGGGGCAAATCCTTCCGGGGCTGAAGTGGTTAAAACCTTGAAAACCTTACCTAAATCCACTGTCATGTGACCCTCAGTACCTTTTCTGCGGGAGGCTGGGAATTAGTGATGAGATAAAGTTTGGCCCCAACTGGTTTCTAACATAGGTCAGAAATGCTGGTTGATGTCATTATCCAAATATGAACAAATAATTAGACATGTGCGGTTCGTTTCAATCTGAATTAATATTCGGACACATTTTTCATTATTCTGAGATTCAGAATTACCTCATCAACGTAACCATTTCGAAATAATTCTGTTTTTGTTAAGCCAAAGGTGATTTAAAGAGTCATTGTAATCAATTGACGAAGATTTTTCTTTTGTTTGTTCACTTTGCTGCATTCGAATATAACATTTTCATTTGGACTGGTCGAAAATTTATCGATTTGAAAATTTCAAAACATTTTGAATCGAAAAAAAATCTGTAAATTCAAAGAAATTTTTTAAATTCCAAATATGAATTCTGAATACGAATTCCGAATACGAATTAAACAAATCAACCAAATTTAACTTCACAAAAAAAATTGGTTTAACGAATCATTACGAAACAAAACTAATTTTTTCGTCATGCACATGTTTACAAATAATAACCAAACAGTGCTTGCTGTGAAATGTGAGACATTACACTCCTTACAAATGTGTTCATAAAAACTGCTAGCCAACCATGTGATTCGCTCAAAGTATATAAAACTGGTGTAATGATAAAACACTCACAATAGACATAAATGGTCTATAAGAAAGTCTTAATAAATGTGCAAATCAAACTGCTTAGTGCCTTTCCCAAATTAATCTTGAAGGTGCTTATCCACCACGTGCTCTTGTGATATGCACAGCACTCACTGGATGCCAGCCCCCCCCCCCTAGTGTACAGCAAGAGGAGTCAATAGCACTTGTTTGGTCACTATGGGACCTTATCCTGATCTCACCATCTGCCTCTATCATTGGTATGGTGTCCCCATCACCACACCAAGACATTTTGGACAATTTCATGCTACCAACTTTGTGGGAACAGTTTGGAGATGGCCCCTACATGTAAAGACAGGTGTCCCAATACTTTTGACAATGTAGTGTACTTTCCAAGTTAACAACCACTGCCAATTAAACAAAACCCTAACTAATAGAAAAACTCCATATCCCCAGTCCTATACCCACAGTTGATCCAGAGGAAGAAAAAAAAAACAATAAAGCATGATCCAATTCACTCCAGTGGGGGAAAAATCTTTCCTGATCCCCCAGGAGGCAATCAAATATTATTTGGATCCACTACACCATTAGTATCTGCAGCAGCAAAGCAGCCCACACACCTGTCAGCTCACTTGCTCATTTCAGTGCCAGGATTGGAAGTGTTAAATCTCCCAGCTGTAATTTATTCACATTCCTTGCCTGACATATGATACTTCAACAAAAATGAATATTTATGAGAGGAATGCATCTCTTCCCAGTAATCATACTTTTTTTGCCAATGTGATTAAATTATCAAAGATATTTTTAATTGCTTGAGGTGTTTCAAATGTTAAACCAGCTGACCCTAATGAGATCAGGACTAAAAAAAAAATCTTCCTGAAACTTTGTAACCTTATTTATTTATTTATCCATTGTATCTTGAGTTTAGAATAATGCATCCATTGCAATCCCCTTTACCGGTAGATGTAAACAAAGTGGTGCAGTTTAGTGTGTCGGTGTATGGCAAAGAGTCAAGATGAACTTACGAGTACAATTTGGACTTGAATCTGAAGCCAAGATGAATTACAATAGCAAGGATAGAAGGTGGAACAATTACAAAGGATTTAGAGAGAACTTGATTAAACTTTGTAATATAGCATTACATTTCGAGATGATTTGAAATGGTTCTATTCAATTTAGTCAATGAAAATCAATAATAGGTAAGGACTCTGTTTGCAGCAACAAATAGATTTTTGAATAATAAGAACAAATAGATTTTTTTGAATCATAAAGATGTTTGAAAATTTCCTGAGGAGTTTTACTCCGTGAAACGAAACGTCCCACACTCCGCTTGAGTACTTTCGTCATATACCACTTCCTCCCAGTCTGAATATAGATATCAGATATTCCAACCGCTGACAACCACAAAACAAGACGATACTCGTTTGATTGCTGAACATGGACTGTTTATTAGAACAAGAATACAAGTCTTATATACAGTTAAAGAGGAGGTTCCCTCTCCTGCTCATATTACTTTATCAATACACCTGTAACAAGAAATTAACGAGAGCTAATTAACTAATCCCTTAAAGCAGCCGATGTGACCCCCTAACTACAATACACATTATCATAAATACCAACACAGAACTCCTTCATACAACTGCAGGGTTAATTAGCATAAACAACAATGGGTGAAAGACTCTTAGAAACCATACTAGACTCATTTACATTATAACAGGCAACAGACAAACAGGTGACTGGAGTTGGCATCAGCATCTTCTAATAGTATGTGTCCCAACATTATGAATCAGTCACTTTTTCTAATATGGCATATACAGGGTTCCCAGAGTCTGTGTGTCTTGGTGGGGACATGGACCTGAATCCAAAGTTACACCACCTTAAGGGTCCCCAGGCATACAGCTCACAAAGAACACCGTTCCCCCAAATGCCAGGGCCCATAATCGGTAGGCAGGAGGCCAGCATTCAGTCCTCTCCAAAAGCCTCTGTCCTGGGTGAGTCTGTCCCACTCCTGCCACTCCATATTAAGTATTCAAATCAAGGGTTCATTGGCTTTGACAATTGTTTACAAATCAGATAAGTCGCTGAGCAAGTTTTCCATCTCAGTCCAATGCAAGTTAACCACTTAAGGACCAGGCCTATTTTTTACACTTGGTGTTTACAAGTAAAATCAGGGGGTTTTTTTCTAGAAAATTACTAGAAACATTATATATTTTTTCAGACACCCTAGAGAACAAAATGGCGGTCGTTGAAATACTTTATGTCACACCGTATTTGCACATCGGTCTTACAAACGCAATTCGTTTGGAAAAAATACACATTTTTGAATAAAAAAATAAGAAAACAGTAAAGTTAGCCCTTTTTTTATATTGTGAAAGATAATGTTACGCTGAGTAAATTGATACCCAGCATGCTTCAAAATTGCACCCGCTCGTGGAATGGCGACAAACTTTGACACTTAAAAATCTCCATAGGCGATGATAAAAAATTTCCACAGGTTACCAGTTTTGAGTTACAGAGGAGGAAATTATTGCTCTCGCTCTAACGATCGCGGCGATACCTCACTTGTGTGGTTTAAACACCGTTTACATATGCAGGCGCGACTTACGTATGCGTTCGCTTCTGCATGCGAGCACACGAGGAAGGGGCGCTTAAATTTTGAATTTTTTTTCTTATTTATTTTACTTTTTATGGGATCACTTGTATTCCAATTACAAGGAATGTTAACATCCCTTGTAATAGAAAAAAGCATGACAGCTCCTCTTTAATGTGAGATCTGGGATCAAAAAGACCTCAGATCTCACATTTACACTTAAATGCTATAAAATAAAATAAAAAAAACATTTTTTTTCAATAAAAAAAAGTAAATTTAAGGCTGTTGGGCGGAAGTGACGTTTGATTTCGCTTCCGTCATCCAACGGCATTGAGTCGAGTGGGGAACATAATTCCCTCACTCGACTTAGTGCAAAGCAGGGGAAAGGATCGGATTGTCTCCGCCGCTTACCGGAGCCATCGGTAGCGGTGGAGACGATCCGATCCTTTCCCCTGGCGACCGGGACGCACAGGAGGGGGGCACCTCTCCCGCCACCGATAAAGGTGATCTTGCGGCGAATCCACTTTTATCATAAAGCAGACTGCCCACCGTTTAATAAAATACCGGGGTTATGGCAGCTATCTGCTGCCATAACCCCGGTATTTAACGTCAAAGCACCGACGTATAACGACAGCGCAATAAAAAGTAAGCAGAGGGAATGATTACTCGCCAGTATTGCCTGTGGTCTTCAAGTAGCTGATCCCTCCCGGTTAGTAATTCCTGATGTAATAAGGTGGGTATGGTTGGATGAACAATTTCCTCCAGGATTGATTGTGACTTTTGTTTATCGGGCTTGTTCCTGGTTAAAGGTAGGACTCTCTCTAACCCTAGGTGCATTTTGAAGAAACACACTACAGTCAAACTAACATGATTTCCTATGGTATATGTTCACATCTATGAGTTTTTCAGCCGATGCATTTTTGGAAAGTGTCAGGGACTTTTTTCTTGCAGAAGATTGCGTTTTGTGTGTAAAAGACTTAAATTGACCCACACCAAAAATGCTGCATTTTTGATGCATTTTTCCGTGCATTTTTTCTCTCTATAACACACAGGGTATAGCTGGTTGTTAATGAGTGTACTGGGAAGCCGGCCGCCGCGTCCTCAGCTGTCATCAGCTGTGAGCGAGCTTCCCCATTGACGGCTGAATACAAAATCCATACCAGTCTCTTTTATGAGCATGCAGCCTAGCAGGTCAGGAAAGAGAAGGGAGTGAGCGAGCCCCCAGAACCATACCAGGCCACATTCCCTCAACATAGGGAGTGCTTTGGGGCAGGGGAGGAAAGCACCTTGTCCCCATATTGATGGGCCTTTTCCCCACAACCCTGGCCGGTGGTTGTGGGGGTCTGTGGGCAGGGGGCCCCAGATCCTGTCCCCAATGTGAATACGTGTGGGGCACATTATTATATTAAACAGCATTTATATAGCGCCGACAGTTTGCGCAGCGCTTAACAAAAATTAACACATAGTACCCTTACCCATTCACCAAAAAGTGTAAAAAGTGAGTAAATACACTACACAAGTTTTTGACAAGTCCTTTATTAAAAAAAAACAAAACAATGTACCCCGGTGTAGATTCATCATCAATACTGACACTTGCTGCACCGCCGGACCCTAAATAAAAAAAACAAGCACTGCTTGCGCCGAAGGCCCCCATTATCTGTCTGCTCTGCCGTCTGACAGTTCTTAAATAGCTAAGGGGCGGGGTCACCCAGCGACGTTACCTGGCGGCACCACCCCCCCCCCGGGTGGCGTCGGTGGCCCAGCACGCATTGTCAGTGCTAATGCCTTTCTGGTAGTAATGGATGCAGCATTTGTCTGGTCAGGGGCTGGGAAAATCCAGAAGCTCCAGAGGATGTGCCCCAGTGGTGCGTCCCAGTGGTGCTGGAAAAACTCAATAGGTTTGGGACCTCACAGAGTTTCAGTGCCGCTAGGTCACAACACTTGTGCTATTCTTACGCACACTTCTTGGGTGGGCCATTTGGCCACTTCAAAGCAATTTGTATATTGGCCCAAAGGCCCACCCTGTGTGAATCACAAAACACTTTTTATTTTTGCACTATTTATAACGGGCACTAGCACTGATGCTGCAGGGAGTATGTAACTTTCTTTTTTTTACAATCCCACATTTTTCCTTTAAATGGTGCCATGACTAAAAAAAGGTTGAGAAATGCCCATGTAACAAAATATAATGTGATTTGATGTACCCAGTAATGCCCTTCCAACCCTCCATTACCATATACCGGTATATAAAAACATTTTATTTGCCCTGAGGCTTTATATTGAGGAGCGTCATTCACAAATTTCACTTCCTCAGGAGTAGATACACATATAAATATCTGTAAATTAAAATATCAGGTATACAGCACACTCGATAGTCCTACATAATAAATAAAGTTGTTCTAACCCCAAGGGCCATCTAAGGGACCTAATACTTACAAATCAGCTAATAATAAATGTAGCGGGTGTTTGAATTTATGTGAGGACTCTGGTGGTGTGGGGTTCCTTGGGGCCTACAGGTGGCGTTGTTGCCTTGGGCCGGAGCTGAACTCACACTGCAAACTGTGCCTTTTTGTCCTCCCCTGGAGCTGGTACAGCGGGGCGAGGAACCCGCTGTGACGCAAAGGGAGAGGTCATAAAAGGGGCGGACACCCTGACCTTAGGGGCAGAGAGTTGGAGGACGCGGCCGCACCCAGGCACCTTCAGCTTGGGTGCTGGCATTCCGGTGTTCCGGGCCTAGGCGCCCTTTGCCTAGCCGGAGCGGAGATGGAGTCCATCTCAGGCACCTTTAGCCTGGGGTGAGGTACTATGGCGGATGCCTGGGGCTCTGTACCTTCGACTGAGTTCCGCGAGGGTGGAGGAATCCGAGGGGACCCTAACTCCTTGGGTGCCCGTGTCTGAGTTCGTGAGGACTGGTGCGCAGTAACTTCTCCGAAGAGCCCAGCGCGGCATCGCTGGTGACGGAGAGGCCTCCATTTCTCCCTTGGACGGATTTCTTCCTCTGACAGGTGCAAAGTGAGCGAAGGTAATTCACGTTCTATATTACCTAGTCAGTGGCAGTGACTATTCACCACTGGTGACAGCACAGTGGGCAGCAGCAAGAAGGGAAAGGATTGTGCCTCGATCTGTCCCCATTTTCCAAAGGAGAAAGATTGTTTTATTGCTTGGCAAGAAGAATAAAACTGAGTTGTACCTATTCACTGTGTGGAACTTGGGTTACTAAAGCAAAGGAGTCAGGGATGAAGGACTGGACTTGACTCTAGGACACCTACACAATAGCCCAATCTTCTGGCCTTTACCTCTTAGTTACGGAGGACATGGGCCATGGTGTGTATCATCTCTCTCTCCCAGGTACCCCTGGACAACAGCCATATAACCGATAAAGAAAGGGAGAGGGGTGAGGCTGCTACACGTGGGGGCATCGTATCCGGGATATGTGTATGGTGTCTGAAATTGAACTTTGCTGCCCGGAGGAGTTCCGAGTAGGTCGGCCATATTGGCCAACGCGCCACGAGGCAACCCATAACTGTGTAGTTTGTGGGCGGGGCAAGGGAAAAGCCAGCAAACAAGTGAGAAGCCCGCGAACAAGTGCAGAAGGTGGGAGGAGTCTGGCCACGTGGACGTACGCACGTGGAGATTCCGGCACAGGTGAGTCAGTGCGCAATGGAGCAGCAAAGAGAGAGGATGGCTTCAAGTGCTCCGTGGATTTCCGTTCCTTCCTTTGCGGATATGTCTTCTCTGGCTGCTCCGATTATGGATACCGGGATAAGACTAAGGCCCCCGGGGGCGATTGTCTGTAGAGACATGGAAGCCCTCGTGTGATCTGTCCCGGCTGTTCGGGACTGGTTGTCCAGCTGAAGCCGTTTGGGCGCTGTGAAGTCTGCAAAGAATTTCTCTTCGAGGTGGAACCATCCACAGAAAAGCCTTGGGCTTTCCACCTCAACTACCTCACAGGGACTGCCACTCCAGAGGAAGAGATCGATGCTGGTGCGTTCCCCGTGCGCACTGATCCGGGCGAAGTGACTGCCCAAGCGGAAGTGAAAAGAGAGAAATCCGAGGATGCTGCCTCGGTCACCAGCAGCTCCCTGCTCCGGCCGCCGAAGAGAAAAGTCGGCCTAGTGATGGCCTTGTAGGGTCGTGGAAGAGCTTCGCCCCACTGCTTGCCTGGCCTGGATGGCTCCGGTAGGAAAAGTCCTGGACATCCCTGTTCTTCTAAAGGCCCAGGTGAGCCAGGGGTTGGGACTGTCTGCGTGGTTAAAAGTGGCGGTAGCCCACAGTTGGTAGAGGCCGTCAAGGGGGATAGTTCCGTGACTGGGAATTATCTGCCCGCTGAGTACTACGACACCTCTGACCTGGATTCATTGTCTGACAATGGCGATGATGGGGAGATAGACGAAATCTTCCAACAGAAGGGATGGGACAAGATGAAGCTACCCTCGTCCTGTGTCGCAAGGGACCTGCCCATGTCTACTGGAGATAGTACACCTCGGGTAGAGGCTTCGGTGCCAAGGGAAGAAGCTGATTCTCGGTCTGAAGTTCCCCTTCTGGATTCAATATCCATTTCACCTGCTCCTGTTGCGGGAGTGCAACATCAATCACTGCGGGCTCCTAGGCCCAGGTCTACCGAGGTGGTGAACACACCTCGCCACCCAGAAGTGATTGTTCCACCTGGAGAAGGAGACCGAGCTACTATGCCACCTTTGTCAAGGCTGCAGCGTCTCTTTGGCCAGAAGGTTGCTCAGGAATATGGGTGGGAATACCCGTATCTGCCTCGGGAACTGCTCTATGAGGTGGAGGTCTTTCGGCAAAGATGGTATGATACCTTTTGTATGGGACAAACTGAAAGTACAGCAAGCACGGCGGTACCTTTCCTGTTCACCAACGGTCACCAAGAAGTTTCAGGACTGTAAAGCTAAATGGATGCTGGGAAGACACATTCATGCGGACAAAGTGGTTATCTGCCGCAAGGAAGGAAAGAGTGTTGAGTACCATGTGGAGGCTTTTGATGAACGTCTGAAGCCTATATCATTGTCTCATCCAAGGTTTTACCTGAGAGAGAAAAAAAAAAGAAGAGAGGGAAAAAGACTCCTGTGTGCTTTTCTTTTCTATTCCTGGTTGAACTTTCCAGAGTGCCTTTCCTCGAACACAGGGACTGTGCCCTAGTTTTTTTTTTGTATTTGGGCAGTTCTACTCGTTGGAGATATGGGAGCTGTTTTTGTTTGTTCTCTCTTCTTCTCCTGGCATTCAAAAGAAATCAGTGACTTTGGGTTTTAGATAGTGTAGGGTCACAGAGAAAATGATCAAGAGGAAAGTTCATCTGGAAGTGATGAGTGTCTTGACCGCGGCACTGTCACCAGGTGGCAGTGTTGCGCAACGATTGTTTGTTTTTTTGACATTATGCAGCACTTTTTGGAGTGAATGGGTTTCTTCTAGGATAGACTCATTCATTTCAAGCAAACACACATGTTGGTAGGATGTATGTTTCTTTTCTTTCCCTCTGCAGGAGACTCGTCTGTCAAGACTACTGAGAATGGGTGGTCCTTAGATAGCCAGAGGGAGGGAGGAATGTAAATGTGTGAGATATTTAAAGTGTTTTATTGGAAAGTTTTAAAGTTATATTGTTTTAAGTTTTCCCTTTCCCATTCAGGTCTTGGCACAATTCAGGGCTAAATTGTGTAGTTTGGTTTCTGGGCTGAACTTATGTCACCACCCTTGTGGGATATGGGTTTGTACCAGACACTGGGGACCAGTGTCAAATCACCAGGGGGAGAGTGTAGCGGGTGTTTGAATTTATGTGAGGACTCTGGAGGTGTGGGGTTCCTTGGGGCCTACAGGTGGTGTTGTTGCATTGGGCCGGAGCTGAACTCACACCACAAACTGTGCCTTTTTTGTCCTCCCCTGGAGCTGGTACAGCGGGGCGGGGAACCCGCTGTGACGCAAAGGGAGAGGTCATAAAAGGGGCGGACGCCCTGACCTTAGGGCCAGAGAGTTGGAGGACACGGCCGCACCCAGGCACCTTCAGCTTGGGTGCTGGCGTTCCGGTGTTCCGGGCCTAGGCGCCCTTGGCCTAGCTGGAGCGGAGATGGAGACCTTTAGCCTGGGGTGAGGTACTATAGCGGATGCCTGGGGCTCAGTACCTTCGACTGAGTTCCGCAAGGGTGGAGAAATCCGAGGGGACCCTAACTCCTTGGGTGCCCGTGTCTGAGTTCGTGAGGACTGGTGCGCAGTAACTTCTCCGAAGAGCCCGGCGCGGCATCGCTGGTGACGGAGAGGCCTCCATTTCGCCCTTGGACGGATTTCTTCCTCTGACAGGGGCAAAGTGAGCGAAGGTAATTCACGTTCTATATTACCTAGTCAGTGGCAGTGACTATTCACCACTGGTGACAGCACAGTGGGCAGCAGCAAGAAGGGAAAGGATTGTGCCTCGATCTGTCCCCATTTTCCAAAGGAGAAAGATTGTTTTATTGCTTGGCAAGAAGAATAAAACTGAGTTGTACCTTCTCACTGTGTGGAACTTGGGTTACTAAAGCAAAGGAGTCAGGGATGAAGGACTGGACTTGACTCTAGGATACCTACACAAAAGCCCAATCTTCTGGCCTTCACCTCTTAAGCCCCGTACACACGATCGGATAACCTATGGATTTTCGTCCGATGGATTTGTCCATCGGAAATCCGATGAAACTGTTTTTCATCAGTCTTGGCCACACACCATCAGTCAAAAAACCGACTGTTCCAAACGCGGTGACGTAAAACACTCCGATGAGCCGAGAAAAATTAAGTTTAATGCTTCTGAGCATGTGTCGACTTGATTCTGAGCATGTGTGGGTTTTTTAACCGATGGACTTGCCCATAGACGATCAGAAATTCCCATCGGTTTTTTATCCATCGGAAAATTTTAAAACAAGTTCTATTTTTTTACAACCGATGGAAAAAAGACCGATGGGTACCATACACGATCGGTTGGTCTGATGAAAACCATCCATCGGACGGTTTTCATCAGTCAAACCGATCGTGTGTACGGGGCTTAAGTTACGGAGGACATGGGCCGTGGTGTGTATCATCTCTCTCTCCCAGGTACCCCTAGACAACAGCCATATAACCGATAAAGAAAGGGAGAGGGGTGAGGCCGCTACATAAACATGGCCCAGAAGTCGTCTTATAAATTCCTTGCTAGATGGTACAAGACTCCATCCCGTCCAGCTCAGATGTTTCTGACAGCGGATGCTCGCTGCTGGAGGGGGTGCGGGCACATTCCTCCATCTGTGGTGGTCTTGTCCCAAGATTAAGACCTTCTGGGAAGCCATTACCCCATGGATTAAAAAGATGACTCTTTGACCCATAGAGCCTTACAATGCACTTTCTTTTCCATAGGATACCTTAAAGTTATACAAAAAGAGTGTAACCCAGTGGCGGTGCATCCATAGTGGGCGCAGGAGCGCCGCCCCCTCTCTCCCCTGCACCGTTTAGGAGTGTAGCAGGGACTGACTTGATTAGTAGACAAAATACCCAATCCCTATTCAATATAGATTGTGTGTGTAGTCCTCTATGGGACTTTTTAGAGTGAAGTCTACAAGTTTCAAATTTTATCAAAAAATATATATTTATTGTTGTAATACAAAATATCAAAGAGATAAACATACATATACAATTTGGATGTACACAAACACAACTCAAACTATAGAGCAACAAAGTAACAACGTCACAAAAGACCATAAACCACTGTGAGGGTCCTGATTCCTGTGGGAGGGCCCAGGGTGTCTGACGCATTTCGAGGCTATGGGTTTATATAGCGCCTCTTCTTCAGGGGATAGTGGTGATAGGTGTTGTGGTCTGTAGTTTGTAGACATAGAACAAAGCAAGAGAGTTGAGTAAACAAGAGCATCGTCTATTTTATGTATATACAGTACAATTGAAAATTAATTCAATAGTTATAATAAAAAGCATCATTATTTGTACCGTAAATCATATATGCTAACCGTTGTTGTCTATGAAGTTTGGTGTGGATACATCCTTGTTTAAAATAACAGAGATTGACGCTCACTGCTCCGGATGAAGGGAGAACGCAGGGGGGTCACAACACGGGGGACCGTGCATCAAACTATGCCCGGGGCAGGGTAACAAAGGGCGCCTGTACTCAAAACAGCAGTTAATTTATGCTGCTGATCCCATCTATAAACAAGAAAGAGTAATAATAATACAGCAGTATGAATAAAGGTGACATATATGTATATATTACCCTCCATGAGTGGCCCACATAATAGTGGGGCATACATGTCAGAACTAAATCTAAACGTGTGCATACCTGCTGTATCTCAACCCAGGTTTTGGAGTGGATTTGTGTCGCATGGGCTCCACAGAGAAAAGGTATTCCCCTAAGAAGAGGGAAGGTGAACAAAATGGAATCTGGAAAAGTATGGAAAAGAATAATTTTAAAAGTATGGAAAATTTTGAATAAATGGAAATAAAAATTAAGGTCTGTTTTTCATAAGGGGTAACTGTTAGTTAGCCCGAAGGGTATATAGGGCCTCTATAATACAACAGTAGAATAACCTGTTGCCTTGTATCTATGAGCCAAGGTGGAATAATTCACCATATGTTATTATGGCTCAATCTTAAATTGAATAATTTAGATGTACAAATATTGAGGGACCCTCCATGAATCAAAAAAAAAAAAAAAAAGAGGGTATGCATTATATCAATCAAAAAAGAAAAAACAGAAAAGAAACCACAAGATGAATTAAATATCCAATTTTACCTTTTCTCCTGTAGGGAACAATGTAGACACATCCACTCCCAAGTCAGCAATGTGCAGACTGAGGGTTGTTTCTGCAGTCTAATATAGTGTGGATCAATTGCTGATAGTTATCAGTAGGGATGAGCTCGGTGTTCGAGTCGAACATACGTTCGACTCGAACATCGGCTGTTCGATCGTTCGCCGAACAACGAACGATTTGGGCCGTTCGCGCCTAATTCGCGGCCCACAATGCACTACGCCATCGCAGTGTCATCCAGGCGCTGTGATTGGCCAAGCATGCACTGTGACCCCGCATGCTTGGCCAATCACAGCGCCGGCAGCGAGGAGAGCAATGATTGGCCACAGGCAGGATGCCTGTGGCCAATTATTGCTGAGGGTGTTTAGTACACGCCCCACACTATAAAAGGCCGCCAGCACGGCAGCCTAGTGTAGTGTGTTCCGGAGCAGGGAAAGAGAAGCATAGGCAGGGACAGTGACATTTTTTTTTCTTGCTTAACCTGGATTCCTTTAGTTTAGGGAAAGAGAAGGATAGGTAGGGAGAGTGTCAGTCTGTTTTACTGTGCTAATCCTTGTTTGTAGGGACAGGGAAGGACAGTGAGGGAAATTCTCATTGTGCTATACTGTGCTAAAGCATTCATCATCAACCATCTTTAAAAAAACATTTTTTATAGGGACAGAAAACTATAGGTAGGGAGAGTGTCAGTGTGTTTTACTGTGCTAATCCTTGTTTGTAGGGACAGGGAAGGACAGTGAGGGAAATTCTCATTGTGCTATACTGTGCTAAAGCATTCATCATCAACCATCTTTAAAAAAACATTTTTTATAGGGACAGAAAACTATAGGTAGGGAGAGTGTCAGTGTGTTTTACTGTGCTAATCCTTGTTTGTAGGGACAGGGAAGGACAGTGAGGGAAATTCTCATTGTGCTATACTGTGCTAAAGCATTCATCATCAACCATCTTTAAAAAAACATTTTTTATAGGGACAGAAAACTATAGGTAGGGAGAGTGTCAGTGTGTTTTACTGTGCTAATCCTTGTTTGTAGGGACAGGGAAGGACAGTGAGGGAAATTCTCATTGTGCTATACTGTGCTAAAGCATTCATCATCAACCATCTTTAAAAAAAAAAAATTTATAGGGACAGAAAACTATAGGTAGGGAGAGTGTCAGTGTGTTTTACTGTGCTAATCCTTGTTTGTAGGGACAGGGAAGGACAGTGAGGGAAATTCTCATTGTGCTATACTGTGCTAAAGCATTCATCATCAACCATCTTTAAAAAAACATTTTTTATAGGGACAGAAAACTATAGGTAGGGAGAGTGTCAGTGTGTTTTACTGTGCTAATCCTTGTTTGTAGGGACAGGGAAGGACAGTGAGGGAAATTCTCATTGTGCTATACTGTGCTAAAAGGGGTTGCTCCACCGGAAATTTTTTTTTTAAAGCCAGCAGCTACAGCTACAGCAGCTGCTGGCTTTTAATATTTGGACACTTACCTGTCCTGGAGTCCAGCGACGTCCGCAGCAGAGGACGAGCGACCGCTCGTCGCTCTGCTACTCCCTCCACCATCCTCGCTGAGGGAACCAGGAAGTGAAGCCCTGCGGCTTCATGCCCGGTTCCCTACGGCGCATGCGCGAGTCGCGCTGCGCCGTTCTGATTGGTGCTCCTGTGTTCTGGGAGCCGAGTGTCTCCCAGAACACCAAGGGAAGTCTGCGGGAAGTGACGTAACTCCCGCAGATTCCCGGAGACAGGACTCCCGGATGTGGGTGAAAATACCTGTCTTAGACAGGTATCTTCACCCCCTCCCCCCTGAAAGGTGTCAATTGTGACACCGGAGGGGGGGAGGGTTCCAAATAGCAAAAGTTGCTATTTAGGGTGGAGCTCCACTTAAAGCATTCATCATCAACCATCTTTAAAAAAACATTTTTTATAGGGACAGAAAACTATAGGTAGGGAGAGTGTCAGTGTGTTTTACTGTGCTAATCCTTGTTTGTAGGGACAGGGAAGAACAGTGAGGGAAATTCTCATTGTGCTATACTGTGCTAAAGCATTCATCATCAACCATCTTTATAAAAACATTTTTTATAGGGACAGAAAACTATAGGTAGGGAGAGTGTCAGTGTGTTTTACTGTGCTAATCCTTGTTTGTAGGGACAGGGAAGGACAGTGAGGGAAATTCTCATTGTGCTATACTGTGCTAAAGCATTCATCATCAACCATCTTTAAAAAAACATTTTTTATAGGGACAGAAAACTATAGGTAGGGAGAGTGTCAGTGTGTTTTACTGTGCTAATCCTTGTTTGTAGGGACAGGGAAGGACAGTGAGGGAAATTCTCATTGTGCTATACTGTGCTAAAGCATTCATCATCAACCATCTTTAAAAAAAAATTTTTTATAGGGACAGAAAACTATAGGTAGGGAGAGTGTCAGTGTGTTTTACTGTGCTAATCCTTGTTTGTAGGGACAGGGAAGGACAGTGAGGGAAATTCTCATTGTGCTATACTGTGCTAAAGCATTCATCATCAACCATCTTTAAAAAAACATTTTTTATAGGGACAGAAAACTATAGGTAGGGAGAGTGTCAGTGTGTTTTACTGTGCTAATCCTTGTTTGTAGGGACAGGGAAGGACAGTGAGGGAAATTCTCATTGTGCTATACTGTGCTAAAAGGGGTTGCTCCACCGGAAAAAATTTTTTTAAAGCCAGCAGCTACAGCTACAGCAGCTGCTGGCTTTTAATATTTGGACACTTACCTGTCCTGGAGTCCAGCGACGTCCGCAGCAGAGGACGAGCGACCGCTCGTCGCTCTGCTGCTCCCTCCACCATCCTCGCTGAGGGAACCAGGAAGTGAAGCCCTGCGGCTTCATGCCCGGTTCCCTACGGCGCATGCGCGAGTCGCGCTGCGCCGTTCTGATTGGTGCTCCTGTGTTCTGGGAGCCGAGTGTCTCCCAGAACACCAAGGGAAGTCTGCGGGAAGTGACGTAACTCCCGCAGATTCCCGGAGACAGGACTCCCGGATGTGGGTGAAAATACCTGTCTTAGACAGGTATCTTCACCCCCTCCCCCCTGAAAGGTGTCAATTGTGACACCGGAGGGGGGGAGGGTTCCAAATAGCAAAAGTTGCTATTTAGGGTGGAGCTCCACTTAAAGCATTCATCATCAACCATCTTTAAAAAAACATTTTTTATAGGGACAGAAAACTATAGGTAGGGAGAGTGTCAGTGTGTTTTACTGTGCTAATCCTTGTTTGTAGGGACAGGGAAGAACAGTGAGGGAAATTCTCATTGTGCTATACTGTGCTAAAGCATTCATCATCAACCATCTTTATAAAAACATTTTTTATAGGGACAGAAAACTATAGGTAGGGAGAGTGTCAGTGTGTTTTACTGTGCTAAACCTTGTTTGTAGGGACAGGGAAGGACAGTGAGGGAAATTCTCATTGTGCTATACTGTGCTAAAGCATTCATCATCAACCATCTTTAAAAAAACTTTTTTTATAGGGACAGAAAACTATAGGTAGGGAGAGTGTCAGTGTGTTTTACTGTGCTAAACCTTGTTTGTAGGGACAGGGAAGGCCAGTGAGGGAAATTCTCATTGTGCTATACTGTGCTAAAGCATTCCTCATCAACCATCTTTAAAAAAAAATTTTTTATAGGGACAGAAAACTATAGGTAGGGAGAGTGTCAGTGTGTTTTACTGTGCTAAACCTTGTTTGTAGGGACAGGGAAGGACAGTGAGGGAAATTCTCATTGTGCTATACTGTGCTAAAGCATTCATCATCAACCATCTTTAAAAAAACATTTTTTATAGGGACAGAAAACTATAGGTAGGGAGAGTGTCAGTGTGTTTTGCTGTGCTAATCCTTGTTTGTAGGGACAGGGAAGGACAGTGAGGGAAATTCTCATTGTGCTATACTGTGCTAAAGCATTCCTCATCAACCATCTTTGAAATCCTTGTTTTTTGGACAGTCAGGGAAATTGTCATTGTGCTATTCTGTGCGAAAGCAATCATCCTCAACCATATTTAGAAATCCTTAAGTAAAGGGACAGAGAAGGACACCTGAAGGTAGCCCTTATTGCTTTTTTCCCCATCTCCCTGCAGGCCATCCATTAGAATGTCTGGAAGGCAAACAAGGAGAGGCAGACAGTCAGGAGGCAATAAAAGAGGGCAAGCAGGCTCTGTGTCTGGGGGCAACAGTGCTGGTCGTGGACGCGGTGCATTGTCATCAGCACATGGCCATGGGACACGCTTGTCCTTTTCGGCAGCTGGACATGTTGAGCCACATCATGCCGAAGACTTGGTAGAGTGGATGACCAAGCCCTCCTCCTCCTCCTCATCCTCTCTCACCCAGGCTCAGGGTACTGGCAAAGCAGCTGCCAAAGCGTCCTCTTCCCTGGTATCAATGTCAGACTCATCATCAGTCACTCCTTCCCTAGACCCACCATGTCCTCCTCCTGAGGAGTCCCCCGAACTGTTTGAGCACAGTGTTGGGTACATGCTCCAGGAGGATGCCCAGCGTTTCGAAGGGTCTGATGATGAAACCCAGCTAGAGGAAGGCAGTAGCGTGAGAGCAGACAGAGGGGATGCTCAAGAAGGACACCAATCTGGCAGTCATGTTCCAGCAGCTGCAGCATACTGCCAGATTGGCTCCAGTGATGAGGAGGGAGGGGATGATGAGGTCACTGACTCCACGTGGGTGCCTAATAGGAGAGAGGAGGAGGAGGAGGATGAGGAGGAGGCACATCTCCAACGAGGCAGGATGCCCTTTGGTGGCCAGCGTAAGGGCAGTACACCGACGGAATCACACCGCAGAGCTCCGCCTGTGCAGGGCGCTGCCTCTGCCCGTCATTCAAAAAGTTCTTTGGTGTGGGCCTTTTTTGAGGCTAGTGCATCAGATCGCACAGCTGCTGTTTGCAACATATGTCTCAAGCGTATATCGCGTGGCCAAAACATCAGCCGCTTGGGTACCACATGCCTGACCAGACATATGTTGACCTGCCATGCAGCTCGTTGGCAAGCCTACCTCAAAGACCCACACCAAAGAACAAAGCGGACCTCTCCTTGCACCGCATCAGCTGGGATCTCCAACCCCACTATAACTTCAGTCCTCTCTGAAACATGCACTGAGAGGAATGAAGGTGTAGAATTAGGTGTGTCACAGCCAAGTACTTGCGGCCACTCTGCTAGCAGTACACCGACGTCCGATTCTAGCAGGCAAATTTCCCTGCCCCAGCTGCTGGACCGTCGAAAGAAGTTCACTCCCAGCCATCCACATGCCCAGCGGTTGAATGCTAGCTTGGCTAAATTGCTAGCGCTTCAACTGCTGCCTTTTCAGTTGGTAGACTCGGCCCCCTTCCGTGAGTTTGTGCAATGTGCGGTTCCTCAGTGGCAGGTTCCCAAACGCCACTTTTTCTCACGGAAGGCTATTCCGGCTCTCTACCGGCATGTGGAAGGCAATGTCTTGGCCTCGCTGGACAGGGCGGTCAGCGGTAAGGTGCATATTACCGCTGACTCATGGTCCAGCAGGCATGGACAGGGACGTTACCTTTCTTTCACGGCCCATTGGGTCACTCTTTTGGCAGCTGGGAAGGATGCAGGACAAGGTGCAGTAGTGTTGGAGGTTGTTCCACCGCCACGCCTCCAAAATGCTACTACTGGTTGTGACACACCTCTCTCCTCCACCCCCTCCTCTTCTTCTTCCTCCATGGCCTCTTCCTGTGCTTTGTCCTCTGAACCAGCGGTGCTCCGTAGCCGTTCAAGGGGCTACGCAAGTACGCAGGCAAAAAGATGCCATGCCGTGCTTGCGCTGGTGTGTTTGGGGGACAGAAGCCACACTGGGGCAGAGGTCCTGTCTGCTCTGCAGGGCCAGGCCGAGAGGTGGTTGACGCCACGCCAGCTTAAGCCAGGAATGGTGGTTTGCGACAATGGCACCAACCTCCTCTCCGCCCTCCGACAGGGACAACTGACCCATGTGCCCTGTGTGGCTCACGTCCTTAACCTGGTGGTGCAGCGGTTCTTGGGCAGGTACCCGGGCTTACAGGATGTCCTGAGGCAGGCCAGGAAAGTCTGTGTGCATTTCCGCAGATCTTATAATGCCAGTGCTCGCCTGGCTGAGCTGCAAAAGGAGTTGAACCTGCCCAAGAACCGCCTTATATGTGACATGCCCACCAGGTGGAACTCAACGTTGGCCATGCTGCAGCGGCTGCACACGCAGCAGAGGGCCATCAATGAGTACCTGTGCGACTACGGCACCAGGACAGGGTCAGGGGAGCTTGGTTTTTTTTCTCCACGCCAGTGGGGCATGATCAGGGATGCATGCACTGTCCTGGCACCATTTGAGGAGGCCACGAGGATGGTGAGCAGTGACAGTGCATGCATCAGTGACACTGTACCTCTTGTCCACCTGTTGGAGCACACGCTGCGTGGAATAATGGACAGGGCACTTGAGGCAGAACAGAGGCAGGAAGAGGAGGACTTCCTTGCCTCTCAAGGCCCCCTTTACCCAGACAGTGTTCCTTCTGTCCCACCCATCGCACAGGAAGAGGAGGAGGAGGAGGAGGAGGAGGAGGATTGTGTCAGCATGGAGGTGGAGGCTGGCACTCAGCATCATCAGCAGCAGTCTTTTAGGGATGATTTACAGTCCCAAGAAACCAGTGGACTTGTACGTGGCTGGGAGGAGGTGGCTGCGGATCATGTCGTCCTTAGTGACCCAGAGGACTCCGGACCGAATGCCTCAGCTAACCTACGCTGCATGGCCTCCCTGATCCTGCAAAGTCTGCGGAAGGATCCTCGTATTCTTCGGATCAAGGAGAGGGACCATTACTGGCTGGCCACTCTCCTTGATCCACGGTACAAGGGTAAGGTTGTGGACCTTATGTTACGGTCGCAGAGGGAGCAGAGGATGAGACAACTCCGGGAGGCCTTGCAGAAAGGTCTGTGCAACGCGTTCCCAGAGACTGGGAGGTTACAAACTCCTGGTCCTGGACAACGAGTTGCTGAGGCTTCGGCCAGTCAAAGAAGGAGCGGTGGGGAAGGTGGCCGTCTGACCGATGCGTTCAGACAATTCTTTAGTCCGCAGCCCCAAAGTATGATCGGTTCCAGCAACCATCGCCAGCGTCTGATAAACATGGTGCAGGAATATCTAGGGGCAAGGTCAGACTTGGACACCTTCCCCACCGAAAATCCTCTGGCTTACTGGGTCTTGAGGATGGATCACTGGCCAGAGCTTGCACAGTATGCAATTGAGCTACTGGCCTGTCCTGTATCCAGCGTTCTTTCGGAACGCACATTCAGTGCTGCTGGAAGATTTGTCACGGATCACAGGGTGCGCCTGTCCACCGACTCGGTTGATCGACTGACTTTCATCAAGATGAACCAGTCTTGGATCACCACCAGCTACCACACACCTGATGCTGATATAACAGACTAATTGATTTTAACATGTCACATCCCTTCAAGACCGATGCTGATGCTGAGTGCCTGTGCTGTTATGTTGACTGGCTATCCTCCTCCTCCGAGTCCTCAATGATACGATTGATGATGATAGCTTGGAAAATCATTTTTGTTTATGGGTGCCGCCACCAGTGGCTAAGGCCCAATTTTTCAGCCCCTGTTTAACAGGGGCGTGTAATTACAATTTTTGAAGCAATACTTTGCAACAGGGTTCATTGCTGTGCTCCAAGTACAGTATCTGTGAGGGGTTGGAGTGTTGTGCCACCAGTGCCTAAGGCCCAATTTTTCAGCCCCTGTTTAACAGGGGCGTGTCATTACAATTTTTGAAGCAATACTTTGCAACAGGGCTCATTGCTGTGCTCCAAGTACAGTATCTGTGAGGGGTTGCAGTGTTGTGCCACCAGTGCCTAAGGCCCAATTTTTCAGCCCCTGTTCAACAGGGGCATGTAATTACAATTCTTGATCTAATAATTCACAGCAGGGCCCATTGCTGCACCCACCAAGAGTAACTCTGAGGGCTTACAGTGTTGTGGCAACGCCACCACCACCACCACCACGAAAGGCCCAATTTTTCAGCCCCTGTTCAAAAGGGGCATGTAATTACAATTCTTGATCTAATAATTCACAGCAGGGCCCATTCCTGCACCCACCAAGAGTAACTCTGAGGGCTTACAGTGTTGTGGCAACACCACCACCACCACCACCACGAAAGGCCCAATTTTTCAGCCCCTGTTCAACAGGGGCATGCAATTACAATTCTTGATCTAATAATTCACAGCAGGGCCCATTGCTGCACCCACCAAGAGTAACTGTCAGGGCTTACAGTGTTGTGGCACCAGCACCACCATCAAAGGCCCAATTTTTACTACCACTGTTCAACAATTATATGTAATTACAATTCCTGATATAATAGTTGACAGCAGGGCGTTCCAGCACCAATGCTATGCCATTTTTCTTAAAGATTTTCATCCATATTACCGGGACCAGACATTACATTAAAGCCGCAAGCAGTTTTAAATGGCTTTTTTTTCCTTTAGAAGTGTCATTTTGTGCAGGGACAGTTCTAAACACGGGAAACACGTGGCACTTCACAGGCATACTTTAGACACCCCCCAGGTACGATATTTAAAGGAATATTTGACTTTTTTTTTTTCACTTTATGCATCATTAAAATGACTGCTCCCGAAAAACGACCGTTTTTAAAACTTCTTTTTGCATTGATACATGTCCCCGGTGCAGAACCCGGGTTCCCAAACCCTTTTTAGGACAATAACATGCATAATAGTCATTATAATTAGCACTTTAGAATTCGAACGTTCGCATCCATTGTATTTAATAGGGTTCTAATGTTCGTACGAACTTTCGGTCCGTTCGCGGGTTCTGGTGCGAACCGAAGCCGGGGGTGTTCGGCTCATCACTAGTTATCAGCTGTGAGAGAGCAGAGTGTGTAGTGAAGAGGGTGGGAGAGGGGTGGCGCCCTCCGAGTCATCAGCATGGAGGCCTGCCCCCTCATCCCACATACTCAAAGGTAGAACACACAGCAGAACGCTGCGTCATGACGACATGTGCTCCAAAGAGGAGCGCATCGTCATGGAGATAAAAAGGAGGGGAGCCAACATCCGCGCTGACCACTCGCGGCGCATCTGTTGCCACGGAGATGTAAACGTCCCCATGAGCTTACCAAGGAGTCCAACAAACCTATCCCCTCCAAAGAGTAGGGGCGTCATGCCAGACCTACGTGCGCCGAGTGTCCTGTCCCGGGCACAGGGAGCCGGTCCATCCCATATTAACCCATCCCACGCCTTCCATCCAGAGCAGACTGAGATCACATCTCCATCAATAGAGGTTGTCCCCATGCAGGGAATAAAACACAAATGGAGTAATTTCAATCTCAGAAAAGGGAGTGGGGGATAAAAAGAAAAGTCAATACAAAAATGACATTACATTCAAAATTCCCTATAGATGATCGCTATAAGTAACAGAACAGAAATATTCAGGGTCATATGTATATATAGTGTAGACCACCCATGAATTGTCATACACACATATACATATATACACACACATATACATACATACATACATATATATATATATATATACACACGACACAGTAAAGTGATTTTACATATTGGTTAAACAGGCACAGTATCAAAAAAGAAAAAAAAAAAAAGGAGAAAGAAAAAGAAACAAAACACTGAGGAAAAATTATAAAATTACATGAGGGAAAAAGGGTCATATTACTCAAAAGGTTGATAGCCTCATATAGTAATTTGCATAATTTACAATGAAACCCAATATCCTAGATATACACATTCTACATAGATCTCATCAGAAGGTGGTCTGGGGGTTACCCTCCCATTCAGATCCTCCTGAGGTGAACCCCTCAAGGAAGGGTCTGAAAGAGATCGCATCGTTCAAGCCTGGTGGTCGGGTTGCGTGTAGGTGAAAGATCCATTTTTGCTCAGTCTGCAAGAGGATCTTATTCCAGTCGCCGCCACGCAAACCCGGATGTATCCTATCTAATATGAGGAAGGACACTTTGGGAAATTTCCCTGCATGGAAAGTTGCAACATGGCGGCCCAAGGGTAGCTGTGGGTTGCATGATCTCATAGCTGCTATATGTCTGGATGCCCTCTTGCAGAACTCCTGGATTGTTTTGCCCACATAGTAGCATGCACATTCGCATGTCAGAAAGTAAACAACCCCAGAAGTGCGGCAATTGGCATAGTGCTTGGGTGCGTATTTCTCACCATTAAGTAAAGTTGTTTCTTGTTTAGTATTGATGAATTGGCAGCATGAGCACCCCCCACATTTAAAGGTTCCAAAACGTTTGCAGGGATCACGTTTCCCCCCCCCCACCCACATATTCGCTTGTTACTAAACTATCTCGTAGGGATTTTGCTCTCTTAAATGTGAAGGAGGGGTGATCCTGCACAAAGGGGCCAATGGTCGGATCTAATTTAAGGACATGCCAATATTTTTCAATTGTGGCCTTAATTCTGGGGTGCTGGTTGGAATACTTTGTGATGATTCTAATGGGATTCCTTTGATTTTTATTTTTGGCCGACATAGGGTTATATATCAATTCCTGACGTGTCTTTAAGTTGGCCCTGTTGAAGGCCTTCCTGAGACAAGTACCAGAGTATCCACGCACCAGGAGTCTGTCCCTTAACAGGTTTGCCTCTCGGTGAAACACTGTATCATCGGTACAGTTTCTCCTGACGCGTAGGTACTGGCTGTAAGGAATTGAACGGATGAGTTGTTTGGGGTGGAAGCTACTGGCGTGTAAAATGGAATTACCCGCTGTAGGTTTTCGATACAAGGAGCTAGATAGTAGTCCATTAGCATCTTTGTGGATTGTGACATCCAGAAAGGTAATGGACTCTGCATGATGTGTCATTGTTAGTGTTGAGCGGACCCGAACTGTAAAGTTCGGGTCCGTACCGAATTTTGGCGTTTTCCCGACCCCGGACCCGGACCCGGATTTTGCGCTAAAGTCCGGGTTCGGGTCCGGATTCGGGAATTTAATGGCGCAGTTAGAAATGCTTCAGGGGCCAGCCAATCACCATTTGATTAGCTGGTGTGCCCTTAGAAGCCATCATAGCCATGCCTACTAATGGCATGGCTGTGATTGGTCAGTGCAACATGTGACCCAGCATGTGACCAGCTTCTATATAAGCAAGAGGCACACAGCACAGATCGTCACTCTGCTTGTAGACAGTGTAGGGAAAGGATCCTGGCTGCTGTTGCTGTGAGGGAGAGAATTATATGATAGGAGTTAGTCCTGATTCTGCAATCTACTGATAGAAAAGATAGAGAGACAGTGTAGTGTAGTGTAGTGTAGGGGCAGGATCCTGTTTGTGCTTTCAGGGAGAGAGATTTAGATAGGAGTCCAGATTGAGAGATATAATAGCTCAGCGATCTGCATAGGTTTATCTGTTTGTGTTGCAAGCTCAGTGCACCAGCACTGCATTACGTTGAGTGATACACCTATTCCATTTAGTGGCTGTATTGTGCTCTTGCTAAAAGACCCATTTCGGGCAGAAAAAAAAAAAAAAAAAGGCACTTTATTGTGCTTTTGCTAAAAAGACCCATTTTTGGGCCCCCCCCCAAAAAAAAGGCACTTTATTGTGCTGTTGCAAAAAAAAAAAAGGCACTTTGTTGTGCGCAAAAAAGACCTATGTTTGGGCAAAAAAAATATTTTGCAGTGTATATCTCTAGTTGTGTGAAATAACCAATTTCTATATATTTTTCTTGTACTATGCTATACTAAAAAAAAAAAAAAAACTTTTTTTTGAATAGCATTCTCTGCAGCTGTGCGATTCAGCAGTTATATACTGTGGGTGTGTTGTGCTCTTCCAAAAAACGCCATTTAGGGCCACAGAAAATATTTTGCAGTGTGAAATACACATCTGGAGGTGTGTGAAAAAACAACATTATTTTTGAATAGCATTCTCTGGCCTCTGCAGCTGTGCGATTCAGCGGTTATATACTGTTGGGGTTGTTGTGCTCTTCAAAAAAAACGCCATTTAGGGCCACAGAAAATAAATTGCAGTGTGAAATACACATGTGGAGGTGTGTAAAATAAACAATTTCTATATATTGTACAGTGCTATACTAAAAAAAAAACATTTTTTTTTAATAGCATTCTCTGCACTTCTATAGCTGTGCGATTCAGTGGTTAAATACTGTGGTTGTGTTGTGCTCTTCCAAAAAACGCCATTTAGGGCCACAGAAAATATTTTGCAGTGTGAAATACACATCTGGAGGTGTGTGAAAAAACAACATTATTTTTAAAAAGCATTCTCTGGCCTCTGCAGCTGTGCGATTCAGCGGTTATATACTGTTGGGGTTGTTGTGCTCTTCCAAAAAACGCCATTTAGGGCCACAGAAAATAAATTGCAGTGTGAAATACACATGTGGAGGTGTGTAAAATAAACAATTTCTATATATTGTACAGTGCTATACTAAAAAAAAAAAAAATTTTTTTGAATAGCATTCTCTGCACTTCTATAGCTGTGCGATTCAGTGGTTAAATACTGTGGTTGTGTTGTGCTCTTCCAAAAAACGCCATTTAGGGCCACAGAAAATATTTTGCAGTGTGAAATACACATCTGGAGGTGTGTGAAAAAACAACATTATTTTTAAAAAGCATTCTCTGGCCTCTGCAGCTGTGCGATTCAGCGGTTATATACTGTTGGGGTTGTTGTGCTCTTGCAAAAAACGCCATTTAGGGCCACAGAAAATATTTTGCAGTGTGAAATACACATCTGGAGGTGTGTGAAAAAACAACATTATTTTTAAAAAGCATTCTCTGGCCTCTGCAGCTGTGCGATTCAGCGGTTATATACTGTTGTTGTTGTTGTGCTCTTGCAAAAAACGCCATTTAGGGCCACAGAAAATAAATTGCAGTGTGAAATACACATGTGGAGGTGTGTAAAATAAACAATTTCTATATATTGTACAGTGCTATACTAAAAAAAAAAACATTTTTTTTTGAATAGCATTCTCTGCACTTCTATAGCTGTGCGATTCAGTGGTTAAATACTGTGGTTGTATTGTGCTCTTGCAAAAAATGCCATTTAGGGCCACAGAAAATATTTTGCAGTGTGAAATACACATCTGGAGGTGTGTGAAAAAACAACATTATTTTTGAATAGCATTCTATGGCCTCTGCAGCTGTGCGATTCAGCGGTTATATACTGTTGGGGTTGTTGTGCTCTTGCAAAAAACGCCATTTAGGGCCACAGAAAATATTTTGCAGTGTGAAATACACATCTGGAGGTGTGTGAAAAAACAACATTATTTTTAAAAAGCATTCTCTGGCCTCTGCAGCTGTGCGATTCAGCGGTTATATACTGTTGTTGTTGTTGTGCTCTTGCAAAAAACGCCATTTAGGGCCACAGAAAATATTTTGCAGTGTGAAATACACATCTGGAGGTGTGTGAAAAAAACAACATTATTTTTGAATAGCATTCTCTGGCCTCTGCAGCTGTGCGATTCAGCGGTTATATACTGTTGGGGTTGTTGTGCTCTTCAAAAAAACGCCATTTAGGGCCACAGAAAATATTTTGCAGTGTGAAATACACATCTGGAGGTGTGTGAAAAAACAACATTATTTTTGAATAGCATTCTCTGGCCTCTGCAGCTGTGCGATTCAGCGGTTATATACTGTTGGGGTTGTTGTGCTCTTCCAAAAAACGCCATTTAGGGCCACAGAAAATAAATTGCAGTGTGAAATACACATGTGGAGGTGTGTAAAATAAACAATTTCTATATATTGTACAGTGCTATACTAAAAAAAACAACATTTTTTTTTAATAGCATTCTCTGCACTTCTATAGCTGTGCGATTCAGTGGTTAAATACTGTGGGTGTGTTGTGCTCTTCCAAAAAACGCCATTTAGGGCCACAGAAAATATTTTGCAGTGTGAAATACACATCTTGGAGGTGTGTAAAATACACAATTTCTATATATTCTTCTTGTACAGTGCTATACTAAAAAAAACAACCTTTTTTTTGAATAGCATTTTCTGTAGCTGTGCGATTCAGGGGTTACGTGCTGTGGGTGTGTTGTGGTCTGGCAAAAAACGCCATTTAGGGCCACAGAAAATATTTTGCAGTGTGAAATACACATGTGGAGGTGTGTAAAATAAACAATTTCTATATATTGTACAGTGCTATACTAAAAAAAAAAACATTTTTTTGAATAGCATTCTCTGCACTTCTATAGCTGTGCGATTCAGTGGTTAAATACTGTGGTTGTGTTGTGCTCTTCCAAAAAACGCCATTTAGGGCCACAGAAAATATTTTGCAGTGTGAAATACACATCTGGAGGTGTGTGAAATAAACAATTTCTATATATTGTACAGTGCTATACTAAAAAAAACAACATTTTTTTTGAATAGCATTCTCTGCACTTCTATAGCTGTGCGATTCAGTGGTTAAATACTGTGGTTGTGTTGTGCTCTTCCAAAAAACGCCATTTAGGGCCACAGAAAATATTTTGCAGTGTGAAATACACATCTGGAGGTGTGTAAAATAAACAATTTCTATATATTGTACAGTGCTATACTAAAAAAAACAACATTTTTTTGAATAGCATTCTCTGCACTTCTATAGCTGTGCGATTCAGTGGTTAAATACTGTGGTTGTGTTGTGCTCTTCCAAAAAACGCCATTTAGGGCCACAGAAAATATTTTGCAGTGTGAAATACACATCTTGGAGGTGTGTAAAATATACAATTTCTATATATTCTTCTTGTACAGTGCTATACTAAAAAAAACAACCTTTTTTTTTGAATAGCATTTTCTGTAGCTGTGCGATTCAGCGGTTACGTGCTGTGGGTGTGTTGTGGTCTGGCAAAAAACGCCATTTAGGGCCACAGAAAATATTTTGCAGTGTGAAATACACATGTGGAGGTGTGTAAAATAAACAATTTCTATATATTGTACAGTGCTATACTAAAAAAAACAACATTTTTTTTGAATAGCATTCTCTGCACTTCTATAGCTGTGCGATTCAGTGGTTAAATACTGTGGTTGTGTTGTGCTCTTCCAAAAAACGCCATTTAGGGCCACAGAAAATATTTTGCAGTGTGAAATACACATCTGGAGGTGTGTGAAATAAACAATTTCTATATATTGTACAGTGCTATACTAAAAAAAAACAACATTTTTTTTTGAATAGCATTCTCTGCACTTCTATAGCTGTGCGATTCAGTGGTTAAATACTGTGGTTGTGTTGTGCTCTTCCAAAAAACGCCATTTAGGGCCACAGAAAATATTTTGCAGTGTGAAATACACATCTGGAGGTGTGTAAAATAAACAATTTCTATATATTGTACAGTGCTATACTAAAAAAAACAACATTTTTTTTGAATAGCATTCTCTGCACTTCTATAGCTGTGCGATTCAGTGGTTAAATACTGTGGTTGTGTTGTGCTCTTCCAAAAAACGCCATTTAGGGCCACAGAAAATATTTTGCAGTGTGAAATACACATCTTGGAGGTGTGTAAAATATACAATTTCTATATATTCTTCTTGCACAGTGCTATACTAAAAAAAACAACCTTTTTTTTGAATAGCATTTTCTGTAGCTGTGCGATTCAGCGGTTACGTGCTGTGGGTGTGTTGTGGTCTGGCAAAAAACGCCATTTAGGGCCACAGAAAATATTTTGCAGTGTGAAATACACATGTGGAGGTGTGTAAAATAAACAATTTCTATATATTGTACAGTGCTATACTAAAAAAAACAACATTTTTTTTTTAATAGCATTCTCTGCACTTCTATAGCTGTGCGATTCAGTGGTTAAATACTGTGGTTGTGTTGTGCTCTTCCAAAAAACGCCATTTAGGGCCACAGAAAATATTTTGCAGTGTGAAATACACATCTGGAGGTGTGTGAAATAAACAATTTCTATATATTTTCCTTGTACTGTGCTTTACTAAAAAAAACAACCTTTTTTTTTTTGAATAGCATTTTCTGCAGTTCTGTAGCTGTGCGTTTCAGCGGTTAAATACTGTGGGTGTGTTGTGGTCTTCCAAAAAACGCCATTTAGGGCAAGATCCTAAATTTGGAAAATATGAGGGGAAGGTCAAAGGGACGTTTTGGCCCCGGTCGTGGTGCTGCTGGTGGAGCTCCTGTTGCAGGGAGAGGACGTGGTGGATCTGTGCCAGCTACACGCACAAGTGAAACACCTTCCTCAGGTGCGAGTAGGCGACCGAGCCTGCGGCGGTATTTTGTCGCGCCTAATGAGGCTGTACCAATGTTTAGGCCAGGACAAGTACAGGCGATAGTAGATTGGGTTGCTGACAGTGCCTCGGGTTCCTTCACATTGTCTCCCACCCACTCTTCTGATGAAAGATCAGAGTTGGCACCTGAAGCCCATGTCCATCAGTCTTTCACCTCACCCCCTTGCAAATCAGCCAAGCAGTCTGAGCCCCAAATCATGCAGCAGTCTCTTCTGCTTTTCGATGACTCTGTTAGCAGGGTTTCCCAGGGCCATCCACCTAGCCCTGCCCCAGAAGTGGAAGAGATTGAGTGCACCGATGCCCAACCACTTATGTTTCATGATGGGTACATGGGAGGACCATCGCAGCACGTCTCGGATGATGACGAAACACAGGTGCCAACTGCTGCTGCTTTCGCAATTGTGCAGACAGACATGGAGGGCAGGGGTGAAGACTGGGTGGAAGATGATGTGGAGGACGATGAGGTCCTCGACACCACATGGAATCAACGTTATGCAGGTGACCAGTGTAGTTCGGAGGAAGAGGCGGTGGTCGCACAGAGCCACCAGCACAGCAGAAGAGGGAGCAGGGTGCAAAAACGGAGCATTCGTCCCCTAGACAGTACATCTGCTACTGCCCAACGCAGCAAGGGACCGAGCACACCAAAGCCAGGTCCAAGGACTTCCCTAGCGTGGCAGTTCTTCACACAGTGTGTTGATGACAAGACACGAGTGGTTTGCACGCTGTGCAATCAGAGCCTGAAGCGAGGCATAAACGTTCTCAACCTGAGCACAAGCTGCATGACCAGGCATCTAAGTGCAAAGCACGAGCTGCAGTGGAGTAGACACCTCAAAAACCAAGAAAGGTCTCTGGCTCCTCCTGCTTCCTCTTCTGCTGCAGTCTCGGCCTCTTCATCCACCTCTGTAGTGACAGTGGCACCTGTCACCCCGCAAACAGAGGATCTGCCAGCAACACTACCACCTGGGTCACCAACCATCTCCACAATGTCCCATGGAAGCGTTCAGCTCTCTATCTCCCAAACATTGGAGCGGAAGAGGAAGTACCCCCCTAGCCACCCGCGATCCCTGGCCCTGAATGCCAGCATTTCAAAATTCCTGGCCTTTGAAATGCTGTCATTCCGTCTGGTGGAGACGCAGAGTTTTAAAAGCCTGATGGCATTGGCTGTCCCGCAGTACGTCGTGCCCAGCCGCCACTACTTTTCCAGGCGAGCCATCCCTTCCCTGCACAACCAGGTGGGGGACAAAATCAGGTGTGCACTGCGCAACGCCATCTGTGGCAAGGTCCACCTAACTACGGATGCGTGGACCAGTAAGCACGGTCAGGGACATTATATCTCCCTAACAGCACACTGGGTAAATGCAGTTCCGGCTGGGCCTGAGGCAGATAGCGGTTTGGCGCATGTCCTTCCACCACCGAGGATTGCAGGGCGCTTCAGTTTGCCTCCTGTTGCTAACTCCTCCTTCTCCGCTTCCTCATCCTCTACCGCCTCCTCATCCATTCAGCGTAACACCTTCACCACCAACTTCAGCACAGCCAGGGGTAAACGACAGCAGGCAGTTTTAAAACTTTCCTGTTTGGGGGAAAATCCCCACACCGCGCAGGAGTTGTGGAGGGACATGGAACAACAGACCGATGAGTGGTTGCTGTCAGTGAGCCTCAAGCCCGGCCTGGTGGTGTGCGATAATGGGCGAAATCTCGTAGCAGCTCTGGGTCTAGCCGGTTTGACGCACATCCCTTGCCTGGCGCATGTGCTGAACTTGGTGGTCCAGAGGTTCCTTAAAAATTACCCCAATATGCCAGAGCTGCTGCAGAAAGTGCGGGCTGTCTGTGCGCACTTTCAGCGTTCTCACCCTGCTGCTGCTCGCCTGTCAGCGCTGCAGCGTAACTTCGGCCTTCCCGCTCACCGCCTCATATGTGACGTGCCCACAAGGTGGAACTCCACCTTGCACATGCTGGCCAGACTGTGCGAGCAGCAGCAGGCAATAGTGGAGTTTCAGCTGCAGCAATCACGCGTGAGTCGTTCTGCGGAACAGCACCACTTCACCACCAATAACTGGGCCTCCATGCGAGACCTGTGTGCCTTGTTGCGCTGTTTCGAGTACTCCACCAACATGGCCAGTGCCAATGACGCCGTTCTCAGCGTTACTATCCCAGTTCTATGCCTCCTTGAAAAAACGCTTCGTGCGATGATGGAAGAGGATGTGGCACAGGAGGATGAGGAGGAGGAGGAGGAAGCGGGATAATTTCAAAGGCTTTCAGGGCAGTCTTTCACAAGTGGCTACGAGGGTGGGTTCCTGCACCAAAAAACGCCAGGTACACAATTGTCCGGCAGAAAGGGCACAGTTCTGGAGGATGACGAGGTGGAGGAGGAGATGGAGGAGGAGGAGGAGGAGCCATGTTCACAGCAGGGTGGCACTCAGACCAGCTCGTGGCCATTACTGGTGCGTGGCTGGGGGGATACAGAGGACACAGACGATACACCTCCCACAGAGGACAGCTTTTCTTTGCCTCTGGGCAGCCTGGCACACATGAGCGATTACATGCTGCAGTGTTTCCGCAACGACAGCCGAGTTGCCCACATTTTAACTGGTGCTGATTACTGGGTGGCCACCCTGCTGGATCCCCGTTACAAGGACAACGTACCGTCCTTAATTCCCTCACTGGAGCGGGATCGTAAGATGCGCGAGTACAAGCGCACGCTGGTAGACGCGCTGCTGGTGGCATTCCCACCTGACAGCGGGCGTACGGTGGAAGCACAAGGCGAAGGCAGAGGAGGAGGAAGAGGTCGCCAACGCAGCCGGGGCACCGGCAGCACCTCAGAAGGCAGGGTTAGCATGGCCGAAATGTGGAAAAGCTTTGTCAGCACGCCACAACAACCAGCACCACCAGCTGAGATGGAACGTCTTAGCAGGAGGCAGCATTTCACCAACATGGTTGAGCAGTATGTGTCCACAGGCCTACACGTACTGGATGACGGGTCTGCCCCCTTTAACTTCTGGGTCTCCAAATTGGGCACATGGCCTGAGCTTGCCATTTATGCCTTGGAGGTGCTGGCCTGCCCTGCAGCCAGTGTATTATCTGAACGTGTATTTAGCACGGCAGGGGGCGTTATCACAGACAAGCGCAGCCGCCTGTCCAGAGCCAATGTGGACAAGCTCACGTTCATTAAAATGAACCAGGCATGGATCCCACAGGACTTGTCCGTACCTTGTGCAGAATAGACATGTATACCGGTGTTGTGACAAAAACTGTCCGGCCATCGGATTGTGCCCGGCCCGTACTGCGCAGGCGCATCGCTTGCGCAGTACAGAGGACAAGGAGATTCACAAAATCTCCGAAGATGAACGGCGCCTGCGCTGTGAGTGCAGGTTCAAGCCCCACCATCCAAGAGGACATACGGTAGCACATAGTAACAGGGCCCCTCACGGGCTCGCTTCGATCGCGGCCTTGCTTGGCTCGGCTTGAACCACGGATGGTGTGGCCTTCACCTGAACTCAACACGCAGGCGCCGTTAGTCTTGGGAGATTTTTGAAATCCCCTTGTCCTACATACTCAGCAAGCGCAGTACAGGGCGGACACTATTCGACAGGGGACAGAATTCGACACATCACCGGCCTTACCCAGCCATTGTTGTATTTTTGAACCAGTGTTGGCTACCTCGTCCTCCTCCACCGCCGCTTCCACCTACACAGCCACATCCACCGCCACCTCAACCTCCTACTCCATATGGACCTCGTCCTGCTAGGCCAAGATTAAAATTTTTATTTAATTTTTTTGTAGCGCACAGATCCTTTCCCCCTTACCTGCCTTTATGTTGTTGGCTCTTCGCAGGAGGGAGAAAGGCACACCGCACTACCAGCCCGTATCCTCCTATATAAAGAGGTTGAGCGGTGTACTTGACGGGCCGTGTCCACAGCCGGAGTCAAAACTCCTCCAGAGGATGATTCTCACCTCTACTGTAGGTAGAGGCTAGTCCTTTAATTGCCAGTAAAGTAAATGTCCACACCAGCTGAAACTCCAACTCTTATTCTCTCATGGCAAAATAAACTGTACTCAGATAGAAAAGGTTAGAGCAAAGAAACAGGACAGCTTAAGGTGTGGAGGAGGTCCAGGCACAAACGTAGCACATTCACTTCACTGCTTAGGTTTCTCAAACAGTTTTTGGCACACGGTCTCTGCCACAGACATTGAGGTTGGTCTCTGCCACAGACCGGGTGTACAAGGCCCCTGCCACGGGCCTGGAGAACTTTGGTCTCAGCCACAGACCAGGGTGTATAAGGCCCCTGCCACGGGCCGGTTGAATAAGGCCTCTGATACAGTCAAGGTGACCTTGAGCTTCTCCTTCTACGAACCTAGCCCATATCAAGGGGAAGACATCTCTCCAGGGAGTCAACAGACCATTCCTTCACCGTGACTCCCGCATCGGTCCATCAGAATGATCCTCCCTTCCCTGGAACAGGGTCCCCTACATGAGGCGGCTCTGGATTCCAGGCTTTACTCCCGCCCCTAGGCCTCCATACCCAGGGCAGCAAGAACTCCAGGATAGTACCTCACCCCGGGCTAAAGGTGCCCGAGATGGAACAGGAACACATGCACCCAGGCCGAAGGCACCTGGGCGCGGACCCCACTGGACATCAGCCCCCAGGCCAAAGGTCTGCCCCTTTTATATGCTCTCCTGGCATGCACAGCAGGTTCCCCGCCCCGCTGTACTACTGCCAAGAGGGGACACAAAAGGCGCCACCTGTAGGCCGCAGGGAACTGCACACCAATACTGTCCCCCGAGGACAAAATGGTCCATGAATCCTACAGAATTAGGGTATTTGAGCCTATTTACCACTCAAACACTTTCCTTAAATTTAGCACCCCGCTACATTTTTATTTCAAAGTATTTTATTTTCCCACTAGCTTATCCATTAAATGAAATAATTTATTCCAGAAAGGGCGTATTCTGGAGCATTCCCACCATATGTGTCGCATCGTGCCGTTGAGTTTCTGAGGTTCTTAATGACTTCCTGTACCTCTTCTGCTGAAAATCGGGCCTCCAGCATATTTTTTTATTTTTTAATTTTTTTATGTTCTTTTAAGTTATTTCCTATCCACATTTGTTTGCAGAGCACTTGCCATGTTCTTAACAACATTTTGCTGCCATTTGCAGCCCTCTAGCCCTTTCCATTACTTTTTTAGAGCCTTTTTAGTCGTCAGAAGTCCGGGTCCCCATTGACTTCAATGGGGTCCGGGTCCGGGTCCGGGTTCGGGTTAAAGTTCGGTCCCGAATCCGAACTTTTTTCCGAAGTTCGGCCGAACCCGCCGGACCCGAATATCCAGCTACCCGCTCAACTCTAGTCATTGTAAATGTTAGGTTGAATGCATTTTGGTTTAATTCACTCATGAAATTTTGTAGCTCTTCAGGTGTCCCACCCCAAATTACGAAGATATCGTCCAGATATCTATGCCAGGCCACTACTTTCTCCATATAGCGGCGCATGGAGTCGGATAGGGACAGCATCCGCTCCCATTCCCCCAGGTACAGGTTGGCATACGATGGGGCACACAAAGTCCCCATCGCAACCCCCTGTACCTGGAGGAAGAATGCGCCGCCAAAGGAAAAGTAGTTGTGGTTTAGTATGAAATCCAGGGCATCGATCAGGAAAATATTTTTTCTTTTGTTCGAATCTACTGTTCTGCGAAATCACATGTTTAATACATGCAAGCCCTCTATCATGAGGTATCAAACAGTACAGGGCCTCTACATCCAAAGCCACCAAGATGGACATAGGGGGGACACATAGACCGTCTATGAGTTGCAGAAGGTGCATGGTGTCCTTTACGTAACTGGGAATTTGTAGTACGAATGGTCGGAGGTGTCCATCTATGAACTGACTCAGTTTTTCTGTCAGGGAACCATTGCCTGAAATTATCGGATGGCCAGATGGTTTGTACATATCTTTATGCAACTTAGGTAGTGCATAAAAGGTGGGAGTACATGGTAAAGTAGTTTTAATGTATTCCCACTCTATCTTCGTGAGTACATTAGACATGAAGGCCTGATCGATAAGTCTGAGGAAGTCTAAATTGAATTTTTCTATTTTATTAGAGGAGATCTTACAGTACCACTGTACATTAGACAGTATTTTATTGCAGATCTCTTCATATTGTTCATTATTGAGAATGACAATATTGCCTCCCTTGTCCGAAGGTTTTACAACTATTGAAGAGTTAGAGGACAAGTTTTTTAAGGCTTCCCGTTTAGCTGGATTCAGGTTGTACTGTCTATCTCTGACCACGTTGATTTTTCGATTTCATCACATGTGAGTTTCACAAAAGCCAATACATTAGGGTTAGTATTAAGAGTTGGAAATGTATCTGATTTCTTCTTGAAGGTGCGTATAGGGGTATTTGGAAGTTCCGATTGATCAAAGCGACCGAGTAATTCCTCCAGGTCGATTCGATCAATTAGATCTGGGGGTTCATTCTCATCCAAAAGTGATATTAAATTATCTAGAGCATCCAGTTCCCTGGAATCAAATTTAGGCTGTTGGGGAATATCTTTAGAATAGAGTTGTTTTAGTATGAGTTTCCGTGCAAAGAGTTGGATATCTTTAGTCACGTCAAAATGGTCCATATCCTGATTAGGGCAAAAGAGGAAAGGTTCACCACATTGAGGTTACTGTCTTTTTCAAATACGCTGGATTGTGCGTTTTGATCCGTCATACCTTGATATTGTCGTGGTTCTTGACTAAAAATTTCCCCTGAATTGAGGGGTCATTCGCCGCAATGTTAGATACCCCCATTGAGACGCTTTCTTCAGAGTGAGTGAAAGATAGACCACCACCACCTAGAGTACCTGCCACCGAGAGTGAGGTTGAAGGTCCCATCAGTGTGAGTGAATCAGTGATGTGTTTCTTTTTCTGTTTCTCCTGTGAACCGGTTCCTCCAGAGGGTCTCTTGGTTTTTCGTGACTTTTTCTGTCTGTCTGATCCTTTTGAGGAAATAGAGGAAAGAGATGAAGCATTAGACAATGCTATACTAGCTTTACCTGTTTTGGGAGGTTGGTTTTTATTATTGGTTCTAGCGCTTTTCCAAATATAAGCTTTTTTCTCCTGAAAAGCAAATTTATTCCTATGGAATTTATTTTCTTTTTTGACAAGAATTTCGCGGTTAAATTGCTCTAAGTGCTCGTGTAGTTCTTTATCACATTTTTCATATAAGGAATGATCTTTAAAGGGGGCTAATTGTTTGTATAAAGCATCTAGTTCCTTATCAATTTCTCCCAAATTCCTCTGGTATTCCTCAATCAATATGGACATCATGCCCTGTGAGCACCTGGAGAGGTTGGCCTCCCATGCGCTTTTAAAATCGGGGTTGTCCAAAATAGGGAAAATTTGGATTCTCAGTCCAAAGGGGTTCATTTCATATTTAATATACTGCTGGAAAGAGTGTATGTGCCAGTGATATGCAGATTTTTTCTCCAGAGCTCGCCTTAGGTTAAAAAACACAGAGGAAAGCTCTGTATCCTTTTTCTCCTTTTGAGTGAAATTAGTGTAAAAGCCCAGCATGGTAGACTCCCAATTATTGCTAGCATAATTAGTCATTATTGAAGAGAAAATTATACAATAAGAGGAAGTATAAAGAAAGTTTTTCTCCAATGAAAAAGAATCTTATTAAAGTATTATCAAGAAAGTCTCTGCTATTAAGAACAAGGAAGTGGGTGTTTTCCACCCGGGATTTGTATAGTTTAGGAGTGTAGCAGGGACTGACTTGATTAGTAGCTTCTGGATTTCAATATAAAAAACAATTTTAGTTGAAAAGAATACAATACAGGCTTATACAAGAGTTGTGAGTGTCAATAGCCTTAAAGGGGTTGTAAAGGTTCATTTTTTATTTTCTAAATAGGTTCCGTTAATCTAGTGCATTGTTGGTTCACTTACCTTTTCCTTTGATTTACCTTCTAATTTTTTTTTTCTTTGTTTTCTTTGTCTGAATTTCTCACTTCCTGTTCCTCCTCAGTAAGCTGTTCAGTAAGCTGTTCTGGCTGACTCCACACCACTCGGATGATGGTGTGAAGTTTAGTGAGGAGAAACAGGAAGTGAGAAATTCAGACAAAGAAAAAAAACATTTAGAAGGTAAATCAAAGGAAAGTGTAAGTGAACCAACAATGCACGAGCTTAAAGGAACCTATTTAGAAAATAAAAAACAAACCTTTACAACCCCTTTAAAATACATAACACTCACCAAAATTGTACTATTGGAATATATCAAGCGCATTTTAACAGAACACCGGCTCTACAGAGGAGGCATCGGCTTAGGCGGCTCCACCTCCCTACCACAGCTCCAACTTTACAAGTAGTCCCTCTGCATTTCACTCTGTTTGATGCTCTGTGGGATGGTGGTTCAGCAAGCCGAGACTGTGATCTACCAATACAGGTTGCTGACCCCCGCACTAAACCTATCAATCCATCAGGTAATGCAGATGAACAAAGGCAGACATGTTGTCAGCCCAGTCTGTGTGACAACCATGGTTGCCTGCACAGATACAAAGGAGTAATGAATGTAGACACATAGGGGTTCATTTACTAAAAGCAGTGGAAAATCTGGTGCAGTGGTGCATAGTAGCCAATCAGCTTCTAACTTCAGCTTGCTCAGTTCAGCTTTGACAATAAAACCTGGAAGCTGATTGGTTTGTATGCAGAGCTGCACCAGATTTTGCACGCTCCAGTTTTAGTAAATTATCCCCATAGGGACAGAAACACAGCTCAATGTCTCGTAAAGAACTCAAGAACAAGATCTCTCTCTGCCGAAGTGTATGGGAGACATCAGAAACTGTAACTCTCTGCACTCCACCAAAATCCAAAATGTTATTTTAAGTGGATTGACCCTTTAATGTAGAGAACTGTCGTGCATCAGTCTTGTTTGATAGACTGGAAATATTAGACAGTATCTTTGCTGCTAACTAAACATTCTGCCAAAGCTGAGCCATTTGAAATGATGTTTATGATGCTCTATATAGTAGATCTTAACAGGATGTTTTTTTCTTATTGAATAATTAAGCTTTAGCCATTACTTTTTCTCAGTTCAGAAAACAGGAACCATGTACTACAGATGCTGGGCTAATTAGCTCAGAATCTGTCTAATGGGCACTACTAAAATGCAAATTAGAAATGATCAAACAGTGAGAATGTTGGATCTGTCACAATATATGTATATTGCTGTTCCTGCCATGTGTTGCAATCAAACATACAATTTTCTTTTGAGCTGTCAACTGACAACGCAGTTTGTTAACAAGTTTTTTTTTTTTTTTCTCTCCCCATCTCTCTGTCTTTCTTTAGAAGACATTTCTTAAATTTAAAGGGAAATTTATTTAAACCCTTAAGATCATAAGATGTGTGATATTGGATTCAGTTTAAATGATCAAACAGGTGACAGTGCACTGACAATTCTGAACTAGCTGGTGATGGACTCGTTATGGGTAGCTAATGCTCTTGCCTTGATTTTATACAGAGATTTTAGTGTAATTATAGTATTAACATATTTTTAATAATAGTTATTACTCTTTCGTCCATGGACCGACACAGCTTCTCTATTGACAAAGTGGTATTATCCGTTAATTAGGAGTGACTAGGCAGAAAAACTTGTAAAAAGTGTTGCATCACACCTTCTACAGTACCGCCCAGGGGGCGGACCCTCTGGGTATACCCTCTCAGTCTGCATCTTCGCAGATCAGTTTTTTTCTGTCTAGCAAGGAGTAGGACATGGCTCCCTTCGGGCTCATTGGTCCGGGGAAAAAAGATATATATATATATATTTTTTTTTTTGCTACATTTGTTGTTTCCTGTGATCTTCGATCAACTGCCGACTGGGTGACAGGCTGGATCCTCGATCCTTGTAGTCTCCCCAGTTTCGGCCATCGAGCGTGTGCCGACCCTAGCTACGCGCTGGGTTTTCCACGACATGCCCGTCGCTCCACGGGTGGCCGGTGAGCCTACGCTCCAGGGCCTGCATCGGACCGCTCAGCTTCGGCTGACCTTACGGCCGAGTCGCAGCAGCCTGGCCGGTGAGCTTACGCTCCAAGGCTTGCATCGGACCGCTCAGCTTCGGCTGACCTTACGGCCGAGTCGCAGCAGCCTGTCCGGTGAGCGTCATGCTCCAGGGCATACATATGATCGTCCCTTCTGGGTCCAATCACAGCATGCCTGGCCAACAGTCACCTTCCGTGCGCGGACGATGATCTGTTTGGAATGTCTTCCAGCAGAATACATGCAGGATAGGTAAGTAAAACTCCCCTGCCTCGGCTGGGTGATTTAGCTGGACATTCCTGGAGAGATCAAGTAAGTGGTTGTGGCCCCTTTCTTCCCTCTCTCCCTGCCTTTCCCTCCTCCCTGGGCTTCTAGCTAAAGGTTGCTGGGTGCTGGGGGTCACCTAGGGGGTCCCACTGGAGCGGGGCTGGCTGTAACTAACATTTAAAAGAAATGTCATTTTTGCTTACCTGTGTTTCTGTGTCTCCATGCTGTCGGCGGCCATTTTGAGGTGGTCCATGCCAAGTTTGGCCTCTTGTAACTGCCTGGCGGCCATCTTCCTGTAGTTCGGCCACACCCACTGGCCCCTATCAGGTGATCGGCGGCCATGTTTGTCCACCCTGTATGCAGATATTGCCGTTCGGCGGCCATCTTTTTTGTGGGCTATGGCTGCCTGACCTCTATCTTCTGTCGGCGGCCATTTTCTTAGAGCCCACATTATCTTCCATACAGACGTTTTTGGCAACCATTTTGCGAGAGCCTCCGGCCTCTAGGGTGCATTACACTGGCGCGAAAATTCACACAGGAAGTGCTGATAAAAGAAGCAGACTGACACAGCAGCAAGGGGACAGCATCATAGGCGCAGCATAGCAGTACCTATCCAGGGTGGTGAGTCCTCTGGGTAACCCAGCATCTCTGCAGCGCAGGAGGGTGGCCTATTGATATCTTGCCTGGAGCCCTGTGAGTGTCAGCGTGTGGTCAGCATGGCATCTGAGCCAGATGTCTTCTCCCCTGAAACACCAGATTTAGCAGCTGGTGTCCCTGAGGTGTCTATGGACGCTATGTCGGCAATCCTAGAGGCGTTTGCTGCCAGGGTGGAAGCAGCACACGGGAATACAGGGGGTAATAAACGCCCCCGTCCCCTGCAATCTTCTGGGGATATTTCTGATGCAGAACCAGGTCCAGCTACGGCTCATGGCCCAGATTCTGATGCATCAGAGACTGCAGACCGTGACCGATCGGACAGTGAGGAGGACTCCAAGTCCAGGTCAGTACGCGAGACGGCTTTGGTATCTGACCTTATTACTGCAGTGCGGGATACGCTAAAGTTGGAAAGGACTGAAGAAGTAGCAGATACTCCAGTCCCCTTTGGGTTTCGTAAACCTGCCCGCACTGCTAAGGTGTTCCCTTGTGTGTCTTATTTTGACAAACTCTTATACAAGGAATGGGAGAACCCACTGAGGGTCTTTACAGCCCCAAAGAGGTTTGCAGTACGGTACCCCTTTGAGGAGAGTTTTCTGAAGATATGGACCTCTCCCCCTATAGTGGACCCTTCGGTGTCCAGACTTAATAGAGCCACCACTATTCCAGTAGAAGGGGCTCCTGTTTTCAAGGACCCTGTGGATAAGAAGGCTGAAGCACTCGCTCGCTACCTATACTCAGTGGTAGGCTCAGCAGTACGCCCGGCATTGGCGGGGGCCCTAGTGTCTCAGACACTTACTGAATGGGCAAAATTGCTACTCCAGGGGTTAAAGGAGCGAGATGCTCCTCCTAATGAGATAACTTTGGCCGACCAGTTGGTCCAGGGCCTTAAGTTTGTCTGCGAGTCAGACATGGATACTATTCCCCTGCTGTCAAGAGCTTCGGTTTATGCAGTAGCAATACGCCGCCTGATCTGGCTAAAGGGCTGGTCTGCGGACCAGACTTCCAAGAAAGCCCTATTGGATCTGCCTTTTAAGGGCGACAGACTTTTTGGGGCTTCTCTGGATGACATCAAGGATGCTACAGGAGGTAAAAGCACTTTGCTTCCCCAAACTAGCAAGGGTAGGGGACCACGCCAAGGGCAAGGGCCCTCCTTTACTGCACGTAAGCGGTTTTTTCGCCCTCTTAAGGCGACAGGGAAAAGACCCCAGGCCGATAAAGCGCCTGCCCAAGGACAAAAGCGTCCTTGGTCCCGCAGACCCAACAAGCCTGTGGACAAATCTGCGTCCACATGAAGGTCCGCCCCCACCCAGCTCTCGGGTGGGGGGACGTCTTCGCAAATTCGCGACTCAGTGGACTGCTCTAGTCTCCGACAGGTGGGTTTGCGAAGTAATCTCCTCAGGCTACAAGATAGAATTTCTCTCTTGTCCACCAGACAGATTCATCACCTCCAATCTCCAGCTACTACCGACCCGTCGGGAGGCCCTGTATGGGGCGGTCCAGGGTCTACTGGAACGCGGGGTAGTTATTCCAGTTCCAGAACAGGAACGGGGTCAGGGTTTTTACTCAAATCTGTTCATTGTGCCAAAGAAGGAGGGGGTTCGTCCAATCTTGGATCTCAGAGCCCTCAATTGCTTTGTGAAGGTACAAAGATTTCGGATGGAGTCGGTTCGATCCGTAGTCACGGCTCTCCATCCGGGGGACTTTCTGGCCTCCTTGGACATCAAGGACGCATACCTGCATGTCCCCATATACTCCAGACACCAGAGGTTTCTGCGATTTGCTATCGGGAAGAACCACTACCAGTTTGTGGCCCTCCCGTTTGGCCTTGCCTCAGCACCCAGGACGTTCACCAAGGTGTTGGCTCCGATTCTGGCACTTCTAAGACAGCGGGGTATCGCTATCACAGGTTACTTGGACGACCTTCTGCTGAAGGGCCCTTCAAGCTCAGAATTAGAGGTAAGCGTGTCCATTACCTGTCAGACTCTTCGAGACTGTGGTTGGATACTAAACACGCAAAAGTCAGTATTGGTGCCCACTCAACGCCTAGTGTACCTGGGGTTGATTCTGGATTCCTCAGAGGCAAAGGTATTCCTCCCTGTGGAGAAGTTGCAGACCCTCCGGGCTGCAGTACGGCAGCTGACTTCCAGGAATTGGTCGTCACTCCGTTTTTGCATGCGAGTGTTGGGCCTCATGGTAGCCTCCTTCGAGGCGGTCCCATATGCTCAATACCACACTCGAGTGTTACAGAGGGAAGTTCTGTCCAGATGGAACAGATGCCCTTCATCTCTGGATTATCAAATCCGAGTGAGCCACCTAGTCAGGAGATCCCTGGTATGGTGGCTGACAGCACCGGCTCTAATGGCCGGGAAGTCATTTCTTCCGGTTTACTGGATAGTGATCACGACGGACGCCAGCCTTACAGGTTGGGGGGGAGTCTGGGGTGTCCAGTCGGCGCAAGGTCGCTGGACCCCAGAGGAAGCCCTCCTGCCGATCAATGTCCTGGAGATCCGGGCGATCAAGCTGTGCCTCTTCAAATGGTCTCAGAGACTGCAAGGGCGTTCTGTCAGGATCCAGTCAGACAACGCCACAGCAGTGGCATATGTCAATCATCAAGGAGGAACAAGAAGCTCAGCTGCAGCATCGGAGATCGCTCGCATCCTGAAGTGGGCAGAGAGGAGCGTACCGGCACTGTCGGCCGTGTACATTCCGGGTGTGGAAAACTGGCAGGTGGACTACCTGAGCCGCCAGATGCTGGACCAGGGAGAATGGTCCTTACACCCGGAGGTGTTCCAACTCCTCTGCCAAAGATGGGGCACACCAGACGTAGATCTTCTGGCTTCCCGACTCAATCGGAAGGTATTGAGGTTTGTGGCCCGGTCAAGAGACCCATGGGCAGACGCAACGGACGCGTTGGTAGCATCGTGGGGCCAGTATCGGCTAATCTATGCCTTCCCTCCCTTAAGGCTTCTTCCTCTTCTGCTCCGCAGAGTGGAGGCAGAGGGAATTCCAATGATCCTAATCGCTCCAGATTGGCCTCAGCGTCCTTGGTACGCCGATCTAGTACGTCTGGTAGCAGACGTCCCCTGGCGCCTACCACTACGGAAGGACCTGCTGTCGCAAGGTCCCATATTCCATCCTGCTTTACAGTCATTGGCTTTAACGGCATGGCTGTTGAGAACCAGGTACTGAGAGACCGGGGCCTGTCAGACTCAGTAATTTCTACTATGAGAAGTGCTCGGAAACCGTCCTCTAGGAAGGTCTATCACCGCACTTGGAGGGCCTACATCTCCATGTGTGAGGAAATGAAATGGCATCCGCGTACCTATTTGGTTTCCAGAATCCTGCTGTTTTTACAGCATGGGGTAGACCAAAGGCTTGCCCTAAGTACGATTAAGGGACAGATATCTGCCCTGGCTGTCTTTTTTCAGCGACCCCTGGCGACTCACTCTCTCGTGAGTACATTTGTGCAGGGGGTTCGACATGTGGCCCCTCCGGTCCGCCCCCCGTTACCTCCGTGGGACTTGAACCTGGTCCTCTCGGTGCTTCAGAAGGCACCGTTTGAGAATATTAGAGATATTCCCCTGTTGACACTTTCTCAGAAGGTGGTCTTTTTGGTGGCTGTTACGTCAGTTAGACGAGTCTCTGAGCTGGCAGCCTTGTCCTGCAAGGCTCCCTATTTGATTTTCCACAAGGATAAGGTGGTGCTGCGGCCGCAGCCTTCCTTTCTTCCGAAGGTCGTTTCGGCTTTTCATCTCAACGAAGACATTGTACTTCCATCCTTGTGTCCTCAGCCGTCGAATCCTAAGGAGTCGGCGTTGCATTCCTTGGACGTTGTCCTAGCTTTGAGAGTATACATATCTGCTACTTCCCTGTTCCGGAAGTCAGACTCACTGTTTGTTTCGGTGGCTGGTCCCAAGAAGGGCCAAGCAGTCTCATCGGCCACCATCTCTAGGTGGATCCGACAGATAGTAATCCAGGCTTACGCCTTAAAGGGTCAGGCGCCCCCCTTTCCTGTCACGGCGCATTCGACCAGGGCAATAGGTGCCTCTTGGGCTTTCCAACATCAAGCGTCTGTTTCCCAACTATGTAAAGCGGCGACTTGGTCGTCCGCTCACACTTTCACAAAATTCTACAAAGTTGATGTAGGTGCATCTTCGGATGCCTCTTTCGGCCGCAAGGTTTTGCAGGCGGCTGTTTAGAGTTGCAACTCCTCCGTTGGAGGAGTGCTGTTTTGTGTTTTGGGGTGAAGTTTGTTTTTATGCTGTTACCACCCCTCGTTTTTTCTCTGACACTGCTTTGGGACGTCCCACTTTGTCAATAGAGAAGCTGTGTCGGTCCATGGACGAAAGAGTAAATAGGATTTTTTACTCACCGTAAAATCCTTTTCTCTGAGTCCATGGACCGACACAGCACCCACCCCTCCTTTTAAGTTTGTACTGCTTTTTGACGAACTGATCTGCGAAGATGCAGACTGAGAGGGTATACCCAGAGGGTCCGCCCCCTGGGCGGTACTGTAGAAGGTGTGATGCAACACTTTTTACAAGTTTTTCTGCCTAGTCACTCCTAATTAACGGATAATACCACTTTGTCAATAGAGAAGCTGTGTCGGTCCATGGACTCAGAGAAAAGGATTTTACGGTGAGTAAAAAATCCTATTTTTTCCTCAAAAAGTTCTCAGGGACTTTTGATCAAGACTTTTAATTGACTATTGCAGCTCCCTCCTCTTTGTCCTCCCTATACACAGGCTAACCCCCCTTCAGTCCGTCATGAATGCTGCGGCCAGACTCATCCACCTTAGCAACTCCAAACCTCTCCATTGGCATCCTCTCACCCAATGAATAAAGTTCACAATACTAACAACAACCTGCAAAGCCATCCACAACTCTGCCGCCCAGCTACATCACCAACCTTGTCCCAAAATACCAACCAAACGTCCTCTTTGCTCCTCCCAAGATCTCCTACTCTCTAGCTCCCTTGTCACCTCCACCCATGCCCATTTCTAATGTCCCATACACACGATCCGAATATCGTACAAAAAATGTCGTTCGAGGAAGAATCGTGCGATAATCGTATCGTTAGTACAGGGTTTCCGTGAGCCGATCATGACAGTTCATCCGATATTATTTTATCGGACATGCATGGAAATTTTCCTCATACGATACCTAATCGTACGATTTTATTTTAGTCAGTACAGTTGTTGTGCAAAAATACAATACAAATATATTACAACACATGAAATCACTTCCGATTTATTTATTTTTTTCTGTCGTACGAGAATTTTCATGACTTTCATAACCTATTCAATTTTACTTGCGACTATTAAGTGAAAAAAAGTCGTACGATCTGTCGTACGATAATCGGATCGTGTGTACGGGGCATAAGACTTCTCCAGAGCCTCTCCCATCCTCTAGAGCTCCCTATCCCAATCTGCCCAACTACTGTATCTACTACTTTGTCCACCATTAGGTAATCCCTGAAAAAAAGAGGCCTATCCTACCTCCACCTAATAAAATGTACTTCATCAGCTAATTTCTAACAGTTATCTTTTGTATCACCTGACCCTTTCGTCTAGATTGAATGGCATTGTAACTGTACTGTCTCCGTCCATTTTTATAAATCCTGTCGATCTGTGACAGGACTTTGTTCATTAAAGCAGTGTTCCGCCCAAAGAAAAAAAATGAAAAACCAGCAGCTACACATACTGCAGCTGCTGGCTTTTAATAAATGTGTCTTACCTGTCCTGGAGTCCAGCGATGTCGGCACCCGCAGCTGATGTTTCCATCAGCTGTCGGGTGCTGCCACCGCCATTGCGAGTAAGGGTACCCGGCAGTGTAGCCTTTCGGCTTCATTCTGGGAACCCTACTGCGCATGCGCGAGGCCCGCTCCTCTCTCCTACTGGCCTGGCAGCCGGGGGAGGAGGAGAGAGCCCCACTCTGACATCACAGGCCACGGCCCGGATTCCCGGAAGTGGGAAAGGATACCTGTCAAAGGTATCCTGTCCCCCCTCCCCCCACGAAAGGTGCCAATTGTTGCACCGGAGGGGGGAGGAATCCGATGAGCGGAAGATCAACTTTTGGGTGGAACTCCGCTTTAACAAAGCCATCTCAATGACATGCCATGTGATAACTATGTCCTTACTGGCCTGGGTATCATGTGTGTGTTGATAAATTCATGATCACATGGATTTTATTTATTGACAAAGCCAGTTAAGTCAGCATGGAAATAGTGAATTTTGCTCCTTCTTAGCTACTTTTAGCTGCTTGCTATTCTATATGCTTAACCCCTTCATAACAAAGAGGAAAAAATCCAATCTTAATGCCTAAAGCCAGTTTTGCAACTTTGGCATGTGTTAATAAAACTGTACATATCATTGCAACTAATTTGTTTATACAGGTGGATTATGTTGGTATACCTTACCACAAAATTGGGATTTCATTTAATGGTAAATGGTAATGGATATCCCCTGATATTTTTTATATTATCAAAGTGTCAGTGCTCAGTGTTCAAGGCTGCTCAGCTGTCGGTTAATTACCAGACACTCATTGTTTCCTCAGTGATTAACCTGGTTACCATTACCTGCTCGTCAGTCCAGCCTACAGCCAGCCCCTTCTGGCTATTTAAACTGCCTTGTTCATTCCTTCGGAGCCTTCACCTTGGTCAACATATCCTGTGTGTCTCTGCTAAGTTCCTGTTAAAGACTTTGCCTGGCTGATGTCCCTGCTGGTTTCTGATCCTGATCTTTGGCTTCTGACAACGCAGATCCCTGGCTTCCTGATTATCGGCTCGTCCGATTACCTGTTTTGGCTTCCGAACCCTGGCTTATGTTTTGACTACATTCCTGCTCTGTACTATTTCCACTATTACATTAAAGGTGTGATTTTACTGCATTTTCTGTCTCAGTCTGATTCATGGTTCCTGACACAAAGAAAAACGAGCCGCAGTAGTAAAAAAAAAAAAAAATGTCTGTTTATTGCTATTACCATGACCCACTACCAATACAAAATACATTTTCCCTTGATTCCAGATATGTATATGTTGCTTGTTGTTTGTACCCGTAGTAGGGCCCAGAAACAATAGTGTGCATTTTGCTTTTTCTATCCTACCTAAAACACACTGACCTTGATATTAACTACTTGTCGACCAGCCGCCGCCGTTATACGGCGACAGGTTGGCTTTCCTGTATGAATCGCCACAGCTGTACGGCAGCCACTTTAAGGGCTCTAGGAGGCGTGCGCGCCCGCGGTGCGATGCTGGAGCCTATGCGCGTGGCCGGAGACCGCTTTGTCCACCGGCGATCCGTGATCGCTCCTCAGAGAGCCAGAACGGGGATCTGTCAATGTAAACAAACAGATCCTCGTTCTGACAGGGGAGTAGAGAGAGATCTGCTGTTCCTAGTGATCAGGCACAGAGATCTCTCTCCTCTTTCAGTCAGTACACTCCCCCCACAGTTAGAAACACCTCCCAGGGAACACTTAACCCCTTGATCGCCCCCTAGTGTTAAACCCTTCCCTGCCAGTGACATTTATACAGTAATCAGTGGCTATTTTTAGCTCTGATCGCTGTATGAATGCCACTGGTCCCAAAAAAGTGTTCGATCTGTCCGCCGCAATGTTGCAGTCCTGCTAAAAAAACATTGATCGCCACCATTATCAGTAAAAAAAAAAAAAAAATTCTAATAAAAATGCCATAAATGTATCCTATTTTTTTTACCAAAAATATGTAGAAGAATAGATATCGGCCTAAACTGAGGAAAAAAATGTTTTAGTTTTTTTATTTTATTTTGGATATGTATTATAGCAAAAAGTAAAAAAAATATATATTTTTTTTAAATTGTTGCAATTTTTTTGTTTATAGCGCAAAAAATTTAAACCGCAGAGGTGATCAAATACCACCAAAAGAAAGCTCTATTTGTGGGAAAAAAAATACATAAATTTTGTTTGGGTACAGCGTCGCACAACCGCGCAATTGTCAGTTAAAGCGACGCAGTGCCGTATCGCAGGAAATGGCTTGGTCATTAAGGGGCAAATTTTCCGGTCCTTAAGTGATTAACTGACATTTATATTAACCACTTGAGGCCCAGAGGCCGTCATATGACGTCCTGGGCTTTGTGGGGCTATATCTGAATGATGCCTGCAGCTACAGGCATCAATCAGATATCAGCATTTTCAGCCAGCGATTCCCCACACCAAAGGAATGATCATAGCGGCTGTTCCGCCACTTGATCATTCCTACGGGCGGTGAAAGGGGACGGCCCCCCTCCTGCCGCCCTCCGGTGATTCTACCGACTCACCTGTGCGGTCGGTGAGTCGGAGAACGGATCCGCCGGCCCCCCGGATGCTGATCATAGAGATTTCTGATGGACCAGATGGTTGCTGGAGTCTCTATGATCGTCGGAGGCCAGGCGCAATGTTATGACGTCACACCCGGCCCCTGCATTCAAAAAAACGTCGCCGCCTCGGCTGGGAAGAGCGGTGATTGTTTTTTGTTTTGTTTTGTTTTTTTAAGGCTTCCCAGCCTAGTGGTGAGATGTGGGGTCTTATTGACCCCATATCCCTCTGTAAAGAGGTCCTGTCATGCCATATTCCTATTACAAGGGATGTTTACATTCCTTGTAATAATATTAAAAGTGATCACATTTTTATTTTATTTTTTAAAGTGTCAAAATAAAAAAATAAGTAAAATTAACAATAATAATATATATATTTTTTTAAAGTGCCCCTGTCCCACCCACATATGAAAACGGTGTTTAAACCACACATGTGAGGTGTCGCCGCAAACGTTAGAGTGAGAGCAATAATTCTAGCCCTAGCTCTCCTCTGGAACTCAAAACATGTAACCAGTAAAAAAAATGTAAATCGTCGCCTATGGGGATTTTTTAGTACCGAAATTTGGCGCCATTCCACGAGCGTATGCAATTTTGAAGCGTGACATGTTAGGTATCGATTTATACAGCGTAACTTCATCTTTCACATTACGCAAAAAAACTGGGCTAACTTTACTGTTTGTTTTTTTTTTAAAGCATGAAACTGTAAGTAATTTGCTATAGTTTTTTTTTCCAGCGGATACATTTAAAACAGGTTCTATTTTTTAACACCGATGGAAAAAAGACCGATGGGGCCCATACACGATCGGTTTGTCCGATGAAAAAAGTCCATCGGACTGTTTTCATCGGTAAAACCGATCGTGTGTACAGGGCTTAAGAAGCAGAAATCAAGTAACATCTTTTTTGCTGCCAAGCCAGAAAACACTAATGCCGCGTACACACAACCGTTTTTCCTGTCATGCAAAAAAACGACATTTTTCTCGATGTGATTCGTCGTGATTCCTCTCAAGCCTGCCTTCCATACACACGTTCAGGAAAAAAAAACGCTCAACGGCACTACAAAGGAGAAGTTCCATTCGAATGGCGCCACCCTTTGGGCTGCTTTTGCTGATCCTTGTGTTAGTAAAGTTTGGTGAGAGACGATTCGCGCTTTTCAGCCTTGTGCTTTTCAGTCCGTTACAGCGTGACGAATGTGCTATCTTCATTACGAACGCTAGTTTTACCAGAACGAGCGCTCCCATCTCATACTTGATTCTGAGCATGCGCGTTTTTTTTCCCCTCGGAAAAGCATACACACGAGTGGTTTTCGCAACGAGAAAAAGAACGATGGGAAAAACTATGAGAAAAAATAGAGCAGGTTCTAATTTTTTTGCGGGCAGTTTTCTCGTTGAGAAAACTGCTATGGAGCGTACACACGACCGGTTTTCACGACCAATCTAAAAAATGGCAGTTTTCTCGTCATGAAAACCGGTCGTGTGTACGCGGCATAAATCTTAGTAAAGTTTCTACAACTGTGCAAAACTGTCCCAGCAAAACAGAAAATCACTTCTGATTATTTGTCTAAATGTTCAAACGTACAATAAAACGTTTGTCTCCCGAAAGCATTATGTTGTAAAATAATTATTATGCTTCATTATGGAACACTTAGATTTAAATAGAGCTTTAAAATTGTTACAATTCAGGAATATTTTGCCTCCTTCCAAAAAATAGCCCGATGGTTACAGCAATTAAACATCTTAAAACCATAACGCGCAATTCGATGACAAGCAAAACAAACCTCCATTTAAATTCTAGCCTCGCTCTTTGTTCTACCATTGTATAATAATACACGGCTCACAACGAGCCTGGTGTGGCACTTGTAAGTCTCATCGAGGAATTCCAGTCTGCAATAAAAAAGGAAATTTATGCTTTTTTAGCCTTTGAAATTTAAAAGAAAAAAAAAAAAGAAATCTTAAGTTTAATACTCATGGCATTCTCTTACAAGGGAAAACAGTAATAAAGGAATGTTCAGCATAAATCTAAATACGGTTTGTATAAAACAAGCACAGTGTCGTAAAACAGGTAAATGTATATGGAATGAAATGGTGAACCTGAATAATTTAAAAACATTCCTTCTCATAAAAAAATGAAATAGTACTGACAATTTATACCATCGTTTTCATGCTTTACATGTACTCTATGGGCAATATGCTTTTGAAGGAAACCTGTACATGCAGACGGCCATTGCCAGGGTCATGCCCCAAATTAGAAAAACAGGTACATGACATGTGCATGGTAACAAATCTGCTTCTAATTTTAGCTTGTTCAGTTAACCTTTGAAAATGAAAGATATAAGCTGATTAGTTGCCATTCACAGCTGCTCCAGAGTCAAAATGCTCTAGATTTCATATAATTCCCCTGTCTGTCCTCAAAGACATAGCAGAGTATAGAGGGCAATATTATTGAGATGCTTGGTAGGATGCTGGTGGCTGGGCACAACTCTTCAGCCCCTGGGCCACACAGTGTGATTGGTTTTTAGGGTGCAGGTAACAACCAATAAAGTTGTGTGGCCCAGCCACCAGAGTCCTAGCAACCAATGATGCATAGCATCATTGGTTGCTAGGATGCTGGTGGCTGGGTTGCACAACGTCTTTGGTTGTTTTGCCAGTGTCCTAGAAACCAGAGGGGGGGAGTGGAAAAAAATGGCTGACTGGGGTGGCTTAAAATGGGCATCTTAGGCGGTATGCATTCCCAAATGGCCCTGGCCATTGCTAACATTTTTTTTGCACAGGAGCTTGTTCCGTGGCTGTCATGCGGATCCACTGGCTTTGAGGGAAGAAGGTGCAGCTGAAATGTTCTGCCTTTACTTTATTTGTTTTGCTGCAGGCCAGTTAGCCATTAGGTAAAGCAAGCAACCAGCATTTCTTTCAGTGCTGCGTTCCTTTATATCTGAATTATAAGCAGTTGTAAAAGTCACAAATTAAAGTGGACCCTTAATCTAAAGTGAAAGTACTGCTTATCCCACACCCCAAACCCACCCTAATACTTTTGAATTTTTGATTTTTCTTTGAGAGGGAGCCATTTTTGACAGTTACCTACTTCTTCTTTGTGGTTTTTCACCTAAGCAATAATTACAAAGCTATCCCTGAGGAAGTCAAGTGACCAGTGATGCAACGCGTCAGTTGGAGCCTTGTGATGTCAGTTCCAGTGGTGTTTTACTGAAGTACGGTGTGTCACTATTCCCATTGCCTTTTACTGTGGTTTTTACCCTTACTTGATGTAAGCAGTTTCTTTTACTAAATAAATTTACTTTTCGTTTGGCAATATTGCAATATGGCTGTTCTTTGTTTCCTTAGGGCGATATTTTTACAAGAAGTGTCATTCCTTGGAGCGAGCTGTTTCCTCTATATATGGAAGTTTTTGGAGGTAGTTCTTTGTTTTCGCCTGGAACCTGGATGCCTTTACAGATCCATCAGCAGGATTCCTTATCTGACTATCTGAAGAACCTTGTTTGACCCTTGGGTCATTGTTGGAGGTGACCGGCCAATTCATAAATTTAACAGTCGTTGTTTGGACTCATGTTTTATCTGTTTTTTCTTCTATCGAGTTATCCCTATGAGATTTTTACCTTTATATGAACTGACTCCTACCATTGGGCTTTAGTTGGACTTTTATTCACATTTATTTATTTGTATGTTTGGATACTCATCATATTAATTCTTTGAGTATATTACTTTATGGCACATTATTTAAATTCTCATCTTTTTCTTTTACATTTATTATGCAGTGTTTTTTGAGTACACTACTAAGTGGTTGCAGCTAATTCGTGGTCACTATACATGTACTATACATATTTTTTCCTGAGTATATTTTTACTATATTCACTGCAGGCTGATGGTTTATATTTGCTTAAAAATTAGAACATAGTAGTGCGCAAGTTTTTCCCTTATAACAATTACAACCTTTCCCCCTACCCCCTATCCATCTTCAGCCTCCTTGGACACGACACGTGTTCCAGAAGGCTGATAGACCAATCCCAAAGCACGGCACAATCTCGCACATGCACAGCAGGACCTGGCTTTGATTCTTCAGGAAGTCAGAGATGGCTTCCTTATCCAAGATGGCTGCACCAGTGTTGAGAAGAACTGGCTCAATAAAAATAACAATAAACCTTTATACCTTCTTATTAAATGCACAAATAATTGCGGTATACACTGGAGATCAAAATTAGAGAACAATTTATGAACACTTGATCTTTTCAGGAATAATGTAATCTTCATTGCTCAACAGTATTTTTCAAAATAACAAAGGCGTGTCAACAAAAAAAACACTTTATTTTGTAGAAAACACAATGATCAAAATTAGAGAACCGCAATGACTGTAGCACGGAGAAAGATTACAACTAAAATTCCTGAAGGTTACAACAATCAACAATTAGTAGGAAGTGTGGGGGGGGGGGGGCTTGCGCACACTGTTCTGGTGTGATTCTGTTCCACTCTTCTTCCAGTCTCTTCCACAAGTTTGGTGACTGTAGTGGGTTTCTTGGACATAACTTTGTCGCCAAGGATTTTCCAGAGGTTTTCTATTGGGTTTAGATCAGGACTCTGGGCTGGCCATTTCATTATTTGAATGTTTTCAGCTTCAAGGAACTGCTTTACCCATTTTGCTGTGTGACAGGGGGCATTGTCGTGCATTAAAATTACTGGCTGATTAGGTGATGAACGCAGGGAAAGGAATCACATGTTGTAGAAGAAGGTTCTGATAAACAGTTGCATTTACTCTGCTATGTACAGTGCCTTGAAAAAGTATTCATACCTCTTGAAATTTTCCACATTTTGTCATGTTACAACCAAAAAACTTTAATTTATTTTATTGGGATTTTATGTGATAGACCAACACAAAGTGGCACCTAATTGTGAAGTGGAAGGAAAATGATAAATGGTTTTCCAAATGTTTTACAAATAAATATGTGGAAAGTGTGGCATGCATTTGTATTCAGCTCCCTTTACTCTGATACCCCTAACTAAATTCCAGTGGAACCAATTGCCTGTCACCTAAATAGTAAATAGAGTCCACCTGTGTGTAATTGAATCTAGTTTAAATACAGCTGTTCTGTGAAGCCCTCAGAGGTTTGTTAGAGAACCTCAGTGAACAAACAGCATCATGAAGGCCAAGGAACACACCAGACAGGTCAGGGATAAAGTTGTGGAGAAGTTTAAAGCAGGGTTAGGTTATAAAAAAATATCCCAAGCTTTGAACATCTCACAGAGCTCTGTTCAATCCATCATCCGAAAATGGAAAGAGCAAATGGCACAACTGCAAACCTACTGTAGCAGGTGTCAAATTTAGTGGTGTGTATCTGGGCCATAGATGGCCCAAATACATTGATTTTTAGGGATTTATGGACACTTTGGAGTGTGGGAGGTATGAACGGTGTCATGTTCCCTGTGGTCCCTGGGTGGTGCTGTCACCTGGGACCGGGGTTGAACTGCCATTCTAGAGCCATGCCCTTTGTGTCCTCTCGCGGCAGTAGTACGGTGGGGTGGGGAACCCACTGTGCCTGCTGGGAGAGGATATAAAAGGGGGCGGACATCTTGCACACAAGGTCCATTCCCCAGGCACCTTCGGCCTGGGGGCTGCTGCGGTTCGTCTATGCCCAGGCACCCTCGGCCTGGGCGCGAGGAGTCGAGTTCCATCCCAGGCACCTTCAGCCTGGGGTGAGGTACTTTACAAGGAGGCCTGGGGCTCAGTACTCTTGACTGGGTCCCACGAGAGCGAAGCATTCCTAAGGTGCCCCTGGTATTGGGTGCCTGAATCCAGGGCGTAAGGGACCGGAGACGTGACCTCCCCGTAGAGCCAGCGCAGCATTTGCTGGTGCCGGTGGAGGCCTCTGGTGACCGTCCGGATGGATGTCTTCCTCTGACAGGGGTCGTTTGTTCTAAAGGAGGTACTTCATGTTCTCATGGTCTGTGGCAGAGACCCATCTTCATCAGGTCAGTGGCAGGCCTCATCTAAGGCCTGTGGCAGGGGCCTCAACGTTCACCCAGGTCAGTGGCAGGGACCAAATTCACAGTCAGTGGCAGCGGCTGTGCGCCAAGCCTGTTTGCACTAAACTGAACAGGAGAAACTCTATTCATTGTGTTGTGCCTGGACCTACTCCTTTCCACACCCTGTCTGTTCTTTTAAAGTTCAACCAGCCTACCTATTGATCAAAGCAATAAAACAGAGTTGGACTTTTTATTGGTGTGGAACTCGTGTTACTGGAAGCTAAGTGTCCCTGTCAGTGACAGTGGCAATCATCCTCCATAAGAGAAGCTGAGGCTCCGGCCCAAAATGCAGACCCGAAGGTAAACGGTTTAGCTCATATCTCTGCATACTACATCAGAGAGCCGAGCTGGTGGTGTGCATCTTTCCCCTTCTCCCAGATACCCCTAGATGAGTAAAACCAGCCAAATTGCAGAGGGGAGAAGGTGGGGGAAGACCGCTACACTACCAAGACATGGCCGTCCACCTAAACTGACAGGCTGGGCAAGGAGAGCATTCATCAGAGAAGCAGCCAAAAGGCCCATGGTAACTCTGGAGGAGCTGCAGAGATCCACAGCTCAGGTGGGAGAATCTGTCCACAGGACAACTATTAGTGGTGCTCTCCACAAATCTGGCCTTTATTGGCTGGGTGGTCCCCGCACACTGTAACTGTCATCATAGATAAAACCAAAATATCTGCGCTAACTAAAAAAATGGTGAAAATGACGTGAATATAGCAGCTAGCACAGTCTGTTGATAGCAAACAAAAATATATAATCCAAAAAATGCAGCGCTTCAATGTGATTCAGTGAAAATCAATGTGGCAAAAAAAAGTCCAAGTATAAAACACAGTTAGCATGTGATAGATGCAAGATTGCTGTGAAACCACCACCAAACTTCAGTGTACACAAAAAGGCACACCACACCAACGTGCTCACAATCTGCTTACCAGAAAGTGAAAGGTAATGGGCGATGTAATCATACAATGCAGAGGGTTGATGTTGAGGCAAAACACTCCAGATCGGATGGATCAATCACAGGAACAATCATCAGCATTGGTAACAAAGTAAATTCCAGAACTTAAACGATGTGCATGGATGCTAGACAAGTCTCAGCAGATGGTATAACCCAAATATGAAGAAAGAGACTGACATAGTGAAGCCCGTAATGTAAAAACATACAGAATTTATTGTAGTCTACTTACAGGTGTACAAGATCATCAAAGGCATGTAAAAAGATAACAAATCCGCGGCTCTCAGCGTGCTTCCACCAGCCAGCCTGACATGTTTCATCCTATGTGGATATCATCAGAGGCGTGGCCAAAGATGTAAGCACGCCCACATATATACATAATGATCCAGATCATGCTGACCAATGCAGGAACAGCATGGCTGGACATCAGCTGAATAAAATAACAAATTAACATCTCACATTAAAAAAGCCAGCAGGTCCTGCACACTGCAATCGCGCCAACCAGAGATCCAAACTGATTGGTCACTCGCGGCCACGCATGCGCAGTACAGCCGCAAACCAGAAGGGCAGGAAAAACAAACCAGCATAGTAAGTATCACTTCCGGGTAGACGGACTAGCATCTACATCCGCCGGAAGTAGTATAGGTACGGGCCATCTCATGAAAGCCACCTCCCTAACAAAGATGTAAACATCCTGTCAGACGACCAAACCTCCGACCCGGAAGTTACATAGGTGAGGGACATCAGAATAGGGCAGCATACATCCTGACTAAAACAGCAAGGGTACACAGGTAAAGTGAATGAAGCACAGAATAACACTGTATTAATAGACCAGAAAAAACAATAAATAAGACATCATCAAATTAATGATAATAGTAAACTTAAAAATTACTCAATTAATATTATATTTAATGAAAAATAAAAAATATAAAAATGAATAACTAAAATAAAACTCAAGTATAAACACTAAAGGGAGGAGATAAAAGGAGGCTTCCAAAGGTGTACACATGAGTTGTATATACCAAAAAAATAATAAAATATAAAAAATATAAACATTAAAACTAAACATGCGGGTGGGACGCTGCCCACTAGCGTCCAACCGGCATATCAACAATATGTCATTAAATAGTCCTGGCAGACTATATGATGCATGACATCATAAAAAAATATATATGATTTTTGTATTTATAAGAAAATGTGAACCATTCCAAAAAAAATGTATATTAAAATATTAAAATGGAGAATCAAAGATTCTAGAATCTCATCTTGGAGGTGCTGTAACATAATGTAAAAAAACCAAAAACACCCCCAACACAACGCCAAAGCTAATGACTTGGGGGATTAACTATTGTTAATAAAGCAGTTAACATCCCAATTGACATTCATGCCGAAAGGGGTGTAACACTTTAAATCGTATATCCAGCGGGTTTCAAGTCTAGAGATCTCCCGCTTGGATATACTACCCCGCCAATGTGGGGTAAATCGGTCAATGGCCAGAAAAGTGGTGCCTCTTGGATTTTTCTTGTGGTGCTCCAAGTAATGCCGAGACACTGTATGTTTCAGGAAACCTTTTCTGATATTCGTTATGTGTTCATTTACACGAACATGCATAGCACGTGTCGTGCGACCCACGTACTGGAGACCGCAGGGGCAAATCAACAGGTAAACCACATTGAGGGAAGTACACATAATCAAGGTGTTGATATCATAAACCTTGCCCGTGGTGTGTGATTTAAACTGGCATATTTTCCATTTCAATAAATTTTTATTTTTCAATTCAAGACATGTACAGAAAATCTTAAAAAATTGTTGTTTAAACATGACAAAGGGTTATTTCCAATTGTTTATGTCACAATGTTCTCATCAAGAGATTAAAAAAAAATAAAAAAAAATGAAAAATAGGCATTCAGGGAAGTCACACCCCACCTGGACGCCCCTAACGGGATCATCCTGCGCCCAGGTCAGGCCCCCCCCCCCCCAGCCCGCCATCCTCATATGAAACCAATAAAAAGGAACTCGGAATCTTAATGAAGAACAGTACTACACTCATATACAATAACGCCCATCAAATTTAAGACTTGGAAATACCGCAATAAGAACACAGTAAATAATGATATCAAATCTTTGAATCATGTTTAAGCATCGAAACAAAAATAAAATAAAAATAAATAAAACAAAAGATAAAAGAACCAAGAAAAGATAGAATAGAAGAAGAAAGAAATAAGAAGAAATCACATGCCGAACACGAGGCCCTTTAGGAATAAGAGCGGTCAGGGTCATGCCTGACCTTCAAAGAAACGCCACAGAAAACTGCCCAAGGTTCCCATATTGCCTCAAATTTAGGGATTAAATTAGTTGATATGCTAACCATCTTCTCTTGAGCCATAATCCAAGAGATCTTATTGTGTATAGCCTTAATGGATACCCTGGGCTTCCTCCAAGATCTAGCAATAATAATTTTAGTCCCCAGAAGTATAAAGTGAATCAGTTTTCTAGTTGGTTTAGAAACGTTGGGAATATTGTCATTGAGAAGAGCAACAGAAGCTGACCTAGGTATTGAACACGAAGTGACCTTAAATATGAGATTAAAAATTTTCTTCCAGATCGGCCTGATCCTAGGACATTCCCACCAGATATGCACCATCGAGCCCAATAAATGGCAGCCTCTAAAGCAGTTGGGATCCGATTCTGGGTAGATGGATGCAAGCCTGATGGGAGTCATATACCATCTCATGACAACTTTTAAGTTAGCTTCCATGAGGGAGGTGTTCAAAATACTTTGGAATGAGCGAAAGTTGGCCTTTTGCCAGGATCCTAGATCCCAATTTAGCTGGAGGTCATCTTCCCATGCTTTCATGTATGAGGTTTTAGTAGCTGTACAAGTAAGTGAAGAGTAGATGACAGAAATGCCCCCCCTTTGTCCCACGGCCGATCCGCACCAGATCTCATAGTCCGTAAATTTGGGAGGAAGAGGTTTCTCCATCCAAATATCATTCAAGAATTGTGAAATCTGTTCAAATCTAAATTTTTCAGAGTCAGGGAGGTCAAATTTATTTAGGCAATGGGGCATGGTAATAGGACCCCGATTTGTAAAGTATTGTCCTATCCTATATAGACCTTTGTTTGTCCACCAACTGAAGGCCTCTGTATCCATACCAGGAAAGAATTTTGGATTATTAAAAATGTGTGCTAGTGGTTGTGTTACAGACACTAGAGTGGGAAGAGGACGGAGTCTGTCCCAAAGGGAAAATGATTGAGATAAGGAAGGGGATAAAATAGGTGGTCTCTGTCTTTGTGGGCACCAAAGCAGGTACTCTAAGGATAATTGTGGTACCGCTTGTTCTTCTATCAGCACCCAGTCCGGTTTTTCATTCTTGGAATAAAATATAGATAATTGTGCTAGTCTGGCAGCTAAAAAATAATTATATAAGTTAGGCAAACCCACCCCTCCCTTCTTCCTATTTAAATATAGGGTGTTTTGGGGAACTCTGTAACTAGATTTGCCCCATACGAATGTGAGAATTTTACTTTGTAAGGAATTTATCTGATCTTTCCTGATGGGAATGGGGAGGGAACGAAATAGATATAAAATTCTAGGAAGTAATGTCATTTTCACTGAATTAATCCTGCCCAACCAAGATAGTTCGAATTTGTCCCAATTTTTAAGATCTGTAATAATTTTATGGAATAGGGGAGGATAGTTACTTGTGTAAAGAGATTCTGTTCGAGCAGTCAGAAAGATTCCCAGATATTTAATATGAGAAGAATTCCATTCAAATTTGAAAGACTGTTTGATGAGGGAAACTATGGGTAACGGGAGGGAAATATTTAGTGCCTGTGACTTGGCAAAATTGACCCTGAGTCCTGAAATATTAGAAAAATCAGAAATTACTTTATAAAGATTCGGGAGGGAGGTAATGGGAGAGGTAAGAAAGAGAAGCAAATCATCTGCGAAAAGTCCGCATTTATGCATCTGATTCCCACAGGTTACGCCTTTAATGTCAGAATTTTGTCTAATGGCTATGGCCAAGCTTTCAATGGCCATAGCAAAGACAATAGGGGATAGTGGACAACCTTGTCTTGTACCCCTGGCTATATTTATCGGAGAGGAATAATATCCCTGTATACGAATTTGAGCTTTAGGTTGAGAATACAGAGCTCTAATAACTCCCATAAAACGTGGGCCAAAACCCCATCGTTCTAATAGGGGAAAAAAGTATTGCCAGGATACAGAGTCAAAGGCCTTCTCCAGATCAAGTGCTAACAGGAAACCCTGTTGTTTTTGACCTCCGTCCCAGTTGGACTGCAAAAGGGAGATAATATCAATCGCTCTTCTCACTTGATCTGGGCCTTGTCTTCCTGGCATAAATCCTACCTGATCCTTGTGAATATATTTAGTAATAAAAGAGGAGAGGCGATTCGCTAAAATTTTAGTGAGAATTTTCAAATCATTATTTATCAAAGAAATAGGGCGATAATTGGAAACTTCTTCTGGGTTTTTATCCGGTTTGGGTATAACAGTAATGTAGGCTGTATTAAGTTGTGTACCTAATTGGGAACCCCTTGTAGTAAAATTAAAAAATTTTGTTAAATATGGGGTAAGGGTGTCCTTGAAGGCTTTGTAGTAGGGAGCTGATAATCCATCAGGTCCCGGGGCTGAACCCGCCCTGAGATCTTGAATTACTGCTGTAACCTCTTCAACAGAGAAGGGAGCTTCTAGGATATCTCTATGTTCCATATTCAAGGATGGAATAGGGAGGCCATCTAGGTATGAGGATACCGAGTTCATGGGTATATTTGAAGGGTCGCTATAGAGTTCGGAATAAAATGTCTGAAAAGCCTTTAGTATCTTTTCAGGGTTAGCCGTGGGGTCCTGTCCAGCAATGCGGATCTTAGGTATGGAATAAACTCTCGTTTTAGGAGACAATTTGGATGCCAACATTCTACCTATTTTACCTGTTTGAGTATAAAATGTATTACTTGTCCAACGGAGAGATTTCTCCGCTTTTGTAGTGAGTGCTAAATTGAGTTCTAGTCTACTCCTTTCAATCTTAGACAATAAGGATGGAGAAGGTTTCCTTTTATGCTGTGTTCTCAGGGTCCTGTATGATCTCTCCAATCTATCAATGCCCGCTTCCCTTTCCTTTTTAATTCTTGTCGAAATTTGGATAAGCTTGCCCCTAATAAAGGCCTTATGAGCAGCCCAAAGGACTTCAGCGGAAACATTTTCTATATCATTAAAGCTGAAGTATTCTTGAAGAGCTTTATCTATTTCCATTTGTATGGCTGGATCGGAAAGTAAAGACTTATTTAGTCTCCAATTACCCCCCTTTGATCTACCAGTTTTAATGCGTAGGAACATGACAACCATGGAGTGATCAGAAAGGACCGTGTCTTTGATAATTGACTTAATAACATCCGGGAGAATATAGGAAGGAACCAGGATATGGTCAATCCTAGAGTAGGTGTTGTGTGGGTGAGAGTAATGAGTATAATCTCTTATAGAAGGATTAGATTCTCGCCATACATCAGCTAGGCCTTTATCATGCAAAAGTCTAGCTATTTTCAGGCTTATCTTAGTGGGTCTGGTTAATTGGGTCGAGGGGGGTTTGGATTTGTCCAACCCCTGATCAAATGCTGCATTGGAATCTCCCCCCCAAATGATTGTGCCCTCTAATTGAGGAAATAGGGTGTCCAGGATGAATCGAAAAAATGTATCTTGCCCTGAATTGGGGGAATAATATGAAATCAGAGAATATATTCGTCCCTCTATTGTGCCCTTAACCAGTATAAACCTGCCCTCAGGATCTTTGAAATCAGATATGAAACTAAACTGGCATGATTTTGAAATACAAATAGCCACACCCTTGGTTTTCTTTTCGGCATTAGCTAAAAAAAAATGTGGGAATCGGGAGTGTATAAAGCTGGGATTGAATTGCCTAGGGAAATGGGTTTCCTGAATCATGAGTATGTCAATACCCAGGGATTTATAAGAGTCAAAGAGTTTGCGTCTCTTAACAGGGGAATTCATGCCTTGAACATTATGTGTAGCTATTTTGAGTGAACCTAGTACGGAATCAGCCATGGGACTCAGGGAGGGAGCTGCCATCGTCATCCACTATATCTACTTTACCGCAATACACCATCCTCAGGATCTGTAAGTGTTCTAGACGGGTAATCAAAAGCCAAAGGATCATGTTGCGGGTACCTTCAATTGAATCTGCAAAAACCAGAACTGCCAGGCATGTGATAATAGGATTAGAGATAGGAAAGGAGAAAAAAGGAATGAAAAAGTGGAAAAAATAAGAAGAGTAAAAAATTGTCATAGAAAAACAGTAATAAAAAAATTTAATTAAAATTTTAAAAAACCGAAAAAAGGATGAAAACGATCTCGAGGAGGATAAAGTCCTCCCCAAAACTTCTACCAAGGTAGAAAATGAAAAGCCCGTTCCCTAAGGAAAAGGCTATTCCTTCCACAAAGTCTCTAGGAGACTCAGGGGAAAGGTGGAAGCACATGGGACCCACCCCAGCCAGGGCGCCCCTTAAAAAAAAATTAAAGACTTACTAGATCTACCATATTCAGGTCTGTCCGGAGGGACCCCCACCTCTCCCCCCTGAAGTGGATAGAGGAGCGAGAGTCTCACCCCCCCAAATTGGACAAAGAACTCTACAAGTAGTAGATCGAACTCAGAAAAATTGAGACGGGGATAAAAACCCCTTGCAATACATTTTGGAAAAATTTAAACAATCAGAACAAAAAAAAAAACATTCGTTCCAGACTCTTAGAATAAATCTTTCCTGGAACTCATGGGAATCGAGGAGTACAAAGTATAAATTGTGAGCTTGGGTCTCTTCAAGCGGGACCATTGTCTTTGGCTTTCTTGGTTCTTGCCCTGGTCCACAAGGGAGATTGAGGGCTGGTAGGGTTCGGTCTCTTTGAAGATTTACAATTACAACCTTGCAATGGTGACTACTTTTTCACAACAACATCGTGATATTAAGAAAATCTTAAACAAACATTGGGGGGTTCTTAAGAATGACAAGATTCTGGGGCCGGTTCTTCCCGATCGGCCGCAGATTGTCTTTAGAGGTGTTCCCCCTCTTAAACTTCAGTTAGCCCCTAATATTCTGGATGCCTCTAATAGAGTGTCTTTTTTTCAAAAATCTAAAGGTTATTTTCCTTGTCACAATTGCAACGTGTGTGCAATTAACAAGTAGGGATGAGCTCGGTGTTCGAGTCGAACATAGGTTCGACTCGAACATCGGCTGTTCGCGCGTTCGGCGAACAACGAACGATTTTGGCCGTTCGCGCCAAATTCGAGTGACGCGAACGGCCCACAATACACTGCGCCATCGCAGTGTAATCCCGGCGCTGTGTTTGGCCAAGCATGCACTGTGACCCTGCATGCTTGGCCAATCACAGCGCCGGCAGCGAGGAGAGCAATGATTGGCCACAGGCAGGATGCCTGTGGCCAATTATAGCTGAGGGGGTTTAGTACACGCCCCACACTATAAAAGTCCGCCAGCGCGGCGGCCTTGTGTAGTGTGTTCCGGAGCAGGGAAAGTGAAGGATAGGCAGGGACAGTGTCAAATCTTGTCAAATCTATTCTTTGCTAAACCTTGTGTGTAGGGACAGAGAAGGATAGGCAGGGAGAGTGTCAGTGTCATATTATTTGCTAAACCTTGTGTGTAGGGAGAGAGAAGGATAGGCAGGGAGAGTGTCAGTGTCATATACTTTGATAAACCTTGTGTACAGGGAGAGAGAAGGATAGGCAGGGGACAGTGTCAGTGTCATTGTTGCTAAGCCTCCTGCACATTATACACCTGAAGTTAGCCCGTATTGCTGCTTTTTCCTGGTGTGTTACACAAACAGGATTTTTCAGCACTTACAGCGGGCGGAGTGTGCCTCCTGACCATATTACACCTTAACTTAGCCTGTATTGCTGCTTTTTCCTGGTGTGTTACACAAACAGGATTTTGCGGCACTTACAGCGGGCGGAGTGTGCCTCCTGACCATATTACACCTTAACTTAGCCTGTATTGCTGCTTTTTCCTGGTGTGTTACACAAACAGGATTTTGCGACACTTACAGCGGGCGTAGTGTGCCTCCTGACCATATTACACCTTAACTTAGCCTGTATTGCTGCTTTTTCCTGGTGTGTTACACAAACAGGATTTTGCGGCACTTACAGCGGGCGGAGTGTGCCTCCTGACCATATTACACCTTAACTTAGCCTGTATTGCTGCTTTTTCCTGGTGTGTTACACAAACAGGATTTTGCGGCACTCACAGCAGGCGGAGTGTGCCTCCTGACCATATTACACCTTAACTTAGCCTGTATTGCTGCTTTTTCCTGGTGTGTTACACAAACAGGATTTTGCGGCACTTACAGCGGGCGGAGTGTGCCTCCTGACCATATTACACCTTAACTTAGCCTGTATTGCTGCTTTTTCCTGGTCTGTTACACAAACAGGATTTTGCGGCACTTACAGCGGGCGGAGTGTGCCTCCTGACCATATTACACCTTAACTTAGCCTGTATTGCTGATTCTTCCTGGTGTGTTACACAAACAGGATTTTGCGGCACTTACAGCGGGCGGAGTGTGCCTCCTGACCATATTACACCTTAACGTAGCCTGTATTGCTGCTTTTTCCTGGTGTGTTACACAAACAGGATTTTGCGGCACTTACAGCGGGCGGAGTGTGCCTCCTGACCATATTACACCTTAACTTAGCCTGTATTGCTGATTTTTCCTGGTGTGTTACACAAACAGGATTTTGCGGCACTTACAGCGGGCGGAGTGTGCCTCCTGACCATATTACACCTTAACTTAGCCTGTATTGCTGCTTTTTCCTGGTGTGTTACACAAACAGGATTTTGCGTCACTTACAGCGGGCGGAGTGTGCCTCCTGACCATATTACACCTTAACTTAGCCTGTATTGCTGCTTTTCCCATTTCCCTGCAGGCCATTAGAATGTCTGGAAGGCAAACAAGGAGAGGCAGACAGTCAGGAGCCAAAAAAAGAGGGCAAGCAGGCTCTGTGTCTAGAGACAACAGTGCTGGTTGTGGACGCGGTGCATCGCCATCAGCACGTGGCCATGGGACACGCTTGTCCTTCTTTTCGGCAGCTGGACGTGTTGAGCCGTATCATGCCGAAGACTTGGTAGAGTGGATGACCAAGCCCTCCTCATCCTCCTCATCCTCTCTCACCCAGGCTCAGGGTACTGGCAAAGCAGCTGCCAAAGCGTCCTCTTCCCTGGTATCAATGTCATCATCAGTCACTCCTTCCCTAGACCAACCATGTCCTCCTGAGGAGTCCCCGAACTGTTTGAGCACAGTGTTGGGTACATGCTCCAGGAGGATGCCCAGCGTTTCGAAGGGTCTGATGATGATACCCAGCTAGAGGAAGGCAGTAGCGTGAGAGCAGAGAGAGGGGATGCTCAAGAAGCACACCAATCTGGCAGTCATGTTCCAGCAGCTGCAGCATACTGCCAGATTGGCTCCAGTGATGAGGAGGGAGGGGATGATGAGGTCACTGACTCCACGTGGGTGCCTAATAGGAGAGAGGAGGAGGAGGAGGATGAGGAGGAGGCACATCTCCAACGAGGCAGGATGCCCTCGGGGGGCCAGCGTAAGGGCAGCACACCGACGGAATCACACCGCAGAGCTCCGCCTGTGCAAGGCGCTGCCTCTGCCCGTTATTCAAAAAGTTCTTTGGTGTGGGCCTTTTTTGAGTCGAGTGCATCAGATCGCACAGCTGCTGTTTGCAACATATGTCTCAAGCGTATATCGCGTGGCCAAAACATCACCCGCTTGGGCACCACATGCTTGACCAGACATATGTTGACCTGCCATGCAGCTCGTTGGCAAGCCTACCTTAAAGACCCACACCAAAGAACAAAGCTGACCTCTTCTTGCACCGCATCAGCTGGGATCTCCAACCCCACTATACCTTCAGTCCTCTCTGAAACCTGCTCTGAGAGGAATGAAGGTGTAGAATTAGGTGTGTCACAGCCAAGTACTTGCGGGCACTTTGCTAGCAGTACACCAACGTCCGATTCTAGCAGGCAAATTTCCCTGCCCCAGCTGCTGGTCCGTCGAAAGAAGTTCACTCCCAGCCATCCACATGCCCAGCGGTTGAATGCTAGCTTGGCTAAATTGCTAGCGCTTCAACTGCTGCCTTTTCAGTTGGTAGACTCGGCCCCCTTCCGTGAGTTTGTGCAATGTGCGGTTCCTCAGTGGCAGGTTCCCAAACGCCACTTTTTCTCACGGAAGGCGATTCCGGCTCTCTACCGGCATGTGGAAGGCAATGTCTTGGCCTCGCTGGACAGGGCAGTCAGCGGTAAGGTGCATATTACCGCTGACTCATGGTCCAGCAGGCATGGACAGGGACGTTACCTTTCTTTCACGGCCCATTGGGTCACTCTTTTGGCAGCTGGGAAGGATGCAGGACAAGGTGCAGTAGTGTTAGAGGTTGTTCCACTGCCACGCCTCCAAAATGCTACTACTGGTTGTGACACACCTCTGTCCTCCACCCCCTCCTCTTCTTCTTCCTCCGTGGCCTCTTCCTGTGCTTTGTCCTCGGAACCAGCGGTGCTCCGTAGGCGTTCAAGGGGCTACGCAAGTACGCAGGCAAAAAGATGCCATGCCGTGCTTGCGCTGGTGTGTTTGGGGGACAGGAGCCACACTGGGGCAGAGGTTCTGTCTGCTCTGCAGGGGCAGGCCAAGAGGTGGTTGATGCCACGCCAGCTTAAGCCAGGAATGGTAGTTTGCGACAATGGCACCAACCTCCTCTCCGCTCTCCGGCAGGGACAACTGACCCATGTGGCCTGTGTGGCTCACGTCCTTAACCTGGTGGTGAAGCGGTTCTTGGGCAGGTACCCGGGCTTACAGGATGTCCTGAGGCAGGCCAGGAAAGTCTGTGTGCATTTCCGCAGATCTTATAATGCCAGTGCTCGCCTGGCTGAGCTGCAAAAGGAGTTGAACCTGCCCAAGTACCGCCTTATATGTGACATGCCCACCAGGTGGAACTCAACGTTGGCCATGCTGCAGCGGCTGCACACGCAGCAGAGGGCCATCAATGAGTACCTGTGCGACTATGGCACCAGGACAGGGTCAGGGGAGCTCGAGTTTTTTTCACCACGCCAGTGGGGCATGATCAGGGATGCATGCACTGTCCTGGCACCATTTGAGGAGGCCACGAGGATGGTGAGCAGTGACAGTGCATGCATCAGTGACACTGTACCTCTTGTCCACCTGTTGGAACATACGCTGTGTGGAATAATGGACAGGGCACTTGAGGCAGAACAGAGGCAGGAAGAGGAGGACTTCCTTGCCTCTCAAGGCCCCCTTTACCCAGACAGTGTTCCTTCTGTCCCACCCATCGCACAGGAAGAAGAGGAGGAGGAGGAGGATTGTGTCAGCATGGAGGTGGAGCCTGGCACTCAGCATCATCAGCAGCAGTCTTTTAGGGATGATTTACAGTCCCAAGAAACCAGTGGACTTGTACGTGGCTGGGAGGAGGTGGCTGCGGATCATGTCGTCCTTAGTGACCCAGAGGACTCCGGACTGAATGCCTCAGCTAACCTACGCTGCATGGCCTCCCTGATCCAGCAAAGTCTGCGGAAGGATCCTTGTATTCTTCGGATCAAGGAGAGGGACCATTACTGGCTGGCAACTCTCCTTGATCCACGGTACAAGGCTAAGGTTGCGGACCTTATCTTACCGTCGCAGAGGGAGCAGAGGATGAGACAACTCCGGGAGGCCTTGCAGAAAGGTCTGTGCAACGCGTTCCCAGAGACTGGGAGGTTACAAACTCCTGGTCTTGGACAACGAGTTGCTGAGGCTTCGGTCAGTCAAAGAAGGAGCGGTGGGGAAGGTGGCCGTCTGACCGAAGCGTTCAGACAATTCTTTAGTCCGCAGCCCCAAGATATGATCGGTTCCAGCAACCATCGCCAGCGTCTGATATACATGGTGCAGGAATACCTAGGGGCAAGGTCAGACTTGGACATCTTCCCCACCGAAAATCCTCTGGCTTACTGGGTCTTGAGGATGGATCACTGGCCAGAGCTTGCACAGTATGCAATTGAGCTACTGGCCTGTCCTGCATCCAGCGTTCTTTCAGAACGCACATTCAGTGCTGCTGGAGGATTTGTCACGGATCACAGGGTGCGCCTGTCCACCGACTCTGTTGATCGTCTGACCTTCATAAAGATGAACCAGTCTTGGATCACCACCAGCTACCAAACACCTGAAGCTGATATAACAGACTAATTTATTTTCAAATGTCACATCCCTTCAAGACTGATGCTGATGCTGAGAGTTTGTCCTGTTATGTTGACTGACTATCCTCCTCCTCCTCCTCAATGATCCGATTGACGATGATAGCTTGGAAGAACATTTTTGTTTCTGGGTGCCGCCACCAGTGGCTAAGGCCCAATTTTTCAGCCCCTGTTTAACAGGGGTGTGTTATTACAATTTTTTATGCAATGCTTTGCAGCAGGGCTCATTCCTGCACTCCAACTAGAGTATCTGGGAGTGGTTGCAGTGTCGTGGCACCAGCACCAGTGGCTAAGGCCCAATTTTTCAGCCCCTGTTTAACAGGGGCGTGTAATTACAATTTTTGATGCAATACTTTGCAACAGGGCTCATTGCTGTGCTCCAAGTACAGTATCTGTGAGGGGTTGCAGTGTTGTGGCACCAGTGCCTAAGGCTCAATTTTTCTGCCCCTGTTTAACAGGGGCATGTAATTACAATTCTTGATCTAATAATTCACAGCAGGGCCCATTCCTGCACCCACCAAGACTAATGCCCCATACACACGATCGTTTTTCATGCCGTTAAAAATGCCATTTTAAAAAATGGCCATTAAAAATGATCGTGTGTAGGCTCCAGAGCATTTTTAACGACGTGAAAAAAGGCCATTAAAAATTCCGGACATGCTCTCTTTTTTCACGTCGTTTTTTTTAACGACGTGAAAAACGATAGTGTGTATGCTTTCACGACGTGAAAAAAAACGCGCATGCTCAGAATCAAGTATGAGACGGGAGCGCTCGTTCTGGTAAAACTAGCGTTCGTAATGGAGATAGCACATTCATTACACAGTAACGGACTGAAAAGCGCGAATCGTCGCTCAACAAACTTTACTAACATGAAGGGTGGCGCCATTCGAACGGAACTTCCCCTTTATAGTGCCGTCGTACGTGTTGAACGTCACTGCGCTTTGCTTGATCTTTTTTTTTAATGATAGTGTGTACGCAAGGCAGGCTTGAGAGGAAACATGAAAAAAAACGAGGAGAAAAACGTCGGTTTAAAAAATGACATTAAAAACGATTGTGTGTACGGGGCATAACTGTGAGGCCTTACAGTGTTATGTCAACACCACCACCCCCACCACCACCAAAGGCCCAATTTTTCAGTCCCTGTTCAACAGGGGCATGCAATTACAATTCTTGATCTAATAATTCACAGCAGGGCCCATTCATGCGCCGACCAAGAGTAACTGTGAGGGCTCACAGTGTTGTGGCAACACCAACATGTAAGGGGCAAATTTCAGCTGAGTATATACGGCAGGCCCCTACTTTCAAACATCCAACTTACAAACGACTCCTCCTTGCAAACGGAAGGATACAACAGGAAGTGAGAGGAAATCTAATCAAATTCTCTCCTGTGAGGCCTCGTACACACGACCGATTTTCTCGTCGTAAACAGTCAAGAAAAGTGCCGCGAGAGTTTTTTTGTCTAGAAAAACGTTCGTGTGTATGGTTTTACGACGAGAAACTTGACGAGAATCTCGACGAGAAAATAGAGAACCTGCTCTCTATTTTCTCGTCAGGATTCCAGATTTCCTCGTCGTGTTTCTCGTCGGCCTGTTTTGTGACGAGAAAATGGTTCGTGTGTATGCTTTTACGACTCTTCCAAAAGCGCGCATGCTCACAAGCAACTATGAGACGGGAGCGCATCTTCTGGTAAAACAAGCCTTCATAATGGAGAGAGCACATTCGTCACGCTCATAAATATTTCATCGTTTAAATGTTCTGCATTGAATTCTTCGTTAGAATGTTACATTAATCAAAACGAGAGACCTTCTTTTGCTGCTGATATTCACACAGAGTTCTGCCTTATTTTTAACCTTTTTCATGCTGCTCTTTATAAGATTTATGTGTATTATATCGTGCAAGTTTTTAGGAATAATTTAAATGGTTAGATTTTTCAAAATGATGTTAATTATAATTTCTCAATGTTTTGATAGCGATCTCACATTTAATTTTCTAATCTATATTTTTAAAATTTCACACCATGTTTTTGAGCTAATCAGATTTAGTTATTCTTTTGGGGGGGTGATATCTGTGCCTTTTATTGTCAGTCAAATGTATCTGCTTACTCCAAAGCTTTTTTTTTTTTTATTTAAAAATACACATAGTCAAGTATGAACTTAAACAAAAAACACATTTATTCATGTTTATAAATTAAATAAAGAGAAGGCAGCGCTGGAGAAGCTGCTGCCATTTGTGCATCCCAGGGACCCCAGAGCACACACCAACCCTGTGTGGACACTAAAATTGGGAGCTTGAGAAGGCCCACATTTCAGAACACAATCTGATGCTGGCCTCCCAGAGGTCAGGAACAGCAGCAGGTGAGATATATGTCCCAAGTGTGTGGTACTACAACAGGCTGCCTTCTGTCCGACCAGTGCGACCACAATGAAGCAAGGCCATCACTTCCTCTTCTTCCTGGCAACCTTCCCTGCAGCCTTTCCTGAAGCCTTTCCTGAAGCCTTTCCTGCAGCCTTTCCTGCAGCCTTCCTTCTTCGTTTAGCTGGAGGCTGGCCCACTGGAGGGGTACTCCTGTCAGGAGGAGGAGGTGGAGGTGTAGCAAAAGGGGGTGGGGCAGAAGAAGAAGGTGGAGGTGTAGCAGAAGGGAGTGGGGCAGAAGGTGGAGGGGTAGCAGAAGGGGGTGGGGCAGAAGAGGAAGGTGGAGGTGGAGGTTGAGGTTGGGTCAGTTGGGCCACCTCACATATGGCGGTATTGGGGGTAATTTGCTCCATCACCCCCTTGTTGAGCAAGGTGATGAGCAGGGGTTCGCATAGGAGGCGTTGCTCCATGCTCATCACCTTGAACTTAGCCTCCACTAGGCCGGCAATGGCCTCTTCAGGGGATGTGGGCTCCTTGAGGGTGGCATGGGCCTCTTTAATAAGGGCCATTGCTGCGTCACTGGTGGTCCTGTCCCTCCTGCCTCTTTTGTGAAGCCTGATGGGAGGCACCTGGGATCTGGTGCTTCTCCTTTGCCCTGCCACCTCCTGTCTGCCACTGGGCCCTGCCACCTCCTGGCTGCCACTGGGCCCTGCCACCTCCTGGCTGGTACTGGGCCCTGCCACCTCCTGGCTGCCACTGGGCCCTGCCACCTCCTGGCTGGTACTGGGCCCTGCCACCTCCTGGCTGCCACTGGGCCCTTCCTCCTCCTGCCTGACAGTTTCCAGACCCTCCTGGCTGATTTCATCCTGTGTATGAAAAAGAAACATAGTTTAATATGTTGGTTTAATCTTTGCCTCAAACTTTGTAATCCTGATGGAAGCAATTAGAATGTAAATGCATAAATCCTTGCTTTAAATTTACCACTACATCAGCTTGACTATTTACCACACAATTAAGTGCAGAATAATGTCTACAGATCATGATTTCACTTGTGGAATACAAAATAATGTATGTTTCTCATCCTGACATATTTGGGAAACATTAATTTTATCCCACTACATTTTCAGTTAATACTATACCTGGCTCCAGATGGACAAATCAGGATCATCCAGGATGGCTGCCTCCTCTTGCTCCAGAGAAGGCTCAGGTTGGCTGCAGGGAAGTCTGGGGGGAAGAGTGGAGAGTGATGGCCTTGGCTCAATGTGGTCATCCAGGAAGGACATCCTGCTGTAGTACCACAAAACCGGGACATAAACATCATCTGCTGCTGCTCCTGACCTCTGAGAAGCCAGCACCTTAGAGCGTTCAGTCCTGTAGGTACCTCTCAAGCTCCCAATTTTAGTGTCCACTTGTTTTGCTGTGGCTGTGGGCACCTTGGTATGCACAAATGGGAGCAGCTTCTCCAGCGCTGCTTTTCTCACCCCTTTTTTTTATGGATGGGGTTTTTGGTCTCCCACAGAGCCGGCAGCTCCCTTACCCGGTCAATAAATTCCGCCAGGAACTCTTTGTCGCTAATAAAGACATTCATATTGTATCTGCAAGTAAAATAATTTATATTTAAATAATGTGAGGCAAACAGTCTAACCTCCTTCACATCCTAGTCACCATATATATCCTCCACCAATCTCAAGACAGTATAGGCCCACAATTTTTACAAGTCTCACAAAATCACATACCTTCGTTCGCACGTCCGTCACTTGAACTCCTCTCTCCGCACACCGAACGTACTATAGCCACATGTGTGTTTGCTATATACACACCACGCATGCGTCCAAATTCGAACACGTCGCTCCGCACACGTCGCCCGCCCATGACGTTCTAACTAACATCTTTTCCCCGCCCCTTCTCTTTCGGCGCGCAGACAGATATGGCGGAGTTACAGCAGGTGTCTGATAATTCCGCAACTAGCGAGGAGACAAGCCCGGAGACCGAGGACACGTCACGATCAAGGAGGAGATTCAAGGCATCGAATATGTCTTTGGCGGAGATGGCGGAGATGGTGGACATCTTGGTCAAGGCTGATTATGATGCCAAGCATGGGCCGTATAGCAAACCAAATAGAAGGAAGGCCAAAATCCTCACTAAAGTTGTGAAGAGTCTGAGGGCGAAGTTCGGGGTGAAACGCTCAAATGAGCAGCTCAGAAAGAGGTGGTCAGACCTCAAACTGAGGGAGCCAGACCAGTTGAGGAGCATAAAGAGGATGCTCGCTAAAAGTAAGTAAAATGACGACCTTTCTGCTATTAATCTTTTTAGAAACTGACCTTTTTTTTTTTTTTTTCATATTGGACTCCCTTCCAAAATGTAATATTTTGAACTAGGTTGGGCACAGTAATCGTTCGTTACGTTACCGACACTTCGTTCGGCCACTATCCGCGGTTTTGGCTTATTTAAGACCCCCAAAAGTAATTAGACATCTGCCATTTTTGATCAAGTATTGTGGCTAATTTTTAAGTCTAGATGATGTGTTTGTAAGGAGAATGAAATGCAAACTTTAATCAGTGTAAAGGAGAGGACACTCAGCAGCTGCTTCCACATCTGTACTTTGGAGCACTATAGTGTGGGCCACCAGACCCGCCTTTTTTGGGTGTCCCACACAGGTGCATCAGAGTTTATTTGTGGTGCCTCCATGTCCAAAAAATTACATCCAAATGTGAATACTAAACATATTTGGGGTCATAAATAATGCATTTTTCTTTAAATTCCGCACAAACACACACTTGTACCCCACTTCCAAACAATTTAGCCTGTTTTAAGTTTAAAAATGAGATTTTTACAGTGTGATAAATAGACCTTTGGTTTTATTCTCATAGGGGAGAGAAGACTGGGAGGAGGACACTCCAGGGAGCACATGCACCCCACAACTTCCAAGCAACCCCAAACTCCCAAAGATCCACAACCGAAAGATGTGCAGGAAGTTGAGGTGGAGGAAGGAGAAGTGCAGGAAGGAGAGGTGGATGACGTTGTGGATCTGGTCACCACAACAGGTCAGTATCTGACACCACAGCTTAAGGTAAGCGAGGTAGGCCTGCAGAGTTTTATTAATTTTTTTTTATGGTTTTTAGGGGATGGAAATGTTGTGAAGGATAGCACACCGTTCTCTGCTGACAGTGCCCTCCGCCTCATCCAGCAAGTGATGGAATGTAGCACGGAACTGGACCTAATTAAACAAAGAATCCATGTGATGGAACAAACATTTAAAGACATTCTCGATGTTTTGGGGAGAATTCAATAAGCCATCCAAACACATTTGTTTTTACATGTTTGTTTTTATATTTTTACTAATTTTTTGAGTAACAAAGCAGCCAAAAATTGAATATGCACACAGTGTGTGAACATGTGCTATCTGCCATCAGGGGATATCCATGTACGTCTTTTGTGGGTGCAACCCCTTCCTCGTATCAAAAGTCGGTGAACTGAGGAAGGGGATGCACCCCCAAAACACGTCCATTGATCACCCCTGATGGCAGATAGCACATGTTGACAATAGGGATCAGGATTGTAAACTTCCTATTTGCAAAAAATTAAAAATGTGTGCATATTGAATTTTTGGCTGGGCAAGGGGTGGCAGGACCCCATATTAGGACGGGCACATAGAGACATAGTTTGTGTAACTGAATGTCTCAGATTGCTCAGAGGTATCCAATGTTGTCATTTTAGAAATGCAAGTGGTATTTTTGTATTTTCATAAGCCAAAATTTGCCGGGTTGTGGCCAGGCCAACCCCAAAGTAAAAAAAAAAAAAAAAGTGCAGAGAGTAAAATATTTGACCACAAACAACGTGTAGCTTCTTTTTATAATACTCTCTAAGCTTATTTGGTTCTTTTGTAAGGTAACATAGTGAAATTGGTTGTTATTTACTAAAGTAAAATACACTTGCCACTACAAATGCACAAAGACAAACTAGGAGACAGGAAAGAACAAATAATTAAAGGTTTAAACAAGATTTTTATTGGGATACTTAGACATAGGCTGGCATAGGAATTGCCCCCCTACCCGTGAAATACTCCATGTATTTGTCCCGAACCACACGGGCATTTTGGGGGGGCAAGCCAAGACGGGCAGATTCCAGGCCCGGAAGGGGATTTGCAGGGGAAAGTCCAGCCTCTGGCAAAACTGAGGCCATATACGAATTAGATTTTTGGCTCAGAAAGTTGTGTAGCACACAGCAGCATAACACTACATAGTTTATTTTGTAGTCCGCCAAGTGGATGGAAGTCATAAAAAGGCGGAACCGGCTGGCCATTATGCCGAAGGCATTTTCAACGACTCTTCGGGCCCTGGCCAGCCGATAATTGAACACACTCTTCTCTGGGGTCAGGGTCCTCTGTGGAAATGGCCTCATAAGATGCCGTCCGAGTCCGAAGGCTTCATCAGCCAAGAAAACAAAGGGGAGTCCTTCAATATTCCCTGCATCCGGTGGCAATGCAAGGTCGTCACTCTGGAGACGGAGGGCAAACTCCGTCTGGATGAAGGATCCCCCATCGGACATCCGGCCATTCTTCCCTACATCAACATAGAGGAATTCATACCGTGCTGACACCACCGCCATCAGCACAATGCTATGAAACCCCTTGTAGTTGTAGTAGTAGGACCCAGAACGGGGTGGCGGCACGATGCGGACGTGCTTCCCGTCTATGGCACCACCGCAGTTGGGGAAGTCCCACCGCGTGGCAAACTCTGATGCCACAGTCTGCCATTCCTGTGGCGTGGAAGGAAGCTGTGGAGTGAAACAAGATGAAATAATATTAGAAAAACAAAGGCATACATTACAAGCAAATTCTAAACCAAAAAATTAGAGACCAACATCAATCTAATTATACGTTTATTAAGGTGTGTAAAAAAAGTATAATGGAAGGCTCATTTATCATATTCATCACCACCTCTGATGGGCCATTACTAAATTATTTTGGGGGGGGGAGATGTGTTTGGCCACAGGATAGCATTGCAGTGGCGGTGCGTCCAGAGTGGGCGCTGGAGCACTGTCCCCTCTCTCCTGTGCCCATCACTCAGAACAATACATAGGTTCATGCGTTGCATGAACCTATGTATTGTCTATGCCGCACACTATTCAGGTGGATGGCCTCTTGTAAAGCGACCGACATATGAATAATTGCGTCATTTAGGGGGTTAAAATTGCAGAGCAGAAACAGGTATTAAAAAAGTCTTGCAAATTACAACCTGAGGGATGTAATTGGCTTCCTCAAAGAAAAATCGGGGACGCAAGGAGGGGGCATTCCTTGTGTAAACACTGACAGGCTGCTCTGGCAATCATGTTCACCAAGTCTGTTTAATGGTAACATGATTGGCTGATGCAACATGAAGGGAAGGAGAAGACATCAAGGACAGAAGAAGGATGGCGCTGACCACAAGAAGGTAAGTGCAGGGCTGGGGGGAAACTGGCTGCATTAGAGGGGACTAAATGGCTGCATTGGAGGGGACAACTGGGGGCGTTTATTAGGCAACAGAGCAAAAAAGGAGGAAGTTTATTTCCGAAATTGGGGTTGGAACCCCCCAACATTTGGAGCAACAGGCGCCCCTGCTGGAAAAGTTAGTGAGGGGAAATATTTAGGGAGGATAAAAAAGGGGCAATCTAAAGCTTCCAACATGCATGGGGACAAAGGGGACATTCTCAGCATATTACAATCATGGTAATTAGGGAAGGATGAAAGAAATACAATACATTAGCATACATGTAATACATAAAATGTGATGTTAAGGGAGAAAACTTACCCTAATATAGTCCTCCTGCAGGACTTGTATAATAGCAGAACAGGTGTCTGGGATTATGAGGCCCAGAGCCTGGGGGGAGATGCCTGTGGTGAACTTCAAGTCCTGAAGACTTCTCCCTGTCGCCAGGTAACGCAACGTGGCGATGAGCCTCTGCTCAGCACTGATGGCTTCCCGCATAACGGTGTCCTTCCTGGTAATATAGGGGGACACCAAAGCCAACAGTTCCTGAAAAACGGGGTCAGACATCCTCAGAAAATTCCTGTAGTCCTCAGGATTATTCTCGACGATCTCCCGCAGCAGAGGCATGTGGCAGAATTGGTCCCGCTGGAGCAACCAATTCTTGGTCCATGAACTCCTCCTCACACCATTCATGGACTGGTCTTGGTCCAAAACAAGCAGACCAACACCAAGCGCACGCACAGCACGAACTCGACGACGAGAACGTCCAGGCGACATGGCTAGGAAACGGTCGTCTAATCAGAACGTACAGAACAGAACGCACTTTAGAACAGCAAGGCCTATGAATAACGAACTGAAATTCAGAAACGAACAGGCAATAACGCACTGTAAAACAGATACGACCTGCCTAGACGCCCTGAAAGTCAAGATACGAACCCACAAGCACAAACTGAACCGCAGAAAACGATCTGAAAAGTACGAAGACTGAAAAGCGCGAATCGTCTCTTCCCAAACTTTTACTTCACACGCGGTAACACGAGATCAGCAAAAGCAGCCCAAGGGGTGGCGCCAAGAAAAAAGATCTTCCCCTTTATAGTGCCGTCGTACGTGCTGGACGTGAGCGCAGAGAACCACGAGGAAATTGGAAAATGACAGTGTGTACGCATAGAAAGCTTGACGAGAAAATCGACAAGCTTAACAAGAATCTCGTCGAAAAAAACGACGTGTTTTTTACGACGAGAAAAACGGTCGTGTGTACGAGGCCTTAGAGTTAATATGGGAAAAAAAGTGTCTCCTCTCCACTGATTCTTTATCACCAATTCTTGTTTCAATAAAAACCCCAAATTTTCAAAAAACATTTGTCATTAGGACGGAAAGTGAGGTGAACTGTTCTGAACAGGTGCACACTGCACAGACAGCAAAACAAATGTTACAGGGGTGATAACCCTTCCCTATGTTTTCCAAAAAGCTTAAAAATATATTTTTTGGCTGGAGCTACACTTAAACAATGTACCTGTTCAAAATTACAAACAGATTCTACATAAGAACAAACCTACAGTCCCTGTCTTGTATGCACTGCCTGTATACGGCTGTTCAGAGTATATAGGGCCTTTTTTATTTTGTGTGCGGGGTTCCCCTTAACCACTTTGCGCCCGGGCAATGCTCAAAAGACGTCTGCATTGCGGCGCCGAAGTGCTGACTGGACGTCCATGGACGTCCTCCTCTTTCCCCCCCCCCCACGCGCCCCCGCGAGCGCGCATCGGGGAAAATCTGTGTTGGCCGTGTCCCTTGGACACAGCCAATCACAGATCGTGCTGAATGGCCAATCACAGAGGCCATTCAGCACTCGATCTCACTATCCAATGAGAGATGATCTCAAATGTAAACATATGAGATCATCTCTCATTGCCGGCTTTCTCTCCTCACACAGAGACAGCGTGTGAGGAGAGAGAGAGATCTGTGCTGCAGCTTGTCATAGTGAGTGATAAAATACACACACACAAGTAAAAAACAGTGCCCACAGTCCCTGTCAGTGCCATCTGCTGCCAGTGCCACCTGCCAGGGCCATCTTCCACCTGCCAGGGCCATCTGCCAGTGCCATCTGCCAGGGCCATCTGCCAGTGCCATCTGCCAGTGCCATCTGCCAGGGCCATCTGCCAGTGCCACCTGCCAGTGCCATCTGCTGCCAGTGCCACCTGCCAGTGCCATCTGCCACCGCCATCTGCCACCGCCATCTGCCACCAGTCCCATCTGCCACCAGTCCCATCTGCCACCAGTGACACCAGTCAGTGCCATCTGTGCCACCTGCCAGTGCCACCTGCCAGTGCTACCTTCCAGTGCCATCTGTGCCACCTGCCAGTGCCATCTGTGCCACCAGTCCCATCTGCCACCAGTCAGTGCCATCTGTGCCACCTGCCAGTGCCACCTGCCAGTGCCACCTGCCAGTGCCATCTGTGCCACCTGCCAGTGCCATCTGTGCCACCAGTCCCATCTGCCACCAGTCCCATCTGCCACCAGTGCCACCTGCCAGTGCCATCTGCCATCAGTGCCACCTGTCAGTGCCATCTCATCAAATGGCTAAAAGAGTATTCTCAGCCGAGGAGGCGTATGAAATTCTTGCGGCCGACGGGAGCAACGGGGAGCGCTCCGATTTGGAGTCCTCCGCATATTCAGATGAGTCTGACGTGGACTACGAGCCTGTCACAAGCAGTGGATCAGTGACGGAGGAGACGGAGACGGCAGAGGAGGAGGAGGAGGAAGAAGAAGAGGAGGAGGGCCCGCCCGCCAGACAAAGGCGTTCTGCTGAGGAGGCAGTGCCATCCACCAGCACCGCAGTGCCATCCACCAGCACCGCAGTACCTCGAGAAGCAAGGCCACGTACCAGTGGGGTGTCACCTCAGCCCCAAAGGGTTAGGTCCCATGCCAGCCTTCCCTATTCCCTTCAGTACCCCTTGTGGCTTCCTCCAAATTCAGGAGAAGCCAACATTCCCCCTTTCACTGCCCAGCCAGGAGTCCAGGTGGATACAGAAAACTTTTCCCCAATAGATTTTTTTAATTTAATTTTTACTAACGACATGCTGGCAACAATTGTGGCCCAGTGCAACTTATATGCCCAACAGTTTATAACCAGCAACCCAACGTCCTCTTATGCCCGTCCCTACGTGTGGAAAGCCCTTACAGTGGAGGAGTTTAGGATTTTTTTGGGCCTCACATTCTGCATAGGACTAAATGGAAAAAAATCAATTACGTTCATATTGTTCATCCCGCCCCATATATCACATGCCCATCTTTTCCTCAGTAATGCCCAGGTCCAGATATCTAATGATTATGAGATTCCTACACTTCAATGATAATACCCAGTGCCCTCCCCGAAATGACCCAAATTTTGATAATTTTAATAAAATTCGGCCGCTACTAAATTATTTTTCTGAAACCTTCCCCCAGTTGTTTACCCCAGACCAACACATATGCATAGATGAGTCCCTTATCAAATTTTCTGGCAGGCTGGGCATAAAACAATTTATACCCAGCAAAAGGGCCCGCTATGGGGTGAAGCTGTATAAATTGTGCGACAGAGAAACTGGGTATGTGTATGGCTTCATCATATATGAAGGGAAGGACACCGAACTGAACCCCCCTAATTGCCCAATCTACATTGGAACCAGTGGGAAAGTAGTTTGGGAACTCATAAACCCACTCCTAGAGAAAGGATACCACTTGTATGTGGACAATTTTTATACCAGTTTGCCCCTGTTCCGAAATTTGCACAGAATGAAGACTCCAGCATGCGGCACCGTACGGACGAACCGGAAGGGCTTTCCTCAAAGCCTGGTCACCAAAAAATTGAGAAGAGGGGAGACGGCGAGTTTGCGTAATGAGGAGATTTTGGCTGTGAAGTGGAGGGACAGAAGAGACGTGTACTTGCTTTCTTCCATCCACAACAATGAATTTGTTGAAGTCACCAGGAGGAATGGCCGGATCCAAAAACCCAAATGCATCTACGATTACAATAAGTTCATGGGGGGTGTCGACTTCAATGACCAGATGCTCGAAAGCTACCTTTCCACAAGAAGATCATACCAGTGGTATAAGAAAGTTTCAATTTGTTTGTTCAATTTGGCCATGTACAACTCATATGTAATATATTGAAAATCCACTAGAAGACCCAAATCCTTCCTTTTCTTCCAGGAGGAAATCACCACTGCCCTTTTATACCCGAACAGCCCACCAGTAAACATTAGATCCGATGTCGTTAGCCGACTCTCCGAGCGCCACTTCCCAGATAAAATCCCTCCCAGACCAACAGGCCAAAAACGCCAGAAAAAATGCCGGATGTGCTCCAAAAGAGGAGAGAGAAGAGACACCATTTATCATTGTGCCCAATGTCCTTCAGAACCAGGCCTCTGCATAGGCAACTGCTTCCGCCATTACCATACCAAAATAAATTATTAGTTCACTTCCTGACATTTATGTTCACACCCCTTATGCCTCTGCTTTCTCTGTAACTGACCCTGGACTGTTATTTGACCATGCTTCTGCCTAACGATTCTGTTTATACCTCTGCCTGATCTGGAACTGACCCTGGACTGTTATTTGACCACACTTCTGCCTAACGATTCTGTTTATACCTCTGCCTGATCTGGAACTGACCCTGGACTGTTATTTGACCACGCTTCTGCCTACCGATTCTGTACATACCTCTGCCTGATCTGGAACTGACCCTGGACTGTTTGACCATGCTTTTTGCCTGCCTCTTGGACTGATCTTGTACCCTGCCAGTGGACTAGTGGGATTCATAACACAGGGGTCTTACATATGTGAGGGGCTCCAGAATTGTTTTTCTGGATGAAGAAAATAATTGTTTTTGTTTTTCTCATTCCCAGATTAGGGTCTGGAGACTCGGAGGCTTCAAAGAGATTTGGGTGGGAGAAGCCTCTACCCCTGTCCCCATTCAGTCCTGAACGAGGCCCTACTTCTGCCAACTGCCTGTAGGACCTATGCCATCATGCCTCTGCCTGTCGGATGAACTGACCACACCGCTTTTGCTGACCAAGTCCCTGCCTCTTGCCTGGACCAGTGCTGTCCTCCTGTGGAAAACTGCGCTACTAAAACCACAGGTAATCTTTTGTTTACCATTTGCTCAGCAGAATGTATTTTGGGGTGTAATTCTTGGTATGTTCATGCTATGTGTCCCTAGAACACCTGATGGTGTACCTTGCATGTTGGGCCTCTGTATGTGGCCAGGTTGTATAAAAGTCTCACACATTTGGTATCGCCATACTCAAGAGGAGTAGCAGAATGTATTTTGGGGTGTCATTTTTGCTATGTACATGCTATGTGTTGGCAATATCTTATAAATGGACAACTTTGCGTAAAAAAATTGCGTTTTCATTTTTTTCCCGCAATTTCCAAAAACTTCAGGAAAAAAATGAACCGTTCAAAAGACTCATTATGCCTCATAGATTATACGTTGGGGTGTTAGCTTTCCAAAATGGGGTCACTTTGTGGGCGTTTCCATTGTCCTGGTGCTACAGGGCCTTTAAAAGTGTAATAGGTGGTTGAGAAATGAGATGTGTAATTTATGCTCCTAGAATGCCTGAAGGTGCCATTTCAATATTGGGCCTCTCTATGTGGGCAGGCTGTATAAAAGTCTCACACATTTGGTATCGCCATACTCAGGAGGAGTAGCAGAATGTATTTTGGGGTATCATTTTTGCTATGTACATGCTATGTGTTGGCAATATCTTATAAATGGACAACTTTGCGTAACAAAATTGCGTTTTCATTTTTTTCCCGCATTTTCCAAAAACTTCAGGAAAAAAATGAACCGTTCAAAAGACTCATTATGCCTCATAGATTATACGTTGGGGTGTTAGCTTTCCAAAATGGGGTCACTTTGTGGGCGTTTACATTGTCCTGGTGCTCCAGGGCCTTCAAAAGTGTAATAGGTGGTTGAGAAATGAGATGTGTAATTTATGCTCCTAGAATGCCTGAAGGTGCCATTTCAATATTGGGCCTCTCTATGTGGGCAGGCTGTATAAAAGTCTCACACATTTGGTATCGCCATACTCAGGAGGAGTAGCAGAATGTATTTTGAGGTGTCATTTTTGCTATGTACATGCTATGTGTTGGCAATATCTTATAAATGGACAACTTTGCGTAAAAAAATTGTGTTTTCATTTTTTTCCCGCATTTTCCAAAAACTTCAGGAAAAAAATGAACTGTTCAAAAGACCCATTATGCCTCATACATTATACGTTGGGGTGTTAGCTTTCCAAAATGGGGTCACTTTGTGGGCGTTTCCATTGTCCTGGTGCTCCAGGGCCTTCAAAAATGTAATAGGTGGTTGAGAAATGAGATGTGTAATTTATGCTCCTAGAATGCCTGAAGGTGCTATTTCAATATTGGGCCTCTGTATGTGGGCAGGCTGTATAAAAGTCTCACACATTTGGTATTGCCATACTCAGGAGGAGTAGCAGAATGTATTTTGGGGCGTCATTTGTGGTATACACATGCCATGTGAGAGAAATAACCTATTATAATGACAATTTTGTGGAAAAAATAAAAAAATAAAAATAAATCTTAATTTTGCAAAGAATTGTGGGAAAAAATTACAACATCAAAAACCTCACGATGCATCTTACTAAATACCTTTTGAATGTCTAATTTAAAAAAAGGGGTCATTTGGGGGGTATTTGTGCTTTGCTGGCTTGTACATTAGGTGTGATCAATTGTTTATGATTCGCACCACAGTTTGTAGACTCTATAACTTTCACAAAGACCAAATAATATCCACTAATTTGGGTTATTTTTACCAAAGATATGTAGCAGTATAAATTGTGGCTAAATTTTATAAAGAAAAATTTATAATTTGCAAAATTTTATCACATAAACTAAAAAAAAGCGTTTTTTTTTTCAAAATTTTCCGTATTTTTTAATTTATAGCACAAAAATTTTAAAACCCAGAGGTGATCAAATACCACCAAAAGAAAGCTCTATTTGTATTAAAAAAAGGACAAAAAAATCATTAGGTTACAGTATTACATGACTGAGTAATTGTCATTCAAAGTGTGAGAGCACTGAAAGCTAAAAATTGGTCCGGGCACAAAGGGGATTTAGTGCCCAGTTGTCAAGTGGTTAATATCCATACAAGACCCAAAGGGGCTGGTAATGGGCTGGGGTAGGGGGGGGGGGGGGGGTGTGTGATGGGGTAACTATGCCATTTTTCTTAAAGATTTTCATCCATATTACCGGTACCAGACATTACATTAAAGCCGCAAGCAGTTTTAAATGGCTTTTTTTCCTTTAGAAGTGTAATTTTGTGCAGGGACAGTTCTAAACACGGGAAACACGTGGCACTTCACAGGCATACTTTAGACACCCCCCAGGTACGATATTTAAAAGAATATTTGACTTTTTTTTTCACTTTATGCATCATTAAAATGACTGCTCCAGAAAAACGGCCGTTTTTAAAACTTCTTTTTGCATTGATACATGTCCCCTGGTGCAGAACCCGGGTTCCCAAACTCTGTTTCGGACAATAACATGGATAATAGTCATTATAATTAGCACTTTACAATCCGAACGTTCGCATCCATTGTATTTAATAGGGTTCTAATGTTCGTGCGAACTTTCGGTCCGTTCGCGGGTTCTGGTGCGAACCGAACCCGGGGGTGTTCGGCTCATCACTATTAACAAGGATAGGAGGAGGAAAATATGCCAGTTTAAATCACACACCACGGGCAAGGTTTATGATATCAACACCTTGATTATGTGTACTTCCCTCAATGTGGTTTACCTGTTGATTTGCCCCTGCGGTCTCCAGTACGTGGGTCGCACGACACGTGCTATGCATGTTCGTGTAAATGAACACATAACGAATATCAGAAAAGGTTTCCCGAAACATACAGTGTCTCGGCATTACTTGGAGCACCACAAGAAAAATCCAAGAGGCACCACTTTTCTGGCCATTGACCGATTTACCCCACATTGGCGGGGTAGTATATCCAAGCGGGAGATCTCTAGACTTGAAACCCGCTGGATATACGATTTAAAGTGTTACACCCCTTTCGGCATTAATGTCGATTGGGATGTTAACTGCTTTATTAACAATAGTTAATCCCCCAAGTCATTAGCTTTGGCGTTGTGTTGGGGGTGTTTTTGTTTTTTTTTACATTATGTTACAGCACCTCCAAGATGAGATTCTAGAATCTTTGATTCTCCATTTTAATATTTTAATATACATTTTTTTGGAATGGTTCACATTTTCTTATAAATACAAGAATCATATATATTTTTTTTATGATGTCATGCATCATATAGTCTGCCAGGACTATTTAATGACATATTGTTGATATGCCAGTTGGACGCTAGTGGGCAGCGTTCCACCCGCATGTTTAGATTTAATGTTTATATTTTTTATATTTTATTATTTTTTTGGTATATACAACTCATGTGTACACCTTTGGAAGCCTCCTTTTATCTCCTCCCTTTAGTGTTTATACTTGAGTTTTATTTTAGTTATTCATTTTTATATTTTTTATTTTTCATTAAATATAATATTAATTGAGTCATTTTTAAGTTTACTATTATCATTAATTTGATGATGTCTTATTTATAGTTTTTTCTGGTCTATTAATACAGTGTTATTCCGTGCTTCATTTACTTTACCTGTGTACCCTTGCTGTTTTAGTCAGGATGTATGCTGCCCTATTCTGATGTCCCTCACCTATGTAACTTCCGGGTCGGAGGTTTGGTCGTCTGACAGGATGTTTACATCTTTGTTAGGGAGGTGGCTTTCATGAGATGGCCCGTACCTATACTACTTCCGGCGGATGTAGATGCTAGTCCGTCTACCCGGAAGTGATACTTACTATGCTGGTTTGTTTTTCCTGCCCTTCTGGTTTGCGGCCGTACTGCGCATGCGCGGCCGCGAGTGACCAATCAGTTTGGATCTCTGGTTGGCGCGATTGCAGTGTGCAGGACCTGCTGGCTTTTTTAATGTGAGATGTTAATTTGTTATTTTATTCAGCTGATGTCCAGCCATGCTGTTCCTGCATTGGTCAGCATGATCTGGATCATTATGTATATATGTGGGCGTGCTTACATCTTTGGCCACGCCTCTGATGATATCCACATAGGATGAAACATGTCAGGCTGGCTGGTGGAAGCACGCTGAGAGCCGCGGATTTGTTACCTTTTTACATGCCTTTGATGATCTTGTACACCTGTAAGTAGACTACAATAAATTCTGTATGTTTTTACATTACGGGCTTCACTATGTCAGTCTCTTTCTTCATATTTGGGTTATACCATCTGCTGAGACTTGTCTAGCATCCATGCACATCGTTTAAGTTCTGGAATTTACTTTGTTACCAATGCTGATGATTGTTCCTGTGATTGATCCATCCGATCTGGAGTGTTTTGCCTCAACATCAACCCTCTGCATTGTATGATTACATCGCCCATTACCTTTCACTTTCTGGTAAGCAGATTGTGAGCACGTTGGTGTGGTGTGCCTTTTTGTGTACACTGAAGTTTGGTGGTGGTTTCACAGCAATCTTGCATCTATCACATGCTAACTGTGTTTTATACTTGGACTTTTTTTTGCCACATTGATTTTCACTGAATCACATTGAAGCGCTGCATTTTTTGGATTATATATAATTGTCATCATAGGCCTGTAATTGTCATCATAGGTATACCTCAACTATGAGAGACAAAATGTGGAAACAAATCCAGACAATCACATTGTCTGATTTGGAAAGAATTTATTTGCACATTATGGTGGAAAATAAGTATTTGGTCACCTACAAACAAGCAAGATTTCTGGCTCTCACAGACCTGTATCTTCTTCTTTAAGAGGCTCCTCTGTCCTACACTCATTACCTGTATTAATGGCACCTGTTTGAACTTGTTATCAGTATAAAAGACACCTGTCCACAACCTCAAACAGTCACACTCCAAACTCCACTATGGTGAAGACCAAAGAGCTGTCGAAGGACACCAGAAACAAAATTGTAGACCTTCACCAGGCTGGGAAGACTGAATCTGCAATAGGCAAGCAGCTTGGTGTGAAGAAATCAACTGTGGGAGCAATAATTAGAAAATGGAAGACATACAAGACCACTGATAATCTCCCTTTGATCTGGGGCTCCACGCAAGAGCTCACCCGTGGGGTCAATATGATCACAAGAATGGTGAGCAAAAATCCCAGAACCACACGGGGGGGACCTAATGAATGACCTGCAGAGAGCTGGGACCAACGTAACAAAGGCTACCATCAGTAACACACTACGCCGCCAGGGACTCAGATCCTGCAGTACCAGACGTGTCCCCCTGCTGTCCGGGCCCGTCTGAGGTTTGCTAGCGAGCATTTGGATGATCCAGAAGAGGATTGTGAGAATGTCATATGGTCAGATGAACCCAAAGTAGAACTGTTTGGTAGAAACACAACTCGTCATGTTTGGAGGAGAGAGAATGCTGAGTTGCAACCAAAGAACACCATACCTACTGTGAAGCATGGGGGTGGCAACATCATGCTTTGGGGCTGTTTCTCTGCAAAGGAAACAGGACAACTGATCCGTGTACATGAAAGAATGAATGGGGTCATGTATCGTGAGATTTTGAGTTCAAACCTCCTCCCATCAGCAAGGGCATTGAAGATGAAACGTGGCTGGGTCTTTCAGCATGACAACGATCCCAAACACACCGCCCGGGCAACGAAGGAGTGGCTTCGTAAGAAGCATTTCAAGGTCCTGGAGTGGCCTAGCCAGTCTTCAGATCTCAACCCCATAGAAAACCTTTGGAGGGAGTTGAAAGTCCATGTTGCCCAGCGACAGCCCCAAAACATCACTGCTCTAGAGGAGATCTGTATGGAGGAATGGGCCAACATACCAGCAACAGTGTGTGACAACCTTGTGAAGACTTACAGGAAACGTTTGACCTCTGTCATTGCCAACAAAGGATATATAACAAAGTATTGAGATGAACTTTTGATATTGACCAAATACTTATTTTCCACCATAATTTGCAAATAAATTCTTTCCAAATCAGACAATGTGATTGTCTGGATTTGTTTCCACATTTTGTCTCTCATAGTTGAGGTCTACCTATGATGACAATTACAGGCCTCTCTCATATTTTTAAGTGGGAGAACTTGCACAATTGGTGGCTGACTAAATACTTTTTTGCCCCACTGTATATCTGCGTGCGGCGGTCGGCATGTGGTTAAAGAAATTAGCACAAGGTGCCAGATTAACACCAATAACTGGGAGGTATCTGAAAGTGTTCTCTAATTTTCATTAATGTTCTTTTTCAAATCTCATTGACGTTTTTTATTCTGTTTTTCAAAAATATATGTACTGTAACTCATGAAATACGTATGTTTGACAAAACTGCTCTTTTACTCCTATTTTGAGCATTTCAAAAAGGACTAAGCAGTGACCTTGAAATTCAGGAAATTGTAGGTTGTTTTCTACTTTTGATCTCCATTCTATATGGGTTTTATGCACACATAATACTATACTTTATTTAACTGGGAGGAGAGGTGGATGAGCAGTACTTTCACTTTTAAATGAGGGTCTGCTTTAAGAGTTTTAGGCAAAAGGAACACACCAACAACTTTTGCCTAAGCAATGCTTCAAGCAATTTTGGTGTTTCAATGCAGTTTACATCCCAGCTCATTCTTAGCACAGCAAGCATGAGGCTAGGAAAAATTAACACCTAAGTCATATGCCCATGCACAACAGGTATATAATATGTGCGTTCCCAATGAGTGAGAAGGAGTACCTTGGGACCTGGAAGAAGCAGTGGAGAATGGAGCTGCAACTGGACCCTGAACTTGTCATCTCTAAAGACCACACTAGGGGGTAGGTTTTCCAAAATGTGGTAGTATGACATACCGTATTTATCGACGTATAACACGCACTTTTTTCCCCTTAAAATCAGGGGAAAATCGTGGGTGCGTGTTATACGCCGATCCCCGCTGTCTCTGAGGAGAAGAGGAGCAAGCGCCGCCGAAATAGACAGAGCCAAGTGTACTGTGTACTCGGCTAAGGCTCGGCTCCGCTCGCAGTCACGCCCGGTTCCGCCTCCTAGCCTTTACGTCCCGCCATTGGACCGGTGTTGTGTCCATCATAGGAGCCGCGAGATGAGCCGAGAGGAGGCGAATACACAGGACATCCAGCTCTGTGTATCTCAGCGGCGCTAAAATGTAAAAACCCATCATGCTGCAATTTTGGGCAAGGCTGTGAATGGACACTGGGGAAGGCTGCAGATGGACACTGGGGAAGGCTGCAGATGGACACTGGGGAAGGCTGCAGATGGACACTGGGGAAGGCTGCAGATGGACACTGGGGAAGGCTGCAGATGGACACTGGGCAAGGCTGCAGATGGACACTGGGCAAGGCTGTAGATGGACACTGGGCAAGGCTGCAGATGGACACTGGGGAAGGCTGCAGATGGACACTGGGCAATGCTGCAGATGGACACTGGGCAATGCTGCAGATGGACACTGGGCAATGCTGCAGATGGACACTGGGCAATGCTGCAGATGGACACTGGGCAAGGCTGCAGATGGACACTGGGCAAGGCTGCAGATGGACACTGGGCAAGGCTGCAGATGGACACTGGGCAAGGCTGCAGATGGACACTGGGGAAGGCTGCAGATGGACACTGGGCAAGGCTGCAGATGGACACACTGATAAGGCTGCATTGATTGGCATTTAAAATGTACGTTTTTTTCCATAAACTTCCCTCCTAAACTTGGGGTGCATGTTATACGCCGATAAATACAGTATATACTTGTTTTAATAATTAATTAATACGTATTAAAAAATCATTGAACATTTTTTCGATCACATACGACCAGTGTGAGCACTTGGATTAAACTTTGTTTCAGTCTCTTCCAATTCGTTGTACAGCAAAGCTCACAGCATGGATGGGGAAATTGATTGATTTTCTCTTGTTCAGCCCCTCAGGCTCAACAAAGGAAAATCAAGCCGTGCGTGGCTGGTCTTTACTGTATATATATATATATATATATATATAGGCGGATTATGTCTTTTTCTCCTGAATTGATAGTTATTTTAATGCAAGATTGTATCATGCTCCAGATTGGCACTGCATGCTGTTATTACTGGAGCTCGTTAATCATAAAAGTTGGAGCTTTTTTTGAAAGTTTTTATTTTTTGCCATCTATGGTATTTTGTCAGGTATTCATGCGTTGAATGTTATTGAAAGTTCCAGTTTAAAGTTGAACTCAAGGCATAAAAGACACAAACTAATGTGGACCTGAAATCATTGATACATTAAAGCTGAACTAAAGTGTACAGTATGTGAGCACCACAAACTGGAAATGCTATTCAATTAATTTTGAATATTCAAAGCAAACTCCCTCATCCATCCATGTCCATCCAATGCCCTCAAAGACTCCTGGAATGTATTACCGTATATACTTGAGTATAAGCCGACCCAAATATAAGCCGAGGCACCTAATTTTACCACAAAAAACTGGGAAAACGTATTGACTCGAGTGTAAGCATAGGGTGTCCATCTGCATGCCTCACTGTGCCTCACTGTGTCCATGTGCATGCCTCACTGTGCCCATGCCTCACTGTGCCCATGACTCACTGTGCCCATGCCTCACTGTGTCCATGCCTCACTGTGTCCATGCCTCACTGTGCCCATGCCTCACTGTGCCCATGCCTCACTGTGTCCATGACTAGACTAACGTTTAACATGGGAGTCTATGGAAGGGGTGCCCGGCTTTTAAAAATCGGTGCTCCCCGGCCAACAAACTTTGCACACTTGAAGAGGAAAAGTGGGGCTATATGTGTGCCAAGATTGGGGTCCAGGGGACCTACGGCCGGCCGGTCCGGGTCCCCAAAGTCCGGAAGATCAGGCGCAAAAAGGTGACTCGAGTATAAGCCGAGGGGGGCATTTTTCAGCACAAGAAAATGTGCTGGAAAACTCGGCTTATACTCGAGTATATACGGTACATGATTTTGGCCTAGGTCAGAAACTAGGAAGCAACTGAAAAAAAAAAAAATTAAAACAAGAAAATATAATATGCCTTCCTATCTACTAAGGCTAGGCAGCATAAGGATTAAAAATAGTTAATGTTGATTGAGAGAGATTGTTTCTACTTTAACCACTTCAGCCCTGGAATCATTTGGCTGTAAAATGACCGGGCCACTTTTTGCGATTCAGCTTTAAATGACAATTGCGCGGTCGTGCGACGTGGCTCCCAAACAAAATTTACGTCTTTTTTCCCCCACAAATAGAGCTTTCTTTTGGTGGTATTTGATCACCTCCGCAGTTTTTATTTGCGCTATAAACAAAAATAGAGCGACAATTTAAAAAAAAAAAGCTATATTTTGTACTTTTTGCTATAATAAATATCCCCATTTTTTTTTTAAAAAAGCAAATTTTTCCTCAGTTTGGGCTGATACGTATTCTTCTACATATTTTTGGTAAAAAAAAAATGCAATAAGCGTATATTGATTGGTTTCCGCAAAAGTTACAAAATAGGGGTAGTTTTATGGCATTTTTATTATTATTGTTTTTTTTACTTGTTATGGCGGCGATCTGTGATTTTTATCGTGACTGTGACATTATGGGGGACACATCGGACACTTTTGGTGCTATTTTGGGACCATTCACATTTATGCAGCGATCAGTGCTATAAAAATGCACTGATTACTGTGTAAATGTGACTGGCAGTGAAGGTGTTAACCTGTAGGGGGCGCTGAAAGGGTTAAGTGTGTCCCGATGAGAGGGAGCAGACGATCAGTGCTGTGTCACTAGACAGAATAGGGAGATGTCTTGTTTACAAAGACATCTCCCCGTTCTGCCGTTCCGTGACCCGATCGCGGGACAACGGCGGACATCGAGTCCACGGGTTCCTCGGACACGGTCACGGAGACCGCGCACCCGCTAGGGGGCAGGTTTAAAGCAACGTATATATACGTTGCTTTGCCTGCCCATGCCATTCTGCCGACGTATTTCTACGTGAGGCGGTCGGCAAGCGGTTAAAGCGGAACTTCAGTAATTTTTTCATATTTCCATATTTTAAATCTTCTGCCCTTGTTGTTGTTTTAACTTTGGATAGTAAAACATTTTTGTACTGCCAGTAAATACGTTATACAGCCCACTTCCTGTTTCTTGTCTGGTAAAAAGCCTAGGCATATGACATCATGCACAGCTCTCTCTCCCTCTTGTGAAAGTTTGCCAGGTAGGGAGGGAGGGTGAGTCATTCATAAGAGGGCCATTCAGAGCTGCAGGGCTGCAGAGCTGGAAGTGTGCCTCTGTGTGTCTGTGTAAATCCAGGAAGTGAACAGGCTTCAGCTGCCCACAGTTCAAATGGATGCAGCCAGACTCAGTGAAGGGAGATTTCTGCAGCATAATTGGCAAGTACAGAATCACAGTATATATAACATAATATGCAAAGTGGTTGGAGGGAAGCTTACAAATTATGTGAGCAGACTGCAGTTCCTCTTTAACCACCCCTATCCGGCCTGTATATATAAATGACTAGATAGGAGCAGCGCCGATGCGGGTGGACGTACCTGTACGACCTGCCACATCAGAGGCTCGTGCACGACTCCTAGAGCATGCACCAGCGAGCGCGGTGATGGATGTGTCATGGTCCTGTACCATGTGATTGCTATATTCAATCACAACCTAGGAAAAATGTAAACAAAAGCTACATGTTGCGGTTTCCCGGTTGTGTGGGTTATCGGTGAGAGGAGAGAACCGTTAATGCTGACAGTGAGTAAGCACTACCAGCCAGATCACATTGTCCATGATCACTGCCCAAATATTCACTATCAGTAAACTGCAGTCACATGTCATCTGTCTTAAGGGGTTGATTTACTAAAGGCAAAAGACTGTGCACTTTGCAAAGTGCAGTTGCACCAGAGCTTAGTCAATGAGGTAAAGTTTCACTTTGCAAAGAATATCCAATCACATGCAAGACATTTAAAAAAAAAACAGCATTTTTGCTTGCACATGATTGGATGATGGAAGTCAGCAATGCTTTTGCTCATCTACTAAGATCAGGAGCATCTGTTCTTGTAGAGTTCAACTGCACTTTGCAAAGTGCACAGTCTATTTGCCTTTAGTAAATCAACCCCTAATGCCTTGTACACACAATTGTATTTTCCGTCAGGATAAACTCTGATTTTTCCGACGGAATTCCGTTCAAGCTGTCTTGCATACACACTGTCACACCAAATTCCGAGCGTCAAGAACGCGGTGACGTACAACACTACGACGAGCCGAGAAAAATGAAGTTCGACTTGATTCTGAGCATGCGTGGTTTTTTCTCCGTCGGAGTTCCATACAGACGAACTGAATTTCAGATAGAATTTTTTTTCAACGAAAAAAAGAGAACACATTCTCTTTCTAACTCCGTCGGAATTTCCGACGGAAAAAGTCCAATGGGGCACATACACGGTCGTAATATCCGATGAAAAAATTCCGTCTGATTTTTTTCATCGGAAATTCAGACCGCGTGTACGCGGCATTAATATCATCAGTGCTGCCAGGAACCGTGTCCCTGACCACTATACACCAGCATCCTAATCGCTGATCACTACCATACCAGTGTTCTGATTACTGGTGTCCTGATCACCACTAAGGATGAGCTCCGGCGTGTCCGCAAACCCAACGTGCAGAGCCCACCAGGAAGTCGGCACTGCGCTGCGCTAATCACAGGCAGCGAGACATTTCCCGATCTCTGCAGCCGCGCATTGGGACAATGACTCACTGCCTATGATTAGCGCAACACAGTGCTGATTGATCACCTCTGCGGTTTTTATTTTTTGCGCTAGAAACAAAAAAGTGCGACAATTTTGAAAAAACACAATATTTTCTACTTTCTGCTAAAAAACATAAAAAAAAAAAAAAAAAAAATTAAAATGTCTTTAATAATTTAGTGAACAGAACAAGTGAATTAATGGTGAACAAGGCCTTTGCGGCTGAAATGCGTCTACCTCTGCTGTATTTTTTATGCAGATACAATAAATTCGGACTGATTTAAAAACATGTATGGAGTTGCGGATTGTCCTTTATCCCTTTATTAATTTAGGGCAATATGCATTCTGCTACATATTTATGTATTCAGCTACAAAAAAAAATAAATATATTTTTTACTGCTATAATACATATCCCAAAAAATATATACTGTATATAAAAAAAATGTATTCATCAGTTTAGGCCAATATGTATTCTGCTACATATTTTTGGTAAAAAAATTGCAATAAGAGTATATTGATTGGTTTGCACAAAAGTTATTGCGTCCACAAAATAGAAGATAGATTTATTGACTTTTATTTATTTTTTATATTTTTACTGGTAATGACTGCAATCTGTGATTTTTTTTTTGCGGGACTGCGACATTGCAGTGGACAAATCTGACCCAAGTGACACTTTTTGGGGACCAGTAACATTATTACAGTGATCAGTGCTAAAACAAAATGCACAGATCAATGTATAAATGACACTGACAGGGAAGGGGTTAACACTAGAGGGTGATCGAGGGGTTAACTGTGTTCCCTGGGTGTGTTGTAACTGTGTAGGGATGGGCTTACTGGGACAACAGAGATCGCTGTTCCTGATCACTAGAAACAGTAGATCTCAATGTTCTGTCTTGTCAGAACGGGGATCCGCCTTGTTTACATAAGTCCACCGACCCGCAGGCGCACTCCCGCGGCGTGCGGCGGGCGTGCGCCCACAGTATTTATTTTACACCAAACAGCATAAAGGTATGTCGTTTTGCGCAATAGAGCCGACCTGCCGTAGTATATGTACTGCTGCTGGTTGGAAAGTGGTTAAGGGGATACTTGCCAAATAGTGATGAGCCGAACACCCCTGGGTTCGGTTCGCACCAGAACCCGCGAACGGACCGAAAGTTTGCACGAACATTAGAACCCTATTAAATACAATGGATGCGAACGTTCGGATTCTAAAGTGCTAATTATAACGACTATTATCCATGTTATTGTCCGAAACAGAGTTTGGGAACCCGGCTTCTGCACCAGGGGACATGTATCAATGCAAAAAGAAGTTTTAAAAACGGACGTTTTCCGGGAGCAGTCATTTTAATGATGCATAAAGTGAAAAAAAAAAAGTCAAATATTCCTTAAAATATTGTACCTGGGGGGTGTCTAAAGTATGCCTGTGAAGTGCCACGTGTTTCCCGTGTTTAGAACTGTCCCTGCACAAAATAACATTTGTAAAGGGAAAAAAGTCATTTAAAACTGCTTGCGGCTTTAATGCAATGTCTGGTCCCGGTAATATGGATGAAAATCTTTAGGAAAAATGGCATAGCTACCCCATCAACCCCCCCCCCCCCCACCCCAGCCCATTACCAGCCCCTTTGGGTCTTGTATGGATATTAAGGGGAACCCCGCACACAAAATAAAAAAGGACCTATATACTCTGAACAGCCGTATACAGGCGGTGCATACAAGACAGGGACTGTAGGTTTGTTCTTATGTAGAATCTGTTTATAATTTTGAACAGCTGCATTGTTTAAGTGGAGCTCCATGGCAAATTCCTTTTTTTTAGTTTTTTGTAAAACATAGGGAACGGTTATCAACCCTGTCACATTTTTTTTGCTGTCTGTGCCCCTGTTCAGAACATTTCACCTCACTTTGCGTCCCAATGACAACTGTTTTTGAAATGTGGTATTTTTATTGAAACAAGGATTGGTGATAAAGCATCAGTAGAGAGGAGACACCTTTCTCCCATATTAATTCTTAAAGGAGAGAATTTTCCTTCCAAGGGGTAGATTTCCTCTCACTTCCTGTTGTCTTCTTCCGTTTGCAAGTAGTAGTAGTTTGTAAGTTGGATGTTTGAAAGTAGGGACCTTCCGTATATACTCTGCAGAAATTGGCCCCTTAGGTGTTGGTGTTGGCACAACACTGAAAGCACTCACAGTTATTCTTGGTGGGTGCTGGAACGCCCTGCTGTCAAGTATAATATCAGGAATTGTAATAACATATAATTGTTGATCAGTGGTAGTAAAAATTGGGCCTTTGATGGTGGTGCTGGTGCCACAACACTGTAAGGCCTGACAGTTACTCTTGGTGGGCGCAGCAATGGGCCCTGCTGTGAATTATTAGATCAATAATTATAATTGCATGCCCCTGTTGAACAGGGGCTGAAAAATTGGGCCTTAGGCACTGGTGGCACAACACTGCAACCCCTCACAGATACTGTACTTGGAGCACAGCAATGAGGCCTGTTGCAAAGTATTGCATCAAAAATTTTAATTACACGCCCCTGTTAAACAGGGGCTGAAAAATTGGGCCTTAGCCACTGGTGGCGTCACCCATAAACCAAAATGATCTTCCAAGCTATCATCGTTAATCGTATCATGGAGGAGGAGGAGGATAGCCAGTCAACATAACAGCACAGGCACTCAGCATCAGCATCAGTCTTTAAGGGATGTGACATTTTAAAATCAATTAGTCTGTTATATCAACATCTGGTGTGTGGTAGCTGGTGGTGATCCAAGACTGGTTCATCTTGATGAAAGTCAGTCGATCAACCGAGTCGGTGGACAGGCGCACCCTGTGATCCGTGACAAATCCTCCAGCAGCACTGAATGTGCGTTCTGAAAGAACGCTGGATGCAGGACAGGCCAGTAGCTCAATTGCATACTGTGCAAGCTCTGGCCAGTGATCCATCCTCAAGACCCAGTAAGCCAGAGGATTTTCGGTGGGGAAGGTGTCCAAGTCTGACCTTGCCCCTAGGTATTCCTGGACCATGTATATCAGACGCTGGCGATGGTTGCTGGAACCGATCATACTTTGGGGCTGCGGACTAAAGAATTGTCTGAACGCATCGGTCAGACGGCCACCTTCCCCACCGCTCCTTCTTTGACTGCCCGAAGCCTCAGCAACTCGTTGTCCAGGACCAGGAGTTTGTAACCTCCCAGTCTCTGGGAACGCGTTGCACAGACCTTTCTGCAAGGCCTCCCGGAGTTGTCTCATCCTCTGCTCCCTCTGCGACGGTACGATAAGGTCTGCAACCTTACCCTTGTACCGTGGATCAAGGAGAGTGGCCAGCCAGTAATGGTCCCCCTCCTTGATCCGAAGAATACGAGGATCCTTCCGCAGACTTTGCAGGATCAGGGAGGCCATGCAGCGTAGGTTAGCTGAGGCATTCAGTCCGGAGTCCTCTGGGTCACTAAGAACGACATGATCCGCAGCCACCTCCTCCCAGCCACGTACAAGTCCACTGGTTTCTTGGGACTGTAAATCATCCCTAAAAGACTGCTGCTGATGATGCTGAGTGCCAGCCTCCACCTCCATGCTGACACAATCCTCCTCCTCCTCTTCCTGTGCGATGGGTGGGACAGAAGGAACACTGTCTGGGTAAAGGGGGCCTTGAGAGGCAAGGAAGTCCTCCTCTTCCTGCCTCTGTTCTGCCTCAAGTGCCCTGTCCATTATTCCACGCAGCGTGTGCTCCAACAGGTGGACAAGAGGTACAGTGTCACTGATGCATGCACTGTCACTGCTCACCATCCTCGTGGCCTCCTCAAATGGTGACCAGGACAGTGCATGCATCCCTGATCATGCCCCACTGGCGTGGTGAAAAAAACCCGAGCTCCCCTGACCCTGTCCTGGTGCCGTAGTCGCACAGGTACTCATTGATGGCCCTCTGCTGCGTGTGCAGCCGCTGCAGCATGGCCAACGTTGAGTTCCACCTGGTGGGCATGTCACATATAAGGCGGTTCTTGGGCAGGTTCAACTCCTTTTGAAGCTCAGCCAGGCGAGCACTGGCATTATAAGATCTGCGGAAATGCACACAGACTTTCCTGGCCTGCCTCAGGACATCCTGTAAGCCCGGGTACCTGCCCAAGAACCGCTGCACCACCAGGTTAAGGACGTGAGCCATACAGGGCACATGGGTCAGTTGTCCCTGTCGGAGGGCGGAGAGGAGGTTGGTGCCATTGTCGCAAACCACCATTCCTGGCTTAAGCTGGCGTGGCGTCAACCACCTCTCGGCCTGCCCCTGCAGAGCAGACAGGACCTCTGCCCCAGTGTGGCTCCTGTCCCCCAAACACACCAGCGCAAGCACGGCATGGCATCTTTTTGCCTGTGTACTTGCGTAGCCCCTTGAACGCCTACGGAGCACCGCTGGTTCCGAGGACAAACCACAGGAAGAGGCCATGGAGGAAGAAGAGGAGGAGGGGGTGGAGGAGAGAGGTGTGTCACAACCAGTAGTAGCATTTTGGAGGCGTGGCGGTGGAACAACCTCCAACACTACTGCACCTTGTCCTGCATCCTTCCCAGCTGCCAAAAGAGTGACCCAATGGGCCGTGAAAGAAAGGTAACGTCCCTGTCCATGCCTGCTGGACCATGAGTCAGCGGTAATATGCACCTTACCGCTGACCGCCCTGTCCAGCGAGGCCAAGACATTGCCTTCCACATGCCTGTAGAGAGCCGGAATAGCCTTCCGTGAGAAAAAGTGTCGTTTGGGAACCTGCCACTGAGGAACCGCACATTGCACAAACTCATGGAAGGGGGCCGAGTCTACCAACTGAAAAGGCAGCAGTTGAAGCGCTAGCAATTTAGCCAAGCTAGCATTCAACCGCTGGGCATGTGGATGGCTGGGAGTGAACTTCTTTCGACGGTCCAGCAGCTGGGGCAGGGAAATTTGCCTGCTAGAATCGGACGTCGGTGTACTGCTAGCAGAGTGCCCGCAAGTACTTGGCTGTGACACACCTAATTCTACACCTTCATTCCTCTCAGAGCAGGTTTCAGAGAGGACTGAAGGTATACTGGGGTTGGAGATCCCAGCTGATGCGGTGCAAGAAGAGGTCAGCTTTGTTCTTTGGTGTGGGTCTTTAAGGAAGGCTTGCCAACGAGCTGCATGGCAGGTCAACATATGTCTGATCAAGCATGTGGTGCCCAAGCGGCTGATGTTTTGGCCACGCGATATACGCTTGAGACATATGTTGCAAACAGCAGCTGTGCGATCTGATGCACTCGCCTCAAAAAAGGCCCACACCAAAGAACTTTTTGAATGACGGGCAGAGGCAGCGCCCTGCACAGGCGGAGCTCTGCGGTGTGATTCCGTCGGTGTGCTGCCCATACGCTGGCCACTCAAGGGCATCCTGCCTCGTTGGAGATGTGCCTCCTCCTCATCCTCCTCCTCTCTCCTATTAGGCACCCACGTGGAGTCAGTGACCTCATCATCCCCTCCCTCCTCATCACTGGAGCCAATCTGGCAGTATGCTGCAGCTGCTGGAGCATGACTGCCAGATTGGTGTCCTTCTTGAGCATCCCCTCTCTCTGCTCTCACGCTGCTGCCTTCCTCTAGCTGGGTATCATCATCAGATCTTTCCAAACGCTGGGCATCCTCCTGGAGCATGTACCCAACACTGTGCTCAAACAGTTCGGGGGACTCCTCAGGAGGAGGGCATGGTGGGTCTAGGGAAGGATTGACTAATGAAGATAATGATACCAGAGAAGAGGACGCTTTGGCAGCTGCTTTGCCAGTACCCTGAGCCTGGGTGAGAGAGGATGAGGAGGATGAGGTGGGCTTGGTCATCCACTCTACCAAGTCTTCGGCATGATGTGGCTCAACATGTCCAGCTGCCGAAAACAAGGACAAGCGTGTCCCATGGCCATGTGCTGATGACAATGCACCGCGTACACGACCAGCACTGTTGCCCCCAGACACAGAGCCTGCTTGCCCTCTTTTTTTGCTTCCTGACTGTCTGCCTCTCCTTGGTTGCCTTCCAGACATTTTAATGGATGGCCTGCAGGGAGATGGGAAAAACAGCAATAAGGGCTACCTTCAGGTGTATATTGTGCAGGAGGCTTAGCAACAATGACACTGACACTGTCCCCTGCCTATCCTTCTCTGTCCCTAAACACAAGGATTAAAAATATGGTTCAGCAAAAAAGTTTTAGAACAGAATAGCACACTGACACTTTCCCTCACTGTCCTACTCTGTCCCTCCCTACAAACAAGATTTAGCACAGAATAGCACACTGATAATTTCTACGAGTGTCCTTCTCTGTCCCTAAACTCAAGGATTGAAAATATGGAACAGCAAATTTGGTTTAGAACAGAATAGCACACTGTCAGTTTCACTCACTGTACCTCTCTGTCCCTCAACTCAAGGATTGAAAATATGGTTCAGCAAAATAGTTTTAGAACAGAATAGCACACTGACACTTTCCCTCACTGTACCTCTCTGTCCCTCAACTCAAGGATTGAAAATATGGAACAGCAAATTTGGTTTAGAACAGAATAGCACACTGTCAGTTTCACTCACTGTACCTCTCTGTCCCTCAACTCAAGGATTGAAAATATGGAACAGCAAAATTGGTTTAGAACAGAATAGCACACTGTCAGTTTCACTCACTGTACCTCTCTGTCCCTCAACTCAAGGATTGAAAATATGGTTCAGCAAAATAGTTTTAGAACAGAATAGCACACTGACACTTTCCCTCACTGTACCTCTCTGTCCCTCAACTCAAGGATTGAAAATATGGAACAGCAAATTTGGTTTAGAACAGAATAGCACACTGTCAGTTTCATTCACTGTACCTCTCTGTCCCTCAACTCAAGGATTGAAAATATGGAACAGCAAAATTGGTTTAGAACAGAATAGCACACTGTCAGTTTCACTCACTGTACCTCTCTGTCCCTCAACTCAAGGATTGAAAATATAGTTCAGCAAAATTGGTTTAGAACAGAATAGCACACTGTCAGTTTCACTCACTGTACCTCTCTGTCCCTCAACTCAAGGATTGAAAATATGGTTCAGCAAAATAGTTTTAGAACAGAATAGCACACTGACACTTTCTCTCACTGTACCTCTCTGTCCCTCAACTCAAGGATTGAAAATATAGTTCAGCAAAATTGGTTTAGAACAGAATAGCACACTGTCAGTTTCACTCACTGTACCTCTCTGTCCCTCAACTCAAGGATTGAAAATATGGTTCAGCAAAATAGTTTTAGAACAGAATAGCACACTGACACTTTCCCTCACTGTACCTCTCTGTCCCTCAACTCAAGGATTGAAAATATGGAACAGCAAATTTGGTTTAGAACAGAATAGCACACTGTCAGTTTCACTCACTGTACCTCTCTGTCCCTCAACTCAAGGATTGAAAATATGGAACAGCAAAATTGGTTTAGAACAGAATAGCACACTGTTAGTTTCACTCACTGTACCTCTCTGTCCCTCAACTCAAGGATTGAAAATATGGAACAGCAAATTTGGTTTAGAACAGAATAGCACACTGTCAGTTTCACTCACTGTACCTCTCTGTCCCTCAACTCAAGGATTGAAAATATGGAACAGCAAAATTGGTTTAGAACAGAATAGCACACTGTCAGTTTCACTCACTGTACCTCTCTGTCCCTCAACTCAAGGATTGAAAATATGGAACAGCAAAATTGGTTTAGAACAGAATAGCACACCGTCAGTTTCCCTCACAGTACCTCTCTGTCCCTCAACTCAAGGATTGAAAATATGGAACAGCAAAATTGGTTTAGAACAGAATAGCACACTGTCAGTTTCACTCACTGTACCTCTCTGTCCCTCAACTCAAGGATTGAAAATATGGTTCAGCAAAATAGTTTTAGAACAGAATAGCACACTGACACTTTCCCTCACTGTACCTCTCTGTCCCTAAACTCAAGGATTGAAAATATGGAACAGCAAAATTGGTTTAGAACAGAATAGCACACTGTCAGTTTCACTCACTGTACCTCTCTGTCCCTCAACTCAAGGATTGAAAATATGGTTCAGCAAAATAGTTTTAGAACAGAATAGCACACTGACACTTTCCCTCACTGTACCTCTCTGTCCCTACAAACAAGGATTAGCACAGAATAGCACACTGTCACTGACACTCTCCCTACCTATCCTTATTTGTCCCTAAACACAATGAATCCAGGAATAGTAAAGGAAAAATAATGACACTGTCCCTGCCTATGCTTCTCTTTCCCTGCTCCGGAACACACTACACAAGGCCGCCGCGCTGGCGGCCTTTTATAGTGTGGGGCGTGTACTAAACCCCATCAGCAATAATTGGCCACAGGCATCCTGCCTGTGGCCAATCATTGCTCTCCTCGCTGCCGGCGCTGTGATTGGCCAAGCATGCGGGGTCACAGTGTATGCTTGGCCAATCACAGCGCCTGGATGACACTGCGATGGCGTAGTGCATTGTGGGCCGTTCGCGTCACTCGAATTTGGCGCGAACGGCCCAAATCGTTCGATCTTCGTCGAACGATCGAACAGCCGATGTTCGAGTCGAACGTATGTTCGACTCGAACACGAAGCTCATCCCTATTGCCAAATAAATGCCTTGGTAACTATTACACAGGCTGTTCTTAAACAATGGAAACTTAGATACCATTGTTGCATTTCAGTTGACAGTTTGATCAGCCTATTGTTCTGTAACCTTGGTCAACAATAGCTTGACAATTTGACATACAGGTGATAGTCAAAAAATGTGAATATCGTGCAGAAGTTCATTTATTTCACTAATGCAACTTAAAAGGTGAAACTAATATATGAGATAGACTCATTACATGCAAAGCAAGATAGTTCAAGCCGTGATTTGTCATAATTGTGATGATTATGACTTACAGCTCATGAAAACCCCAAATCCACAATCTCAGAAAATTAGAATATTACATGCAATCAATAAAACAAGGATTGTACATAGAACAATATCGGACCTCTGAAGAGTAGAAGCATGCATATGTACTCAGTACTTGGTTTGGGCCCCTCAATGCGGCGTGGCATGGAAGCCATCAGCCTGTGGCACTGCTGAGGTGTTATGGAAGACCAGGATGCTTCAATAGCGGCCTTCAGCTCTTCTGCATTGTTCGGTCTCATGTCTCTCATCTTTCTCTTGGCAATGCCCCATAGATTCTCTATGGGGTTCATGTCAGGCGAGTTTGCTGGCCAATCAAGCACAGTAATCCCACGATCATTGAATCAGGTTTTGGTGCTTTTGGCAGTGTGGGCAGGTGCCAAGTCCTGCTGGAAAATGAAGTCAGCATCCCCATAGAGCTCGTCTGCGGAGGGAAGTATGAAGTGCTCCAAAATCTCCTGGTAGATGGCTGCGGTGACCCCGGACTTAATGAAGCACAGTGGACCAACACCAGCAGATGACATGGCTCCCCAAATCAACACAGACTGTGGAAACTTCACACTGGACTTCAAGCATCTTGCAGTGTGTTCCTCTCTCATCAATTTGCTCTCATCAGAAAAGAGGACTTTGGACCACTGAGCAACAGACCAGGTTTGTTTTTCTTTAGCCCAGGTAAGACGCTTCTGACGTTGTTTGTTGTTCAGGAGTGGCTTGACAAGAACAATACGACATTTGAAGTCCATGTCCAGGATCTGTCTGTGTGTGGTGGCTCTTGATGTGACTCCAGCCTCCATCCACTCCTTGTGAAAGTCCCCAACACTTTTGAATGGCCTTTTCCTGACAAACCTCTCCAGGCTGCGGTCATCCCTGCTGCTTGTGCACCTTTTTCTTCCACACTTTTCCCTTCCACATAACTTTCTATTAATGTGCTTTGATACAACACTTTGGGAACATCCAACTTCTTTTGCAATTACCTTTTGAGGCTTCCCCTCCTTATGGAGGGTGTCAATGATGGTTTTCTGCACAACTGTCAGGTCAGCAGTCTTTCCCATGATTATGATTCCTACTGAACCAGACTTGGAGACCATTTAAAGGCCCAGGAACCCTTTGCAGGTGTTATGGCTTAATTAGCTGATTAGAGTGGGACACTTTGAGCCTAGAATATTGCACCTTTTCACAATATTATAATGTTCTGAGATTGTGGATTTGGGGTTTTCATTAGCTGTAAGCCATAATCATCACAATTATGACAAATCACTGCTTGAACTATCTTGCTTTGCATAAAATGAGGCCATCTCATATATTAGTTTCACCTTTTAAGTTGCATTAGTGAAATACATGAGCTTTTGCAAGATATTCAAATTTTTGGAGTATCACCTGTATATGACCTTGTGATAAAAAAAATGTACCATTTAGAGGGCGAATTGGAGAATGCTTCTCCCATTAAATTCAGTTTTGCAAAAGGAGCCACACCCATGTGGGGATGGTACACTTCCCAAATAAAAGCCAACAACAGAGACTCCATAATGCCTTAACACTAAGGTAGGTCTGTACAGCAGAAGAAGCTATACCTGAAGATGCTTTCGCCTGATCTCCAGCAACTGCTTATAGATTAAGCATGGGTCCTCATTGCCTACATAGATCATGAACCCACTGTAACTTGAGATAAGTAACTTTTAAGCATATTTCAACTGTTTACAGACCATAGGCTGCTTACAGTATTTGCTAGGAAGTAGGAAGAATTTTTCTTTCTATAGGTGTATCTGTCAAAGTTGTATTGTATTCCCAATATTGTAATAGTTTTGCATGTAAAGCATTTTTGTTTAGTAAAAGCACAATAATATACTGCAGAGGTCTGAGCTTCCTTGCTTATAATGCAAAGTAACCTAAATAGAGCAAAGGGAAACAGAAGTGGAGAACACTAGCAGTGCGGTTCGCCTGGATAAAAGGCCAAGTACTACTAGTGGGGTGTCACATTAACCACCAAAAATTATGGCCCATACTAATGTCCCAAATTCACTTTAAAACCACGTGTGGCTACCTTTAAATTCAGCAGCACCTATAATGCCCCAATTCACAGCTCAGCCAGGCATTCAGGCAGAAACCCCACATTTTACGCTCATTCGTTTTTTCATTTTTTTTTTCCACAGAAGATTTTTTTTATTCAGTTGTAGACCAATGCAATCTTTATGCCCAGCAGTATATTATCAAAAAATCCCAGCTCATTTGAGTGGAAACTCATCACAGTTCAAGAATTGAATGTGTTTCTTAGCATCACACTAAATATGGAACTCACAACAAAAAATGAACTGCAGTCCTATTGATCCACAAACCCCATTCATCATATGCCACTCTACTCCTCCATTATGTCCAGGACCCGCTATAAAATAATTATGTGCTTTCTACACTTCAAAGGCAATTTCCTGTGCCCTCCTCGAAATCTCCTCAAATACGATAGCTTTACAAAATGAATTATAATTTTTTTCCCAAATTTTCTGTATTTTTTGTTTATATAGCAAAAATTCAACAAACCTAGTGGTGATTAAATATCACAAAAAGAAAGCTCCATCTGCCTCAAAAATTATACAAATTAAATTTCAGCACAGTGTTACAGAATTGAGTAATTGTTATACAAACTGTGCCAGCACTGAAATCTGAAAAATGGCCTAGACTCGAAGTGGGTGAAAGTGTCCGAACTTGAGATGGTTAAATAATGTAAGTGGGTGAAGAAACCAAAGGACAAAGCGCATGGTCAAATTTTTAAACACACGGCCACGTTTAAAAAAAAAATAATTAATGGGCTGCTGCGCCCAAGCAATCAGAGGCCACATGGTCCACACTAGTGAGAAACAAGCCTTAAAAAGGCAACCCCATTTTATAAGCAGCCCCAAAAGCCAAAAAGAGTGAATGTTGCTGGTTGCCTGGCTGCTGCTACACTAGTAGGAAAAGAACCTGGGACTAAAAAAGTTGCCCTTTTGGGGGTGAGCACTACACAGGGGTTCCCTGAGATTTGAAAATTATTTTTAGGGGTCCCTTTGGGGTAAAATGGTTAAGAACAACTAGTGTAGAGAGATGTAAAGGTCCAAACCGGTATGAAAAACCAAGCCAGCCCAAAGACACTCTATGGATTCATATAGGAAAGCAGGAAGATGCAACATTATTAAACCTACACATAGCACACTGCAGGACCACACTCCTCCAACATATCACCTAACATGGGCTTGACCACAGTTTCCAATATACCTATACTATCTTACATTCATTCATTACTGGTGCTTATACAGCACTGTCAATTAACCCAGTGCTTTACATACTGTACATGCACATCAGTCCTTGCCTTCAAAGAGCTTACAATCTAAGGTCCCTAATTCTTATTCATACAGTCATGCTCGAAATTGTTGGCAACCCAGAATTTTTTCCAGAAAATCAAGTATTTCTCACAGAAAAGTATTGCAGTAACACATGTTTTGCTATACACATGTTTATTCCCTTTGTGTGTATTGGAACACATCAAAAAAAGGGAGGAAAAAAAGCAAATTGGACATAATGTCACACAAAACTTCAAAAATGGGCTGCTCAAAATTCTTGGCACCCTTAACTTAATATTTGGTTGCACACCCTTTGGAAAAAATAAATGAAATCAGTCGCTTCTTACACCTCTCACCCGGAATTTTGGACCACTCTTCCTTTGCAAACTGCTCCAGGTCTCTCTTATTGGAAGGGCGCCTTTTCCCAACAGCAATTTTAAGATCTCTCCACAGGTGTTCAATGGGATTTAGATCTGGACTCATTGCTGGCCACTTTAGAGCTCTCCATCGCTTTGTTGCCATCCATTTCTGGGTGCTTTTGACATATGTTTGGGGTCATTTTCCTGCTGGAAGACCCAAGATCTCGGACGCAAACCCAGCTCTACAGTGCGACCCAAAATCCTTTATTAATCCTCAGATTTCATGATGCCTTGCACACATTCAAGGCACCCAGTGCCAGAGGCAGCATAACAACCCCAAAACTTCAATGAACCTACACCATATTTCTCAGTAGGTACTGTGTTCTTTTCTTTGTAGGCCTCATTCCATTTTTGGTAAACAGTAGAATGATGTGCTTTACCAAAAAGCTCCATCTTGGTCCCCTCTGTCCACAAGATGTTTTCCCAGAAGGATTTTGGCTTACTCAAGTACATTTTGGCAAACTGTAGTCTTGCTTTTTTATGTCTCTGTGTCAGTAGTGGGGTCCTCCTGGGTATCCTGCCATAGCCTTTTCATTTCATTTAAATGTTGACGGATAGTTTGTGCTGACACTGATGTTCCCTGAGCCTGCAGGACAGCTTGAACTTCTTTGGAACTTGTTTGGGGCTGCTTATCCACCATCCGGACTATCCTGCGCTGCAACCTTTCATCAATTTTTCTCTTCCGTCCACGCCCAGAGAGATTAGCTACAGTGCCATGGGTTGCAAACTTCTTGATAATGTTGCGCACTGTGGACAAATGCAAATCTAGATCTCTGGAGATGGACTTGTAACCTTGAGATTGTTGATATTTTTTCACAATTTTGGTTCTCAAGTCCTCAGACAGTTCTCTTTTTCTCTTTCTGTTGTCCATGCTTAGTGTGGCACACAGACACACAATGCAAAGACTAAGTGAACTTCTCTCCTTTTTATCTGCTTTCAGGTGTTTTTTTTTTTTTTATATTGCCCACACCTGTTACTTGCCCCAGGTGAGTTTAAAGGAGCATCACATGCTTGAAACAATCTTATTTATCCACAATTTTTAAAGGGTGCCAAGAATTTTGAGCAGCCCATTTTTGAAGTTTTGTGTGACATTATGTCCAATTTGCTTTTTTTCCTCCCTTTTTTTGATTTGTTCCAATACACACAAAGGGAATACACATGTATATAGCAAAACATGTGTTACTGCAATACTTTTCTGTGAGAAATTCTTGATTTTCTGGAAAAATTTCTGGGGTGCCAACAATTTCAAGCATGACTGTACATGCCCATACTAGGGCCAAGTAACCTACCAGCATGGCTTTATAATGTAGGAAGAAACCCACACAAGCACAAGGAGACAATGCGAATCCGTACAGGTAGTGCCATTATTGGGATTTGGACCAATGATCCTAGTGCTGCTAGGCAGAAGTGCAGTTATACAGTATGAGTGGTCTGATATCTCAACGGCAACATGGGCCAGGTGCACACTTATGCACATTGTTACCCAGAGACACGTTGATAAGCGCCACCTACACGTGACCACCATGGGTAAACTTGCTGCGGCAGTCAAACATAGTCAGTGTGAGAGTTAGGGTCAAAGTGCAATGGAGCAATCCGTGAACATAAAGTTCTGCTACAAATTGGGGAAAATGGCATTGGAGACACATAAAATGTTGGTGCAAGTGTACGGGATGGAAACCGTGTGCAGAAAATGTGTTTACGACTGGTTCAAACGCATTTGTGACAGAATGGAAGTGACTGACGATGAGCCATGTTTAAGCGGAACCCCAGACCTGATCGAGTGACAAATGTTGGCACGAGATTGGTGACTGACTCTACGATTGATGGCAGAGGAATTGGGCATTAGCAAGGACACGGTGCGCACTACCGTCCGCAAAGATTTGGGTAAGCAGAAGATCTGTTGCTGGTTTGTGCCGCACAAGCTGACAGACAAACAGAAAGCAAAATAGATGAAAACCTCTGAAGATTTCATTACAATGTGTGACCAGGATCTATCCTTTCTGAAAACCATGGTCACATGGGATGAGACCTGGTGCTACCAGTTTGACCTAGAATCCATGTGGCACTCGATGGAGTGGCGTTCAGCATCTTCCCCGTGACCCAAAAATTTCCTGCCCGAAGAGCATCATGAAAGGCGTATGTTTTGCGGACGTGGAGGCAATGCAGTTCTGCTATCGATTTCTAAAGGGGCCTTTGCTGACAGTTTCCAGAAGCTTAATGAACGTTGCCAAAAGTGTGTTGTGAAGAATGGCGATTATTTTGAAGGCCAATAAAGGTAATTTGTTTGTATCTTCTGTTTTTCTTGTTTTCTGATATCATTCACCAGACTTTTTAGACACACCTTGTATAATAATACATAAAAAAGATTAGTCTGGTAATAATATTAACAGTACATATTTTCAAGTGATTGATATTCAAGTATTATAAGCAACAAAGGGCTTTGCATAAAAAATAACAGTCATCTTATCCCACTAATTAGAAAACTAACAGTATTATTACCTCTAATTTTGTTGGTAAATTGGAATACACAACAGGAAGAAGAGATATACAGTGCCGGAGTACACTTTGGCATGCGAATGAGGATGTGGTTTTTAATGCGGTGCAGGCGAGCCGCACTTTCCCTGCCTCTCACTTAGGTGGTCCCATGGCGGTTTGGACAGTGTCAGTGCATATCTATTCATACACCACTGGCTAATTTCCATATCTCTCAGAGAATACAAACAATTGCCGAAAAAGTAAATTCAATATTATGCCGCGATGAAAGCCTAATGTATTCTTATCACTCTACGGCACTTGATTTTCGAGTTCGGCAATAAACAATTAAAGAGATTAGAGAGAGTGAGTAAATTTGAAAAGGTTCATTGCTTTGTGAAGACATTTTTCAGGTAGCGCTCGGCTCCCTGGGACTTCACATCACATTGCATATTAAAATAGAGAGAAATGCTTTTCATTGTCTGTCAAGATCAACTCAAGTAGTGAACTAGATGAGACGTGTCAGGCTGTGATCAACACAAAGCCGCATTGTGTGGAGGTTTTCCGGCCATAAAACACAATGCAATTTCCAAATCGAAACTGTCAGTCTCAAAGTTGTGTGCTTTTTTTTAAGGGAGGTTTTTTAGTAGGTCGTTGCTGTAACACTTACCTGAAAGTTATTTTTGAGATGGCTTTTACATTTTTACATTGCAACAAATTCAGAAGGTCCTAGAGATGGCTTCATGTCTTCAAAGTTTACTCATAAAAAAAACAATAAGCAGCTCATTCAAAAATAGCACGCTAATGCGTTTCAGGTATAACAGCCTTAGGGCTTGTTCACACTAACGGTGCTCTGGATCCACGTTCAGATCGCTCTTCAGAGATCATTTGCCAGGTGGTGAGAAGACATTTTGTAGCCTCCTCACCGCCTGCTTTAACCCCTTAATCCCTGCAGTAGCATGATGCAACTGCATTTATGACACGTGGTTGCCGGGTGCTTGCAGAGAAGCTAGTAAACAAGCCCCCAAGGCTGAAACGCATTTACATCTGCTGTCTGTGTCTTTCATGGAGAATCAATCATGTTTGAAGATTTTAAAGAGCAAGCAAGGAGTTGCGGACCATCTTTTCATATGCTTGCAGAGAAGGCCCATTCAGTTGAATGGGTTGTGTTTGGCAGGAGCTATGCCCATCAAAAGCGAAGGGGTATAATTCTTGATGCTGCCACAAAGCAGAGCCATGTGGCTGAGGCATGTGTACAGCACTAGTCGCTGCCCCCTGTACCCCTTCTCGCACCAGGGGGGCAGCGACAATTTGTTCTCCTTTTTTTATTTGTCTCTTTGAGTTTTTGTTTTTGTCTATGTGTCCCCGCTCTTTGGGAAAGTCATGTGCCAGTGATGAAATGCATCAGGCCGAGCCTAGTGACGTCATTGCGCCTATCCAGAACTGGCCGCCAGATTGCTGGTTAAGGTGATGCTTGTGGTCTCAGCCCTAAGGGCACCTGAATAATTTATATGACTTTTAAAGTGGAGAACTGCTGTTCCTAGTGCACTTTACTTGTGAGTGCAATATATTTTTATTTTAATAAAGCGTTTATGTGTAAGCACTATGTAAGCTTTTATTTTTTGACTGGAGGAGCCAGTGGAGAAAGGCCTGCTATCATTGTGACCCTTAGTGGTATTAATGAAGAGGGGACCAGGTTGAAGTTTCCAGAGACATCTTAAAGAGACCCCTTGTAAATGTGTATGGTGACCTATTCTTACACAATACTGCTCCTGCTAGGTGAACTAGGCAGCCGCCTAGGGCACAGCCACGGCTGCTGTAGAAGGACAAAGCCTGCACAGCACATGTACACTGACATGCTCTCACCTTACCGCAACCACATAAACAGGAAGATGATCCCCGCCCTCGTTGCCACCATTCACAGTTAAACTCGGCCGACCAACCACAGGTGCTGATGTCAGTAGTGGGTGGACCGTGGTTATCTTTTACCCCTGAGAGCCGTGTGGCATGAATGGTAGGGGGGCTTGCCACTCGTAGTGTCTTCTTTCCCAATGGAGAAGTGAGCAGGGTCCGGGGTGCCAGGCCTGGCCTTCTCTTCCAGTCATGGACCTGGGATGCCGGACAGTGTGGGGGCACTATGCTGGTCTGTGGAGGACTTGAATGACAGCAGTGCAGACTCCAGCTAAGGTGACCTGGGTGATGTGTGTCCGGGTCCCTCTCCAGGGAACATGGACATCAGGACACCATAGGGGGTCACCTGACACCACCATTACCATAGGGGTTCACCTGACACCACCTCAAAGCTAGGGGGTCACCTTACACCACCTCAATCCTAGGGGGTTATATGACACCACCTCCAGCATAGGGGGTCATCTGACACCACCATCACCATAGAAGTCACCTGACATCACCATCACCATAGGGAGTCACCTGACAGCACCTTCACCCTAGGTGGTTACCTGACACCACCTCAATCCTAGGAGGTTACCTGACACTACCTCCACCATAGGGGTCATCTGACACCATCATTACTATAGGGGGCCACCTAACACCACCATCCCCATAGGAGGTCCAGGCACCATAATTGGTAGACCTGCAAGACGTAGAAGGAGAAGAAGGGAATGCAGTGTGTAGTTTTATTTTGGCTGTGTGTGGGATGGGGGGGGGGTAAAGGAGGAGGGGTGCACGTAGCTGGTCTTGCCTAGGGTGCAAAATAGTCTAGCACTGGACCAAAAGGTCAATTTGTTTTGGTTAGCGCATAGTGTGTAAGGTGGTGGAACTCACAGGATACTATTGAATGAGAAGGAGTTAAGAAGATACACCTTATAGATTGTTGGAGTACTTGGTTATTAAGACAATGGCTCTGGAGTAAGTGATATCTGGGACATTGATGCGGATGGCGCACAATACTATTTGAATAACGTTGTTTATATAATGATTTCACAATAAGTTATGTACTGTTTTCTTTGCCGTTATGTTGGGGATTACTAAAGTGGACATTTTTATTTTAGTTGAGATTTTGATAGCATTGTTTGCATGGCACTTTCTAATAATTTAGGTACATAGTTGGTAGACATGTGCACACTGAAATATTTTGTTTCGGAATTTCGTTTTCGTCCAAAAAATAAAATTATTTAGTTACTCCCGAAATTCGTTTTTATTTATTTTGTTCCGTTAAAAAATGCATTCGTCCGAAAATCCGAATTAATTAATGTTGAATCTGTCATTGAAGGCTTATGGTGTCTGCCAATTGTTCTAAGAAGATTCGACGGAGCAGCTAAACTGTTTGACGCCGCAATCGTACATTTCCGGTCGAATGTTCCGCCTACAAGCTATAGAAGAATTCTAATGAGCATTTGACTGGAAATGTACGATTGCAGCGTCGTACAGTTTAGCTGCTTGTCGAATCTTCTTAGAACTTTCGACAGACACCATAAGCCTTCAATGACAGATTCAACGTTTGTATGTTTTTCGCTGCTTCGTCGAATCTTCATCGTTCATGTCGAATGGTCTACCCCAACACTGTCTCTATAATGTTGAATCTTTTCTCTCTATGTCGAATGTTTCCTCTCTATGTAGAATAATCTTGGACTAATAGAGTTAGGTTAGGCACATTCGACCACAGGTTCGATAGACACAGATCGCTATTGTCAGCATCATGTCGAATCTCCTATCTATATCGAACTGTTGTAAAAAACAAAAATAAAGCATTTTTTTATGTCGGATATTTCGGATTTCGGATTCTGCGCGTTCGTTTTCGTTTGTTAAAGCGATAATGAAAAAACCCGAAATTCGGACGAAAATGCATTCGGATGAGAACGAATGCACATGTCTAATAGTTGGTGAGGTTGAAAAAAAACATCCATTCATCCAGTTCAACCTGTGGTGTGTGTGCTTGTGTTTATGTCAATAGTACAATGTTAATCTTTGTATGTTGTGATCGTTAATGTGCCCATATAATCGTTTTTTGAAACTATCGACACTCCCTGCAGATACCACTGCTTGTGGAAGAGAATTCCACATTTTCCCCTGGCCTAGGCGAGAATGATGTCGCCAGTACTCAGTTACATATCTCAGGAAGCGTCACATTTCATTCATGTAGATGGAGGTCATCAGGGGACCGGGCTGCATGAACCAGGAGGAAGCAACTAGCACCAGATGACATCAGCAACAAGGATGATGATGCAGGATTCAGCTTAGCGGCAGTGGCAAAAAAAAATCTTGATTAGGTTGATGTGTTTTGCAGATTTATCTGCTTCTTCTAGACTGCTATAGTAAATACTTGCTCAAAACTTCACTTAAAATGTTACTAAACCCAGGAGCCCGCATTCACTATATCTGGTCCCACAGTACACAGAACATGGAACTGCAATTATTTTAGTAAATATAAACTGCTAAATTTATTTTCTCATCAGCAGTATATAGCAGTCTTGTGACTTCTATCAGTGTCTGGTTAAAACTTGAAGGAGCAGCTTTCATTCTACTCTGATTGTACTATGATACTACAAGACCCCTGACCCTCTGTCTTGTCAGTGCTGGTTGGCCATGTGCTGATCACATGCACCCCCCCAAGAAGAAAAAAACTGTCTAGCAATACACACCATACTGAGCATGTGCAGAGTGACTTCAATGGCTCTGTACTATCAGCAGATGAATTTGGGACTGTGGAAGAAGGGGATGATCAGAGAAGATAGGATCAAACTGCCTCTTTACACAATGCTGAGGATTAACCCCTTATGCCTCGTACACATGACCAGTTTTCCCGGCAGGAAAAAAAATGAAATTTTTCCTGACGGGATTCCTGTCAGGCCTGCCTTGCATACACACGTTCAGGACAAATACCGCTAAACTTTTGAATTTAATGAACGCGGTGACGTCAAAGACTCCAACGAGCCGACAAAATGACGTTCTATGCTTCCGCGCATGCGTCAAATTGTTTACGACCATGCAAAGTATTTTTCCCCTCAGGAAACCATACAGACGACCGGTTTTCTCGCCCGGTATTTTTCCTGACAGGAAAATAGAGAACAAGTTCACATTATTTTTCCCACAGTTTTCCTGGTTTAATGTGGAGAAATGTAATGCCATGGAGCATGCACACGGCCGTTTTTCCTGCCGAAAAGCTGTCATGGCAGTGTTCCTGCCAGGAAAACCGGTCGTGTGTACGAGGCATTAGGATCCACAGTGAGTATAACAAGCATGCTTTACTGCATATACAGACTGATTTTACTGTTGTGGGTTTAGTAACATTTTAATTACCGTATATACTCGAGTATAAACCGAGTTTTTCAGCACATTTTTGTTGTGCTGAAAATGCCCCCGTCGGCTTATACTCGAGTCTGTGTCCATCTTCAACTTTGTGCGCCTGATCATGGCCAGCCGTAGGTCCCCTGGACCCCAAACTTGGCACACATGTAGCCCCACTCTTCCATAGACTCCCATGTTAAACGTCAGTCTAGTCACACAGCGTCGGAGATCAGGTAGGGAGATTGGGCACAGTGAGGCATGGACACAGTGAGGCATGGACACAGTGAGGCATGGGTACAGTGAGGCATGGGCACAGTAAGGCACAGTGAAGCATGGACACAGTGAGGCACAGTCAAGCATGGACACAGTGAGGCACAGTGAGGCACAGTGAAGCATGGACACAGTGAGGCACAGTGAAGCATGTACATGGACACAGTGAGACAAAGTGAGACACAGTGAGGCATGTAGATGGACACCCTAGAATTATACTCGAGTCAATATGTTTTCCCAGTTTTTTGTGGTAAAATGAGGTGCCTCGGCTTATATTCGGGTCAGCTTATACTCGAGTATATACGGTAATCTGTTTGTTTGTACAAACAGTACAAATAAAATAAAATTATGTTGATCCACTTTTGTCTTGGACAGGCAAATTGTGAATTGTTAAAAAACATTTTTATAGGTTACATAGTTACATAGTAGGTAAGGTTGAATTAAGACAACAGTCCATCCAGTTCAACATGTGTAGGTGTACGTGTATCAGTGTCGATGATAATTTTCCATATCCCTATATGTGGTGGAGAGTAAAATTAGTGCTTGTAGTCGCTCCTCATATTTGAGGTCCTCCAGTCCCCTTATTAATTTAGTTGCCCTTCTTTGGACTCTCTTCAGCTCCAGCACATCCCTTCTGAGGACTGGTGACCAGAACTGGACAGAATACTCCAAATGTGGCCGGACCAGAGTTTTATAAGGTGTCAGGATTATAGTTTTATCTCTGGAGTATATACCTTTTTATGCATGCTAATATTCTGCCAGCTTTGGTATCTGCAGCTTGACATTGCATGCTATTGCACAGTCTATCCTCCACTAGGACCCCCAGATCTTTCACCATCCTTGACTCCCCCAGAGGTTCTCCCCCCAGTGAGTAGTTTTTGTTTATGTTCTTAGCCCCCAAGTGCATTCATTTACATTTCTCCACATTAAACCACATCTGCCATGTAGTTTCCCACTACATTATTTTGTTCAGGTCTTTCTATAAAATGTCTATATACTAATGTGAAGTTATTGCCCTGATTATTTTTGTATTGTTCGCAAAAACTGAGATTGAGCTATGTATCCCATCCTCTATATCATATATGAATAAATTAAAGAGAATTGGTCCCAAGACAGAACCTTGTGGTGCCCCACTTACCACTCCAGGCTAGTCTGAGTACACGTTATTTATCACTAACCTTTGGGCGTGCCCTTGTAACAAGTTTTCGGTCCAAGAACAAACCTTATGGTCCAAGCCTGCAGACCCCAGCTTGAAGATTAAGCATTTATGGGGAACTGTATCAAATGCTTTTGCAAAATCCAGATACACCACATCCACAGGCCTCCCCATATCTAGATGGCAGCCCACTTGTAAGAGAAACCTGGGTAACAAGCGCGCATTGTCGCGCAGGCGTGGACATTCCAAAATATGCACAAGAAAAGACATGTACTGGCGCGCACACACGTGCGTGCATTGGCGCCAGTCCGCCTATTTAAACCTGCCAGTGACATGCACACTTTGCTGAGTGGTCTTTCAGCTAGTGCCTGTTTACCTGATCTGTACCAGTTTCCTGTATCCTGACTCGGCTTTGCCTGAACCTTCCCTTTGACCTCCGCCTGCCTACTTGTGACCCTGGCTTGTGCTTGACTCCACTTCTGCCTGATGTTCCTGTGCCTCGCTGCCTGACTGTGTACCGAACCTGCGCTGTGTCCCGTCTCTGCTCTGCCTCATGTTTCGGTACCTGCTCTGTCCGGCTGTTGATGACCCCCTGGCTCACTTCCCAGCTACACTTCCACCTGCTGATTCAGCGACACAGAGCTCCTGTTCTCAGTACCTGCACAGTGCTCTTCAGCCACCTGGTTCCTGCCAAGACCCAGTCAGAGCCATCTGCTACATCGGCCCTCGTGCCACTCTGTGTCCTTCACTCCCTGTCATCACTACCAGGGGTGTTGGACAGGAGGTGCAAGAGAAGCCCCCTCTACAGCTCGATCTCCACCAGGTACGTGACACCACTTGCTTGTAGAATGTTGGTCTGGCAAGAACGACCCTTCGTAAACCCATGCTGATTACTACTAATGACACTGTTTTTATCAGCAAATTATTGGATATAGTCCCTTATCATCCCCTCCAATAATTTGTCTACTATTAATGTTAGACTGACCAGCCTGTAGTTCCCCGGAATATGTCTATGTCCTTTTTTGAATATTGGTACCACATTGGCTGTTCTCCAATCAGCTGGTTCAATTCCTGTCAGTATGCTGTTCGTAAAGATTAGGAGTAGGAATAATGGTCTAGCTATAACCTGACTTCTTTGAGGACTCTCGGGTGTAAGTCATCTGGTCCAGGTGATTTATTTGTGTTAAGCGTATCTAGTCTTTCCTTGACTCCGGCCTCTGTTAGCCATAAGGGTATATCATGTGATGTGTTACTAACAATACTGTCATGGTCAATACACCCCTCCTTTTCCAGTGTATAAACTGAGGAGAAGAAAGCATTTATTACAGTTGGTTTCTCTGTGTCATCTGTAACCATCCTCCCATCATTATCCTTTATGTGAGCAATGTGCTCTGATTTCGCTTTTTTACTGTTACTATACCTAAAGAATTCCTTGGGATTTTTTGTACTCTCCTTTATTATGTATCTCTCATAGTCCTTTTTAGCCAACCTGATTTAATTCTTACACTTCTTATTGCATTCCTTGTAGTGTTGGAATGCTGTAAATGCCCCCTTAGCTTTATATTTTTTAAAGGCCATTTTTTGTTTTCTAATTAGATTTATTTACGTTACGGTTTAGCCACCCAGGTTTAACCTTCGCTCTTCTATATTTAAATCCCTTCAGAATGCACTGTGTGATACCTTTGTTTAATCTGTTCCTAAAACATTCCCATTTTTCCTCAGTGTTCAATGTTTCTAGAATTTGGTCCCAATTGATGTCTTGTAGTATTGAGCACAGTTCAGAAAAGTTGGCTCTTTTGAGATTTAGAGTTCTTGTGCTACCCTCGTGCCTCTTTTTCCTATGATTTATGCTAAATATTATCATCCTGTGATCGCTAGATCCCAAGTTGTCCTGTACTGCCACATCTGAAATCAGACTTGGATCGTTCGTAATTAATACATCTAGCAATGCATGTATTTTTAGTTGGAGAATCCACCAATTGAGACATGTTGTCAAGCAAAACATTGATGAAATGACAGGCTTTTAACCTCCCTGGCGGTATGATTCTGTCAGATTTTAGGTGCTGAAAGCGGTACCATTATTCTGCATGGAAATTTGGCGTTTTATATTGCAGGCCTGTAATTCTTAGGAATAACTCACTTTAATCTGTCCAAACCAGAGTCTAGTAGACATCCCGGGTATGATAAAGTTCAAAAAACAAAATTATACATTATAATAAAATAAATAACTATAAAATAATTATAACAAATAATAATATAATAATAATAAAAGTGTTTTTCAGTGTTTGATGACGAATTTCCCCACAAATCGTTATCGCTTAATTCTGCGAGTGATTCTAATTTATTATCGCTGTTTTCTAGCTGGTCTAAAACCACTTTTAACATAAAGGGACACTTTTTGGTTGCTATGGACAATCTCCAGTTTCCAGGCAGAAAAAAACGTTTTTATTATATAAAAGTGCATGCAGGACACTGGGCAGACCACTAGGGACAATGGGGGTGTGTAATTATTACATACAGTACTGTAATCTGTAAGATGTACTGTATGTATACTGTGTTTTAACTTTTTTGAATTTGGCGCCGATCTCCGTCCCCGTGCGTCGTAACATCGCAGGTAACGGAGCTCGGCGGCATTCGGCAGTGTGTGAATCGAGCGAGATGACGGCTCGATCACACAGCGGGGAAGCATCGCAGGATCCAGGGGACAAGGTAAGTAACTCCTGCCTGGATCACTGCGACGCAGCCCGAGTCTGGCTCGGGGTTACCGCTTTTGGTGCTGAAATTTAACCCCGAGCCTGACTCGGGAATACCGCCAGGGAGGTTAATGAGTGAGCTGTCCCCTCTGTCCAGTCAAAATCAGGATAATTAAAGTCCCCCATTATGATGACATTTCCCTGCCTCACTGTTTTTTCTAACTGTGATAGGAGGTCCACCTCCCCCTTTAGGTTGGGGGCCTGTTACACACCCCCACTATTAATTTATCTCTTACTTCTTCTCTTTGGAGTTCTACCCAAACGGATTCCTCCTCCCTCCTCATCCCATTCACAATGTCGCTCCTCTCTACCACCCTTACATTGTTTTGATATATAGACACATCCCTCCCCCTCTTCTACCTTCCCTGTCCTTCCAATACAAGGAATACCCATGAATATTTGCCAGCCAGTCATGGGAGCTGTCAAACCATGTTTCTGTTATTCCTACAAAGTCAAAGTCCTCCTCGTGTAACAGCAGCTCCAGTTCCTCTATTTTGTTGGCTAGGCTCCTGGCATTTGTGTACTTATACTCCTCTCAGTGTTGTATGGGTGCATATTCATTTCTCCTTAAGTTTTTTCATGCTTTGTTTTTGATTGGACCACTCATTCACTCCTGGATTAGACTTTCAGGCTATATTATCACTACTGGCTCCACTATTACCCTCTGTCCTTTGATCACTGCTGACTGTTACTTCCTTAGAAGCCCCCCCCCCCCTCAAAACCTAGTTTAAAATTGGTGATTGGTTGTAATTGGTGATCTGCAAGGGCTGCCTCTACAAAATGTCATGTATATGTATACTCCCAAAATGTAAAATATTCATACTGTATATTTAATTTCATACACAGATTAACACAAGTTAATCTTGGATGTCAGACATTGGTGCCAAAAAGTATTCCCTTTGGTGATCACATACAGTAAAAATTTCAAGATACTGCTTTCGTACATTCAACATTTTTAACTGTTTCCTAAAAACAAAGCACATCTTCACATTTTGAGCTAAGGTTTACTTGAAGATATGATGGATCCCAGGGCCATTTTTTTTTTAATTAAGTGCAATGCAATGCAATTCAAGGCAGAAACCATGATAACTTTAAGTCATGAGTGTAACACCTTCATGACCAGAGGTCATTTGAGCTTATATACCTAGAACAAATTTATTAGCATCAGTATGCATTGGTCAACATGACAATAAGTCTATGACAATTTTGCCATCAAATTTTAAAATTGTTTTTCCTTTACATATAAGGTTTCTATTTTGGTATACCAATGTAAAATAATTTAAGAAATTGAACCACTGTCAATTTTTTTAAATATTGGTAACCATTTTACCAAATTCGAAATTGATGGAAAATCCAACATTTCATAGTTGTGACCAGTACAAGAGGTGAAGGTAAATATTCCAGTAAGGGACACTGTGTAAGGGAATTCAAGTACAGTGACTGGTGCATAGATATGCATAGCATCGCTCATAGAAATGAGCATGGACGTATAGCTAATAGGAATGCACATGCACACACACGTGTGCACGCATGCGGAAGTGTGCCCACAGTTTCTGGTGCTAGGCTATTTAAGGAATGATCTTGCTAACTGTCAGTGCTGACTGGTCTTCAGCTTTCCCTGAGTAGGGATGAGCCGAACACCCCCGGGTTCGGTTCGCACCAGAACCTTCGAACGGACCGAAAGTTTGCGCGAATTTTCGAACCCTATTCGTTATAATGGACGCGAACGTTCGAAATCAAAATTGCTAATTACAACGGCCAATATGCATGTTAATGTCATAAAACAGGTTTGGGGACCCGGGTCCTGCCCCAGGGGACATATATCAATGCAAAAAGAAATTTTAAAAACTAAAGTTTTTTCGGGAGCAGTCATTTTAATGATGCATAAAGTGAAAAAAAAAAAAGTGAAATTTTCCTTTAAATATGGTACCTGGGGGGTGTCTAAAGTATGCCTGTGAAGTGGCATGTGTTTCCCGTGTTTAGAACTGTCCTTGCACAAAATGACATTTGTAAAGGAAAAAAAGAAGCCATTTAAAACCACTTGCGGCTTTAATGTCATGTCTTGTCCTGGCCGCCATATGGCTGAAAATCCTTGAGAAAAATGGCATGGCTACCCCATCACCCCCCCCCCACCCCAGCCCCTTTGGGTCTTGTATGGATACTAAGGGGGACCCCGCACCCAAAATAAAACCCTATACCTACAACTAGACTTGTGCACAACGGAAAAATTCGTTCAGTTTCGGTTCGTTTCTTTCCGGTCCTGTTGATTCGTAATCATTCGTAATTTTGCTAGACGGGATTTTTCGTGTTCGGACTCATTCGTATTTTTGCAAGCGACATTTTTCGTTGAATTTTTTGTTGCTTTATAATTCGTACTTTCGGTAGAGTACGTTGTTTTTCGTTGATTTTGGACACAACTCTTACTTTCGTAACTTTTTTGGGGTTCGTACTTTCGGTAGAGTACGTTGTTTTTCGTTGATTCTGGACACAACTCCTACTTTCGTAACTTTTTTTGGGTTCGTTGATTCGTAATTTTCCGTGTCTCTCTCACAACGACGCTGCCTATTATGCCTAATGTGCTTCGAATGGATTTGTACTTTTCTAAATACATAGCGGTTATTTGTAACGATTCGAAATCTCGTATTTTACTTTCGTTTTTTACATGCGGCTATAGGCTCCGCCCCTGTACACCATTTTGAGAGGGTTCAGCACGGTGAGGGAGAAGCAGAGAGCAGAGCAGAGTGAGTGTTATTGTGCTTCGAATGGATTTGAAATCTCGTATTTTACTTTCGTTTTTTCATGCGGCTATAGCCTCCGCCCCTGTACACCATTTTGAGAGGGAGTTCAGCATGGTGAGGGAGAAGCAGAGAGCAGAGTGAGTGTTATTGTGCTTCGAATGGATTCGTACATTCGTAACTTTTTTCATAACGAATTATGCCGAAGACCTTCGGGCATTCGCTATTTTGCGGTATAATTTATTTCGGATTCGGTTTTATTCGTAATTGCTCTGTTCGGAAATTCGAATGCTTCCGAATGTCCGAAAGTTGCTAAATTCGGACGAATTTTGATTCGTTACGAAACGAATTGCACAAGCCTACCTACAACCCTATATACTCTGAACAGCAGTATATAGGTGGTGCAAACAAGACATGGACTGTAGGTTTGTTCTTAAGTAGAATCTGAACAGGTACATTATGAAGTGTAGCTACATCCCAAAAAAATCAATTTTTAAGCTTTTTGGAGAACATAGGGAGGGGTTATCACCCCTGTAACATTTGCTGTCTTTGCACATCTGTTCAGAACATGTCACCTCACTTTCCGTCCCAATGACAAATGTTTTTGGAAAAGTGGGGTTTTAATTGAAACAAGGATTGGTGATAAAGCATCAGTAGAGAGGAGATACCTTTTTCCCAAATTAAATCTAACAGGATAGAATTTTCCTTCCTAGGGGTAGATTTCCTCTCACTTCCTGTTTTCTCTTGCCGTTTGCAAGTAGGAGTCGTTTGTAAGTTGGATGTTTGAAAGTAGGGGCCTGCCGTATATACTCTGCAGAAATTTGCCCTATTAGATGTTGGTGTAGCCACAAGACTGGTGGGCACAGGAATGGGCCCTGCTGTGAGTTAATAGATCAAGATTTGTACTTGCATGCACCTGTTGAACCGGGCAGAAAAATTGGGCCTTTGGTGGTGGTGGTGGTGGTGGTGGACGGTGTTGCCACAAGACTGTAAGCCCTCACAGTTACTCTTGGTGGGTGCAGGAATGGGCCCTGCTGTGAGTTATTAGATCAAGATTTGTAATTGCATGCACCTGTTGAACAGGGCAGAAAAATTGGGCCTTTGGTGGTGGTGGTGGTGGTGGACGGTGTTGCCACAAGACTGTAGGCCCTCATAGTTACTCTTGGTGGGCGCAGGAATGGGCCCTGCTGTGAACTATTAGATCAAGATTTGTAATTACACGCCCCTGTTAAACAGGGGCTGAAAAATTGTGCCTTAGGCATTGGTGCTGGTGCCACAACACTGCAACCCCTCACAGATACTGTACTTGGAGCACAGCAGTCACACCTGTTGCGAAGCATCTTTTTAAAAAATTGTAATTACACGCCCCTGTTATACAGGGGCTGAAAAATTGTGCCTTAGGCACTGGTGCTGGTGCCACAACACTGCAACCCCTCACAGATACTGTACTCTGAGCACAGCAATGAGACCTGTTGCAAAGCATTGCCTAAAAATTGTAATTACACGCCCCAACAGGGGCTGAAAAATTGTGCCTTAGGCACTGGTGCTGGTGCCACAACACTGCAACCCCTCACAGATACTGTACTCTGAGCACAGCAGTCACACCTGTTGCGAAGCATCTTTTTAAAAAATTGTAATTACACGCCCCTGTTATACAGGGGCTGAAAAATTGTGCCTTAGGCACTGGTGTGGTGGCATGGATCATTGAGGAGGAGGAAGAGGATAGTCAGTGAACATAACAGGACAGTCACTCAGCATCAGCATAGGCAGTCTTGAAGGGATGTGACATTATAAATTATTCCGTTATATCCGCTTCAGGTGTCTGGTAGCTGGTGGTGATCCAAGACTGATTCATTTTTAAGAAGGTCAGTCGATCAACCGAGTCGGTGGACAGGCGCACCCTATGATCGGTGACAAATCCTCCAGCAGCACTGAATGTGCGTTCGGAAAGAACGCTGGATGCAGGACAGGCCAGTAGCTCAATTGCATACTGTGCAAGCTCTGGCCAGTGATCCATCCTCAGGACCCAGTAAGCCAGAGGATTTTCGGTGGGAAAGGTGTCCAAGTCTGACCTTGCCCCTAGGTATTCCTGCACCATGTATATCAGACGCTGGCGATGGTTGCTGGAACCGATCATACCTTGGGGCTGCGGACTAAAAAATTGTCTGAACGCATCGGTCAGACGTCCACCTTCCCCACCGCTCCTTCTGCTACTGACCGAAGCCTCAGCAACTCGTCGTCCAGGACCAGGAGTTTGTAACCTCCCAGTTTCTGGGAACGCGTTGCACAGACCTTTCTGCAAGGCCTCCCTGAGATGTCTCATCCTCTGCTCCCTCTGCGACGGCAAGATAAGGTCCGCAACCTTACCCTTGTACCGTGGATCAAGGAGAGTGGCCAGCCAGTAATGGTCACTCTCCTTGATCCGAAGAACACGAGGATCCTTCCGCAGGCTTTGCAGGATCAGGGAGGCCATGCAGCGTAGGTTAGCTGAGGCATTCGGTCCGGAGTCTTCTGGGTCACTGAGGATGACATGATCGCCAGCCACCTCCTCCCAGCCACGTACAAGTCCACTGGTTTGTTGGGACTGTACATCATCCCTAAAAGACTGCTGCTGCTGATGCTGAGTGCCAGGCTCCACCTCCATGCTCACACAATCCTCCTCCTCCTCCTCCTCCTCCTCTTCCTGTGTGATGGGTGGGACAGAAGGAACATTGTCTGGATAAAGGGGGCCTTGAGAGACAAGGAAGTCCTCCTCTTCCTGCCTCTGTTCTGCCTCAAGTGCCCTGTCCATTATCCCACGCAGCGTATGCTCCAACAGGTGGACAAGAGGTACAGTGTCACTGATGCATGCACTGTCACTGCTCACCATCCTCGTGGCCTCCTCAAATGGTGAGAGGACAGTGCATGCATCCCTGATCATGCTCCACTGGCGTGGGGAAAAAAAGCCAAGCTCCCCTGACCCTGTCCTGGTGCCGTAGTCGCAAAGGTACTCATTGATGGCCCTCTGCTGCGTGTGCAGTCGCTGCAGCATGGCCAACGTTGAGTTCCACCTGGTGGGCATGTCACATATTAGGCGGTTCTTGGGCAGGTTCAGCTCCTTTTGCAGCTCAGTCAGCCGAGCACTGGCATTATAAGATCGGCGGAAATGCACACAGACTTTCCTGGCCTGCCTCAGGACATCCTGTAAGCCTGGGAACCTGCCCAAGAACCGCTGCACCACCAGGTTGAGGACGTGAGCCATACAGGGCACATGGGTGAGCTGCCCCTGTCGCAGGGCGGAGAGGAGGTTGGTGCCATTATCAGAAACGACCATTCCTGGCTTAAGCTGGCGTGGCGTCAACCACCTCTCGGCCTGCCCCTGCAGAGCTGCCAGAACCTCTGGCCCAGTGTGGCTCCTGTCCCCCAAACACACAAGCGCAAGCACGGCATGGCATCTTTTTGCCTGCGTACTCGCGTAGCCCCTTGTACGCCTACGGAGCACCGCTGGTTCCGAGGACAGAGCACTCGAAGAGGACATGGAGGAAGAAGAAGAGGAGGGGGTGGAGGAGAGAGGTGTGTCACAACCAGTAGTAGCATTTTGGAGGCGTGGTGGCGGAACAACCTCCAACACTACTGCACCTTGTCCTGCATCCCTCCCAGCTGCCAATAGAGTGACCCAATGGGCCGTGAAAGAAAGATAACGTCCCTGTCCATGCCTGCTGGACCATGAGTCAGCGGTAATATGCACCTTACCGCTGACCGCCCTGTCCAGCGAGGCATGGACATTGCCTTCCACATGCCAGTAGAGAGACGGAATCGCCTTCCGTGAGAAAAAGTGGCGTTTGGGAACCTGCCACTGAGGAACCGCACATTGAACAAACTCACGGAAGGGGGCCGAGTCTATCAACTGAAAAGGCAGCAGTTGAAGTGCTAGCAATTTAGCCAAGCTAGCATTCAACCGCTGGGCATGTGGATGGCTGGGAGTATACTTCTTTCGACGGTCCAGCAGCTGGGGCAGGGAAATTTGCCTGCTACAATCGGACGTCGGTGTACTGCAAGTACTTGGTTGTGACACACCTAATTCTACACCTTCAGTCCTCTCAGAGCAGCTTTCAGAGAGGACTGAAGATATAGTGGGGATGGAGATCCCAGCTGATGAGGAGCAAGGAGAGGTCCGCTTTGTTCTTTGGTGTGGGTCTTTTATGTGTGCTTGCCAACGAGCTGCATGGCAGGTCGACATATGTCTGCTCATGCTTGTGGTGCCCAAGCGGCTGATGTTTTGGCCACGCGAGATACGCTTGAGACAAATATTGCAAATAGCAGTGGTGCGATCTGATGCACTCGTCTCAAAAAAGGCCCACACCAAAGAACTTTTGTGATAACGTGCAGAGGCAGCGCCCTGCACAGGCGGAGCTCTGCGGTGTGGTACAGTTGCTGTGCTGGCCTCTAGCTGGCCTCCAGGGGGCATCCTGCCTCGTTGGACATGTGACGCTGCATCCTCCTCCTCCTCCTCCTCTCTCCCTTCAGGCACCCACGTGGAGTCAGTGACCTCATCATCCCCTCCCTCTTCACCACTAGAGCAAACCTGGCAGTAAGCTACAGCTGGTGGAACACTACTGCCAGATTGCTGTCCTTCAGCATCCCCTCTCTCTGCGCGCACACTACTGACTTCCTCAAGCTGGGTATCATCATCCGAGCCTTCGAATCGTTGGGCATCCTCCTGGAGCATGTACCCAACACTGTGCTCAAACAGTTCGGGGGACTCCTCAGGAGGACATGGTGGGTCTAGGGAAGGGGTGGCTGATGATGCCATTGAGTACGCGTTGGCAGCTGCTCTGCCAGTACCCTGAGCCTGGGTGAGAGAGGATGAGGAGGATGAGGAGGGCTTGGTCATCCATTCTACCAAGCCTTCGGCATGATGCGGCTCCACATGTCCAGCTGCCGAAAACAAAGACAAGCGTGTCCCATGGCCACGTGCTGATGACGATGCACGACCACGTCCACGGCCAGCACTGTTGTCTCTAGAAACAGAGCCTGCCTGCCCTGTGTTCTTGCATCGGCACGCTCTGCCTCTCCTTGGCGGTCTTCCAGCCATTGTAGTCGGTAGTGTATATAGTATAAAAAATAGAACTCCTATGTGTGCTCACAACACACTGTAGGTCCTATGGGTGCTGACACTAACACACTATAGGTACTATGTGTGCTGCTGACAAGAAAATATAGGAGCTCTGTTTGCTGCCACTAACACACTAGAAGTCCTATGGGTGCTGCTGAGAAGAAAATATAGGAGCTCTGTTTGCTGCCACTAACACATTAGAAGTCCTATGGGTGCTGCTGAGAAGAAAATATAGGAGCTCTGTTTGCTGCCACTAACACACTAGAAGTCCTATGGGTGCTGCTGAGAAGAAAATATAGGAGCTCTGTGTGATGCCACTAACACACTAGAAGTCCTATGGGTGCTGCTGAGAAGAAAATATAGGAGCTCTGTGTGATGCCACTAACACACTAGAAGTCCTATGGGTGCTGCTGAGAAGAAAATATAGGAGCTCTGTTTGCTGCCACTAACACACTAGAAGTCCTATGGGTGCTGCTGAGAAGAAAATATAGGAGCTCTGTTTGCTGCCACTAACACACTAGAAGTCCTATGGGTGCTGCTGAGAAGAAAATATAGGAGCTCTGTTTGCTGCCACTAACACACTAGAAGTCCTATGGGTGCTGCTGAGAAGAAAATATAGGAGCTCTGTGTGATGCCACTAACACACTAGAAGTCCTATGGGTGGTGCTGAGAAGAAAATATAGGAGCTCTGTTTGCTGCCACTAACACACTAGAAGTCCTATGGGTGCTGCTGAGAAGAAAATATAGGAGCTCTGTTTGCTGCCACTAACACACTAGAAGTCCTATGGGTGCTGTTGGGGTGCAATGCTGTGCTAACAGCACTGCGGTTGGTACTACTGCAATACTGTACTAACAGTAAGCACGCACCAGACTAATCCCCAGCAGCAGCTAATAACACACTAACTGTGCAATCAGCAGCAATGAACGATCAATGACTTAGGTAGCAATGGTTTAGCAAAGAAATAGCCAATGGTTTAGCAAAGAAGAGCAAATCTTTCAGTATCAAGCAAAGACAGAATCAGCAGACTAATCTCTCCTAAAGCCGGAACTCATGTGACCGGGGCCGATGGCGTGGCGGCCTTTTAAATGGTGGGGCGTGTACTAAAGCCCCTGAGCTGTAATTGGCTACAGGCGTCCTGCCTGTAGCCAATTATTGCTCTCCGAGTTTCGGGCGCTGTGATTGGCCAAGCATGCGGGGTCACAGTGCATGCTTGGCCAATCATCAGCCAGCAATGCACTGCGCCGGCCGCGCCGGCCGCAATGCATTGCGGGGCCGCTCGCATCACACGAATGTGATGCGAACGGCCCAAATAGTTCTGGGCTCGACGAGCGAGCGAACGCCCGATGCTCGATTCGAACATGGGTTCGAATCGAGCACCGGGCCCATCCCTATCCCTGAGTATCCTAGGTGTATCCTGTATCTGACTTCTGTTAATGACCCGGCTTGGTACTGACCAGATCCTGGATTCTGCTTGTATTTCTGCCCACCTGTTTCTGACTTTCGCTTCTTTTCTGACCATGCTTTTGCCTGCGCTACCTTGTTGCCCACCTGCTACTGACCTCAGCTACCTCTTGGCCTTGCTTCTGCTTCCGACTTGGCTTCGAATCACTTCTGAATGTCTGCTTCGGTTGCCCTTCATAACCGCTCAAGTCACCCCAGTGTCTTCCTGCCTAAAGACTGCTGAGAGCTTCAGCAAGCCACGCTTCCAAAACCTTCAGTACATGCGGAGTGCTCCTTTAACCTCGGCTGGTCTAGCTTGCTTTACAACTCCTCCTGATGCCCTGCCTGACTTCTCTAGCCTGCATCTCCTGCTGGAAGTTCTGCTATCAACACTTACCATCACTCGTGTTCCTCCTGTCCCGCGGCACCATCTGTTCCAACTTCAGTGGGCCTGGGCTGGAGATACAAGACAGTCCAACTTTGTCAATTCAGTGAAACAAGAAAAGCTGCTCCAGGTGAGTGAGTCTCTGGTTAATCCCCACACACACTAGTCAGGTGCTAGCCCAGCTCGCATGCTGTGTAACGTGAAAAAAGAATTCCGGACGGCTGCACTTCCAAAAAGACGCGTTTTGCACAAATGTCAGCGCTTAGTCGTAATGACTAAGCGCTGACATTTGCGCGAAATGCGTCTACCTCTTTGTTCCCTGCTCCATCTGTCAACCACTTGTCATATGAAGCTTCAATAAAAGGATTTTTGGAAGTGCAGCCATTATTTTTTCACTTGTCACTTCAGTCTCCTACCCAGTACGGTACACATTTGTTTCTGATGACAACTGTTCAAAATGAGAATTATTTCCCTAATTTGTAGAAATTCCCTGTTAGGCTAGGTTTAGATGTGTGTCTCCTTACTGCCTGTTTTACCCCATTATTTCCAAACAAATGCATTGCATGCGGTTGTGGGGCGTTTGCAGCGTTTCCCAATTCACTTGATATATTGTATTATTTTTGCCCTGGACGTGATGCATCGCAGCTGAGGCATGTGAACACACCCTTCACTGCCATTTTTCAGCTTAAGGGGGGAGGTTGGGGGATGCAAAAAATGCAGCTCAACCATGCCTTTTTGGCATCTCCAACCTTTAGTCTGATCGAGGCCTTACATCCTGTTGCGTCTCCAAGGAAAGGAAGTATCCTGATAGGATGCAAAAAAAAGTTTAAACCCTTCACTACTCTATTAAAACTAAGAAAGAAAAAAAAAAGAAAAAAGTATTGGCTATACTGTGCATACTCTTTAAATAATATTTTCACGACAGTGGGCATTATAGTCGAGAACATTAAAAGCATGATTGCTACTTTTTAACATAATACGCTAAATTATATATTTTAATAACCTTAGGAAATGGAAAAATAAAACTGCTGCATTATTTCATATAGCACAGGGCACAGTTTGGAGGTGTCTGGTGCGTGCAACATGAAGCGCAGTTTACATGGTGAGGAAGTGGCTTAACCATTGCTGTAAAAGCTACATTGAATGGTTGCCAAACAGTAATTCATTAACTTGGAGAATTAGCATTGTCAGTTTTTGTTGGGTTCTTGAGTATCGGTGAGCGCTTAATAAATAGCTCAGGATACATTGTACCATCTTGTCAGAAGAGAGGAGGAAGGCTGTATAGGGAGGAAGGACATGCAGATTACCCAGAGACCATCAGAAGAAATACTAACCAACTGACAAAATACAGCATGGAAGGCAAGATTTTCCTTTTGCCTTGACAGTGGCCTGTAATCTGTTTTTACCACTGGAGAGAAGTAACCGGAGTCTGATGTAATGCAAAAATGTAATCTGGGAGTAAAGTTTATATGGTGATAAAATGCTGCATACTGCTGCGAAAACTAGGCATTGCTAAATTGTTTATGTCTTCTTGTGACTTATAACACAAGCAGCACATAAAGGGCTGATTTACATCTTTGCCTTGCAACTAGAAGAATTGAGTTTACAAAAATAACAATGCAGAGATTATGGGTGAATTAAGAGTTTAGTGCATTTTATTAAAGGTATGTGAAGGTTTCCATGTATCCAGGTCATGGTATACTAGTAGTAGTCAGTCTCATTCAACTGGACTTATCCTGCAATTATGAAATTGTTTTACTACTCATCCAAATGTCTTCTCGTTAATTGTTAAAGTTACATGGCTGAAGGTGTAAATTATAGTAGACTGTATGTTTCACAGATGATGTTGAAGGCTGCTATCCCCATGTAGGCATATTTGTTCCGGTTTGACATAGATGGTATCACATACCTGAAGGGAGACTCAAATGATGAAGGTGGCCTCTCTTGTATCTCCTGTCTAAGTACCCCTGATGGTGGAACAAAATGGTGGCAAGTGGGAGGAGACACATACGTGCCAGAAGATGTTGCTTACAGAAGCTCAGGCTGGAAATGCAAAACAGAAAGAACCAGCAGAATATACCGCAAGAAGAGTAGATAAGGAGAACCAGCAGAAGCTAAAGGGAGCCCTGGTTAGTCCACAGGTTCAGGGTGGCAGAGACCAACGGTGATCTCACAGGCAAGAATTGACATAGATGACTGAAGCTGACTCTAATACCGCGTACAGACAATCGGAAATTCCGACAACAAAACCGTGGATAAATTTCCGACGGATGTTGGCTCAAACTTGTCTTGCATATATACGGTCGCACAAATGTTGTCGGAAATTCCGAACACCAAGAACGCGGTGACGTACAAGACGTACGACGGCACTATTAAAGGGAAGTTCAATATTAATCGAGTTTGGTGAGAGACGATTCGTGCTTTTCAGCCTTATGCTTTTCAGTCCGCTACAGTGTGACAAATGTGCTATCTCCATTATGAACGCTAGTTTTACCAGACCGAGCGCTTCCATCTCGTACTTAATTCAGAGCATGCGTGGAATTTTGTGCATCGGAATTGTCCACACACAATCGGAATTAATGAGAACGGATTTTGTTGTCGGAAAATTTGAGAACCAGCTCTCAAATTTTTGTTGTCGGAAATTCCGACAGCAAATGTACGATGGAGTCTACACAGGGTCGGAATTTCCGTGTGTATGCGGCATTGGAGTAGTCCAGAACAGGCACTAGGTGAAAGCATGGAACAGAACCAATAGCAGAGTGACAGAGAAAGCCAAGGTTAAAAATGAGCAGGCAGCACGGTACCAAATCACCAGCTGAATCGAGGTCTTATAAGAGGCTGAAGTCAAAAAAGAGTAGGCAACTGTACTGAGCAGAATGCAACATCAGGTCAGGAGAGAGTCAGGTCATTAAGAGGAAGCATATGTAGGGCACATGTCAGAAAACAAAAAATTGAAGACTCTGGACAATGGGCATACACATGTGTCCATGCATATACACACATACACACATTGTGAAACGTGCATCTAGCCAGATGTAAAAATGTGCAAAATGTGCACCTCACTTTGCTGGAAAGGATGTCCTTTATCCTGATACTAAAGGGGTTCTGGTCTGCAGAGTTCATCTCCCTATATGGGGCCATCCATTTGTTGGTGGTAGTTTTGTCTCACAAATGTCTCAGGTCTTGACATTACTCTCTAAACCTGGCACAATACTTCCCTTCTGTTTGGGTGTTGGATCTTTTGGCTGTACAAGTTTCTATCTAATGGATTTCTTGGTTTGAAAAAAGTAATCAATACCCTATCCATTGTGACCATAATAAATGGTAAATAAAAAAATACCTAAGCATTGGTTATGTGATCGTTTCCAAAGAAAAGATAAAATCTAGGGGCACTCGTAGACTATTTTATTTTTTATTAGCAACATTGTATGGTTAAAGCATTAAAATCTTGAGCCAACATGCTTTGTCAATGCATGGGATATACACATGTAGCACCCTCCTAGTGTAGAGCAGGATGCTAGGTAAATTTATTTTGGTTCCCCTGTAATCAGTGGAGCAGGGGTTGATTATCTAGTTGCTCAGGGCTTCAAAGTCCACTATTCTGTTTCGTCCCCCTGTCTTATAAAGAATTCTAGAAGTATAGTGAGACATCTGACCAAACAAGCAGTCTGAATATTTCTGAGACTCCAGCCAATCCTAGGGGAGGTGTGCCCAGAAGATGGTGAGAGACAACTTATAATTAGTCTGAGGCCTGAGTTGGCAGTGTAGTGTCCCTGGGTCCAGTCCTGCAGCAGAAAACCCCTGTGAGAGGTCCTCAAGGAGGCCTTTACCAGGGATCAAGTTGAGTCTGGAGAAACTCACTGGAGAGAGCCAGGAAGAAGTAGGTGGAAAAGAGTCTAGCTGTCCTATGGTGATGTGAGTCTACACCTCCCTCATGAGGAAGAGCCGTGTAACCAATGATCCTGGGGTGAATAGATGACCCCAGTGCTTTTAACTCTGGAGGGAGTACAGATCACCAGCGCAGCCAGAAATTGAGAAGTCCTACAGTTATTAAGTCCTACAGTTTTCTGGGTATCCCATGCTCCATCTCCCTATCCCAGTTCATTGTTCCCACTAAAAACCCGAGCCTGTTTTTGAGACAGTGGAAGAATGAAGAAAATGCTTTGTGCCTGACTATGTGTGTTCTAAGCGGTGGGGAAATAGGACTGTATTCGCCAATGGCTCCCACATGGGGGAGTGCTACACATGCAAAAAGTACGTTGCCTAAGATTTTCGTTTTTTATCCTTGGAATGTTGCCAATATTAGGAAAAGACCTATAAATGCCCCTGGATTTTATCTCTTCTTTGGAATTGCTTATGAATACGGATTCACCGAAAAGTACTGGGTTCGAACTGAAAGACTGTTGGAAATTGATCCTTAGGGGCATCTTGAAGAGATTGGCAATATCAGTCTACTGCCTACTTTCAGGAAACCTTTGTATTAGTCATGTGATCTTAGCTGAAGCTAAGATCAAAGTTCAGGAGTTGGTACCGATTGGCTGACTCTGTCTGAATGTTGGCACTTTAGGACCCTAGCGTGAGATCACAGCCAATACCTGGGCAATAGGTCATGCCTGTGCCTTTTTTTTTTTTTTTTTTACTGACACCATCTGCATACTTTTTTTGATCACTGACTTACTAAGTGGTAAATTAAAAGGAGCAGCATAACAGATGGGTTAATTTTTCAGAAGGAGGTCAGGGATGCCACCTTTTTCTCATGACAAATTCCTTTTATAAATCTCCATTATGTTTTGTTCTAGCTCCAGCATTTGTATGATAAATGTTTATTTTTCCATTGTGCTCATTTCACTAAATATTATATTTCTGCTTATCTCTTAAAATCTTCCTCAGTTTATTTTATTGTTTGTTTTAAAAAATGTGCGCAGGAAAAACACATAAAATATAAATTTGGATTTGTCTATCATCATTTATATGTGAAATTGTAATGAACATGCTAATAATAATGCTGAATATTGTTTAATATTTATCTTAGAGCTGATAAGTTTTTCTGCTGCGTTTTCATGCAGAGGGAACTGCATACTTTCATCTGAATTAAATAAAAATTGTATTTATGGCAACAATGTAAATTTGATTTATTCTATTCTGTCTCTTTCTTTAAGTGGATTGCCAGATTTTTGTGGGTGTTGTGGGACCGTTACTCCTCACCATCCGAAGTCCTTTACCTTTTTCTCCAATTACTATAGGGACAATCCTTAGTCCTGGACAATGTGACATTAATGTACTGTAATGGTCTAAATTCTTTGCTGTCCAGAAGTACTGTGAGCTCAGGTTGGGGTAATTCTTGTTGGCCTGGGCCAAAATAAATGGGTTGGATGATGCTAGGAATCATTCAGCCCAGAAAAAGGCCAACACTGTATACATGAGCAATACATTAGTAGAGGCCAGTGCAGTGGCGTCGCTGGGGGGGGGTGCGGACACAGACTGTCCCACATGCCACAATCATCTCACTCTCCGCCTGGCTGCACTCACTGCAGACCGGGCTATAGCCGCCTCCTTCTTGGCTCTGATGTTTCATGTACACAGACCAGGAAGAAGAGCCGAGGAGGATGAAGAGGGACAGCGCACCACAGCACCAGCCCGGGGAAGAGGTATTGCATAGGAGGGGGACATCTATGCTGCCAGGAGTCATTTTAGGGAGGGGGTGAGGGTATGTACTAGGGGGTGCTTTGTTTTGAGTTAGAAATTACTTGTGCTAAAAGCAGGGGGGGATTTGACATTTAACCTCCCAGCACAATTCCTCTCCCCTCCTACAGCACCCCCTAGCACATATCCTCGAACGCCCACCCCCCAAAATCAAAGATCCCATCCCAGCTCCATCCATCTCCCCCTATCCCATCCCAGCTCCATCCATTCCCCTGATTCTATCCTGGGTCCATCCATTCCCGGGGGGGGGTGACACCTTGTTTTACTGCACCAGGTGATACCAACCCTAGTGACATCACAGGGTCAGTGTTGGGAAGGAGGAGAACATTTAATTAAGCTGTTTTTGTTTAATGCTAGGCTCCCAAATTTTTATAATTTTTATTTTTATTTTACTTCGGTTAAATTGAATTTAAAAGTAAACTTGTGCCCAGACTACGCTCATTAAAGTATTTAAATACTCTGTTCAAGTAGAAGAAAAAAACACCAAAAAAAGCCCCCATTTGCCTCTATATATATAATATATATTTTTTTTGCAAATTTAACAACAGAGACCCATAAAATCATAACTACTTTCCCCCCGGAAACCCAACTGTGCTGTTATCATTGAGGATTACTGTAATTGCTTCAAAGTACAAGCCGTTAGAGAGGTAAGTAAGGGATTGTTTTACTGCTTTTTAAGAATTTGTAACAACTTTGTTGTGGACATTGTTGGACATTGGCTAGTTGTGGTCATTGTGTGTGCTACACATGCCTAAAAATTTTAATCAAAGTATATTGGGTGTTTGTGGTATTCTCTGCCCTTCTGCCTTACTTACTGCTCTACGTCTCCTTTCCCTTGAATTGATTGGAAATTTCTGGTTGTCAAAATGACGTCCGGAGTTGCTGTTTAAATTTTTTTTCTAAAAGTCAGCAGCTACTAACAGTGTAGCTGCTGACTTTTAATAAGTATACTTACCTGTCCTACTCGCCCGCGATGTCGATCCCCCGATGGCGATCGATCGCTGCTGGCAGGTCCTGGCTCCCCCATCCTGGACCTGCCAGCATGCGCCACTCGCACGGCGCTTTGTGAATGGGCGGCTTGCCTCCTGGGATACACACAGTTCCCAGAAGGCAGCGCGCCCCATTCACAAGAAGAGAAAATGGAAGTTCTCAATCCGATGATAAGGAAGAGGCACATTAGGGGACTTCCGCATAGCAACGGGCATTTCAGGTGAGTATAATTTTTTTTTTTTTTCTATAAATTTTTTTTTTTATGAATTTTTGTGTAAAAAGATTTTCAGGGTGGACCTCCGCTTTAAATACAGCAGCTGGTACAGTTGCTGCTGTGAAAATTTTACCATTTTGCATAGTGCTTATTAACCCTAATTATAAATAATTAACTCCACCTTCCCCTTCTCTCTGTAGCTGTTATATTCCTGCAGATTTTTTTTTTTTAGTTTATTTCCATTTCTCTAACCATTAATATTTAAACAATTTTTCACTTGTATTATTTTTGTTTATTATTATATATTTTTTTGGTAGCAGATAAGAAACAACATAAAAAAGCCTTGCTTTCATTTATAAATAACCTTCTATTTACCAGAATCATATCTTTGGTGTCATTGTAACAGGGCAAACTATAGACTAAAAAATGCATACTTTTTATATTATCTTTATTTATGTTATTTTTAATATTTTAACACAACAGACCTAACAGGAGGTCTAGATAATACATCTTATCAGTGTTTATTGTATACACATTTTGCATCTTACACAATCCATGCACATAGTATAGAGATCATTGAAAAACCAAAGAAAGTTCGGAAAAAAAGATAAATACTTCAAATGCAATATTCTTGCTGAATGCAATTCAGGTTTCATTCTGTAATATCAGATAACACAGAATATGATACTAGGATTGCATGTGGGGAGATGGAAATGAAAATATCATAAGAAAAAGAGATATGATGAGTGATGAAGAATCTAAATAGTAGGTACATTCTATAAATACAGTGGTAAAATTATAAGTTCAAAAAAAGGAAAAGAAAAGAGAACCCATCCAGGACGGAATCAACTTTGGTCAAACTGTCATAAAAATTAACACCTATGTGAAACTCCAATACCAAATGGAATACTTGATTACCATAGACAGACTTTGTGTGTTTTATGTTACACTTTGTCATTAATAGTTTATTTTTTTACTATATTTTACTTATTGTATACAAAACTTCTATCGTATTGTTAAACATTCTTTTTCTTCAATACAAATTTATATTGGAAAACGAAAAAATTATTGAAACTCCAATTAGCTAGTAATGTCTAAAGTCTTAATAATCATCAATTAACCACTTCCCGACTGCCGCACACCGATATACGTTGGCAGAATGGCATGGGCAGGCAAATGGGCGTACCTGTAGATCCCTTTAAATTTGCCGCCCAGTGGGCGCGCGTGTGCCTCGGGAGTGTGCTCGCGGGTCCCGGGAACTCGATGTTCGCCGGCGGCCCGTGATTGTGGTCAGGAGAGGCAGAACGGGGAGATGCAAACAAGGCATTTCCCTGTTCTGCCTAGTGACAGGACCGAGATCTACTGCTCCCTGTGATCAGGAGCAGTGATTACTGTCTTGTCACTGGTAGTCCATCCCCCCCACAGTTAGAACACATCCCTAGGACACACTTAACCCCTTCATCGCCCCCTAGTGTTTTACCCCTTCCCTGCCAGTGTAATTTATACAGTAATCAGTGGCTATTTATAGCACTGATGGCTGTATACATGACAATGGTCCCAAAAATGTGTCAAAAGTGTCCGATGTGTCCGCCATAATGTCGCAGTCATGATAAAAATCGCAGATCGCCGCCATTACTAATAAAAAAGAAGAATAATAAAAATGCCATAAATTACCTCCTATTTTGTATTTTTGCAGATGCTATAACTTTTGTGCCATCCAATCAATATACGCTTATTGTGATTTTTTTTTTACCAAAAATATGTAGAAGAATACATATCGGCCTAAACTGAGGAAATTGTATTTATTTTTTTTAAATTGGGGATATTTATTATAGCAAAAAGTTAAAGATATTGTGTTTTTTTTTTAAATTGTCGCTCTTCTTTTGTTTATAGTGCAAAAAATAAAAACCACAGAGGTGATCAAATACCACCAAAAGAAAGCTCTATGTGTGGGAAAAAAAGGGCATACATTTTGTTTGGGCACAGTGTCGCACGACCGCACAATTGTCAGTTAAAGCGACGCAGTGCCGAATCGCAAAAAATGGCCCGGTCATTGGGCAGCCAATTCTTCCGGGGCTGAAGTGGTTAAGCCTCATGATTACTTAGATGGGGAGAATCTATCCTCTAGCTGAGTTGGGATTGTTCTTGGAGCACTAACTGATTTGTTAAAAACAGAAGAACTACCGTATTTATCGGCGTATAACACGCGCCGGCGTATAACACGCACCCCAAGTTTAGGAGGGAATTTTAAGGAAAAAACTTTAGGAGGGAAGATTAAGGATAAAAACTTACATTTAAATGCCCAGCCTTGCCCAGTGTCCATCTGCAGCCTTTCCCAGTGTCCATCTTCAGCCTTGCCCAGTGTCCTTGCAGCCTTGCCCAGTGTCCTTGCAGCCTGATTGTTTAATATTTACCGCCGCGGCACCGATATATACAGAGCCGGATGTCCTGTGTACTCGGCTCCTCTCGCAGTCCCGCCCAGTTCCGCCCCTTGGCCAGGCTCTTATGATGGACATAACACAGGTCCAATGGCAGGACAGGGTGTGACTGCGAGCGGAGCCGAGCTTAGCCGAGTGCACAGTACATTCGGCTATGTGTATCGGCGGCGCTCGCTCCTCTCTTCCCCTCACAGACAACGGGGATCGGCGTATAACACGCACCCACGAATTCCCCCTGATTTTAAGGGGAAAAAAGTGCGTGTTATACGCCGATAAATACGGTATATTGGATCCATGTAGACCATATTATATAGAATTTATCTCAACAACCCTTCCTTGACGCCTTCAACACACTCTCTCCCTCAAATCCCTTCAAAAGCGAAATGTTAGAAGCACATATCGTTGTTATCCCCAAAGAAGATAAGGACCCCACCCAAACTGGAAACTATAGACCAATCTCATTATTGAATGTAGATGTCAAAATCTTTTCTAAGATTTTGGCAAACAGACTCTTACCGCTTCTCCCTTCCTTAATCTCTCATGACCAGACCGGCTTTATCCCTGGACGGGAAGCCAGGGACAACACTGTTAAAGCAATAAACTTACACCATCTTATGACACAGACAACCCAAAAAGGCCTGTTTTTGTCACTCGATGCGGAGAAGGCGTTCAACAGAGTAGCTTGGGACTATATGACAGCGGTTCTGAGGGCCATAGGATTGGGCCCATATATGTTAGGCCTAATCCTGTCACTATACACGGGACCATCTGCTAAGGTACGGGTCAACAATACTCTGTCGAACGCCTTTCCCATCGGAAATGGCACAAGACAGGGCTGCCCCCTGTCCCCCATCCTCTCTGTACTCACGCTTGAACCATTCCTCCGTAAACTGACATACAACACAGATATCCAAGGTATAAGTTCCTCCAAAAGAGAATATAAATACGCTGCTTTCGCAGACGATATTTTGTTGTTCCTGTCAAACCCACTGATCTCCCTACCGAACCTTCTTTCTGAATTTAAACAATTTCAGTTCCTCTCCCACCTTAAAATTAATTTCTCGAAATCCATTGCCCTTAATATTACACTACCTCAACATATAGTTGATCAATGTAAGGCTAACTTCCCGTTCCAATGGAAACAAGACTCCATCACATACCTAGGGATACAACTCCCTTCCAAACTCTCAAACCTCTACGCTAAAAACCATGTTCCTATCCTACACAGACTATCCTCCGATCTTGAAACCTGGAACAAACCGCTTTTCTCTTGGTTTGGCAGAGCAGCGATCCTCAAAATGAATGCCCTCCCGAGAATACTCTATATATTACAGGCGATCCCTATACATATACCTCCGGCCTTTTTTAAATCTTACAGAAACATATGCACTAAATTCTTATGGGGGAACCGTAGACCCAGAATCATCTTTACGCAGCTCACCCAACCTAAAAGACTTGGGGGCATAGGCCTCCCCAACCTTCTCAATTATTACACTGCTACACACCTTACCAGGATAGTGGACTGGAATACTCAATCTCTCCACAAAGATTGGGTTTCCCTAGAAGCATCTTTTTCTGCTCTCCCTTTGGAGTCTCTCCCATGGATACTCCCACCCCACGTCCCTTCTGAATTACGCGTACACCCACTTATAGGCCCAACCTTGCAATGCTTCAAAAAGCTTTGCTACCAATCACCCATATCTTCGATTCCCAGCCCACTGACACCTGTAAAAATGAACCCTGGGTTCCCACCAGGTATGCACGCAAAGTTTCTTACCGATAACTGGACACAGAGCCCAATTAGATCACATCAGTTCTTCCTCCGGGGCAAACTATTGTCAACATCCCAACTCTCCTCCCAACTAAACAAGCCACCCATTCCCCCTTGGACATATATTTTAATTGCTCATTTTCTAAAATCCCTTAACAAGAATATTCAATGTTCCAGAGAACTCACCCCTTTCGAAAAGCTATGTATCCAAACGACACCCCAATCTCAGCTAGTGTCTACCACACATGAACTCCTCTTCGCCGAGATGAAAGCTAATGAGACCTTAGCCTGTAAGAACTGGGAGTCAGACCTCTCTGTATCTCTCTCAGCGGAACAATGGGAACACATTTTCCTCAACATACATAAAGGGTCGACGAATGTGTCGACCCAGGAAAACAGCTTTAAGATCCAATCTAGATGGAATCACACGCCCACCCTCCTGCATAAATTTAATCCCACTATCCCAGAGGTCTGCTGGAGATGTCTCCGGGAAAGGGGAACCCTTCTCCATATCTGGTGGTCCTGTCCATCTCTAAAAGACTTCTGGGAAAAGGTATGCCATATAACCTCTCGAGTCACTTCATATCATTTGGACCTTTCCCCTTCTCAATTCCTTCTTCACCACTCACCCCTGTCGCACAATTCCTATCACAAATCCCTAGCAATGCATATGATCAATGCGGCAAAACAGTGTATCCCTATACACTGGAAATCGACTCACCAACCAACCCTAAAAGAATGGTTTAACAGAGTATGCAAAATTGAGGAAATGGAAAATCTTATACATATTGCAAGAGAGACTCCGTCATCATTTAGTAAAAAATGGGCCTGCTGGTTACAATATAAAACGACACCAGAATATGCAAACTCCCTGAACCCTGACAAAGGATAAATTACTCCTCTGAGAATTGCCATTAAAAATCTACGACATGCCAGGATCTTCCCTTAACCCTAAACCTTACAAGTACACCTCTCTCCTCCTATAACTTCCCCTATACAGATCCGCCCCTATTTTCTCATAACACACCCTTTGAACACCCCAAGTGGTCGGGGAAGTCAGAGACGGACCCTCTGCCAACGCCATCCCCTCCTGCCTCACTCCCCTCGATCCCCACCCCACCCCCTCTCCTTCCACCACTTACCCCCTTCTACCTTCTCATCCACACGCTTCTGTAAAATACAACCACTAACATAGCTCCAGCCTACACTCCCTCATTCATACACTCTCAACGAAATAAATCTGTTTGTAGCTCCTTCTCTCCCTTCCTGCCATATTGCACCTGCTGGCCTTTCCCTCCCCCACAGACCAAAAGTCCACAACGACATCCGTGAACCTACCTAGCTCTAACCTACCTACAGGCTCTATCTCCGTCAACGGTATTGGACTTTGACTAGACCCCACAATTACCTTGAATTAAGGTAACCCACCCCAACACGGCCTAGCTCATGAAGGATGCACATAGCCATTTCATTTTCACTACCCGCAAGTTGAATTGTATATGACACATGTAATTCATCCCTGTTTTGTGGTTGTATTAATGCCTTATTGTACTACTATTGTCCAAGATATCTGTAAATGCTTTTTACATTTCAATAAACTATTTGAGAAAAAAAAAAAAATAATAATTTATCATAGCCTATTGCATTAGGGTGTGCACCCCAAGGCTGAAACACACACGGGTGTGTGTTTATATAAACTATATATATATATATATTTACACACATACACACACACACACACTCTTATAAACAAATGTAAAAAATAAAAAACATTTTAAAATGTATTAAAAACATGGACAGTGTCAGTAGAGCAGTGGACGTGTCAGTAGGGCAGAGATTGGTGTCAGTAGGGCAGTGGACGGTGTCAGTGTTTTTTATTATTTTTACAATTTTTTTAGGAACCCTGTTGGGGGGCTTTGGTGAAATATCAGCAGGGGGAATCCATGCCCACCGGGCACACCCACTGTGCATGCCTATCTGGTCTTTACAGGTAAATATCCATTGTTCTGACTCCATAATGCTCAATACCTTTATAATTCACCCTAGTTAAAACGTCATTGTCTTTCCAATAAATTGGTAATGAACTTTGGCTGCATTTAAAAGATGTGGCAATACACTCTTTGTATAATGGCTAAATGTGGATTGTGTGTAAATGAAGTAGGAAATTCATCAGAGAATCTGGAAAGTCAACATCTAATATTTGTGGACCTGACATCTAATGTCCATCCAAAAGTGACAGATATTGGGGCAATCCCACCAAATAGGTTCCTCTTGTCTGCGTCCCCTCCAGCAAAGAGAAGATGTAGAAGAATTAATGCTAACTAGCTTAGAAAGCACTTGATAATGCAAGGTGAGTATTTTATAGATATTTTCCTGCGTTTTGGATCTTGTGGACTGTGGAGGATGTATGTGTCATTCGAAACATCTGTTGTATTTGTGAATCTGAGAAATCACATCCTAAATCCCTTTCTCAATCTCAGAATTGTGTATATTAGAGATAATATGTTGCAAGATTAGTCCTCAGCAGCACAAATTCATTCATACATGGTTAGGGTGGACAATGGGTTAATATTAGACACTTGTGGAGAAAATGAAATGATGTATCATTATTCATCCATTACAAATTTCCCATACCGCTTTCTTAGAGTTTTCAAAGATATCATCTTATTATCTTAGGAGAAATTTACCACAACGTGCTTCACCATTTCTCACCCAAGTCCTAAAAAAAAGGAAAGGTGTTCACACGGGTAAAGCAGGAGAATTCTCCTTTGGTGGACAAAAGAGACACTGGGGCTGATTTACTAAAGGCAAATAGACTGTGCACTTTGCAAATGCAGTTGCACTCATTTTCCTTAGTAAATGTAGAGTGGTGAAGCTTCACTTTGTAAAGAATACCCAATCAGGTGCAAGGAAAAAAAATATATACAGTATATGCTTGCACATGATTGAATGATGGAAATCAACAGAGGTTTACCATATTTACTAATCTCTGGGGAAAATGAGTGAAAGGTGAAAAACACGAAGATTTACAAACCCTTCAATGAATGATTTGTGGGGTGAATTCTTTGCACATTGTGATCAAGTACTACTCCAAACATATTTTTTATTTATTTTTGTGACTAAGATGCCAACTCAGAGATGACGAAACCATGTTAGACCCCTTTCACACTGAGGGCGTATTGCAGGCACTATAGCGTTAAAAATAGCGCCTGCAATCCGCCCTCAAACAGCTGCTCCATTGTCTCCAGTGAGAAAGCCCGAGGGCTTTCACACTGGAGCGTTGCGCTAGCAGGACAGTAAAAAAAAGTCATGCTAGCCGCATTTTTGGAGCAGTGAAGGAGCGGTGTGTTTACCGCTCCTCCACCGCTCCTGCCCATTGAAATCAATGGGACAGCGCGTCTATACCGCCCGCAATGCGGCCGCTAGCGGGGGTTAAATGCACCCCGCTAGCGGCCAAAATGCGCCGCAAATCCGCCCATAGCGTCGGCGGTAAAAATAGCGGTGTTTTACCGCCGACGCTATAAGCGCCTCAGTGTGAAAGGGGTCTAAGGGTTTGTTCTCACTTTGGTCTCTGAAGAGCATTCCACTTTTGGTGTTCTCTTCAGAAAGCATTTGAAAGGCGGTGAGGAGGTGTTGTATCGTCTCCTCATCATCTGCTTCAACACCTTGAACCTCGCACTAGTAGGCTGCAACCATATTTATTGCACGTGGTTCTGGGCCACTTGCAGAACAGGCCCCTTCACTTGAATTGGTTGTGCTTGGCAGGCACTACCCCTGCTGAAAGGGACAGGTGGTGTTATTTCTGCCAGAGCCACAGCATGTGTACACCCCCAGGCCACTGCCTCTGCAGCTAAAGGGGGAACATTTAGGAGGAAGTAAAAATGTGGTTCAACTTTGGAGTTCTACTGCCCCTTAACCACTAGTATGAGCAAGTCCTGAGGAAGAGGCAAGCCCTTAAACCACGTTAGACTGCTGTACTGATGGATATGTGATATGCCGCATCATGGACCTAAAGCTGCTGTCTTTTTTGAAAAGCTGTGTCACATGCATCTATTTGTGGATATAATACTTACCTCTTTATTTATTAAAGACTTATATTGAGTATAATGCACTAAGCCTGTGCGCCCTCTGTTTTATTTTGTGACTTCTGAGTACAAACTCCTAGTGGCTGTGCAGTTCTTGGCTGTGTTCCAAAACCTCTCACAGTGAAACTTGCTACAAAGTTACAACGTTGATCACTGGGGGAGAGGAGACTGAGGAAAAGCTTCCTCCTGCATGCAGCAGACTGCAGTGCCTGGACAAGGTTATCTAGAGCCCAAGGCGAACATGCCAAACTGCACCCCCCCCAATATGTATGAGCATTATGTGTCAGCAAAAATCCCCCCCCCCCCCAAAAAAAAAAAACAATGTGAGCGCTAATCTGCATGCTTAGCTCAAATCCTCTAATTTCACATATGCTCCCAGCACAACCCCCCCCCCCCCAAACTAATTACTGTTTCCTAGCAAAAATACTCTACCCCTCAAATTTTATCCCCCTGCCCCACTCCAAATCCCCCCTTCCAGCACAAGTTCCCCTCTTTCAATTTCCCATTCTAGCACAAATCTCCCCCTCCAAATGTCCCCTCCTAGCACACATTCCCCCCAATCATTCCTACTAGCACAAACCCTCCTCCAAAAAAATTCCCCTCCTAGCACAAATCCCCCCCCCACAATATTACCTTTTGCAGCACCCCCAAATCCCCCATCCTAGCACAAATCCTCCTCCCCATTTTTCCTCCCAACACAAATCCCCTCAAATCACCACTTCTAGCACACCTCCCCAAATCTCCCCTCCTAGAACAATTCTTACCTCCACCCCCCCCCCAAATTTACCCTCCCAACACAAATCCCCACTCCCTAATCTTTTTGTGGTGCCCCTGAACCTCACATGATACCACAGTGCCCAGAGCAGTCATCCCTACTGCCCACCCCTTGTCCCGGCCCTGGCAGACTGATTACATCATCTCAGCCTAGGCAAAGTCACTGCAGTGGAAATTAATGGGGGACTTTTTAATGATAAACGATACAAGTGTTTTTTTTTTTTTTAAATAGTAAACTGTTTTTATACAATGTGATATTAAATTGTAGATTTGAAAAGTTACTGAAAGATCCACCAAAAATAAAAGGTACACAAACTGAATTTCTTTTTCGTACATCACGGGACACAGAGCGACATAGTCATTACTAATGGGTTATATAGTTACCGTCAGGTGCTGGCACTGGCAACTTCCAAAACCGGAAGTACCCTCCCCTATATAAGCCCCTCCCATCCGGGAGCACCTCAGTTTTTTGCCAGTGTCTAAGGTGTTGGCCAAGAAGAAACATGTGTTTTTCACTGAGCTTGCGTACAGGTTCTTTTGGGCCTCAGTAAGCTATTCCGGATCCGACCAAAAAAGCTTCATAGCTAAACGGTCGGTACCCGGGCCTTGCAGAGAAGAGCAAGGTTCTGCCTGTAATGCTTCTCTTAGGAGAGCTGGACCCTGGGATCCAGAGCTCTGGTCATACCCACGACCAAGATGTTTTCTGTGCAGGGTGCTATACAGGTCCAGGGGAGTGGAATCCTTGGGAACCCGGTCCCTGAAGGTTTGATTACAATGCCTGCCGTGATAGGTGAAGTTTGGGCTTTTGTGGACCAAACAAAGTCCTGCGGCGGGGAACAGGTAAGTGGGGGCCCCCAGGAACTTGGTTCTATTGGGGGACCCCCAAGCCTAATTTGTCTTTCTGTCTGTTACCTAACGGTATTCCCGCTAATATCTGTGCATGCCTGTAACTACTAAAAAAATGTAATAATTTTTAATGGTGGTCAAGAAAAAAAAAAAAAAAAAAGAATGTTTTTTTATATATATGTTTAGTATATTAAACTGCGGTACCTGTGTTTGTCCACTAGAGGCCGCTGTGGAATGTTTTTCTTGTCATATGGACTAGTTTCTTCTCAGAGAGCAAAGTCCAGGCAGCTGGTGAGTTCTCCTACAGGAAACTGTTTCCTCTGCCATGTTGCAGTGTTCGTCTATCCCCCGGCCTGCGGCAAAGGGGGCCCTGGCTCCTGTCCCTGGTTTCCATGTTTGAAAATTAGCGCCGAGGCGCACGTGGCCGCGCGCGTGCGCGTGCACGCGCCTCTATATATAGAGGTGGCCGGAAAAAGGGGCGGGGCCTGGGGGATGACGCTCTGTGCGCGCCGCAGCGCTTCTGCGCATGTGCGGGCGTCCCAGCAGGTTTTTAAAAAGCCACATTATTGCAGTAAGCTGGCTATGAAGTACAGAGACAGAGCTGGCAACATTTAAAGGCATACAGCAAGCGGTTGATACAGGCATCCCCTAGAAAGGCACATTAGTAGACACCAACTGTGATATAGCAGCAATTGTGCTAGACTATTCTCAGTAAAAGTGGTGTATTACGGCTGGAATACCTCAGCTTTAGGCTTAGGAATATGCCGTCCAGTAGCTCCGGAACTGAATCTTCCAGGAAGCGAAGGGGGTCTCATCGGGCTCTGAGGATCTTGGGCATACTCCTGCTGCACCAGTCTCCCCTGAAGTTCAGAGGTAAGTGACCGTAGAGACCCCGCAGGGGTACTTGGTACTGTGGCTGTCCTCAGTCACCTGCTCCTGTGTATGTAACAGAGGAGGTTTTTTCCTCAGCTCTGGGAGGATTAGAGAGAGATTGTCAAAATTTATCGCTGCCTCCCTGTCAGGGAAAGCACGCCCGATCTCCGTCTCCTCCTTCAGAGTGCCTGTTAGCAGAGCAACAGTCCCATACAGGGATCGACCTGCCTGAAGGGGATCAGGATAAGGTTGATTCTGTTATAGAGGAATCAACAGTGGGGGAACCTTTTCTCAGCATCTCAAGCTGAAAGATTATGGGTTCAGTCTCTGACTAACATGGTCCGATCAGCATTTAAAAATGCACCTTGCGGAACCATCAACCACTACTGTATCCTCGTTGGGGTCGCTAGAAGCCCCCAGACTGTTTGTTCTTTTCCACTTCACCCTTTACTGAAAGGGCTCATTTACCAGGATTGGGAACGTCCTGAGAAAATATTTATTCCCCCAAGAGATTTCCGGTGGTCTATCCCATGGAGGATAAGTTCATCAAAAAAAAAAAAAAAAAAAAAAGTGGAAGGTCCCTACAGTGGACGCAGCCATCTCTTGTATGTATAAATCACTGACATGTCCAGTGGATAATGTCCAAATGTTCAAGAACCCAATAGATAAAAGATTGGAGTCCTTATGAAAATCTGCTTGGTGATACAACCAGCAGTAGCAGCTATTGGGGTCTGCTAAGCAGTGAAGGATCAGTTGAAACAGGTCTTGAGGGACTTGACAGATCAGCAGGCTTTGCCCTAGCTGATCTACCTAGAGCCTTAGGCTTTGCGGTTGACGCCATAGAGGATTCAGTCCATCAGGCCTCCCGCCTTACGCTGTCTATAGTACATATGCGTAGGCTCCTATGGCTCAGAAACTGGTCTGCTGAAGCTCCCTGTAAAGAATGGCTGGTTAGCGTCCCATTTCATGGTGAACGCTTATTCAGGGAAAACCTGGACAAATATATCCAGAAAATTTCCAGCGGTAAAAATACGCTCTTGCCGGTTAAAAGCAGAGTTAGAGGTCCCTCTTTAAGAGGCCTGCTTCTCCAGTCCCTGGGGCGGCTGTGTAACAGTTCCGACGGCCTCCTCGGTCAATTCCCGGGGATAAAAAACAGGGACAATAGCAGGGTAATGAGAAACCCTGGGTCAGGGGAGGTACAAAACCTCCCCCAAAGTTAAATTCATTGAAGGGTCCCCCACTCAGTCGGGTGGGGGGAGGACTCCAGTTGTTCGCAAGAGACCGGGCGGGACACGATCAAGACAGATAGGTGCTCTCCGCAGTATGTTGGGGATACAGTTTGGAGTTAAAAGACTCTCCTCCTTCCCATTTTTGAGGTCAAATGTGCCAAGGGATCCCCGGAAGAGAGAGTCCCTCCTGTTGGCACTAGAACAACTATTGCTCCAAGGAGTAATTATGGAGGTTCCCCTGGAAGAATGAGGGTTTGGGTTTTACTCAAACCTCTTTACAGTCCCGAAGCAAACGCGGACGGGAGGCCCATATTAATTCTAAAAGGGCTATACAAATTCCTGTATATCAGGACTTTCCGATGGAGTCGATCCGCGGTGGCCACTGCCCTACAAGGGGAGGATTGGTTAGCCGCGATCGACATCAAAGATGCTTATTTGCACATTCCCATCTTTCCAGTCCACCAAAAATTTCTACGCTTTGCAGTAGAAGGGCGCCATTTTCAGCAGAGCCTTACCCTTCGGTTTGGCCACAGCACCACGAGTGTTTACAAAAATTCTGGCTCTTTATTGGCCAATCTAAAAACACAAGGTGTAATGATAATGGCATATCTAGATGAATTGTTGCTGATAGACCACTCAGTGAAAAAACTAGACGTGGTCGTTCACAAGACAATCAAGTATCTGGAATCTCACGGTTGGATTATCAACCGAGACAAGTCAGCCCTAAAAAACAGTCAAAAGTCTGGAATACTTGGGGCTAAGGTTGGATTCAGGCCAGAGAAAAATATTCTTGCCTCGAGGAAAGGTGTTGTCTTTGAAAGATTTGATCCACTTAGTGGGTACAAAAAAGACAGCCGTCCATACGCCTGTGCATGAGGCTGCTGGGAAAAATGGTGGCATCATTCGAAGCAGTACCCTACGGTCAATTCCATTCAAGGAATTTGCAAGGGGCCATACTGTCAGCCTGGAACAAAACAGTTCAGGCCCTAGACTTACAATGTCCTTGTCCCCTTCCGTTCGCAAGAGCCTCCGTTGGTGGTTGGTTCCCCAGAATCTGGAAAAAGGGAAATCCTTCAGTCCGATTTCTTGGCAGGTGGTCACTACAGATGCCAGCCTTATAGGCTGGGGGGGCAGTACTGGAGTAATGGTCTCTCCAGGGCAGATGGTCGGATGCAGAAAAGGCCCTGCCCATCAATCTCTTAGAGATACGAGCAGCCCGGTATGCCCTAGTAGCATGGACATCCAAACTCCAAGGGTCCCCTGTCAGAATTCAATCAGACAATGCCACAGCAGTGGCATATATCAATCATCAGGGGGGCACCAGGAGTCGTGCAGCCCAGAGGGAAGTAAATTACATCCTGAAATGGGCAGAAAGATATGTCCCAGCCATATCTGCGGTATTCATTCCAGGAGTGGAGAATTGGAAGGCGGACTTTCTAAGTCGCCAGCAATTATGCCCAGAGGAAGGGTCCCTTCACCCCGAGGTTTTCTGGACAATATGTCAGCGGTGGGGAACATCGGATGTAGACCTTCTAGCATCCAGATTCAATGCAAAGGTGGACAGGTTTGTCTCTCAGACAAGGGATCCCCTAGCTTGCGGCTCGGATGCCCTAGTGTTCCCTTGGGATCAGTTCAAGCTGATATATGCATTCACACCGCCACAATGGTTACCTCGATTAATCCGCAGAATCAGGGTAGAAAAGAAACCAGTGATTCTGGTGGCTCCAGCGTGGCCCCGAAGAGCGTGGTACGCAGAGATTGTAAAATGTCAGTGGGGAGTCCTTGGACTCTCCCACGTCGTCCGGACCTGCTTTCGCAAGGACCGATATACCACCCTTCCTTACCAGCCCTAGGTTTGACGGCCTGGCTATGAAAGCCCACATTCTAAAAAAGAGAGGGCTCTCTAATGCTGTGGTATCTACCATGATCAATGCCAGGAAGCCGGTATCCAGGCAGATCTATTATAGAATCTGGAAGGCGTACATCGCCTGGTGTGAGGCCAAGAAATGGCATCCACATAAATACGTAATAGGTAGGAGTCTGGACTTCCTACAGTGGGCTGTAGATAGGAAGCTTGCCTTGAGTATTATCAAAGGTCAGTTTTCGGCCTTGTCAATATTTTTTCAAAGGCCCTTGGCTTCGCATTCACTAGTCAAAGCCTTTATACAAGGAGTGATGCGTATTAGTCCTCCGGTTAATATTCCCATATGTCCATGGGATCTAAACTTGGTTCTGTCGGTTCTACAGAAACAACCATTTGAACCATTACAGCATATTTCTTTGGTTCTTCTCACCAGGAAATTGATTTTTCTAGTAGCTATTTGTTCGGCTAAAAGAGTGTCGGAATTAGCCGCTATGTCCTGTAAGGAGCCATATCTGGTTATCCATAAGGATAGAGTAGTCTTACGCCCTCATCCAGCCTTTCTTCCTAAGGTGGTATCGAGGTTTCATTTGAACCAAGATGTGGTTCTTCCTTCTTTTTTCCCCAAACCTACTTCGGTAGAGGAAAAGTTATTGCATTCTTTGGATGTAGTAAGAGCAGTTAAAGCTTATCTAAAAGCCACTGCTCAGATTCGCAGAACGGATACTTTGTTTATTCTGCCGGAAGGCCCCAGAAGGGGTCAGGCAGCGTCAAAATCGACTTTAGCCAAGTGGATTCGACAGGTCATAATACAAGCCTATGGCTTGAGAAATAGACCGCCTCCGTTCAAAGTTAGGGCGCACTCCACGAGAGCAGTTGGAACTTCATGGGCAGTGCATCACCAGGCCTCCCTGGCTCAAATCTGTAAGGCCGCAACATGGTCTTCAGTACACACGTTTACTAGGTTCTACCAGGTGGACGTTAGAAGTCAGGAGGATGTCGCCTTTGGGCGCAGTGTGTTGCAGGCCGCAAAAGATCCTCATGTCTGATAGCGCTCAGCTTATATATGGTGTATCCCCCCCCTCATTTGGCATTGCTTTAGGACATCCCATTAGTAATGACTATGTCGCTCTGTGTCCCGTGATGTACGAAAAAGAAAATAGGATTTTTATAACAGCTTACCTGTAAAATCCTTTTCTTGGAGTACATCACGGGACACAGAGCTCCCACCCCTCTTTTGGGGACACTTATTGCTTTGCTACAAAACTGAGGTGCTCCCGGATGGGAGGGGCTTATATAGGGGAGGGTACTTCCGGTTTTGGAAGTTGCCAGTGCCAGCACCTGACGGTAACTATATAACCCATTAGTAATGACTATGTCGCTCTGTGTCCCGTGATGTACTCTAAGAAAAGGATTTTACAGGTAAGCTGTTATAAAAATCCTATTTTTTTTTTCCACAGCTGAATTATGAGTGGTTGCACAATTGTACAAAATATAAGTAAAATTTATATTGTCTCAGTCAGAAAATAACAGATTGGTGTTAACAGTTGCAGTAACATCTTTACATTTGTCCTTGCTATTCTCTCAGTATAAATCAGTAAATTCTCCCAGTAAATCAGTATGTTTCCAGACTTCTCTCAAGCCCCTGTTCTTCCTGAATAAAAGCCATATGACATTCTTGCCCAATATAGAACAATTACAGCCAGGATCCAAGCTCAACTCGGAGCAAAAACTTTATCGTTCAATTTCAGACACAGTAGGTAGAATTCATTAAAAAAATACTGCTGGGGAGGTAATGGGCATTACAGTCCAAATGCTCTTATACTCCAAGGTAATTTTTATAAAGATGCTGATCACAACAAGTTACATTTTAATAATCTAGTTCTCGTCTTGCAGACTTTGGATAGTCGGAGACTCTACAGTCCAACAATTAACCTGTGAGGCACCCACAAGCAAATGTAAACTCATTGTGGTAGACATGCTTTGAATGTTTTACACAATATGCTGAGTTAGGAAAATTGCAGAAGAATAATGCATGAAAAATTCTATCTCTGTTTAAAATATATTATGAATGGCTACAGTTGAAAATTAACTTGGATGCCCCATGCTAAATCAAATTTGTATTATTTTTGTCAATTTATATTCTCAAAAGAAAAAGAACCAGGGATGAACATGGACATTAAATTGGTAGCCACAAGTAGACCCAAGATGAGAAAGAGAGCACTCAATTACATAAAAATCCAAATTTATTTAACATTGTATAAAAACATATTAAAACACATATTGAAATATCAAAATTGTGTGGTGTTGGACAAAACCACACAATTTTGATATGCATTTCAATATGGTGTTTTAATATGAGATATAGAAATCAGAGTTGTTTGGCCCCCAAACCAAAATTCCGAGAGGTAAGGTAAACTGGACTATCTCGGTACAGATTTCAAAGATAGAATCAAGTGTAGAAACACATGTATAGAAAAATATAAATGAAGTTTTATTAATACACAATCAATAACACTAAATCTTATACAGATTAAAAGCATGGTGGCAATCCATACATATCCCCAAAATAAAAGTCCCCAAAAGGGGAGAATCACAATGGAGTTGTGGGTCGCAAGAGGCTTCTCGACTAGTTTTGCGGTCTAATGCCGCTTCGTCAGGAGAATATCTGTAATTTGATTAACAATTTAATCAGAAAACGATACAATTCAAAAGTACAGTCTCATGTATAAAAACAGCAATATAATGTACATGGGGAAAAGAGGAGCAGACCTGCTTACCTATAGCCCCTGCCAGGCTGGGACGGCAGACGCCACCAAAAAGTGTCCCCCCATGACGACTAGGGGGGACGTGCCAAATATGAAAATCTAAATAGACAATATAGAACAGTTGATACACATGACCAGTGATATATAGGGGTTGGGAGTGGGTGGACGTGAAGTGTCAAAAAGGTTGTGATGAAACCAACACCACCAAGTCACAAGGGGACCCCAATGAAAACGGAGGGGGAGATTAAGTGTATGGGTGAAGTGTGATGAGTGAAGGGTGGTGAAAGAAAAAAGTGGGGAATAGTGAAGAGGGGAAGGAATGGAAAGGAAAGGGGAGGGGGAAGGAGGGGGAAAGAGGGGGGGTACGAGAGAAGCAAAGGGGGAAAGGGAGGACGGGGGTAGTTAGAGGGAAAGGAGAAGGGTGGGTAAAGACAGGGGGAAAGGAAGGGAAAAAGAGGTAAAGGTAAAAAATAAGAGGAAAGGAGTGGAAGGTAAAAAAAGAAGGGGAGAGAAAATTAGGAGGGAATAGAGGGGGGGGGAATGAAGAAGGAATTGGGGAAAGGGGATATGAGGGTGGAATCGGGGGAGGGGGAAAGGAAAGGGGAAAGGGAAGGGAGCAGGGGAGGAAAGAGAAGAAGGAGAGGGGAAAAGGGAGAAGAAGGGAGCGTAATGAGGAAGGGAAGAAAATGGGGGGAGGGGAGAACACCTCCGATTTCTTTATCTCTAATTTCTTGGACGATGGTACTATGGCTTTATAATATATTACACATATTTCCCAGAGGTCATATTGCTATTTTATGTGTTTTAGTATGTTTTTTTTTATACAATGTTAAATAAATTTTGATTTTTATGCAATTGAGTTCTCTCTTTTTCATCTTGGGTCTACTTGTGGTTACCAATTTAAAGTCCATGTTCATCCTTGGTTCCTTTTCTTTGCTTATATTTTGGATGTGGTGCCACATTCTGAGTCATGTCTCAACCACTTTTCATTATATTCTCAAAAGACTTTCGGGAGAAAAGACTAAAGGTAGCTTCTGCCTTCTGCTATTGCCTGAGCACATTACCTTGACTGCTGATGCCACCAGGCCCCATCTTTCTTAGTATCCCTCTTGAGATTAAAAAATAAATAAAAAAGTTCTGGTTGCTTTGGCCCTATTATCTAGTTAGGGCTCCATGAGCTTCTCATACAATTCTGCAAAATGTTGCAGCACTTACCCTGCTGTAGTACATACTTTTTTGGGAGGCTGGCTCTGATTCCTATTGACTTCAATTGGATTTTAGGCTCAAAAATTCTGATTTTTCAATGGTTTATGAACTTCTTTTTTTTTTTTAAATGGTTGAACTCCAACTGAAATTTGCTAATTTTATAAGCTGATCCCTAAAGTGGACAGCATTTTCATAGTAAGGACTCGGAGGCCTCTGGATTCCTAGAAAGGGGTTGCATGCTAGTAAAGATAAAAAAGGGTACATACTGTATGACCCGACATGCAATTTGTGCCATGCAGCACCAGGTACGTTCTTCCATCTCATATGGAGCTGCCCAAACATTCAGACATATTGGACGCAGATTGTTCAGTTTTTACATGACAATATGGGATCCCCAGTGGTATTGGACCCCAAACTATGTCTTCTGGGACTTCTGCCAGACGTAGAAATTGACAAATACCAAGCTAAATTTCTAAATGAAACTCTGTTTATGGCGCGTAAGGGCATAGCCAAGGTATGGATGCAGGCTCAGCCTCCCTCCATATGCCAATGGAAGAGGGACGTTAATGATGCACTACCATTTAAAAAATTAGTCTATGCCCATAGAAAGTGCGCACATAAGTACTCAAAGGTGTGGGATAGATGGTTAGAGGATGGAGAAACATGTGCCTAAAATACTCCAAGCCCTGCAGACAGGCCTACTTAGATGAAAGTAGAAAGTGACTGTCCTATGACGGTGTAAACCATGAAAATCTTAATCAGAACTGTATTGGTAGCAGAATGACATGAAGTCTCTTATATGCTGGATGTATATACCCTCATAAACTTGTGCCTTAACATGTATGTACAAAGAATCTCACACAAAAGGACTGTTATAATGTACTGTTTATTATTCCATCTAAGCAACTGCTTTGTAAAATGACTTTTATCCAAATAAAGTTGGCTTTTTTTTCCAATAAAAAAAAAGGGTAGGGTTTGCGTTGGACTCACAGGAAAATAGTGGTTCCCCACAAACCCTACCCCCTAATTTTGGAAGGCATCAACCTTTTCTGTCCAGGGTTTAGTGTCCAGGATTTCTTTCAGCCAATGTTTGGTTCCATGTGGGCCACCCTTAGGGACTGAAAATGTCTGCTCTTGTCAACCATAATGTACTTCATGAATGAATGAATGAATGAATGAGTGACTTGTATAGCGCTCACATGCGAACTGAATCGCCTCTAGGCGCTTTTTGCAGCCAGTGTCTGCTTGGCTGGTGCGGTCATTTTACCCCGTAGGATCTCGACACACTTGGGACACACAGTCGTACACACACATATATACATATATACTGGGCCAATTTGGACAAGACTTCATGTTTAGTACAGTAGACACTCTGTCACAAAGAATGTGTACACAAAGACATTCATTGCAAAGCACAAGATGTAGCCCATAATACTACAAAAAAAATACCGTATTTATCGGCGTATAACACGCACAGGCGTATAACACACGCCCTAACTTTAAGAGGGAAGTTTCAGGGAAAAAACTTTCCACAGCCCCCTACATATAACACGGAGGCACAGTTTACCCTCTAATTTCAGGGTAAAAATGTGAGTGTTATACGCCAGTAAATACGGTATCTATCTATCTATCTATCTATCTATCTATCTATCTATCTATCTACAGTATCTATATATATATATTAAAAGAAAAACTGCGCTGTTTTACACACTTCACACAAGCTGCAACTCAAAGGGAAATACGCACAAATAAATACAAAAACATAGGGAGCTGCGCTTATATATAAATTGAAAAAAAGGAAACAAGTGCAATTGAATAGGATCAATCAAATAAATCTGATTGAATTATAAACAACTAAACAAACCGAACCAATAAATAAATAAGCATTAATGCTAGTTAACAAAATGACAGTCCTTTAAAAACTTCCAAAGAAAAAAATGTTTGTTGGGACACCGTGTGATAAAATCTTCAGTGACTTAAGAGACAGCGTGAATCCACCACCACATAGAGTGCAAGCTTACCAGCTGCACAAGCTGTTTGAGCTTGTGGCCAATACCCAGCCAGGGCCTTTGATCTTCCCAACACCTCTGGTGGCAAACAAGCCAAACGTTCCTGGAGACTTGAAGTTATTCCAGCAGTCAGCAGCCAGCTAGAGGATGACCTCGGTATGAGAGTTATACCTCTCCATGTGTTCAGCTTAAATATATACCTAGGTAGGTTTTATTTCCCTTCCCCCATTTAAACACAACTTTTGGTATGTAAAAGTTCTGTGCCCTCCAAAGCCAGGCTGCTGCTTTCAAAATTAAAAATCTAATATTGAGGGGTATGTAAGCTGGTATAGGTATAGCAGGGCACAGCATACTCTCCAGCTTCCTATACTTGCTGTGTACAGGCTGGTAAAAGACACACTAATAACAATTAAATGTAGACAAATAAAAGAATGAGTGTCATTGCACCTATGAAGTGAAGGATATAGTGGCAATCAACTTCAGCACCATAGACATTACCTAACCAAAACTTTATAGGAAAAGTCAGGACCACAGACATCACCTATTCAAAGAGGTATAGGAAACTTCAGCACCATGGACAATGCCAACAACGCGTTTTAGGAAAATTCAGCACCTTGGACAGTACCTAATCAACTAGTTATAAGAAACTTCAGCACCATGGACAGTACCTAACAGAGTTATAGGAAATGTTGGCACCTAAATCAGTGCCTAACCAAACAGTAATAGGAAATATCAGCAGCTAACAAAATAGCTATAGGTTATTGATGAGTTTTTCTTCTGGAAATGCTAGCATAAGATAGCCTGCATTTTTCATGTTAAAGTAGTTGTAAACCCTTCCATATATCCACTGAAGTGACTGACCTCAGGTGATACACAGAGATGAAACAAAGCCTCTTACATAAGTTGTACCTGTTTATCTGCAGCCTTCTGTTTTCTACATTCGTTAAAAGTGCTGATTTATAAAGCTTGTCTGAGAGTTCAGAAAAAAGGGGGCGAAGAGCTGAAGTCACACTCTGCAGAGCTCAATGATGAGAGCTCTGAGAGCTGATTGGAGGGAAGGTACACTCCCCCTTCACATAGCACACAGGAACATAGCTTAGCTGTTAATCAGCTGGAGGCTCCTCTCTTGACACTTTTTTTCTCTTGGTAACAGGAAAACTTGTCAGAAGTGATTCATGCAGACATAAGTGACACTTGGTGCTTAATTGAGACAAGTACACACTATAGAGGGATATGCTTTGTTCATATTTTATGTCTGAGGTTTACAACCACTTTAAGTGCATGCATGCTAAGTAAGGTGTAAGTGTAACACCCCCTTACAATGCTTTCAATCATTTGTTTTTATGTTTTTATCTCGTAGCCCCAGCCTGAGTAGAAAAACCTATCCCCTTGTCAGCAACCTCCAGAGAAGGACCCTTGCTCTGTGTGGATACAGTGATCTTGTGCCCATCCCAGACTAGAAGTGATGTTGGAGACCTGTATGCTGCTTTATGTTTTTACCAAACTAGGCATTTTTTATCGATTTGAATGTAAGAGTTACTATTTTTTAAATAAATTTATTGATTTTAAATACTACACTATTGGGTCAATTCACTAAGAGAGCATGTGGCCTGGTATGGTTCGCTCGCCCCTCCACTTTTCCTGACCTGCCGGGCTGCAAGCTAGGATAAGAGTCTGGTATGGATTTTGGGGGGACCACACGCTGTTTTTTCTTAAATTTTGGCATGGGGTCCCCCTTAAAATCCATACAAAGCCCGAAGGGCCTAGTATGGACTGGGGGGACCCCATGCTGTTTTTTTTTTCATACTTTTTAATTGTCTGATTTTTTTTTTACAATAAGCTGTGAGTGGGAAAGCCTGTTGACAGCTGCTGAGTCATCGGTTCTTAAGGAACGCAGCGGCAGGCTTCCCGGCCTGCTGCTGAGCAGTGAGCAACCAGCTATTTGTCAAAAAAACAGCCTGAAAACCCTGGGGGTAATTATCACATGTTTTTTTACGTTCTGGTCTGTTTGTGAATTGGACTTAAGAGCTTTTTATGCGGTATTTACTGGCACTTTTTTTTCCCGGTAAATACTGAATAATCATTTTCCCTTTTTTTTTTTTTTGTGATTTGGACTTAGTTTACAGCATGCCATAATTTATGCAATTAAGTAACATTGAATTGACCCCTATGGGAGGTCACTTTGCTTTACCTTAACATATGGATTATGTGTGGTAGACGGAGCCTTAAAGAGACCACTACCAAGGATTATCTAAATACATCTGAAAGACACGGAACCAGGCTAGGATCTGTGGAACATCCCCCTGAGCATTGTAATAAAAAAGCTTATTTGATTACTCATTAAGGTGAGAGTTCTGGGAGAACAGAGGCGTCACAAGGAGGTGAAAGCAAACCATTTAATTTATAAATGTTCACACAATAAGCACTTTATTTGGTAATGGCTGATTATAACTGTCCCATCACCGCTGGAGAATGAACTGTTAAAGACTTAAATATACAGATGCCCTTTTGAATTGGACTGCACTATTGTCATGCACTTAATATGTTATTTATATTTTTCATGATATATATCACAAATGAAATTATTATGATTTGCTGATGCACATATATACTTAAATGTTTGCGCTACACCAGTCTTTGCATAATCGATACAGTGATCTTATTGCAAAGGTTCGATGCACTCCCTACTGAGTCAGGTCTGCAATCAGCAAAGCCCATGCTACCAGCTGATTATGAAGCCTTGATTGAGTAAGAGGAATGTTGGACTAATGCAAAGAGAATACCGCATAAGAAAATTGTCTCAGTGGGTAGACAAGAGTGTCCACCCACTACAGCAGTTTGCTACCTCTAAGGACTATAACGGGATAAACCAGGTTTGTACAAAAATTGTAAACTTTATTAATAATAACATAAAAAAGTTGGGTTAGTGTTTGTACTAAATCAAAGAACTACATCCATCTCCAAGTAAAAATACAATGTTGTCTCCCCACAAACAATCCCCCTCCCCCACACTCCAACAAAGACATCAATTTGTAATCACACTATGCAGGAGTATGAGTCAGGAGCAGAGTAATCTCCTTAACCATTGACTCATCAACACTGTACAGTGTATGTCACTTCCCGAGAATATATAGTTAAGCAGTAATGACCAACTTAAATCGGAGTACAAGTTCAATAAATGTATTGAAGACTGGATTGCATCACTAGTAGTGTTCACCCAGCAGAAACCATTTACAAGTGCATGCTGTTTTCTATATGGATGCCGTTATGTATAGCTGTGGCAAGCAAGAAGCAGAGAGCATGTATAATCCTGTAAACATATAGACATCACTCTGAATAGATGACTGTATCTGTGAAAAATGTCTCTAAGATGAGGAGCGTGGTGTCCGAGCTCAGTGATGGACATGTAGCCAGGGAGCTCTGCCAGACCGCCGGGGATTAACGCCACCATTGGAGTCCAATCGCCTCGCAAATGGCCACATTCAGCTCGGGGAGACTCGGGCAACACTCAGGAATGACGCAGAGGAAAAAGGGGATGCTGATCCAGCGCCGGAAGCTGACTGGATTCTTCCCCCCAGCACCGAGGGGACTACAACAAAATGGCAGCGGCGCCTTTGCCTTGCGGCAGAACGAGCAGTCTGCAGCTTTACAATCCTGCCCCACTGAGCACCAATCTGCAGGCTCTAAGATCTACCCAGGCAGTGGGTCCTCCTCAGCAGCCTCCACTCCTACCACCAGAAGCCCTGCAAAGTCCAAACAACGCACAGCATCCTCAGGAAGGAGACTCAGGGCATCAGACATGCAGCAGACTCCTTTTCAGTGTTTCACACATCCGGACATGATTCTAAAATACATGCTAATGGTATTCAGATTATTACATAATGATATGATCTCCACAGTTAGAAGATGCCAAGAAGAGGTTCACGTTATGGGAGACAGGATTGACCATGTAGAGCAGTTCATGGGGAAATATTCCCAATCCTTTAATACCATTGTGGATGCACAGAGTGCACGCAGTGACAGAATTCTATGGCTAAAACTAGCCGACCCGGAGGACAGGTCTAGGAGAAATAACTTAAAAATCAGAGGTTACCAGAAACGGTTAACGCCACCCAGCATACCCAATATGTGCAGGAAATGTTTTCAACCCTTGCACCGGCAATGTCGGCCCTATAACTCACAGTTTACAGAGTTCACAGGGTGCCTAAACCATCATTCTTAGTAGATGGTGTACCCAGAAACATCCTGCTCAGGCTGCATTTCTATCTTGCAAATAAATTCTTCTGGATACTTTCTGCAAACCTGATCAATGTCCTGCCACGTATGCCACACAGATAATACTGCCAGCACTACTTATCCAAGCAATAGAAACCATTTTCCCCTTGTACACAAAACCCCTCCAATTAAACAGCTTAAACAATATACAAGACTTCTTCTCCAACGCCAAGCCTAAAACTTGGGAACGCTTGAAGGAAGAATTCCATCTCCCGATGGATACTCACTTTGCCTGCCTCCGCATCCTGCACTTCCTATCCAAACACCCCTTAACAACAATACATATTACCCCTGGAGCTTGGAAATTTCTTTCCTCCTACATGCCCCAGCGAAAAGGTATCTTTCTTTTCTACAACCTATTGCATGACAAAAACTCACTCCAATAGCTACCGCCCTTACAAAAATGGGAAAACTACGTAAACAAATCCTACCCTCTAAAACAGTGGCAAGTAGCCCTCTACTCGACATACACATTTGCAAAATGCAATAACCACTGGGAAAAGATGCTTAAAATCACTCACAGATGGCATTATACACCCTATAAACTAGCCAAAGTTTGCCCCAACAAATCCCCCAACTGCTGGTGTAACTGTGGGCAAGTAGGTAGCCTACTGCATATACTGTGGGGGTGCCCGAGCCTCAGAAGCTTCTGGAGACAAATATTTCACCTGCTATCCTCAATTATGGGAATACTCAGCCCTCCCTACCTGGGACTTGCTATCTTAAGTCTATGAATAGACACATATCCAACCCCCATGAGACAAGTAGTAACTCATATACTACTAGCAGCATGTAATCCTAAGAAGTGAAATTTAAAAACTGCTAGTCATTCTGGACAGACAAATACGGTATCACATAATGGTCTACTAATAAATTGTTATCTGGTTTATTAAAACTGTACATGTTACTACTGATATTCTACACTATCTCTGTGTTGTGTACCACTCCTTTTATATTGTTAACTCTTAGGTAAACTCGTTGAATTTAAAGGTAGGTAGTATTGTCTCCCTTCCCCTGACACAGTTTGATCGCAGGTAGGGTGTCAGGGAGGGGGGTGGAATAACAACCTTTACCCTATGTTTAGCACTTAGTATCAATTATATTGTTCACCTATGGCTGATAATTTGCTATGTCATATGCCTCTATTCAAATGATTCTCCTTACCGTATCTCACTGTATGACAGATTTAATTGTACCTTTTTTTGTTCTTGTGAAAACTTAAATAAAAACATTAAAATAAAAAATGTCTCTAAGACGTTTGACAGGTATCCAGTTCACCCAATTGGACAGAGTTGGTAATCAAGTAGTCCCATTGTTGGAGACAGAGAATACTTGTAAGGGTATGTACTTACCGAGGCCGAGATGCCGAGAGTGGTTCACCTTTGCGACTTGACGCACTCCACCCCCTGGAGTTGAGACAGGGAGTGGATGGCGAGAAGCGGCACCGGCTACCGGCAGGTGGTGGGTACTTTTAGACGGTCCGGTAGTGTTGAGTAGACTGAAGAAACAGGCTTCAAGCGGGAACTAGTCGGATTGGTAAAGTTCAAACAGCAGGAGATAATGGAAGCCGGTGCAGGTTGAGTCCGGGTTGCAATTGCAAGGTAACAGTCCCGGCTGGGGGTCTAGCACAGTAAAAGGCAACAAGTCCAGAGAATACCGGGAACCAGGCAGGAGTTCAAAGGAAACGCGGAAGTCCAAAAGGTACAAACAGGAGGTCAAGGATTGTAGACAAGCAGCGGATCCGAGTCACAGGCCGAGGGTCAAACACAGGAGAAGGCAGAAGTCCGTATAGCAAGCCGAGGGTCAGGTCCAGGAGAGAGATCAGAGGAGTCAAGCCAGTCCGGGTCACAAGGAGATTTTCAAGATAGTTTTCCAGAGTCTTGGGTATACAGGAAAGCTGACAAACCAGCAACTTGTCAGTGCAACTGGATCTCTTTAAATAGGCCCGCCTGGATTCCTATTGGTGCGCCGCCGCGCATGCGCGCGCGCCGCTGCGTCGGCGCGCGCACCCGAGGACGTAGAAGCGCCGTCCCGCGCACGCGCATGCGCCGAAGCATAATTCCGCCGCGCGTGCGCATTGGGCGCTGATTGGCGCCGTTGGACGGATTTCCCTGACAGTGCCCCCCTCCTAGGGGCGGACTCCGGACGCCCAGACTAGACATCAACTCGGGATGTTCCTGGTGAAAGACTCTAATTAGGCGGGGAGCATGTAGGTTCCTAGATGGTTCCCAAGAGTTGTCCTCTGGGGGATACCCCTTCCATTTGATTAAATACTGCAACTGCCTGCCTCTTTTCCTGCAGCCCAAGATAGATTCCACCACATACTCATCTTCACCATCAACCTCCACAGGTGGAGGAGGTGGCTCATCCCTTCCCGGGAAGGAGCTGGAGACTACTGGTTTCAACAGAGACGTGTGGAAGACCGGGTGTATCCTGTAGGAGTCGGGCAGTGCCAATTCAAAGGCCACAGGGTTGATTACTCGCTTGATTTTAAAAGGGCCTATAAATCTTGGTCCCAATTTCCGTGAAGGGATCGGTAATTTGAGGTTGGTGGCGGAGAGCCATACTTCCTCCCCAACTTTGAAGACTGGATTTTCCTTCCTACCCTTGTCATAGTATCTCTTGTAAGACTCCTGGGCGTTTTGCATCATTTCCTGGAGTCTCAGAAAATTAGATTGAACAAAGGCTATCCGATCTTGAACAGCAGGAACAGAGCTCTCCGGAATGTCATCAGGGAGGAAGGAAGGATGGAAGCCAAAGTTGGCCCAAAAAGGAGTTTGACTGGTGGCTGAATGCACCGAGTTGTTATATGCAAATTCAGCGTAGGATAATAGGGAGGACCAATCGTCTTGTGAGGCTGAGCAAAAACAACGGAGATATTGTTCTAGGGTTTGATTGGTTCTCTCTGTCTGTCCGTTGCTCTGGGGGTGATATGCCGATGATAGGCAAATCTTGACTTCTAAAGATTTGCAAAGTTCCTTCCAGAATTTCGACGTGAATTGAACGCCTCTGTCAGAGGTGATGCTCTTAGGCACCCCATGGAGCCTGATTATCTCCTGAAAGAAGGCTTTGGCTGTATCTGCAGCAGAGGGGGTACCGATCATGGGCACGAAGTGTGCCATTTTGGAGAGGCGGTCAATTACGACCAGAATCGTGGTAAAACCTCCAGAGGGCGGTAGATCTACAATGAAGTCCATGGACACATCTGCCCACGGACGTTCAGGGATAGGCAAAGGTTTGAGTAGTCCCCAACTCTTGGTTTTGGGTCCCTTATACCGTTGGCAACGGGTACAGGAGGCAACATAGGACTTGCAATCTTGTCTCCAACCAGGCCACCAGAAGGAGCGAGAGATTAGTTCCATGGTTTTTTTGGTTCCAAAGTGACCAGCTAGTTTGTGGTCGTGGAAAGTTTTCAGAATCAGTTGCCTTGTTTCCAGAGGGACGAAGACTTTACCTTGGGACCAGAGCAAGTCATTATGCTTCTCTAGGGAAGAGGTTACTTGGTCAGGACAATGCTTAGAGGCGGCTTTTATGGAAGTTAGTAGATCAGCCTGTGGAATGAGCAGAAAGTTTTGTGCTGATAGGATGGTACTTGGTTCCTCTGCTTGAGGGGTCTCGGGAAACATCCTAGAGAGTGCATCCGCCTTCACGTTCTTGGAACCGGGCCTATAAGAGATATGAAAGTTAAACCTGGTGAAGAAGAGGGCCCATCGGGCTTGTCTGGGTCGAAGACGTTTTGCTGTTCTCAGATATTCTAGATTCTTATGATCCGTGAATATCATGACAGGGTGAGGGGCTCCCTCCAGAAGGTATCGCCATTCTTCCAGGGCGAATTTGATAGCTAATAGTTCCCGGTCTCCGACGTCATAATTACGTTCTGGAGAAGTTAATTTACGAGAGGCAAAGGCTACTGGATGAAGAAGGGATTTGGGGCCCTGCCTTTGAGAGAGGATGGCCCCAGTGGCTGACTCTGAAGCATCTACTTCCAGAGTAAATGGCAGTAGCGGATCTGGATGCTTCAATACAGGTGCCGATGTGAATGCATTTTTTAGTTTATCGAAGGCATCCTGAGCTTCCGGTGACCAGTGAAAGCGGTAGCCCTGGCGTGTCAGTTGGGTTATAGGTGCCACAATAGAGGAGAACCCCACAATGAACCTCCTGTAGAAGTTGGCGAAACCTATAAACCGTTGTACCCCTTTCTTGTCTGTTGGGGCTGGCCATTCCTGGATAGCTTTGACTTTCTGCGGGTCCATTGCGACCCCATTGGTAGAAATAATAAATCCCAAAAATTGCACAGTGGTTTTCTCAAAGTCACATTTCTCGGCCTTGAGGTAAAGTCTATGTTCTCGGAGAATAGTGAGGACCTTGATGACATGGATTCGGTGCAGTTCAAGGGAGGACGAAAAAATAAGAATATCATCTAAGTAGACTACTAGGAAGTCGTCCAAGTGTTCACGGAAAATGTCATTGACCAGGTGCTGGAAAGTAGCTGGGGCGTTGCAAAGCCCGAATGGCATGACCAAGTATTCAAAATGACCGAACCTAGATCTAAAAGCCGTCTTCCATTCGTCTCCAGCCCTGATCCGGATGAGGTTGTAGGCCCCTCGAAGGTCCAGTTTAGAGAAGATCCGAGCTGATCGGAATCGTTGGAACAACTCCGGGATGAGAGGAAGCGGGTATCTATTTTTAATAGTAATTTTATTTAATTCCCTATAGTCAATGCAGGGCCTCAGAGTCCCGTCTTTTTTTTCAACGAAAAAGATACCGGCACCGGCTGGGGAAGAAGAGGGGCGAATGAATTTCTTTTCCAGATTTTCCTCAATGTAAGACTTGAGGGCCTTCAACTCAGATTCGGACAAGGGAAAGATGCGGCCGAATGGAATTTTGGAGCCAGGCAGAAGGTCAATGGGACAATCGTAGGGACGATGTGGAGGTAGGCGGTCGGCCTGCTGTTTGTCGAAGACGTCCTGGAATTCTAAGTATGCTGATGGAACATGTGGTAGGTTATCCGGTTGAGGGGTTAAAGTAGCACAGACAGTGGGAAGTGCGGGAAGACAGTGTTGGGAACAATATGAAGAAGTGAAGTTAACTTCCCTTTTGGCCCAGTTTATATGAGGCTCATGTGCTTGTAACCAGGGGAGGCCCAGGATGATGGGAAACATGGGAGATGGGATGAGGTCAAATCGAAGGTATTCTTGGTGGCCTGAATCCGTGATAGCAAGGATGGGTTTTGTTTCTTGCGTAATTACCCCTGAACGAGGCAGGGATCCATCCGCCAGACGAACCTGAAGATAACGGTCCTTGGTTTGCAGAGGAAAGTGAAGTTGGGAAGCAAGTGAAGAGTCCAGAAAGCAGCTGCAGGCTCCTGAATCAATAATCGCCGGTAGGCGGGTTGCTCCTGTTGGTAGCTGTAGAGAAATGGAAAGAACAACATAAGTCTGTGGTAAGCCAGAAACTTGGTAGTTCAAAGTGTCTTTGAGGGTACACTTACTAGGTCTCACTGGGCAGCTCCGAAGGAAATGGCCAGTACCCCCGCAGTAAAGGCACAGATTGGCCTGACGTCTGCGCTGTTTTTCCTCAGGAGAAAGGGGAGGACGAACCAGACCAAGCTGCATGGGTTCAGGCTCGGGAGGAGAAGATGCTGTAGGAACTTGGATGGGTGGGTAGGCAGGAGCTGATCGGGGCAAAGTCCAGTTTGGACGGGTAGTCTGGAAACGCTCGGAACGCCGCTCCCGCAGGCGTCTGTCAAGCTGAGTGACAGACTGGATCAAATCTTCCAGAGTAGTTGGAACGCCAATCCTGGCCAGCTCGTCTTTAAGAGCCTCAGACAGTCCTTGGCGATATTGGTATTTAAGGGCCGTCTCATTCCAGCCAGTGTCAGCTGACCATTTCCGGAATTCGGCCGTGTAGTCCTCCACCGGCCTTCTCCCCTGGGTTAAACTGTGGAGAACAGACTCAGCTGTAGCTGATCGCTGAGGATCGTCATACAGCTGCGCCATACTCTCGAAGAAGGTGTCCACGGAATCTAGTATGGGGCTGCTTTGCTCCATCAGGCCATGGGCCCAGGCCTGGGGTTCGTCGGTTAGAAGGGAGATGACGAACCCCACCTTTACCACTTCTGAAGAGAAAGTCCTGGGTTGAAGGGCGAAGTAAAGAGAACATGCATTTTTGAAAGCCCGATATTTCTTACGGACGCCAGAAAATCGCTCAGGCAGGGGGACCCTGGGTTCAGGGGTAGCCATTACTACGGTGGGATTTGCCTGATTTTGAGACGTGGAGGCAACATTGGCAACGGTAGCAGCTGGTGATGCTGGTCCTGTAGCTCCAGTAAGTAGCTGAAAGCGGCCATCCATTTGGACATAACCTTCTTGTAATTTCTGAACCGCATCGGTTAGTGCGGTGACTTGCTGACATAGGGTCTCGAACGGTGAACGCACCCTGTCGGCCTCAGACATCTGGCTGGTTTGTACTGTAAGGGTATGTACTTACCGAGGCCGAGATGCCGAGAGTGGTTCACCTTTGCGACTTGACGCACTCCACCCCCTGGAGTTGAGACAGGGAGTGGATGGCGAGAAGCGGCACCGGCTACCGGCAGGTGGTGGGTACTTTTAGACGGTCCGGTAGTGTTGAGTAGACTGAAGAAACAGGCTTCAAGCGGGAACTAGTCGGATTGGTAAAGTTCAAACAGCAGGAGATAATGGAAGCCGGTGCAGGTTGAGTCCGGGTTGCAATTGCAAGGTAACAGTCCCGGCTGGGGGTCTAGCACAGTAAAAGGCAACAAGTCCAGAGAATACCGGGAACCAGGCAGGAGTTCAAAGGAAACGCGGAAGTCCAAAAGGTACAAACAGGAGGTCAAGGATTGTAGACAAGCAGCGGATCCGAGTCACAGGCCGAGGGTCAAACACAGGAGAAGGCAGAAGTCCGTATAGCAAGCCGAGGGTCAGGTCCAGGAGAGAGATCAGAGGAGTCAAGCCAGTCCGGGTCACAAGGAGATTTTCAAGATAGTTTTCCAGAGTCTTGGGTATACAGGAAAGCTGACAAACCAGCAACTTGTCAGTGCAACTGGATCTCTTTAAATAGGCCCGCCTGGATTCCTATTGGTGCGCCGCCGCGCATGCGCGCGCGCCGCTGCGTCGGCGCGCGCACCCGAGGACGTAGAAGCGCCGTCCCGCGCACGCGCATGCGCCGAAGCATCATTCCGCCGCGCGTGCGCATTGGGCGCTGATTGGCGCCGTTGGACGGATTTCCCTGACAATACTGCATCCCTACAAAGAACAAGGGACCTTCTCTACAGCATGCTGACAGGGAACTGGCTTTTAGACATCGGCTGTGGCTCAGTTTTAAAGAAAACAAAATATAATACTTTGCACACCTTTTGTTTTAATACATTTGGACTGCAATTAACTAATTAACAGTGAAAGTTCAATTGGCCTTCCTAATTATATGCAAAACTAGAAAATTAAAGCGGAGGTCCACCCAAAATGTTTTTTTTTTAAAAGCCAGCAGCTGCAAATACTGCAGCTGCTGACTTTTAAAAAATGGACACTTACCTGTCCAGCGCACCCGCGATGTCGGCAGCCGAGGCCGAGCAATCGCTCATCTCTCGGCTGCCCCCGCCGCCATCCTCGGTAAGGGAATCAGGAAGTGAAGCGTTGCGGCTTCACTGCCCGGTTCCCTACTGCGCATGCGCGAGCCGCGCGGCGCGCCCTCACTGGTCCCCGCTGTCTCCTGGGAACTGTGTGTTTCCCAGAAGACAGCGGGGGGGACGAGAAGTGGAGTGACTCCCGTGGGAGTCATTCCCAGAAGTGGGTGTAAATACCTGTATTATACAGGTATCTGCACCCCCCTCCCCATGAAAGGTACCAAATGTGACACCAGAGGGGGGAGGGTTCTGAAAAGCGGAGGTTCACTTTTGTGTGGACCTCCACTTTAAGTATGTAGAAGATTGGGACTTTTAAGGCGCTAATTATGTAAACAAAAAAAAATAGCCCTTCTGTTTCTTTTTGTTCATTAGAAACACCCTGTTGGGAGCCATGCCCAAACCTAACTGTGTCCACCATTGGTTCAATTCCTTCTTACTATATAAACGTGGTTTAATTTAGGGAAATTTTGGAGCCTTGGTCCCCCAATGACCACATGGGTTTTACCTGTATAGGTAGTCTCTTTTGATTTGCTTTGAGTGCATCTATTAGGTCCTCAGTGTGGCTGATGCAACACATGAGTATATTGTGAATATATAGCTTATGTATTTAAAGCAGTATAAAACCCAAAAGCAAATTATTATTGTTACAGTATATTGCATCTTATCAAATCTTAGATATGATGGCTGTATTGATCTCCTTTTTAGGCTTCCTTTCTTCAATTTTTTTTGACTGGGCCATGTAAGGAAATTCACCATTTTCTCCTTCAACCACTGTGTGGACATTGTTGCTGTGTGCTTCCCATTGACAACTTTCTGGCAAAGGGCAACACATTTTCCTCAAGAATTTAATAGTATTTTGTCCCATCCATGTATCCTTCTATCCTGACAAGTGGTTCAGTCCCTGCAGCAGAGAAACACCCCCATACCAAGATATTACCACCCCCACCCCCCACAACAGTAGATTAACACCTCCATGCATTACTGTAGGAATGGTTTTATTTGGATGGTGAGCTGTATTGGATTTCCGCCAGACATATCGGTTGGTGTTGAGACCAAATAATTCAATTTTATTTTCATCTGACCATAACACCCTTTTCCAAGTGGCCTCAGAATCTTCAAGGTGCATTTTGGCAAAGCTCAGTGGTGACTGCATGTGGCCTTTCTTGAGGAGTGAGTTTTTTCTTGCAACCTTCCCATACAAGTCACATTTGTGGAGAATTTGTGATATTGTTGTCACATGCACACAATGACCACTCTTTGACATAAATTTCTGCAACTGCTTCAGAGTTGCTGTAGGCCCCTTGGTAGACTTTATGTCCAGTTTCCACCTGGCTCTTTCATCTAGTTTGGAGTCCTGATCCACGGAGGGTCTGTGTTGTATCAAATACCTTCCGCTTCCTAATAATAGACTTCACTGTGCTTCTAGGCATTAATAAAGCCTTTGAATTTAGTTTGTATCCATTTCCTGACTTGTGCCTATCTACAACTTTATCCTGGAGATCTTTTGACAGTGCCTTGCCACCCGTAGTTGATTGTTTGCTTCAGTTGCACTACCAGATTTTAAATGCTCCAGAAATGCTCTTTTCATGCTGAGCTAATTAAAATGACCACAGCTGATCACAGATTAAAGTCAAATGGCTTTGTGTGCCATTGAGAAGGTGAATAACTAAACCTGATTGAGTTTATAAATTATTTTTAGGAGGAGATGATCCTTTTTCCAACTCAATGATTCTGTTCTTGATTTTTTTTGACATGTTGGTGTTATATTGTAAAAAAACTGTTGTAACACGTCCGGTGCATACACGTGCGCATGCACACACACACATGCGACCACAGAATCATGTATGCACCAATGTGCATGCGGGTGCGCAGCGGACTGCGCCCACATGGGGGAGCACGTCCCTAGCCTCAATTAGCGCCAGGCAGCCTATTTAAAGGGTGCCCTGACCCCTGATTAATGCTGACTGGTCTTCAGCTGTTCCCTGATACCCTTGAATCCTTTTTTAATCTTGTCTGATACCTGTTGCTGACTTGGCTTTTCTTTGACTCGGCTTGCACTTTGTTTACATTCCTGATTTCTGGTTCTTGATCCTGGCTTCCTCCTGACCTTGCTACTGCCTAATGCCTTGGTACTGAATCCAGCTATCGACGCTTTCTCCAAGTGCCTATGCTGGCTGCCCTTCATCCCAGCTCCATTGGGTCCAGTGTACTTCTGTCTCCTGACTACAGGAAGTTCTGGCTAGCAACGTATCCTAAACCTGCAAGCTCTTGGAGTTCCCCTTTAACCTCTGCGGATCTATCCAGCATCATTCCAGTTCCTGACCTGATGTTCTGCCTAAATAATGAGTCTACAACTCCTGACACAAGCTCTGCAATCAACCCTTACAAGGCACTCGTGTTCCTCCTGACCCTAGCCACCATCTGTTCCACTCTCAGTGGGGCCTGGGCTGGAGATACAAGAGAGGCCAACCTCATAATTCCAGTCTGATACCAGGTACATGACATATATCTTTCACTTGGATGGTATAAGTTGCACTGCGTAAATACAACTGGATAAAACAAAAACAGTTTGTCTTCATTTCAGGCTGCAAAGCAAAAAAATGTGTTTATATTAAAGGGGGGTAATTATTTTCTATAGCCATTGTATATGCTTTCATTTATGCGCCACAGCAGAGTTATCAGGCCATAGTGTGCTTGTGAAATCTTCGAAAATGAATAGCCATTTTTGGGGCCTTGCAACAAATACAGTTGGTCTGAACCGACTCTTTTCATTAACCAACATAATTCTCTTTTGACACAAAGTTTATTTTTATAAACATAAAAGATACTTATGTTGCAGAGTCAAAGTTCCTTATAAAGCATATTGCCTTCTTTACGGCATTTTAAAAGTCTAATTCATTTTATTCCAAACCACCGTGGGGATACTTGAGTCATTTACTTGTTTTCCTCAGCAAACCCTAGTAAACATTAAAGATCCGACCGATATTGCACGGATAATTATGTGGCAGGTCTCCGACTTACTGCATATGGCTATGGCTTTTAGCCGAGGGCATGAGCGACTCATCAGAGGAAGACAATAATTTGTCAGTCTGTTGCAGGAGATTTTTTTATTTTTATTAAATTCATACTGTTCCACATCATAAAAACATGTCTGCAGAAGGCTTGTAAACAGGGAAGTGGAGTCAACGAAAAGTTTTTATAAGACTTCAATTCCTTCCCTGAATGATCAGATAAACACGATATGAATTGGTGCCCCTAGCAATCGTTGAATTGAGTGTGATCTTTCAGAGAGAAACTAACTTTTAGGTTTGCAAAGTATTTAATGGGGAGCTATATTTAATTTAAAATCTTGTGCAAGCGCACCTGATTCACCCCTTTTAGAGCAGGTTTGCCTTTTTTTTTTACATTTTAGGTATAGATCTTTTTATTCACAAATATTTTTGTCATTACTTATGGTTAAGAACTAGTAAAACTGACAGATTTTGCTGCACAAAAAAATTGGAATCAGTATTTTGTTTTGCTTATTTATTTGATCTGTTTATTATTTGATTTTTTTTTTATTTTAAAAATGTAAAGTTGCCTAAAATTTAGATAAAAGGTAAACAAATAATATTAAAATAATATTCAGTGTTAAAACAAACTGAAAAAGCAGCGCTGCTTTTTACGTTTTTTATTAACGCTGAATTTGATATTAATATTATTTGTTCACTTTTTATTCAAATTGTAGATACCTTTAAATAAAAAAAAAAAAAAAAAAAACCTCCAATAATAGTTTTTTGGGGTGTAGATATTGCAGCAACAGTATATTTTGGGATTTATTTATTTATTATTTTTTTATGTCACATTCTTGGAGTTAAAGGATAATAAAAAAAAAACGCACATCTTGCAGATAAAAAAAAATGTGCATTTATTTTTTATTTTTTTTACTAGGATCTGCGACCAGCAGATCGTTGCTGCAATGCAGGGCTCTTGCAGACTGTCGGTGTCTGCTCATACCTTGTAAGAGCAGGCAGTTACACACTGACAGGAAGCATCAATGAACTACCTAGAGCATTTGCCCTGGTAGTTCATTGAGAACTACAAGCTGACAGACACAGGGGCTGTTGGTACTTGTAGTTCTCATATTCACAGAGCTCTGTGAATGAATGACATGGCCGGAGCCCAGCACAGACACTTTTTTTTTAGTGTGACAGCATGCGGGGAGAAGATCCCCTGTTCACTGTCACAACAGGGGATCAGGGAGTGATGGTGTGGGGGCTGCTGCATATGTAACATGTTACACCTTGAATATGTGTGTTACATGTTACGAAAGGTGAACTTGTTCTTTAAGGATAGTAGCATTCAAGTTTTCCTGAGCGCAGAGTTGGGGTGTTTACTTATCTAAACAAAGAATATATTTGCGTTTTTCTTTGCTTTTTTATGTTTTTTATCACTTGATGTTTTTTAACAAATATCAATAAAATATATAAAAAAAAAAAAAAAAAATTGTGTGTGCAATCTCTTTATTTTTTTCATGTTAAAATGTTTACCCCTGCTTGTAGTAGCTTGTTCTTCTTGTAGTAGAAGAATTCTTAAAGCAGAACTATACTGTATCTGAGCACCGCAAACTAAAAACACAATTCATTTTTAATATTCAAAGCAAACTCACCCATCCCTCCATGTCTCCATACTTTATTTTGTTGAAAAATTACTTAGAAAAACACTCCTCTAGAATTTCTAGGCATGACCATCTTGAGTAAGGGCAGATGATTCAGGTAGCATTTACTTCCTGGAAATCAACTGCCCTTAGCTCAGGCATGTCAGCAAGAGGGTGTGGTAAGCTGAAAAAGCCCCTCCTCCCGATGAAAAAAAAATGGAAATAAAGACTCCAGGGATGTATGGCATAATTTTGGCCTAGGTCAGAAACCAGGAAGCAACTGAATTGTAAAAAAAAAAGCTTTTGGACAAGTAAACACAATATACGTTTTTATTTATTTAGTAAGCATAGTAACAAAAGGATTAGAAATAATTAATTTTGATTTACGGGGTTTGGTTCCTCTTTAAAAAAAAAACAACAAACTATTTTAAAAAAAGCCAAGAAAAATGAGTTTGTTAGTTTGTTACAGTCTTAACATATTGGCTACATAGCAAAAAAATATTCGGACTGCCTTTATGCCTTTTATGAGATTGCCACCTATGAACTTATATGCCTGGACTTGTCAATTTCCCAATAACACTCCTAAACCCTTTCAGATTGTATCATGCTGGAGGAAGGAACCTAACATATTCTGAATGCTTGCACTTTCAATAAAGAAGCAATATGTTTGTTTTTTTTGTTTTGTTTATGCACAGTTCATAACTTTTTTTTACAGCGGTGTCATGACTTCTGATACCTTTAACTATCATCTTCCCCTCCTTGAAGTGGTCTGGGTCTGCATCTGTATTCTGTAAACATGTCAACACTCTTCGGTGTAGCACTACAGTCAGGATTGGTGGTGGGATGGCCTGTTTCTAATATTTCTCTGAAAGTGATATTAGCTCTATCTCAAAGTCAACAACACCTACAGGGTGCAGACCACCCATAAGATGTCCTCATCACTGAAAGTTATGTAGAGACTCAGGCCTCGTACACCACACGACCGGTTTTCTCCAAAAACCGTTGGTGTGTATGGTTTCTCGTCAAGAAAACTGCCGGGAATCTCGACGAGAAAAATAGAGAACCTGCTCTCTATTTTCTCGTCAGGATTCTCGTTTTTCTCGTCGGGATTCTCGTCGGTATGTTTCCCGATGAGAAAGCCGGTCGTGTGTATGCTTTTCCGAGTCTTAAAAAAACATGCATGCTCAGAATCAAGTATGAGACGGGAGCGCACCTTCTGGTAAAACTAGCGTTCGTAATGGAGATAGCACATTCGTCACGCTAAAACGAACTGAAAGTACGAAGACTGAAAAGCGCGAATCGTCCCTCACCAAACTTTTACTAACACGCGGTAACACAAGATCAGCAAAAGCAGCCCAAGGGGTGGCGCCATTGGAATAGAACTTCCCCTTTATACTGCCGTCGTACGTGATGTACGTCACCGCGCTTTACAATGACGAGATTTGAAATTGACAGTGTGTATGCAAGGAAAGCTTGACAAGAATCTCATCGAGAAAAACTACTGTTTATTTTATGATGAGATTCTCGGTCGTGTGTACTAGGCTTCACATTTAAAGGCTGACAATGTTGATGCAAATGCAGTTAATGGCCCTACGCAGGAAATCCAGGATTTCCTTAAGCACTGGCAGGATTGTCAGGCAAATGATGCAAACTGAAAGGGAATTTTAACCGGTTCTCGACCGGATCGCGCAGATATACTGCGGCAGAATGGCTCTCCTGGGCGAAATCCCATATATATATACGGCTTCGCCCTGGAGAGCCACCAGGGGAGGCGGGAGCGGAGGCGTGCACGCGGGCCCCCTGCATGGCAGAGAACCCAATGCACGTAGTCGGCGGGCACGATTGTGTGCACGAGCGGGAGCACAGGGGTTTGTGTGTGTAAACACACAAATCTCTGTGCTGTCTGAGGAGACAAGACAGATCGTGTCTTTCTACAAAGTAGAAAACACGATCTGTCATCTCCAATAGTCAGTCTTCTTCCCCCCACAGTTATAACACAAAATAGGGAACACATTTAACCCCTTGATCGCCCCCTAGTGTTAACCCCTTCCCTGCCATTGACATTTACATAGTAATCAGTGCAAAAGTGTCTGACCTGTCCGCCGCAACGTAGCAACGTCGCAATACCACAAAAAATCGCATATCAATGGCATTACTAGTAAAAAAAAAAGAGACATACAAATGCCATAAAACTTTCCCATAGTTTGTAGACGCTATAACTTTTGCGCAAACCAATCAATATACGCTTATTGCGGATTCTTTTACCAAAAATACCATATCGGCCTAAACTGAGGAAAAATTATTATTTTATTTTTTTAAAATTGGGATATTTACTATAGCAAAAAGTAACAGATATTGTGTTTTTTTCAAAATTGTCGCTCTTTTTTTGTGTATAGTGCAAAAAATAAAAACCGCAGAGGTGATCAAATACCACCAAAAGAAAGCTCTATTTGTGGGAAAAAAAGGACTTAAATTTTTTTTGGGTACAACATCGCACGACCGCGAAATTGTCAGTTAAAGCGGCGCAGTGCCGTATCGCAAAAAATGGCCTGGTCATTGGGCAGCCGGGGCTGAAGCAGTTAAAGATACTTTGCTATAGCTTGTACAGTCGAAGCAGCCTGAATATTTTTGTGGGTTTTGTTTTTTAGGCGTTCCACTTTAAATTATCGGAACAATAATACCATTTGAATTTCAAACTGTCCCTCCAAATCTATTAATGATACTTTTAAAAAAGAACTTAATAAATGTGCGATTCTATTTTTTATATTTGTGCTCTACTGTTTTGTTATTTACAGGAGAATTGCTGCTTTTTATCAATAGTTTATCACTTATTATCATTAAGATTTTTTATGCGAATAGCGCGTTTTTGTCCCTAGCTTTTTTCTAACTTAATAAATGCGTATGGCATGGTAGGAAGCCAAGATTCAGCAAATTTCTCAATAGGCCCCAGGTATTGGGGGGTTTAGGTCTTCCAAACTTAAGACACTATTTTCTGGCTGCCAGATGTGCAAAATTAGCACAATGCCATGCTTCTATTTTCAAGATTTCCTGGCTTACTTTTGAAGCATTCTCCATTTCTTCTTACCATCTTCCAGGTCTACTATGGTCAAAATCTGTTCGCCATAAAGCCATAAAGCCCTGTCCCCTTTGAATATGATAGTATCTCAGTGCCTCCATCTTCAGTATTTATACAAATTGGTCTCCATATCTTCCCACACCATAATTTTAGGTTATCCCTTATTTTCTTCAGCTTTTAACAACAAAACAAGTTTCTTTCTATGGCAGATGAACAAATTGACCACTTTAAGTTCTCTCATGCCGCGTACACATGGCCGTTTTTTAATGTCATTGAAAAAACCGACGTTTTTCTCGACGTGATTCTCCTTGCCTACACACTATGAAAAAAATGCTTAAATAAAGTGCGGTGACGTACAACACGTACAACGGCACTATAAAGGGGAAGTTCCATTCGGATGGCGCCACCCTTCATGTTAGTAAAGTTTGTTGAGAGACGATTTGCGCTTTTCAGCCTCGTGCTTTTCAGTCCGTTACAGCGCGACGAATGTGCTATCTCCATTACGAACGCTAGTTTTACCAGAACGAGCGCTCCCGTCTCATACTTGATTCTGAGCATGCGCATTTTTTTTCACGTCGTTAAAGCTTACACACGGCCGTTTTTCATGACGAGAAAAACGACGAGGTGAAAAACGACGAGAAAAATTAGAGCATGTTCCAATTTTTTCATGCCCATTTTTCACGTCGTGAAAAATGCTCTGAAGCCCACACACGATCAATTTTAATGACCATTTTAAAAAATTGCATTTTTCTCGTCATTAAAAACGGTCGTGTGTACGCGGCATCACTGATAAATCTTATTTTAGATAATTTACTCAACTTTAACATTTGTAGCACCTCCTCTCTTCTGAGTGCTTACGCTATATGCACATTAAACATTTTTTCTTCACTACTCTTTAAAACTCATAAATCATTTTCACATTTTGAGCACATTTGCCTCTCTACCCCAAGAGGATGTGGCTAACTTATTATGCCTTTAAAGGTCTTACAGGGTTTGTTTTTTTTTGTTTGTTTTTTGGGGTTTACAACCACTTTAAATCCTCTAGTACTGCACTTAGAGGCGCCTTTCTTTCTTCCACTTACACAATTCTTTCATGTCTTTTACAAAAAATTTGGATTTTGGAATACATTTTGATGATTTTTCTCTGTCTGGCTTTCAGTAAGACCTTCTACAGCATATTTGACAACCTTTTCATGACCCTAAATTGTTTTTTCATGTCTATTGTGATGGTATCATCTAATATTTCCATCTATGGTATACCAGATTTGATTTTCATGTTTATGCTTTCAGGCGTGTTTTAATGTATGCATATGTGTCTATTCTGGAATCTTTGTGTTCCGTATTCATCCCTATTTTTTTCTGTCATCTTGTATCAAAACTGTAATTGATTCTTGCCTTTTCTGGCTCATTGTATGATATCTGTAGTATTCTTATTGTGTATTGCACATGCCTTCCCTAATAAAATTGTTTGTAAACAACAACAAAAAAAACCTTAATCAAACTTTTAACAATTATAGATGGCTAACATGTTTCAGGACTTTAATGCTGCCACTACATGCTGATGAAAAGGGAAAGAAATCCATAAATACAAATAACAGTCATAGCAAAGTTAACTTTATGCTCTGAGTATAAATTGCAGGGATGTGCAGTCAGGGGAGGCAGGTGAGGTGAGTGCCTCACCTGCCATGAACATAAAAAAAATCAATCGAGCTTCAAGGGTCGTAGCATGGGTAGCCAAATTCCTACCTCACTACTGGTCAAAATTGTGGGCTCCTAGCACCTTTGGTTCCAGAGAGACGGGGCTCCTTGCACAGCCTGTCAGAAGCAACATACAGAGCGGCCAGTTTAAATACAAACTGGCACACTCTGTTTGCAGCAGACTGAGAGTATGAGCTCACAGTGTCTCTCCTCACTTCTTGTCAGAGTCACTGGACTCAATGGACAGCTTGGAGCCTTGGACCAATGGTAAAGCACCATTGGTCCAAGCTGTCCAATAAATGATGCTGCAGTGGAGGCACGCCTCTCACTGTCGTGTCATAGAAGGGGGCATGTGTCTATAAGACAAATGCTCCCTTCCAGCCCAGCCCTCTTAACTAGAAGGAAAAAACATGTGTTTATGGTTATAAGTTTTACCCACAATCCCATGTTTTTCTCACACAGTTAAGGGAGAATCTACTGCTGCTGAAAAGGTACTTTTTTAATCAAGCTAAATAATATATTATTATGCTATATATGTTATAACATAATAATTAATTATTTGTCTATTTACTGTGAAATTACTGGTTGGAAGTTATAACTTCAAACTTCAGTCATTTGTCCGTTAAGCCACCTGATTGAGTACAGTTTTTGAAAATATAGTAAATTACCTTAACAATAACTAACAATATATAATAATTATTTGTATATTACTTATGGTAATTAACCACTTGCCACCCAGGCCAATTCTGACACTTCTCTCCTACCTGTAAAAATCATAATTTTTTTGCTAGAAAATTACTCAACCCTCTGACATTATATATATTTTTTTAACAGACACCCTAGGGAATAACATGGTGGCTGTTGCAACATTTTATGTCACACAGTGATTGTGCAGCAATTTTTCAAACGCATATTTTTTTTAAAGAAATGTTTCATGAATAAAAAAAATGTATAATAAAAAAATTGTTTATAAATAGGCCCTGAACTGTTAGAACCAAGGAAAGCTTGCACATTATGTGCTCTCCAGTGGCTAGGCATGTTTAAAATTAAAAAAACTTCCATGTTTGTTACTTTTAGGTAAAATGAGCTTGAAAAAAAAAGCTGCATTTTGTTCTTAATCTAGAGGCTCTTATTTATTTATTTTTCAAGGGAGAATGGAGATGTACTTAGGGTAATTGCGTTTATTAATTTAAGTGATCTTAGTGCTTTATTTTTTATTTTCTGTGTATTTGTTGTTTGTGTGCGTTATATGTTAAAAAAAAAAAAGAAAATCATTAAAAATCATCACAAATTTTACACGTAGATGAAATACATAAATGGTAGCTATTTAACTGTAAAAAGCACTTGTATTTCTGTCCATCCTACCCTACAATTTACACAGCTCAGCCACACAACATAGTCAAAGTAAAATTTAGGAGGTTCTACTGCTTGCAATTGAACAGCTAGTTGATATTGGGTATGCCCATCCCCAAAAACACATGTTCACACATCAAAAAAAACTTTATTAAAGAAAAATCTTCATGTCAAGCCTTATAAAAAGAGCTATTCCCTGAAAACTGTATATAAAAACAAAAACAAAAACAAAATAAAACAATCAAACATTGGTACATGTTCCTCTGGCAGTGCCCAGCTTCCTTTGCCCTTGTCGTGACAATCCCTTACCTATTAGCCTTGAAAATAATTGAATTTTAAGATTAATCTCCCATTTACTTCAATGGGGTACTCATTAAAGTTTGCAATATGGAAGTGTTTACCGAATTCCCCCCCCCCCCCCCCACCAAATCAAATTCAAGCAGACTCAACCAGCAATAGAAAACTGACAATTTTTATTTTTATTTTTGTAATTATTTTTGTTCTGATTTAACCCTTTCTTAAACCATAGTTTACCCTTATTAGCCCTAATTAACACTTTCTTTTTCAAGAAATTAACTCTTTCTACAAATTTTTCTTAAGCTATTATTTTCCTGCTATTGTTTTTTTTTTTTTCTTTATGTTTGCTTTTTTTTTGTTTTTTCTAACCATTAATATTCAAACGCTTTTTGGTTTTATTCATTATTTTTTGGCGTTGACATAAAAAAATCACAATATTTGAAGACATCATTTTATTTATAATTATCTTTGCAATGCTTTGTCCCAGAATCATCATTTTAGTATTATTTTAAACAGAAAACATATAGAAAAAAAGTAACATTTTTTATCTATGTTTTTTTTATTTTATTTTATTTTATTTATTTTTTTGCCTTTTACGTGTATAAAAAATAAAATAAAAATTTCAAGAAAACATTACCAAAGGAAAGCCTTGTTTGTTCTGAAAAAAATATGTATTACTTACTTGATGTCTTAAATAATGACAAAATTGTTGCCAAATTTTCTATCTGACCTCTGCTAGTTGGCTTATTCTCCAGGATGATGAAGAATGATTGACAAGATGACCCTGCACTTACTTGCCACCTCTGGATGTTATTGAAGATCTTACCCTCTCCTCGGTATTGGAGGCTGTTCAACTACTTTCCACTTTAAGATCAGGCCTTTTTCTGACATTTGTTGTTTACGGGTAAAAATCTGTATTTCATACTAGAAAATTACTTAGAACCCCCAAACATTATATATCTATATTTTAGCAGAGACCCTAGAGCAGTGATGGCTAACCTTGGCACCCCAGATGTTTTGGAACTAAATTTCCAATGATGCTCATGCACTCTGAAGTGTATTTCAGCATCATGTCATTCCAAAACATCTGGGGTGCTAAGGTTCACTGCCCTAGAGAATAAAATGATGGTTGTTTCAATATTTTACGTCGCACTGTATTTGCGCAGCGGTCTTTCTAATGCAATTTTCAAGTAAAAAATACACTGAATTAAGAAAAAAAAACAGTAAAGTTAGCCCAATTTTTTAGTATAATGTGAAAGATGATGTTACGCAAAGTAAATAGATGCCTAACATGTCATGCCTTAAAATTGTGTACGCTTATGGAATGGCAACAAACTAAAGTACAGTACTTCTCCATAGGTGAAGATTTTTTTTTTTACAGGTTACCTGTTTAGGGTTACAGAGGAGGTCTTATACTACAAATATTGCTCTCACTCTCACTCTAACGATCGCGGCAATACCTCACATGTGTGGTTTGAACACCGTTTACATATTCAGGCTCGACTAACATATGCGTTAGCTTTTGCGCCCGTACTCGGAGGGATGGGGCACTTTAAATATATATTTTTTATTATTATTATTAATTTAACTTTTTTTTTTATCACTTTTATTCCTATTACAAGGAATGTGAACATCCCTTGTAATAGATATAAGGGTGGCAGTTCCTCTTTATTGAGATATCTGGGGTCAAAAAGACCCCAGATCTCTCATTTACCTTTAAAAGCAAAAATAATTATTGGCCTCACTTGACTTTCTGCCTAGCCATTGACCACACCAGATCGTTTCCGGGCTTACCGATGGCTCCAGCCATAACCCCAGTATTTAACTATAAAGTAATGACGTACATTTACAGTTAGAAGGTTGGCAAATGGTAACATGCTCTGCCCAAGCTGGTCAAAGCAACAGGTTTAATTTAATCCCCCCTCTATTCTCAGAAGCTCATATTTTCCTTGATTTCCTTATCACTTTTTTCAGAAATCATAAATGATGAGAATATTCAGTACTTCTGGGTACGGATGAGTCAAACATACCCGGGTATGATGTATACAACAACTGAACTACTCTGGTGATGGGGTGTTAATTTTTTTAAATGTTACAACAGTTGAATAAAACATTTATTTATTTTTACATACTGTCGTCAGTCATTATCCCTGACCACTGCCACATCAGTCATATGATGATGTGGTACTACGCTGGGGATAGTATATTTAAAAAAAAAATTGTGAAAAAACAAAAAACTTTTACTTATCGTCTTCATTCTCCAAAAGAATGTGACAAAAAATTACAACTTTAAAACATTCTCCATGCCTCTTAATAAATACCTCAGACTGACTACTTTCTACTTTCCAAAAAGGCATCATTTGGGGGGTATTTGTACTGTTCTGGCATTTTAGGACCTCAAGAAATGAGAGGCCGTCAGTATATCAGGATTGATCAATTTTCAAATAAACTGTATATGCCAGTGATCTCCAAACTGCGTCCTGCGTGCTGGATGTGGAGCTTTGCTTGTCTTTATCTGGCCTTTGGGACACCATTTGATCCACTGACACCAACGATGGGACACCATTCCTCCCACAGACAATGAGGGGGCACCATTCCTCCCACAGACACCAATGAATGGGCACCATTCCTCTCACAGACACCAATGTGGGGGCACCATTCCTCCCACAGACAATGAGGGGGCACCATTCCTCCCACAGACACCAATGATGGGACACCATTCCTCTCACAGACACCAATGATGGGACACCATTCCTCTCACAGACACCAATGTGGGGGCACCATTCCTCCCACAGACAACAATGAGGGGGCACCATCCCTCCCACAGACACCAATGAAGGGGCACTATTCCTCCCTTAAATACCAACAATGAGAAATTATTCCTCACATTAGAACCAAGGTTAGGGCATTTTCTACTCCCACTGGCCATGGTCCGGCCTCCCTAAACCCTGAAGGACAGTAAACTGGCCCTTTGTTTAAAAAGTTTAGAGACCCGTCGTATATACCAAAGTTTGTAGACACTATAACTTTGACAGAAACCAATTAATATACACTTATTGGGATTTTTCACGTACATTTAAAATACACTTTAACCTAAATTTAAGAAGGAATTTGACTTGGATATATTTTATAACAGAAAGTCTAAAATATTTTTAAAATTGTCAGTCTTTCAAATACAGTATATAATGAAAAATAAGTGGTGATCAAATACCACCAAAAGAAAGCTCTGTTTGTGTGAAAAAATGATATACATTTAATCTGGGTACAGTGTTGCAATTGTCAGTTAAAGTAGTGCAGTGCTGAATAGCCTGGCCTGGTCACGAAGGGGGTACAACCGTCTGGAGCTCCTGTGGTTAATGTAAATGACAGCGCCTTTGCTGATTGTTCTACTTGCAAACAAGCGGACAAGAATTCCCTTCATCTATACCAGACCTTATCATAAATGAGGGTCTGATATAGATGATAATGAGGGACCCCAATAAAAAAAGTAGTGGGTTCTCCCAAAAATATATACCAGACTCTCTCCTTGATGAAATTCTGGTATGGATGTCAAGAGAGGCCCCACACATATAAAAAAGGAAAAAAAAATATGTGGGGCTTTTAGGAGTAAACCTCAGGACCCCTTGGATCTGGTATGAATTTTAATGGCGACCCCACATGCAAAACACAAGAAGGAAAAAGTGGGAGGTCCCCCCTAAAATCTATACCAGACCTTTTTCTGAGTATGTAGCCTGGCAAGCCAGGAATAGAAGGGGGTGACCATGCACCCCTTCTTGAATCATTTTAGGCAACATGACCCTTCTCCACAATCCTTTCCCGCTGTTTATAGGGGTCTGCATGGGGCTTATTGGAATCTGGAAGCACCCATTAAACATAAGGGGGCTCCCAGACACCTGTCTACATGAATGAGAAAGGAGCCCATAGTTTTTGTTTAAATGGTGGGGAGTTAGAACCCCAGCTAGGTTTATATTGCTGCCTGTGTCCCCCGCTAGACCGATTTATACTCTATATTTGTCTTGGTCACCATTGTCATAATTACAGGAAATTATAGTAAATCCAAATTTTTTGGTTATATATATATTTCAAACAGTTTAAAGGATTTACATTTAACATTTCTGTGACTTTTAAAAGTTATTAAGAGTAAACCTCAGTTACGGATTAAAGAAATGATAATTAATTACACTGACTTTCATTTGAGGAACATTTATATGCCCAGTGCACTCTAAAAACATGCAGTGCATGACCAACCGAAAACTAATAAAATTCAAAAATAATTGTTAATTAACCATTACGCAAAGATCATTAAGGTAATGACTGATGTTACTGGAAGCAATCGAATCTGACATTATGTAACATTTAGGATGACAGTTAAAAGTTTATGCTGGAGAGTAATTAATGAAAAGCTGAGATGTTTTACAAAATACTGAAGCTTCAATGGACCTCATAAAGTGCAAAGTAAGATATACAAAATGATCCTGGTTCTAATCTGTAATTCCTTTAAATCAGTGTAATACATTGCAAGGTTCTTAGCTAATTTTACTGCATATCATTACCTGCTTTATTCCTGTAGATATAGGAAAAAGAAAAAAAAAATCTAATTCTACTGAAAGGACTCTGCTGGGGATGACATAAGTCATGAACAAAGCTACTAATTCTCAACCTGCTTATCTTCCACATTGAGTACTGCAACTCCCCTCTTTTTGACTTACCTTTAAAACAGGTGACCCCCCCTCCATTCAGTTCATCAAGACTGCTGCTGCTAGAATTCTCCAACCTTACTAACCAATCTGTAGCTCCCACCCCCTGTGCAAATTCCTCCAATGGCTTCCAATAGCTCAATATATACACATTAAAATACCAACAACAAGAACAACATACAAAGCCATCCACAACTCAGTGTCGTGCTACATTACCAAACTCTACTCAAAATGTGCCCAAACTATCCTCTCCGCTCTTCCCAATACCTCCTATTCTCTATGTCCCTTGTTATCTCCTCCAATGCTCACCTCCAGGACTTCTTGAGAGCCTCTCCCATCCTCTGGAATTCTCAACCCCATCCAGCCTCTCTCTCTCTCTCATTCCTTTTCTATCATGCTATTTGATTTTAAATAAAATGACTGACAGACTCTATAACCTATCCATGTCCAATCTCCACCTCTTGGCCCCTTAGAGTTGGTCAATCCAAGTGAATTACTGATAGGGCGGTGCTACGATCTGATTGGCCTACCTGCCCTGCCATTCCCTTTTTTACCACATCCAAGATGGCGAAATGCCATGCCTGACGAAGGAGCACGCATGTTCCGAACGCGTGCACATTACTAGCATCATCCGATCGCGACCAGGGACTCTTGGACTGACGATTTCCCCCCTGTGCCTTGTTTGCTCTAGCCTGGGACACTGGAAGCCAACGGCGCCGCCAGACAAGAATTTACTGCGCTAGAAGATCACCTCTTGGAGCTCTGCTGTCCATCCTGCTTTACATTGGACATTATCATGATGTGCCTGCTTTTATTCTACTCAGAGTGAGTGCATTTCTACTAAAATAAAATAAAAACGTGTGATAACACTACTGCACTTAGGTTTGGAACTGCTTGTTTTCTCTCTTTTGTATTTCTCCTAAAGGTTTTTCTACCCTTTCCCTGTGTTAATATACCCAGGCTACAGACTCTCCCATATTTCAAGGAACTGAATTCTCACGGTTAACCCCTTGCCTCCCACCCTGTTAACAACACAGCTTGCCCACAGCTGACACTCATAGCGCAACAATCATTATCTTTTTCCTGTTCAACCCCAATCTGTCCAACTATCTTCTACTCTGTCCATCGTTAAGTGATCCCTTGAAACTCATCTCTTCAGGGAAGCCTATCCCACATTTACCTAACAACTATACTTCTAACTTCTCCAGAAGCTTGCTCCTCACAATTACTACCTTTTGTACTTCTTGCTCCTCCTTTTAGGCTGGCCACAGATGGATCAAAATGTGTCCAGTTTAGCAAGGACTGGCTGAATTTTGATCCATCTATGCTTTTCCTGCTCTACAGAAGTTGATCTACTCTGGAGAAGGCCAGTCATGGGAGAATAGGATATAGGTTTTGCCATAGAAAAAGATTATTGTTTTTTTTTTTTTGCAGGTAATTTGCTGACCGAAAAATTAAAAAGCTTTTTTCTCCTCTTCTTGGGTCTCTCGCTGGCACTCCTGGCTCCTCCACCCCACCGAGTGCCCCCATAACAAACAGCTTGCTATGAGGGCACTCATGCAGGCTCACTCCTGAGCATGCTCATAAGACTGCACTCTCAAGCCCTGTACACACTCTCGGTTTTCCCGGCGGTAAAAAGTCCACCGGGAAAACCGAGGGGAAAGCAGATAACCTGCTTGGTTGCATTTTCCCCCTACACACGGCCGGGTTTCCCGGCAGGAAAACTGCCATGAGAGCTTTGGCCGGGAATCCCGGCTGTGTGTATGCTCCATTGGCACTGCCTCACAGTGTTTCCCATAGGAAAGCAGTAGTAAATCTGGCGGTAAAAAAACCGCCGGAAATCCCGGCGGGAAAATAGAGAGCAGGTTCTCTATTTTCCCACCGGGATTCCTGGCTGTTTTCCTGTCGGGAAAACTGTGAGGAAGCATACACACGTCCGATTTTCCTGGCCAAAAGCTCTCTTGGTAGTTTTCCTGGTAGGAAAACCGGTCGTGTGTACGGGGCTTAAAAGTTTCTTCCCTAATGCAGAGAATGTTTTAAGGTGAAAAGCCTTCAGCCTTTAGAAACATTTACGGAGAAAGTGCTCTCCCTCTGACAACCAGAAAGGAGCATCATGGCACAGAACGTTAATTTACAGATTTGGTGGTATAAAGGGGTCAAAAAGTATTGTACAGTATGTCTAGTTTAAAAAAAAATTGGTGTAAGGAGGGGTCAAAGTGATACTAAACACACACTGTTTAATTTACATTGCCCCTTCTATTTCTGTATATGGATAATGGTGTTGCAATTATATTAACCTCCTCCCACCCGCGCTATAGCCGAAAGACGGCTACAGCGCGGGCCTTAATTGCCGGAAAGGTGCCACCTTTCAGTGCCCTTCAGTGCCGCCTTATCGGTGCCCATCAGTGCAGCCTATCAGTGCCCAGCAGTGCAGCCTCATCAGTGCAGATCAATGAAGGAGAAAAATTACCTGTTTTCAAAATTTTATAACAAACTATGAAACAGTTTTTTTTTTTTTTTTAATCTTTTTTTGTTTTTTTTTTAGCAAGAAATAAAAAAAACAGCAGTGATTAAATACCACCAATAGAAAGCTCTATTTGTGGGAAAAATATGATAAAAAATTAATCTGGGTACAGTGTAGTATGACTGTGCAATTGTCATTCAAAGAATTCACAGCGCTCAAAGCTGAAAATTGGCATGGGCAGGAATGGAGTATAAGTACCCAGTAAGCAAGTGGAGGAGGGTAGGCTTCCCAGGTCAATGATGGAATTCACTATTATAGTCTTGCTAAAAGATGGAAAGGACACACACACTCAATCCATCATCCTACAGGCCAATATCTCTGCTGGTTACAGATGTTAAGATTCTGGCCAAGGTATTGGCCGAAAGGTTACACATAACTCAGGTCAGGGCTCAACCAGTACAAACGTAAGGTGGGTTTATTTAAATCTACAGGTCCCGATGGTTAACATGGGGTCAAGAGATACGTATATTTGAAAGCTTGAGGATGTTCTCATTGGCCCGGGGTCCGGTGTCCTTTATCACCCCTGCTATTCGTTCTGGCAATGGAGCCATTGGCTATTAGATCATCGTCAAGCATTTAGGATTTCCAAAGATCATCAGGAGAGGAAAAAATAGAGCTATATGCTGATGACGTATTATTATTGCTGGGAGACACTCAATCTTCCCCGATTACACCAATGGATATAATTAGGAATTTGGGGAGCTTTTCCGGTTTGTAAATAAACTGGGACAAATTGGTGTTTTTACCCATGGATCCCCTGGAGTCTCATTTGCCCACGGGGGTTCCACGGGTGGAGATAGCCAATACAATCAAATATATGGATATATATATATATAACCCAAACCCTAAACAATATACTAAAGATAATATGGCTCCACTAATAGACAAGTTTAAGGGTAAAGTTGGTATTTGGTGTCGTTACCCTTGTCTGTAGCAGGTAGATGTAACTCAATAAAATAAATAAATTATTAATATCAATAAATTGTCACACAAATATAGATGTTGAAATTAAATCTATTATTTTGTGGAAATAACATGGTGTGGGTGCATTTCTGCCAGTCACAGGCTGTCTCTATCCCCTCCATGTTGTGTCCAATGCCGCGTACACATGATCGGAAATTCCGACAAGAAAAGTTCGATGTGAGCTTTTGGTCGGAAATTCTGACCATGTGTAGGCTCCAACGGACATTTTCTGTCGGAATTTCCGACAACAAAACTTTAAGAGCTGGTTATCAAATTTTCCGACCAGAAAGGTTCTTGTCGGAAATTTCGATCGTCTGTATGCAATCCCGAAGCACAAAAAACCACGAATGCTCAGAATCAAGCAAAAGAGCTGAACTGCCTGTTGAACTTCATTGATCTTGGCTCGTCGTACGCCTTGTACATCACTGCGTTCTTGATGGTTGGAAATTCCGACGACATTTGTGTGACCGTGTGTATGCAGCACAAGTTTGAGGCAACATTCCGTCAGAAAAAAATCCACGGTTTTCTTGTCGGGATTTCCGATCTTGTGTACGCGGCATTAGAATAAGAGGGAGGTGAAGCCTCCATTAATCTACATGTAATATCCTTCCCCCATTGTGTTTAGCTGGTTTGTGGGCATGGAGGAGGAGGGAGGGAGTGGGCAGTCATTTACCACTGTGTATAAGCCCACATGTATGACTCTATAGTCACATGGGCTGCTCAGATGTGATAGAGAGGAAATGCTCAGCATAAAAACTCACTGAAAACTGAGCATGTGCAGAGATGCCACCACAGCTGCAAAATCCCTAGCTGAATTGGGTGCATGGACAGAAGGTGGAGATAGAGAGCAGCAGGATCAACCAGTTTTTTTGCAGAATACAGAAAACATATCTCATGACTGAGTATGAACAGCATGTAATACACCAATTATTGATAGTTTTTTTTTATGATGTGGGTTTAGTGGCACTTTACACCAAGTTTTAGGTTTTTATCTCTGTTTGTTTGCTGAGATTACTCCACCGATTCTTGTCTTGGAAACACTACAGGAAATAAATGGAAATTTCTACAAAATGAGGGCAAACCAGAACAGTTTTCAACAGAACAAGTGCTCCTATTGGAAAAATATCTGACTTTCCTGCTCAGATGACAATGATAAAATTTTGATTTTCTATCACTTTCTGTCCCGTGACAATAATCCTGAGTACAAAAAGAGAGGAGGGGGAATTTCTCCAGCATGGACACAGACAGTGACCTAACAAGAGATCCATCCATGCCCTACGCTAGATAGAAAAGCTTTTACTAGAGATACACTTTAACCATTACATCTTGATAAAAAAAAGTTGAAGGACGTTCATTTTATTACCCATTTTCCTATTAAGCCCATATTAAAAAAAATATGTATATTCCAGAGCAGGGCCTGCAATCATGCAAATTTATTATGTACATTACTAAGTGAAAATAATGTCTTTTTGTATTTTTTTTTATATCTGCTTCTAGTATAACTAATCAGCTTTCAAGATGCTGAACGCTGAAGTGCCACTATTGAGCTCTCAGAGGCAAATAAAACAATAGCATGCTTCCATCTTTTTATATTACAGTGTGTTTATTTTAACGCATCAGCAAAAAATGTAGCTTTCACCTAATTATCATAGCTAGTGTAGTAAACAGTGCTGCATTGCTCAGGATGTTTGTGCTTTAGAATGGATTGGCTATATGGGAGGAGTGCGAGAGGTGATTGCTCATCTCTTGCAAATTCGGCCTCATAATTCTAAATTAAGGCAAATGGGTGAAGCTCATAAAAAATTCCAGGCCCCTCTTTACGTCTCCTCCTCCCTCTGATTAGGCGCCGCGCAAAAATTTGCATAGAACAAACTCAGCTCGTAAATCAAAGCTCGGAGGTGTTGGAACACTCTGCGTACGTTATAATTTAGGGTTAACTGTAGCACATTTTTGCTTATTGTATTATTAATGACTTTGGTTAACTTCTGACAGGGCTATGGATGAAGTAAAAAGGGTAGGTTGGAAGAACGCAGTTAGTAATCAGTTCGGTGTGTACTGTCGGGAATGTGCAGCGTGCTCAAAGATGAGACATCTTATCAAAATGCACTTTTTTGCTTACAGATGACAATCAACATTTATATGACTTAGTTAAGGTGTTACTGGAAGGCGACCAGGATATTAAAGAAAAGTTGAAGTATTGTTCATTGCCGAAATTGTGTCTGCTGCGGTACAACAGACAAACTCTGTCTGCAGGTTGGAAGTTCACTTTGACTTAAAGACATTTATTGATCTTTCATAAGATTATCAGTTCCGCAAGCACTTGGTTAATAGCGTTACAGGTTCAGACAGGAAGGCCGCGCTCTCCATAACATCTCAAATAGCCTACACCACCTTTCAATGACCCATGTGTTGGCAGCAGACTACTATGAAATTCAAAGGGAAGTTTGACTACTCTTAAGTGAGTGGAGGAGGCTAATGCCTTGTACACAAGATCGGATTTTCCGTCGGGATAAACTCCAACGGATTTTTCCGACGGAATACCGTTTAAGCTGTCTTGCATAGACACCGTCACACCAAATTCCGACTGTCAAGACTACGACGAGCCGATAAAAATGAAGTTCAATGCTTCCGAGCATGCGTCGACTTGATTCTGAGCATGCATGTTTTTTTCTCCATCGGAGTTCCACTCAGACGAACAGAATTTCAGATAGAAATTTTTTCTATCGGAAAAAAAGAGAACATGTTCTCTTTCTAAATTCCGACGGAAAAAAGTCCGATGGGGCACACACACGGTCAGAGTATCAGATGCAAATATTCCGTCTGACTTTTTCCATTGGAAATTCCGATCGTGTGTACAAGACATAACACAGGAGATTTTGATTCTTCTCCTCATAGCTACATGTCCTCTATTAAAATGATAATTCATTCTGAGAACAAAGTCCTTCTGTATGTGTTGGCTTACAAAATTCCAAGAGAAGTTTGACTGCTCTTAACCGCTTGCCGACCGCCTCCTGCAGATATACGTTGGCAGAATGGCACTGCTTCGCAAAGCAACGTACAGGTACGTTGCTTTGATTTTGCCGCCGTGCGGTGCGCGCGCCCCTGCCACGAGCTCCGTGACCGTGGCCGCGGGACCCGTGGACTTGATATCCGCCATTGTCCCGCGATCGTGTCATGGAGCTTCAGAAAAGGGAGATGCCTATGTAAACAAGGCAATTCCCTGTTCTGCCTAGTCACAGGACACTGATCTACTGCTCCCTGTCATCTGGAGCAGTGATCAATGTCGTGTCACTGGTAGCCCACCCCCCCCCACAGTTCGAATCACTCCCTAGGACACACTTAACCCCTTCCTCGCCTCTAGTGGTTAACCCCTTCCCTGCCAGTGTCATTTACACAGTAATCAGTGCATTTTTATAGCACTGATCACTGTGTACATATGAATGGTCCCAAAATAGCATCAAAAGTGTCCAATGTGTCTGCCATAATGTTGCAGTCACAATAAAAATCACAGATTGCCGCCATTACTAGTAAATAAAAAAAAAATATTAATAAAATTGCCATAAATCTATCCCCTATTTTGTAGATGCTATAACTTTTGTACAAACCAATCAATATACGCTTATTTGTTTTACCAAAAATATGTAGAAGAATACGTATCGGCCTAAACTGAGAAAGAAATTCGCTTTTTTATACATTTTTGGGGGATATTTATAGCAAAAAGTAAAAAAATATTGCTTTTTTTTCAAAATTGTCACTCTTTTTTTGTTTATAGTGCAAAAAATAAAAACCGCAGAGGTGATCAAATACCACCAAAAGAAAGCTCTATTTGTGGGAAAAAAAGGACGTCAATTTTGTTTGGGAGTCACGTCGCACGACCGCGTAATTGTCAGTTAAATCGACGCAATGCCGAATCGCAAAAAATGGCCCGTCATTGGCCAGCCAAATCCTCCGGGGCTGAAGTGGTTAAAGTGAGAAATAGTGTCAAATACCTGCACGAGGAGCTTGCAGGCGGAGTAGAGTTGAAGTTCAAACTTTTCTCCATGTTTTCCCATGAACTTGTTGGGTGCCAAGTTTGGGTCACATGAGAGGACTACCCCTGGGGTGGGTTCTTCTGGGCACCTGGGATAGGATCACTGTATTAAACATGGGCTACCTTTGTTCTGTGCCATTTTCATCAATGCCTTGGGACCAGGCTAAGGCTGTTGTGGGGGGGAATGCTTAGTCTTAAGGCAAGCCTCTGTGTTTAGAGATTAACGTACAGCTTGTACAATTGCACCAAAACTGCCCTACAGTTAACTCTTGGGTCCCCGTGACAATGTGCACCTTCTCTGTTCCTTGCATTTAGGAGGGACATGCTGAGCCTTGTCCACATCCACCTGTACAGCGTATCACTGCTACCTCACTACAAGTAATTTTAAGGGGTCACGCCGCTGCTATGGGAGACAGACCACTCACAGAAAGAGTGCTAACAACTCCCTCCTGCAAGAGGCTATACCACCTACCCCAGCCACACATTTAAAGACATGCTGCTTGGTTGAGACAGGCTGAGGAATCAGCTGCCCAAAAAAGATTCAATTCTCTAGCACAGTCACAGTTTCTCCTGCCTCCTTCCATAAATGTAAAGAAGGATTAAAGTGCCACAGGACTCATCTTTTACATTTCTCAGACTGTTCTAGGGACTCTGGAGAATTCCCCAGCTGATAGAGAGCCCATACGTTTTTAATCTTTTCTCTTTTTTTAAATATAGGACTGTGGTTTGGAACTTCGTCACATGGTGTGAGGATAATCATATGTATCTAAATGTGACAAAGGCAAAGGAGCTGGTTGTGGATTTGAGAAGGAGGAAGGCACCGGTGACCCCTGTCTCCATCTGAGGAGTGGATGTGGATGTAGAAGTATCTGGGGGTGCATATAGATAATAAGCTGAACAACCTGTATGCAGTGGCATGCTGGGGAAGTAGGCCTAGGGTGGATGACACCAACAGACTCAACAAACTGATTTGCAAGTCCAGTGATGTTGTTGGATTGGAGTTACATAGTTATATAGTTACTGTACATAGTTGGTTAAGTTAAATAAAGACACCAGTCTATCCAGTTCAACCTGTGGTGTGTGTATGTGTATGGGTACTTTCACAGTAAGGCGTCGTGGGTGTTGGCAGTAAAGTGCCGCTATTTTTAGCGGCGCTTTACTGCTGTTTTTCATAATTTTCGGCCACTAGCGGGGCGCATTTAACCCCCGCTAGCGGCTGAAAAAGGGTTAAAACCGCCCGCAAAACGCTGCTGCAGCAGCACTTTGCGGGCGGTTCAGAGGCGCTGCCCATTGATTTCAATGGGCAGGGGCGCTTTAGCCCTCTGGCTTTCACGCTGGAGATAAAGGAGCGTCTCTTTCAGGGCTTTGCAGGCGCCCCAGTGTGAAAGCAGCCTAATGCCTCGTACACACGGTCAGTTTTCCAGAGAGCTTTTGGCCGGGAATCCCGACCATGTGTATGCTCCATCTGAGTTTTTCCGTGGCAAAAAAAAGAAAGCTGGCTCTTTTTTTTCCCCGTCGGGATTCCCGACTGACTTTTTCCCGTCGGAAAACCCGACCGTGTGTACGGGGCATAACAGTTTATGTCAATAGTAATTGTTATATCCCTGTATGTTGCATTTGTTAAGGTGCCCATCTAATATTTTTTTTAAAGTATCAACGCTTCCTGCTGATACCACTGCTTGTGGAAGAGAATTCCACATCCTTACCACTCTGACAGTAAAGAACCCTCTACGTAGTTTAAGGTTAAACCGCTTCTCCTCCAATTTCAATGAATGGCAGCATGTCTTTTTTAACTCCCTCCGACTGAAAAGTTTTTTCCCTATGTTAGGGTCACCAGTACAGTATTTTTACATTGCTATCTTATCTCCTCTCAAGCGTCTCTTCACCAGGGAGGATACGTTTAATGCTTGTAGCCGTGGTGGGGCTAAGGACAGAAATGGAGGGATGAGGACAATAATGGGGAACTGAGGACAGTAATATGGGTCTGAGGACAGTAATGGGGGGGCTGAGGACAGTAATGGGGGGCTGAGGACAGTAATGGGGGGCCGAGGACAGTAATGGGGGCTGACGACAGTAATGAGGGGCTAATAACAGTAATGGGGGGGCTGATGACAGTAATAGGGGCAGAGGACAATATTGGAGGACTGAGGACAATAATGGGGGGCTGAGGACAATACTAGGGGGCTGGGGACTGTAATGGGGTCTAAGGGCAGTGTCAGGAATGTCATGTCTACCTCAATGCAAGTCTTGTCATGTCTACCTCAATGCAGGTGGTCAGACACTATAGCTAGCTACTGTGTGCTTCACCTATAGCAGCCCCATTTCCCTTAAGACAAGCAGGCCTACCAGTACTTGGTTGCCCCCAGGACTTATACACAATGCTATAGTGCCTGGCCACCACACTAGGGCAGACACAAACAGAGCAAACAGAGCACACAATAGACTACTTGCAGTTAAGAAGACAGATGAGGCTGAGTTCAGGGAATAGTCCAGTATCCAATCCAGGTCATACACAGGGAAATCCAACAGCAAAGCAAGGCAGACAACGGGGGGGGGGGGGGGCTTGAACAGGAACAATGCAGGTAAGTCTGTCTCTATCACAAGCAAGGGATAGAGTGTTCGGTTTGCTTATATCAGGTGACTGATCAGATCAATCACCTGCAGGTGAACACAGACAGGGGAAAAGCAACAGCCAACACCCGGGTGCTGGAATGAGGAACGGGGGCACTAAGTGATCATGACAGGCAGTAAAGGGGAGGCTGAGGACAGTAATGGGAGGCTGAGGACAAGAATAGGGAAATCTGAGGGCAGTAATTAAGAATTAAGGGTACCCGCGAAACAGACCATAGCTAAAGCCTGGAGAACTGACAATTTGGTATTACATGAAACCAAGCATAGAATTAACCAAGCTATGGTCCATGCCAAAATGGAAGCCATAATTCAAGATAAAATAAATTCCTTTAAAGATATTTGGCAACCATGGATAACTCAGTTTTTGCCACCAAACTTTGATGACACCTTGTTGATGCCTTGATGTTTTACACTCTCTCGCAGTAACTATCTATAAGCAAATGGCTATTGATGCATTTATCCCCGGGGATTCTTCCTGTCACTCCTCTTCTCCTTCTCTTTTTCTCTTCTTCCTGCTCTTCCCCTTCTCTTTTTCTCAAGTTGTTTATATGTTTTGTTGTCTTTTTATTTTTATTTTTTATTTTTCATATATACAGGTTCATGTTGCGCTCATTTTTTTTAGGCACAGATACTTACCGTATTTATCGGCGTATAACACGCACCGGCGTATAACACGCACCCCAAGTTTAGGAGGGAATTTTAAGGAAAAAAACTTTTAGGAGGGAAATTCAAGGAAAAAAAACTTACATTTAAATGCAGCATGCAGCCTTGCCCAGTGTCCATCTGCAGCCTTGCCCAGTGTCCATCTGTCCATCTGCAGCCTTGCCCAGTGTCCATCTGTCCATCTGCAGCCGTGCCCAGTGTCCATCTGTCCATCTGCAGCCTTGCCCAGTGTCCATCTGTCCATCTTCAGCCGTGCCCAGTGTCCATCTGTCCATCTGCAGCCTTGCCCAGTGTCCATCTGTCCATCTGCAGCCTTGCCCAGTGCCTTTGCGATCGTGTCAGTCCCGGCGTTTTTAAAAATTTGGCGCCGATTTCTGTGGAGAGGAGCGAGCGGGGCCGAGTGTACTTCGGCTAGACTCGGCTCCTCTCGCAGTCCCGCCCATCTCCACTGACTGCGCCGCTGACAGAGAAGGCCGAGTGTACTTCGGCTAGACTCAGCTCTGCTCACAGTCACAGGCAGGACTGCGAGAGGAGCCGAGACTAGCCGAAGTACACTCGGCTTTCTCTATGTCAGCGGCGCAGTCAGAGATGGGCGGGACTGCGAGAGGAGCCGAGTAAAGCCGATTGTACTTCGGCTTCGGCTCCGCTCGCTCCTCTCGCTCGTTTTCAGCAGGGGAATTCGAGTATCGGCGTATAACACGCACCCACGATTTTCCCCTGATTTTAAGGGGAAAAAAGTGCGTGTTATCCGCCGATAAATACGGTATATATTTTTATGAGTTATATTGTAGCGATCGTTCTGTATCATACCTTTTGAGGCTTTAATACATTTCTTTATCCTCCTTAGGTGTTTACCTTTAAGGCTTCAATTGTAATTCTCTTTCTGAGTCTACACTTTATTTAGACTAATTGAAGTAACTCACTCTGATTATTGAGTGAAGCAATTGTCTCTTGATCCATGATATACAGGTCCTTCTCAAAAAATTAGCATATTGTGATAAAGTTCATTATTTTCTGTAATGTACTGATAAACATTAGACTTTCATATATTTTAGATTCATTACACACAACTGAAGTAGTTCAAGCCTTTTCTTGTTTTAATATTGATGATTTTGGCATACAGCTCATGAAAACCCAAAAATCCTATCTCAAAAAATTAGCATATTTCATCCGACCAATAAAAGAAAAGTGTTTTTAATACAAAAAAAGTCAACCTTCAAATAATTATGTTCAGTTATGCACTCAATACTTGGTCGGGAATCCTTTTGCAGAAATGACTGCTTCAATGCGGCGTGGCATGGAGGCAACCAGCCTGTGGCACTGCTGAGGTGTTATGGAGGCCCAGGATGCTTCGATAGCGGCCTTAAGCTCATCCAGAGTGTTGGGTCTTGCGTCTCTCAACTTTCTCTTCCCAATATCCCACAGATTCTCTATGGGGTTCAGGTCAGGAGAGTTGGCAGGCCAATTGAGCACAGTAATACCATGGTCAGTAAACCATTTACCAGTGGTTTTGGCACTGTGAGCAGGTGCCAGGTCGTGCTGAAAAATGAAATCTTCATCTCCATAAAGCTTTTCAGCAGATGGAAGCATGAAGTGCTCGAAAATCACCTGATAGCTAGCTGCATTGACCCTGCGCTTGATAAAACACAGTGGACCAACACCAGCAGCTGACATGGCACCCCAGACCATCACTGACTGTGGGTACTTGACACTGGACTTCAGGCATTTTGGCATTTCCCTCTCCCCAGTCTTCCTCCAGACTCTGGCACCTTGATTTCCGAATGTACTTTGGACCACTGAGCAACAGTCCAGTGCTGCTTCTCTGTAGCCCAGATCAGGCGCTTCTGCCGCTGTTTCTGGTTCAAAAGTGGCTTGACCTGGGGAATGCGGCACCTGTAGCCCATTTCCTGCACACGCCTGTTCACGGTGGCTCTGGATGTTTCTACTCCAGAATCAGTCCACTGCTTCCGCAGGTCCTCCAAGGTCTGGAATCGGTCCTTCTCCACAATCTTCTTCAGGGTCCGGTCACCTCTTCTCGTTGTGCAGCGTTTTCTGCCACACTTTTTCCTTCCCACAGACTTCCTACTGAGGTGCCTTGATACAGCACTCTGGGAACAGCCTATTCGTTCAGAAATTTCTTTCTGTGTCTTACCCTCTTGCTTGAGGGTGTCAATGATGGCCTTCTGGACAGCAGTCAGGTCGGCAGTCTTACCCATGATTGCGGTTTTGAGTAATGAACCAGGCTGGGAGTTTTTAAAAGCCTCAGGAATCTTTTGCAGGTGTTTAGAGTTAATTAGTTGATTCAGATGATTAGGTTAATAGCTCGTTTAGAGAACCTTTTCATGATATGCTAATTTTTTGAGATAGGATTTTTGGGTTTTCATGAGCTGTATGCCAAAATCATCAATATTAAAACAAGAAAAGGCTTGAACTACTTCAGTTGTGTGTAATGAATCTAAAATATATGAAAGTCTAATGTTTATCAGTACATTACAGAAAATAATGAACTTTATCACAATATGCTAATTTTTTGAGAAGGACCTGTATATATATGATTTCATATGCTAATTTTGAACCTATTATAGTGATTACTGTGATTGTTGCTTTATTTTTTTTATTATTTTTTTTGTTATTATTGCTCTGTAATTTGATAAAATTCAATAAACAAATTTGAACAAAAAAAAGAAAAGAATTAAGGGCACACCCCACACATCTGCTAATGTACAGTGTGTTTCTCTGCGGGTCGGGAATGCATGCGATTTTGTGCATGTGTCTCAGCCACAGCCTAAGAAACCATTCAGACCTCAGCTTGAAGAATATTTTACTGACTAGACCTCTGACCCTGCTATAGAGTATCACTTGAGTGCTGACATTACATCCAAGATGGTGGCACCCAGCAGCATTCTCAGGGCTTTTGAATGTCTACACAAGGAAGACATTAGGGCTCTTTCCCAAGTGTGGCAAGGACTGCCACTCCTTCGAAAAGCGATTGACATTTTTCATGGTGTTTGACAGGTGGCGAGAAGGTGAAATGTTGCCTCCTCACCGCTATATTTAACCATACAGTTGTGGTGCAATTGTGGCGCAGCCCCAAAGGACTGCATTAGCTGCGTTCTCGGGCAAGAACCTCCCCCCGAAAAGTGAATGCTGTTTTAGTTTTGCAAGGACCACAAAGCACAGCATCTCTCCCGAAACATGTGTACAGCCATGAGCAGCTGTATATCAGGGCCCTTTTACACCAATGTGTTTTTCTGCACTTGTACCTTTCTAAAAGCGCATACAAAGCACAATAAAAATATGTCCCTTTAAACCCTATAGAATAGGGTGACCAGACATCCCCGGTTTCAGGGGACAGTCCCCGGACCAAGTCTGTCCCCGGTTTTGTCCCCGGATTGGATTTGCAATTTCAAAAACAGTCAGTGCAGAATAAAAAAAAAATATATCTGAATTACCTACCCCCCTGCTCCGCCGCTCCTTCTAGCTTAAGGGGGTGTATTTTTTTCCATTATCTGTGCCCCTTTATGATGATCATGTGCTGGTCGGAGCGAAGGGAATATTTCTTCAGTTTCAGGTGCCCATTCAGCTCCACTCGCATGTTCTTCTGCCTTGGCTCAAGTCCCGGCCAGCCGCCTCCCTGCTTATCTCCTGGCCTTCCCTGGTGCAGTGATCTTCCTCCGCACCCCACCCAGTAGTAGCCAGGGCCCGAAGAGTAAGACTTGACAGGCTGTGAGGCGGGGGGCAGAGAGTCGCTGATTGCCGCCATTACTAGTAAAAAAAAAAAATTTGTCCCCGGATTTCATTTTAAAAATCTGGTCACCTTACTATAGAACTCTACATATCAATGTGCTGTGGGTGTATTACATTTTGAAAATACCTGCATGCTGCATTTTCTCATTGTAATAAAATAGAAACATATAAAAAAATGTGCCAAAAATGCACAGAAAGTTGCGTTTCTGCTGCGCTTTTTTAATCACATGTCCATGTTTCACAGGTGCATGCTGGGAGAGAGACAACCAGGAAATACACCGGAAACGCATCAAAAACACATATATTGTTTTAACTGTGTTTTTTTTTTTTTTTAATGAAGCAGTGTGAAAGGGCCCTTAGTGTTTCGATAGGAGGCCAGGGGAGCTTTAACCACTTTAGCCCCGGAAGAATTTACCCCCTTCCGGATCAAAGCACTTTTTGCGATACGGCACTGTGTCGTTTTAACTGACAATTACGCGATCGTGCAACCCTGTACCCAAACAAAATTGATGTCCTTTTTTTCCCCACAAATAGAGCTTTCTTTTGGTGGTATTTGATCACCTCTGCGGTTTTTATTTTTTGCGCTATAAACAAAAAAAGAGCGACAATTTTAAAAACAAAGCAATATTTTTTACTTTTTGCTATACTAAATATCCCCCAAATATATATATATATGAAAAAAAAATCCTTTCTCAATTTAGGCCGATACGTATACTTCTACATATTTTTGGTAAAAAAAAAAAATCGCAATAAGCGTATATTGATTGGTTTGCGCAAAAGTTATAGCGTCTACAAAATAGGGGATAGATTTATGGCATTTTTTTAATTATTTTTTTATTAGTAATGGCGGTGATCTGCAATTTTTATAGTGACTGCGACATTATGGCGGACACATCGGACACTTTTGACACTATTTTGGGACCATTTTCATTTATACAGCGATCAGTGCTATAAAAATGCACTGATTACTGTGTAAATGACACTGGCAGGGAAAGGGGTTAACCACTAGGGGGCGATCAAGGGGTTAAGTGTGTCCTAGGGAGTGATTCTAACTGTAGGGGGGCTGGGCTACCACTGACATGACAGCGATCACTGCTCCCGAAGACAGGGAGCAGTAGATCAGTGTCCTGTCACTAGGCAGAACAGGGAAATGCCTTGTTTACATAGGCATCTCCCCGTTCTGCAGCTCCGTGTCACGATTGTGGGACATCAAGTCCGTGGGTCCCGCGGGCACACCCACTAGGCCGCAATTTAAAGGGGACGTACCTGTACGCCCATTTGCGCAGCCCGGCCATTGTGCCGATGTACATCGTCGTGCGCTGGTCGGCAAGTGGTTAAACTGCCTGGTTTTACTGCCCCCCCCGGCTGCATGTGTGAATGAGACCCAACAGAAAAATAACATGCATACAATATATTAAATGCACATATACATTTATGTAATAGTTGTTGTTGAAATTAGACTGGCATGCAAATTCAGAAAAAAAAAAGCTTTATAAATGTATCCTTTCTTTTTTTTTATAAAACTTTATCATCTGCTATCATCTCCTCATTTACATAATTTACTGTGCAGCAGCAGCCTACCCCTATGGACATTTTATATCTCTATTTAAATAGAATTTAACATTTAACCCTTTTTTTTATTTTGCTAAATTGTAGATCTCTTGTAATGCTATATTAAAATATATATATATATATATATATATATATATATATATATATATATATATATATATATATATATATATCACAGAGGGTGAGGAAAATGAATGTCGACATCAATAAAACCTTAAAAAAAACGAACACTTAAAACACTATTTAATGGTAATTACAATGATGAAAATGCAAGATAGGGCGAATTTTGATGGAATAAAAAGTGACGGAAGGGAAATGAATTAAAATGCATGCTTTATGTATCCCTTCCATTGCTGTGTGTATATTTATTTAATGCATATGGAGGTAATTCAGCACAAGGCAAGGCTGTATTACTAATCTTTATCCCTTAAAAAATCCCTTGCTCAGCTTTTTCCATTCCGGTCTAGGCTTTGAAATGCAAAGCAAAAAAAAAAAAATGGACACTCTGGAATTTGGACAATGCTGAATGTGCAAACTCCTAACCAGACCTTATATCTTTGGGGTAAAATAATAACTACTTGCCTTTTGTAATTTAAATTATCTAGCATTCAGTGTTCCAGGGATGCAGTAAAGTATTGTTATTGTGGGAAAAAAATATATATATCACCAGCGCAGCAATCTGTACTTCGGTATCGTCATGTGGGGGAACGCAATGTTTGCAGACGAAAAGTTTAGATGTTGGAGCACTTTCGGACTTCAGTTCAATCAACAATTCCTAAGGTAAACAATGGCCGCCTATTTAATTATACCTAACCTAATTATAGCCTGCCTGCAAAGTTCACTAATTCTGGTTGGTTCTGCCAGTGAAGTCCACCTAATATACACTATATTACCAAAAGTATTGGTACGCCTGCCTTTACACCAGGGATATGCAATTAGCGGACCTCCAGCTGTTGCAGAACTACAAGTCCCATGAGGTATAGCAAGACTCTGACAGCCACAAGCATGACACCCAAAGGCAGAGGCATGATGGGACTTGTAGTTTTGCAACAGCTGGAGGTCCGCTAATTGCATATCCCTGCTTTACACGCTCATTAACTTTAATGGCATCCTAGTCTGTAGTCTGTAGGGTTCAATATTGAGTTGGCTCACCCTTTGCAGCTATAACAGCTTCAACTCTTCTGGGAAGGCTGTCCACAAGGTTTAGGAGTGTGTCTATGGGAATGTTTGACCATTCTTCCAGAAGCGCATTTGTGAGGTCAGGCACTGATGTGGACGAGAAGGCCTGGCTCACAGTCTCGGCTCTAATTTGTTCCAAAGGTGTTCTATCTGGTTGAGACCAGGACTCTGTGCAGGCCAGTTAAGTTTTTCCACCCCAAACTCGCTCATCCATTTCTTTATGGACCTTGCTTTGTGCATTGGTGTCTCAGTGACTCGGTGATCACAGCGTGCACCGCGCGCGCCCTGCAGGGGCGGGCGGGGAGTGTGTGAAGGGGAGAACGTCTATTGACGGCCTCCCGGCAATTCAGGTCCGCGCTGTGGCCGTCATTCAGCTATAGCGCGGATCTCAAGTGGTTAAATAAAGTCAACAAGATTAACCCAATTTGAGTGATATTGCAGTAAAAAATGAAACCACCATGATACACAGTGAAATAACAATAGCCAGGGCTGAAACTGGGGGGGGGGGGGGGCAGAAGGGAATGTGTCTGCTTACACTCGCCTGCCATCAAATCCGACAAGATCCTATGAAAACAGACGATGCATTCGCCATCCGTCTAGTGGAGCGGATCGGATGGGATCAGACGAAAACAGACAGGTGGATCCAGGGCTGGTGCAAGAATTTTTGACACCCTAGGCGAAACCTCATTTTGCCGCCCCCATTGGCTCCACCCCTTTGCCCTCCCCTTGTAACATGTGACCTACCTTACCATTACACAAACACTGACCCACCTGACCATTACACACACACTGACCCACCTACCTGACCATTACACACTGACCATGACACACACACACCTACCTGACCATTCACACACACACCTACCTGACCATTACACACACACTGACGCACCTACCTGACTATTACACACACACACACTCTGACCATTACACACACACACACACACACCTACCTGACCATTACACACACACACACACCTACCTGACCATTACACACACACACCTACCTGGCCATTACACACACACACCTACCTGACCATTACACACACACACACCTACCTGACCATTACACACACACACACACCTACCTGGCCATTACAAACACACACACACACACCTACCTGACCATTACACACACTGACGCACCTATCTGACACACACACTGACCCACCTACCTGACACACACACTGACTCACCTACCTGACCATTACACACACACACACACACTGATGCACCTACCTGACACACACACTGACCCACCTACCTGACCATTACACACACACACTGACCCTCCTACCTGACCCATACACTGACCTACCTGACCATTACACACACACTGACCATTACACACACACACACTGACCCACCTACCTGACCATTACACACACACTGCCCATTACACTGACGCACCTACCTGACCATTACACACACACTGACCATTACACACACACTGATGCACCTACCTGACCATTACACACACACTGCCCATTACACACACACACACTGACCCACCTACCTGACCATTACACACACTGCCCATTACACACACTGACCCACCTACCTGACCATTACACACACACTGCCCATTACACACACTGACCCACCTACCTGACCATTACACACACACACACTGACCCACCTACCTGACCATTACACACACACTGCCCATTACACACACTGACCCACCTACCTGACCATTACACACACACTGCCCATTACACTGACGCACCTACCTGACCATTACACACACACTGACCATTACACACACACTGACGCACCTACCTGACCATTACACACACACTGACGCACCTACCTGACCATTACACACACACTGACCATTACACACACACACACTGACCCACCTACCTGACCATTACACACACACACACACACACACTGACGCACCTACCTGACCATTACACACACACTGACCATTACACACACACTGACACACCTACCTGGCCATTACACACACACACTGAAGCACCTACCTGACCATTACACACACACACTGGCGCACCTACCTGACCATTACACACACACACTGACGCACCTACCTGACCATTACACACACACACTGACGCACCTACCTGACCATTACACACACACACTGACGCACCTACCTGACCATTACACACACACACTGACGCACCTACCTGACCATTACATACACACTGACCATTACACACACTGACCCACCTACCTGACCATTACACACACACTGCCCATTACACTGACGCACCTACCTGACCATTACACACACACTGACCCACCTACCTGACCATTACACACACACACTGACCATGACACACACACACCTACCCGACCATTACATACACACACACTGGCCCACCTGACTCCTATTTCCTGCACTACTCGCCCCCCCCACACATGGCTCGATGTAGATAGGGAGGATCCATCCTCCTTACCTCTGCTTCTTTGATCATCACTTCCGGGCTCTCCTCAGCGCTGGGCAGGCAGTATTGCTTTGGTGTCCCCACCAGCGCCGCCATCCATCCGCTCGAGCCTCCATGTGTCCCCGCCAGCGCCGCCATCCAGCTGCACTATGGCGTCCCCGCGGGTCGGGAGGTCAGCTTACAGATGCGGCACCTCTCGATGCTCTCATCTTTGCCTCGCCCCGCCCCTCCGTGGCAAACACAGACACACAGCGCCGCTCCAGAGGGACAGGCTGGAGCAAAGGAGTCCCGGAGCGGCGCTGTGAGATTTTACTCTTTGAGGGGACAGCGGGGCGCTCAGAGGGACACATTGGGGGATTGGAGGCATTCAGCTATGTTCCCAGGAGTGGGACAGCGCTGAACAGGGGCGAGCTCACACGCCTTGAGATTCATCGGGACAGAGGCCGTGGCTGCGCCCTAGAAGATAGTGCGCCCTGGGCGGCTGCCTACTCCGCCTAGTGGTAGCGCCTGCCCTGGGTGGATCTGTTTTCATCCAATCTCCCCATAAAGGACAGCGGGGCTCTGACTGGTTCATCCCTGCAAAGTGACCGGAGATGGACCTGTCATCCACCTGCCCAGTGGGGATCAATGGAGCAATTCCCCACTGAGCTGGCGGCGTCCATCCAGCAGATCCCCCCCGTGTGAAAGGGGCCTTAAGCTTTAACAAAAAAAAATTAACGTTAATTGGCTACTTTGCGAACTGCACCAGATTTTGCTCATTCAAGTTTTAGTAAATCTCCCCCAATATGTAGTTCAATGCCATCAACCTATGGGCATCAAGACTTCTTGGCCTATGGCCTGGGGAGCAACAAATAAAGCCAAGAATTTACGTTGGCCCCAGGAACTTAAAGGGGTTGTAAACCCTCAAGGTTTTTACCCTTAATGCATTCTATGCATTAAGGGGAAAAACCTCCTGTCATGCAGCAGGCCCCCGGATAGATTGATAGCAGCGCAACCATTGGCTCCCACTGCTGTCAATCAAATCCAATGACGCGGGCGCCGGTGTGCGGGGCCGAGTCCTGATTTCTGTGTCAATAGACACAGCAGCAGGACTCAGGAGTGCGCCCGCACAGGTGTCCCGAAGGAAAGCGCTTCTCCGATAGGGCACTCGAGAAGAGGAGGAGCCACCAGCGCCGCTGAGGGACCCCAGAGAAAAACCAACTGCAAAGAGGAGGTAAGTATGGTATGTTTGTTATTTATGTTTGTTTTTTTAAAAAAAACAAGTAACCCTTTAAGGGAGTCATTTGTAATGGGTCTGAATATTTTTTTCTTAAAAAATAAAACAGAAACAGATATTTAAGTGTGGGTATTAAATACGCAGGCTTGCTTGTAAAAGATCTGCACAGCACTCCTAATAACAGTGATCGCATACTGCCATTACGTTAAAGGGGTTGTAAACCCTCCTGTTTTTTCACCTTAATGCATCCTATGCATTAAGGTGAAAAAAACATCCGACTATTACTGGCCCCCCCAGCCCCCCGTTTTACTTACCTGAGCCCTGGAAAGTCATGTGTTGAGAACGCGCTGGATATTTGCCCGGGGTTCTCGGCTCTTCATTGGATAGATTAATAGCAGCGCAGCCATTGGCTCCCGCTGCTGTCAATCAAATCCAATGTCGCGGGCACCGGGGGGCAGGCCAAGTCCTGCATTCGGCAGCTATGGACGCCGAATGCTGGACACGGCAGCACGCCCCCAACGTAACCCCCTTGGGAGAGCGCTTCCCAGAGGGGGTTATCTGATGCGGAGAGGAGCCGAGAGAGTCACCGGGAGACCCCAGAAAATGGCGTTCAGGACCACACTGTGCAAAACGAGCTGCACAGTGGAGGTACAGTGGGGCAAAAAAGTATTTAGTATTTAGTCAGCCACCAATTGTGCAAGTTCTCCCACTTAAAAAGATGAGAGAGGCCTGTAATTGTCATCATAGGTAGACCTCAACTATGAGAGACAAAATGTGGAAACAAATCCAGACAATCACATTGGCAACGCGGACTTTCAACTCCCTCCAAAGGTTTTCTATGGGGTTGAGATCTGGAGACTGGCTAGGCCACTTCAGTACCTTGAAATGCTTCTTACGAAGCCACTCCTTCGTTGCCCGGGCGGTGTGTTTGGGATCATTGTCATGCTGAAAGACCCAGCTACGTTTCATCTTCAATGTCCTTGCTGATGGGAGGAGGTTTGCACTCAAAATCTCACGATACATGGCCCCATTCATTCTTTCATATACACGGATCAGTCGTCCTGTTCCCTTTGCAGAGAAACAGCCCCAAAGCATGATGTTGCCACCCCCATGCTTCACAGTAGGTATGGTGTTCTTTGGTTGCAACTCAGCATTCTCTCTCCTCCAAACACGACAAGTTGTGTTTCTACCAAACAGTTCTACTTTGGTTTTATCTGACCATATGACATTCTCCCAATCCTCTTATCGATCATCCAAATGCTCTCTAGAAAACCTCAGATGTACTGGCTTAAGCAGGGGGACACGTCTGGCACTGCAGGATCTGAGTCCCTGGCGGCGTAGTGTGTTACTGATGGTAGCCTTTGTTATGTTGGTCCCAGCTCTCTGAAGGTCATTCACTAGGTCCCCCCCCGTGTGGTTCTGGGATTTTTGCTTACCGTTCTTGTGATCATTTTGACCCCACGGGGTGAGATCTTGCGTGGAGCCCCTGATTGAGGGAGATTATCAGTGGTCTTGTATGTCTTCCATTTTCTAATTATTGCTCCCACAGTTGATTTCTTCACACCAAGCTGCTTGCCTATTGCAGATTCAGTCTTCCCAGCCTGGTGAAGGTGTACAATTTTGTTTCTGGTGTCCTTCGACAGCTCTTTGGTCTTCACCATAGTGGAGTTTGGAGTGTGACTGTTTGAGGTTGTGGACAGGTGTCTTTTATACTGATAACAAGTTCAACAGGTGCCATTAATACAGGTAATGAGTGGAGGACAGATGAGCCTCTTAAAGAAGAAGATACAGGTCTGCAAGAGCCAGAAATCTTGCTTGTTTGTAGGTGACCAAATACTTATTTTCCACCATAAGTTGTAAATAAATTCTTTCCAAATCAGACAATGTGATTGTCTGGATTTGTTTCCACATTATGACTAAATACTTTTTTGCCCCACTGTAAGTATGACATGTTTTTTATTTAAAAAAAAATAAAAAAAATAACCTATAGTGTCACTTTAATATCTACATTACCATATGTATGGACAATGAGCATGACTGAGTCCATGTGATGGACATCTTCATGTTGCTACATTAGATTAGAAATTATTCATAATTGCTGGATTACAAAGGCACCATGCAGCAGAATATTATCCTGCTATTTTCTGGACTCCAACCGGCCACTCGTTAATTTGGTAATATTGTACAGTGAATAGCTGCATGCTAAGGAGAATTCATGGAATGAGCATTCAAAATGTTGTTCACGTCCTCATATTCAAATCTTTGGTGTCTCACTATACAGTACACTGGATTATACCTTGTGAAGATGTGTTTTAGGAGATGGAACTGTTTGGATCCAATTATGTGTGATGATGTGGAGTAAGCCTGGGAATCCGGATCGTGACAGTTTTGTTCAGTCTTTGCATCTGTGTGCATTATGTGAGAAGCCTCTTTGCATCTGGAAGACTGAATGCTAAAGTTTGCATCTCACTTACATATTTCTATTGTAGATGCACTCAAGCCTATTTAGATGTTATGATGTTCATGAACAAATATATGTTTATTCTTTCTAGCAAAAGCTGATATATGGCTGCGTCTAGGTCTCATTGCTTTAATGTAGGAAGAGGAAGCAATGATATTTTCAGTTGACAATGTTATCATTGTATTTTAATGTGTAGAGTGGGATAAATTTTGGAGGGGGATTTTCATTTTAGCTTTCATGATTCAATAAAGTATTCTTTGGCTATATGCCTTAATATATATGTAGCGCCCTTCCCAATATTTGGGGACGCTAGGCGAAATTTAAGGGTAGTCTGAGCCAGTAGTTGGGCTCAGACCAATTGTTAAGTTCTTTAATGCTTCTGTTCTGGGTGTGATACTGCCTGGCAGTAGTGTTCCCTGTTGCCTGTAGGTGGCACTGTCACCACCGGCATAGGTGAACCAAGAGGGGTATCACAGCACCTTGGGTGTCCTCTCTCGGCAGCCGTGCAGTGGGCGTGGTCGGCCTGCTGTGCATGCTGGGAGGGGGTACATAAGGGGAAGACGTCATTGGGGTTGAGGAGAGTTCCAGGGGACCCATTGGTTCTGGGTGTGTGCCTTGTGGCCCGTATGGCACGAGGTGCGCGAGTGTGTTCGGGCCTCGGGCACCTTCTGCCCAAGGCTGCTTCATTTCATGGTAGGCCCGGCTCTGCTGGCTGGGGCCTACACCTCAGAGAGGGATCCCAGGCTGCCCACCTCTAGGGGGCCCAACTTTAGGAAAGGAGACCAGGGGAGGATCAGTCCCGGAGGAGACTAGCGACGGTACTGCTGTCTCGGGAAGAGGCCTGGAAACTCGCCTAAAGAGGGATTCATCTTCAAAGTTACAAAGCTTGTAATATGCTGGTCTGGCACAGAGGTTCTTATTCAGTATTGTTTGGCTGGGAGGTTCGGGACTTAGATTCTGTGGCAGAGGATTCCCCGATCGCATCCCTAGATACTCAGGAAAGGAAAAGATTGATTCGTGCTCCATTCCGACTGCTAGGACCGCTCTCAAAGGGACTATCCGGGTGAGCAATACTCACTCAGGCTTGAGTGACGACGGAAGTTTAACACTGTGCTCTAAGTGTTGCGTGCCTGATCCTTTACCCCCTACTTCTCTCATCTTCTTACTTCCTATTCAAGTTATTGAAAAAGATAAAAGAATAAAACCTTACTGTTTAGGTTTTACTCCTGTGTCGACATTGGCGTTATTCTGAGGAACTTCTACCTAGACAACGGAGAAAGGAAAGAGGGATCCACTCGAGAGAGGTAATTTGCTGCAAGGCGCAAACAATAACACTGCTCGCTCCTCTTTAACCAAAGGGGGGATACCGGGCAAGTAGCAGGTGTACCCGACTGCAAGCAAGTGGGAGATGGCAGTAGTAACTGGGTCGGTGAGCTACATATATATATATATATATATATATATATATATATATATATATATATATATATATTTATTTTATTTTTATTTTCCAGCTGGAACTTGAACTCAGTTTTCCACCACCTTTGACTCAGGCTCTCTGCCTATCACTATCACCTGTAAACACAGAAGTGCCGGCTGGGTGCTTCAGCTTAATACAGCAACAAAAGTAAGATATGTGGACGATGTTGGAGCTTTTAAGGAAGTGGGGGTTGCATGAAGAGGTCAGAGCTGAAGATGGGTGAAAGTGGGATGTGGATAGGGGATGTAGAGGTAGGCGGCTGTGGAAGAAGGCTGAACTCTGCACTTTTTTTGTAGTGCACCCCCGAACTCTGCACTCTGTATGTAATGCCCTCCTGATGTGTAATGTCCCTTGAGACCCTTTCACTGTTAGTGAAATTTAACCACGCTATTACCCACTATGTGATGAGGTTTGGAGGGTGTGTGTGTGTGTGTGAGGGGGTTTCGGGGAGATTGTGATTGAGTTCCTACACCTATTTTCTGAGAAAAAAAGCCCTGTATATATATATTAGGGCTGTTACTGATTAAAATTGTCGTGTTCGATTAATCGTTTTTTTTAAATCGATTAATCGACTAATTTCGATTAATTATAACGCACATACAGATCCAACTACTTTTAGCTGATCTCCTTGCAGGCCGATTCCCAGTGCAGCTACCAACCACTGGAAAAATGGATAGCAGGTTACAAAAAACACACAAAGGCAGCGCTCAATGGGAATAGCATTAAAACTTTTATAGTCTTCAAGTAGGTAACAAAATAAATATTGCACTGGAGATAAAATCAATGTAGCTTCATAAACTGTAAAAATGGTGCGAGTAATACCAAACGGTAGCAAAAGCAGTCATAAAAACATGTAGCTAAGAATGATACTGGTATAAAAATGTGTACAACGATATCACTGCTGAATCCAGATGAGGAGGGGTTAACATCAGTCCGTCAGCATATAGATGTCCTGTGAAGGGAACTATCACAATTCCCAGTGGATGGCTGTAGAATCCCAGGTTGATAGAGGGAAGTGATAGAGGGAAGTGTAACAGCCCTTGCGTGTGGCAGATAGTAAGGTCCCGCCGGCATGCAGATATGAAGGCACAGCAAAGGTGTCCTTCAGATGGACACGGAAAGCCCCGCCGGTGTCCGTGACGTCACCGGATCTCCGACAGAACTCCCTGAAGACCCGGAAGCCGGCGGAGAGGTGAGTACCGATCAAAACAATTTTGATCGATCAAAACAATTTATTGATTAATCGAGGATTAATAGTTAATTTCCACAGCCCTAATATATATCTATATCTATATATAGATATAGATATAGATATAGATATATATACACATTTGTGTGAAAAATTATTTGCCCCCTTCCTGATTTTTTATTTTTTTGCATATATTTCACACTTAAAGTGGAGTTCCAATGACATTTTTCATTTTTTTAAAGCATGTTATTTCAGCATTCAATACAGTGGTACATAAGATGACTTACTATTTTAAAAACTGCCGCCGATCTGCCGAGTTACTGCATAAAGAGACTTTAAAAAAAACGTTGCTGAAGTTTTCATTTTGCTTGTGGGCATTTACTTCCTGGATTGTATTGACGAGTGATTCTAGCCATAGGGGAAGCGCACTGCATCCTGGGAAATTATGACACACATTTCCCAGGAGCAGTAGCGCGCTGAGGAGCTGAGGGAGATGATGTCAGAATCTGAGGTAATTCAGAAGGCAGATTTCGTGGGACCGCATAGCAACAGGTACTTCCAGGTGAGTAAAAAAAAATAAAAAATTAAAATGTTTTTTTTAGGCTATTATATGCACAATAATGTTATTTTGTATTTTTGGTGGAAACTCCACTTTAAATTATTCAGATCATCAAACAAATTTTAATATTACACAAAGATAGGCCGAGTAAATCCAAGATGCAGTTTTTAAATTATTATTTCATTTATTAAGGGAAAAAAGCTGTTCAAACCTTCCTGGCCCTATGTGAAAAAAGTAATTGCCCCCTCCCATGCTGAATCATGAATGAACTGTGATTAACCACAATTCTTTGGAAAGCTGAGTTAAACTTGACTTGCCACACCCAGGTCTGATTACTGCCAGACCTGTTGAATCAAGAAATCACATAAATAAAAGCTGTCTGACAAAGTGAAGCATGCTAACAGATCACAAAAAGCCACACATCATGCCACAATCTAAAAAAAAAAAAATCAAGAACAGATTAGAAACAAAGAAATGTACATGTATCGGTCTAGGAAGAGTATCAAGACCATTTCTAAGGCTTTGGAGATCCAGTGAACCACGGGGAGAGCCATTATCCACAAATGGAGATAACTTGGAAGAGTGGTGAACCTTCCAATGAGTAGCCAGCCTACAAAAATGACTCCAAGAGCATGATGACGACTCATCCAGGAGGTCATCAAAGAATCCAGAACAACAGCTAAAGAACTGCAGGCCTCACTTGCCTCAGGTAAGGTCAGTATACATGATTCAACAAAAAAAAAGAGACTGGGCAAAAATGGCATCCATGGGAGAGTTCCAAGGTCAAAGCCACTGCTGAACAAAAAAGAACACAAAGGCTCATCTCACATTTACCAAAAAAACATCTTGAACTGATGAGTCAAAAATTAAACTTTTTGGAATGTGTGGATTCCATTACATCTGGCCTAAAACTAATACAGCATTTCATAACAAGAACATCATACCAACAGTCAGACATGGTGGTGGTAGCGTGATGGTTTTGGGCTGCTTTGCAGCTTCAGGACCTGGACGACTTACCATAATTGATGGAACCAGGAATTCTGAGCTTTACCAGAAAATCCTAAAGGAGAATGTCTGGCCATCAGTTTGTGACCTCAAGCTCAAGTGCACTTGGGTTATGCAGCAGGACAATGATCCCAAACACAACAGCAAGTCCACCTCCAAATGGTTCAAACAAAGCAAAATTTAGGTTTTGGAGTGGCCTAGTCAAAGCCCGGACTTAAATCCAATTGAGATGGAGTGCCCATCAGTGCAGCCTTATCAGTGCCACCTCATCAGTGCTCATCAGTGCAGCCTCATCAGCGCACATGTGTCCATCAGTGCAGCATATCAGTGCCGCCTTACTAGTTCCACCTCAGCAGTGCCCATCAGTGCAGACTATCAGTGTCCATCAGTGAAGCCTATCAGTGCCGCCTTATCAGTGCCACCTCATCAGTGCCCATCAGTGAAGCCTATCAGTGCCGCCTTATCAGTGACACATCATCAGTATCCATCAGTGCAGCTTATCAGTGCCACATCATCAGTGCAGCCTATCAGTGCTCATCAGTACAGCCTTATAAGTGCATATCAGTGCAGAATATCAGTGCCGCCTTACCATTGTCACCTTATCAGTGCCCATCAATTCAGTGACTAACAGTACCCATCAGTGCGGCCTCATCAGTGCCACCTCACTAGTGTCCAATAGTGCCACCTTATCAGTGCCCATCAGTGCAGCCTATCAGTGCATGCTTTGCTGGTTTTTCGCCTTCCTCTGGATCAACTGTGGGTGAAGGATTGTGTATATGGGACTGTTTTGTTTTTTTTTTGGTTGAACTAGATGTACTTGTGTCTTTTTTCAACCTGACCAACTAAAAAAAAAAGTGCCACCTCATCGGTGTCCATCAGCGCACATGTGTCCATCAGTGCAGCATATCAGTGCCGCCTTACTAGTTCCACCTCAGCAGTGCCCATCAGTGCAGACTATCAGTGTCCATCAGTGAAGCCTATCAGTGCCGCCTTATCAGTGCCACCTCATCAGTGCCCATCAGTGAAGCCTATCAGTGCCGCCTTATCAGTGACACATCATCAGTATCCATCAGTGCAGCTTATCAGTGCCACATCATCAGTGCAGCCTATCAGTGCTCATCAGTACAGCCTTATAAGTGCATATCAGTGCAGAATATCAGTGCCGCCTTACCATTGTCACCTTATCAGTGCCCATCAATTCAGCCTATCAGTGCCACCTCATCAGTGACTAACAGTACCCATCAGTGCGGCCTCATCAGTGCCACCTCACTAGTGTCCAATAGTGCCACCTTATCAGTGCCCATCAGTGCAGCCTATCAGTGCATGCTTTGCTGGTTTTTCGCCTTCCTCTGGATCAACTGTGGGTGAAGGATTGTGTATATGGGACTGTTTTTTTTTTTTTTTGGTTGAACTAGATGTACTTGTGTCTTTTTTCAACCTGACCAACTAAAAAAAAAAGTGCCACCTCATCGGTGTCCATCAGTGCCCATCAGTGCAGCCTATCAGTGCCACCTTATCAGTGTCCATCAGTGCCCATTAGTGCAGCTTCATCAGCACACATTAGTGAAAGATTACCAGTTTGCTATATTTTATAACAAACTATGTTTTTTTTTTTTCAGTCTTACCATTTATTTTTCAAAAAAATAAAAAAAAAACAGTTTTGATTTAATAACACGAAAAGAAAGCTCTATTTGTGTGAAAAAAATGATACAAATTTCCTTTGGGTACAGTGTTGCATGACCGCACAATTGTCATTCAAAGTGTGAAAACTGGCCTCGGCAGGAAGAGTAAAAGTGCCCAGTAGGCAAGTGGTTAAAATACATCAAATAACAATAAAATACACCAGAACAAAATGAGTCGGAAGTGCTACTTAGCTCCTTAGGGGTGTTTTTTTACCACCCTTTGAGCTACTTCTGACCTACGTTTGACCTTCTTCTGACCTCTATCAAGCTTTCTCAAGCTACTTTAGCATTCCCCTTGTATAGGAAGAAAAACAAAACAGTTGCAATGGGAATAAAAGCCCATTTACACAAACCCCAAATAAAAACATATGCACTGCTTCAAGTGCCACCTGATCTAATATGGTAGAGGATATTAAATCTGGTGCAACTCAATTCAGGGGCAGAAATCTTCCATTATAAAACTTTTTTTTAAGTACTTGCAATGAGACCTCGTACAGATACTCCGGTCTTGCTATTTTTCCTTCACCATTAAACTCTGCACAACTGTCAACATTGACTGTGTTCTGGTCCAGCGTTAAGTAAAGTTCCTTAGTGCCTCAACATGTGTCTCCTGTGCCGCAGATATGCTACAGTTCCTGCCTACTACAAAATTGTTTTGACAAGTAACATTTGAGTTAGAAAAGGAACACTCTTCTTACAGCAGATAGAAATTATTTATTAGTTTTGCTATGGTTTTATTTTTTTATTTATTTTTTATTATTATTATTTTTTTTACATTGGGAGGAAACAATCACATTTGCCACTGCATAGTAGCAGTATTGATCTGCCCAGCTGTAATGGTCATGTGTTTCAACATTTGTTTCCATAATCCTCTGTTTCAGTAGTTTTAAACCAAAGCAAACTGAGGCTGCTGAAGATAAACACAGGTTGAAATAAAGACATCCACTGGGTATAGCAGAATAATTCTGTAGAACCTGATTTTACTGTAAAATTTGAGGTTTAGTAGTCCCCTAAATGTCTCCAAATGTGTCCTTAGGACAGGCAAGGAAAAAAGTATTTTAAATTATTACAGTATATTTAAAAGTATTTTATATCAGTGGTCATGATTTTCAATTCATTAAAAAAAATGGCTTTTGGAGCATTATCTGGATTTTCCTTTTTGTTTATTTTAGCTTTTTTTCTTTTTTAGACAAAGAATTGGACCTGAATAGCAACTTGCGAAAATTAAAAGTGATGCAAAGTTGTTTTTTTCTTACTTTTTTTTTTTCGGTGCTTCTTATTATTATATCAAATAACTGTAAAATACAAAAATGTTTTATAAAAGTTTACTGGATTTTTTTAAATGTTCAAATTGGTATTTAAATTATGTTTTTTCCATTTGTCTAAAGCAGGGGTCTCCAAACCTTTCAAATAAAGGGCTAGTTTATTGTCCTTCAGACTTTAGGAGGGCTGGATTGTGGCCAGTGTGGGCAGAAAATGTCCCGGGCCCAGCATCAGTGAGAATAAATAGGGCCTCAGTATTCGTGGTCAGTAGGAGTAGGAGGAGGAGGAGTAGTGCCCCTATTAGTATGAGGAATAGTATCCCATCATTGGTATCAGTGGAAGAAATAGTGCCTCCTTGTTGGTGTCAGTAGGAGGCATAGTACCCCAAGGGCCGGATAAAGGCTAGAAAAGGGCCACATCTGGCCCCCGGGCCGCAGTTTGGAGACCACTGGTCTAAAGAATACTAAAAGAACAAAATTCACAAAAAAAAAAAAAAAAAGGAAATGCCCCAAAACTGTTTTTTTTTACTTATTTATTTATGTATTTATTTTATTTTATTTATTTTGAATTTTGCACTGCTGTGTCACAAGGTAAAATTAGAGGCAAACTGATGGAATCATGGGACAGTAAACATATGTTGAAGTAAAGATGGTCAGTGGGGGGTGAGAGAATATTTTAGTATAACTGACTTCACAGCAACATTAATGTTCATCAAGATTTCTTCTAAATTGCCCTCAAATTTTGCAAGACAAACTTAAAAAGTAATTTAAAAAGTAGAAAAACAAAAGAAAAGCCCCAAGCTTATATTATCTTATATATTTTTATTCCTTTTCTGATCTCACCCAAACACGAAATATCCTTGACTTAAATGACATGCATTTTTTTTTTTAAATCTTTGTTTTGCAGGGTCACAAGGTAAATTTGAAGTAGCCTAACAAAACCACTAATTTCATGTTGTCTTAAATAAATCAACAACAAAATAAAGTGAAAAAATAAATAAATCAAAGACAACTTAAAACTACTTTAAACCATTTTTTTTTCATTTTCACACAAACTTAATTTTTTTCCTTTACAAGGAAAATGTAAAAAAAAAAAAAAATAACCCACACAGAGAAGCAAAGTCAAGTTAATTTCACTTATGCATACTGGTCAAATAATGTAAACATTGTGCAGGTACAATCCAATTGTCCAAAGATATTTCTTTGAGACCCAGTTGTCCTAAGATCTTTCAGTTGACAATGCTAGCTGTCACAATACAATAGCTGCAGTGGTAGATGTGTCCATCTGCTCTGTTAAGCATGGATGGAGGAATATGTTAGATTGTTTTGTTCAGTCCAAGGGCTGAACTAAAAAAAGTCTATAAAGCCCTGTACACACGATCGGATTTCCTATGGTTTTTTAAACCAATGGATTTTTCCATCGGAAATCCGATGAAGCTGACTTCCATCAGTCTTGCCTACACACCATCAGTCAAAAAACCGATCGTTCCAAACACGGTGACGTAAAACACTCCGATGAGCCAAGAAAAATGAAGTTCAATGCTTCTGAGCATGCGTCGACTTGATTCTGAGCATGCGTGGGTTTTTTCTCCGATGGAGTTCCCCACAGACGATAGTAATTTGCTATCGGTTTTTTAACCATTGGATAAATTTAAAACATGTTCTATTTTTAAACACCGATGGAAAAAAAGACCGATGGGGCCCATAAACGATCGGTTTGTCCAATGAAAAAAGTCCATCGGACTGTTTTCATCGGTAAAACCTATCGTGTGTACAGGGCTTTAGTGTATGGCCAGCTTTAGGCATTAAAGCTTATCACCCAGCAAATGATGTCCAAGATCATTTCCAACCACCTGAGTCCTCCACCACATAGTCCTCACGGGAGCTTTTTTCAGGAGTAAAGGCTGGTGATTCGGTGCTGCATTATGTACCCATTGCTGATCTGTCACCTCGCTGTAATGTCATCAGGCAGCAACAATATTCTGGAGCTTAAGAGGACCTTTCCACTGGACAGCAAATGGTATCAATGCCCAGGTGAAGAGGGAACCTCAATCTGCTGTAAAGATAGAAGACTTGGGACCTAGCTCATCACATGACTACAGAAGTATTTTGGGCCTATAATTGTCTCTTTGTTTGTTTTTACAGTGCTTTGAAAAAGTATTCATACCCCATTGAAATTTCCCTCATTTTGTCATGTTACATTTAAAAACATAAATGTATTCTATGTGATATTTTATGTGATAGACCAACACAAATAATTGTGAAGTGAGAAAAAAAATTATAAATGGTTTTAATTTTTTTTTACAAATAAATATGGGAAAAGTGTGGGGTGCATTTGTATTCAGCCCCCCTGAGTCAATACTTTGTAGAACCGCCTTTCACTGCAATTACAGCTGCAAGTCTTTTTGGGGATGTCTCTACCAGCTTTGCAAATCTAGAGAGGGACATTTTTTGCCCATTCTTCTTTGCAAAAATAGCTCAAGCTCTATCAGATTGGATGGAGAGCGTCTGTGAACAGCAATTTCCAAGTCTTGCCACAGATTCTCAATTGGATTTAGGTCTGGGCTGTGACTGGGCCATTCTAACATATGAATATGCTTTGATCTAAACTATTCCTTTGTAGCTCTGGCTGTATGTTTAGGGTCGTTGTCCTGCTGGAAGGTGAACCTCCACCCTAGTCTCAAGTCTTTTGCAGACTCTAACAGGTTTTCATCTAAGATTGCCCTGTATTTGGCTCCATCCATCTTTCCATCAACTCTGACCAGCTTCCCTGTCCCTGCTGAAGAAAAGCATCCCCACAACAAGATGCTGCCACCATCATGTTTCACAGTGGGGATGGTGTGTTCAGGGTGATGTGTAGTGTTAGTTTTCTGCCACATATAGCGTTTTGCTTTTAGGCCAAAATGTAAATTTTTTGGTCTCATCTGACCAAAGCACCTTCTTCCACATGTTTGCTGTGTCCCCCACATGGCTTCTTGCAATCTGCAAACAGGACTTCTTATGGCTTTCTTTCAACAATGGCTTTCTTCTTGCCAGTCTTTCATAAAGGCCAGATTTGTGGAGTGCACGACTAATAGTTGTCCTGTGGACAGATTCTCCCACCTGAGCTGTGGATCTCTGCAGCTCCTCCAGAGTTACCATGGACCTCTTGGCTGCTTCTCTGATTAATGATCTCCTTGCCCGGCCTGACAGTTTAGGTGGACAGCCATGTCTTGGTAGGTTTGCAGTTGTGCCATACTCTTTACATGTTTGGATGATGGATTGAACAGTGCTCCGTGGGATGTTCAATGCTTGGGATATTTTTTTATAACCTAATCCTGCTTTAAACTTCTCCACAACCTTATCCCTGACTTGTCTGGTGTGTTCCTTGGGCTTCATGATGCTGTTTGTTTACTAAGGTTCTCTAACAAACCTCTGAGGGCTTCACAGAACAGCTGTATTTATACTGAGATTAAATTACACACAGGTAGACTCTATTTACTAATTAGGTGACTTCTGAAGGCCATTGGTTCTACTATATTTTACATATTTTTTGGACTGAATCATATATTTTTTTATATTGGCTGTTAGTAACTATATCAATTATTACACTTATATTTGTATAAGAGGATTGTATGCCCCAATTTTTTGCACTGTGAATTTATTGTTTAGCACACCTTTTTTGTTATTTATTTATGTTTGTGTCAGGGGTTCGGACCTTTTTTGGGTTGCAGCTTTTATTTACTGATATGTTTATTTAAAATTTTCATCTAAATATCACAAGTTTACCAATTCGCCTCCACCAGGGGGGAAGTATAAGCGCAGGATTTTAACCTTTTTTGACAGCTACTAGATTTTAATTAGGGGTATCAGAGTAAAGGGGGCTGAATACAAATCTACGCCACACTTTTCAGATATTTATTTGTAAAACAAAATTGAAAACCATTTATAATTTTGCTTCTACTTCACAATTATGTGCCACTTTGTGTTGGTCTATCACATAAAATCCCAATAAAATTAATAAAATACATTTATGTTTTTGGTTGTAACATGACAAAATGTGGAAAAGTTCAAGGGGTATAAATACTTTTTCAAGGCACTCTATGTACTGCTGTAATTCGTTTGAGTAGCTGGAGAAATTATTTGTGAGGGGGTCCCTGGCTAGAATGGAAGAAAACACGAAAAGGAATCTCAGACAAATACAGGAAAAATGTATCCAGACGACGTCTAAGGAGACGAAACACGTCGAGTAGGACTCCACTGACGCCATACACATGTAAACCAAAGCACTGTTTGACCTTTATAAATGTAAGTTTTATAGCTTCATTAAAATCATTTCAATTTTAGACGGAATCACGCTATGTGGCCTTTTCTGTTCAGCTTTCTTCAAATATCCATGCCATTGTATGGGAGAACCTAATTATCGTCCCTTATGAAATAACTTCACATGGAGATTGTCATCCCAATGATAGTTTGAGTATTCAGTCTAGCTTTCAAGGACTTCCAGGTCTTCACCCAGTTTGTTGCCTGTCAACACAAGTTTGTTTGACTCAGAACATACGTTCTCTTGAGTTCAAACCATTCGGTAAGCCTTCATCCTATCGGTGGGGGTTCCCTTCACTTTAAACATTTGTCTATGTACATTCACCGTTTGGATGTCACCATGAAGTTTTGAACACTTGGCTTATGGTTTTTCACAGTGCCATTAGGACTTTATATATTTTGTAATTGTATATTCACATGGATTGTTTTTCGTGTTTATTTTCATCTATTTTCATTGATATGATGATATCATATTTACATTGGTATTAGAGCACTATTTAATCAAGGGATTAGCATCCCACATTAATTACACTGAATATTGGGATGCTCATCTGTCTCCAGACTTTTGCTATTTAGCGCTTCACTATATTTTCCAGGAAAAATGTATCAACTTCATAAAGGTTCATCTGGACCTGAATGAATTCCATGACACCTGGACTGCAAGTCAGCAAATCTAACCACCAAGCCTCCACTCCACTTGCCTTTAAAGGTGATTGGGGAGGAAAAAAAAATCAATACACAAAAAACCCATTACGCATGATCTTCACAAATACTTCTAAAAGTCAAAGTTGTATGAATTTATTCCCTCCTAGGGACAATCAGAAGGAGATTTGACTTTTTTCTGCTACTCCAACTTTGAGACAGACGGAAATGCACAGTCAACCTGCATTGTCTACAGTTTAGTAATTTCCTCTCACAACAAGTAGATATGTCTACAGATGGCAGCGTACCCAATTTCCAGAACATTGCATTGAGAACCATTTCCTTGCCTCCACTGAACTGTATAACATCAGACATAGCAGCAGATGTAAAAGCTACTTAAACAGTGCTGTGCACAACTCCTGCTGAGCTCCAGCCTCGACGTGCTTACACTTAGAAAGACGTATGAATTAAGTATAAGCAGATGCTTGGCGAGAGAGCGAGCAGCTCTTGGAAAATAACTAGCTCTTCAATGCAACATTGTTTAATTAATTTGCATGCCTAAAATCTGGGTTCTCTGAGCATCACCATGAGATTGGATTTCTTTTAAGCAGGTAAAAATGTTTGTACAGCAATACATGGAGTGTATGTGTTTGTGTAGGTTCCCTACAGAGCCAACAACCCAAAAACAAGATTGATTTTTCACCCGACTGTCCTAATGTGCTCATAAGAAAACCCAAAATAGATGTCTACTACAAAAAAAAATCAACAAATTATATGATATGCCACTTTTATTTAGCAACATTTCTAAATAGAACTCATAAATATGTGAGTGTACCATACAGTATTTCTGCCTATCTTTTTTAAAATATAATTTATTATATCTTTTTTAGTAGTAGTAATTTATTAAAGTGAAACTGAATTTAAAAAAGTGAAGATTTGCAATGGTATAGGGAACATGTATGTACAGGCGGTCCCCGGGTTACAAACAAGATAGGGTCAATAATAAGCTCAATAATGGCATGCAATGCCAAGCTGCAGTTTCCAAAGCGAGCAAAGTCCTTTCTTGTATTAAGAGAGGTATGGTCTCGAGAGAGAGAGATATCATTTTGCCCCCCTGTTCAAATCATTAGTAAGACCCCATCTGGAATATGCAGTTCAGTTTTGGGCACCAGTTCTCAAAAAGGATATCGGGGAACTGGAGAAAGTGCAGAGAAGGGCAACCAAACTGATAAGAGGCATGAAGGAGCTCAGCTATGAGGAAAGATTAGAGGAACTGAATTTATTCACTCTTGAGAAGAGGAGAATAATGGGGGATATGATCAACATGTACAAATGTATAAGGGGTCCATATAGTGAACTTGGTGTTGAGTTATTCACTTTACGGTCATCACAAAAGACAAGGGGGCACTCTTTACGTCTAGAGGAAAAAAGATTTCATCTCCAAATACGGAAAGGTTTCTTCACAGTAAGAGCTGTGAAAATGTGGAACAGACTCCCTGCAGAGGTGGTTCTGGCCAGTTCAGTAGATTTCTTTAAGAAAGGCCTGGATACTTTCCTAAATGTACATAATATAACTGAGTAGTGACATTTATAGGTAAAGTTGATCCGGGGAATATCAGATTGCCTCTCGGGGGATCAGGAAGGAATTTTTTCCCCTGCTGGAGCAAATTGGATCATGCTCTGCTGTTTTTTTTTTGCCTTCCTCTGGATCAACTGTGGGTATAGAATTGGGTATATGGGATTGTACGATATTTTTTTTTTTATTTTTTATGGTTGAACTGGATGGACTTTGTGTCTTTTTTCAACCTGACTAACTATGTAACTATGTAACTATGTCTGTAGCTTTGTTCTTAAGTTGAATCTGTTTGTAAGTCGGGACAGGTAAATTTTTTAAGTGCACCTCCAGCCAAAAAAACAATTTTTAAGCTTTTTGGATAGCATAGGGAAGGGTTATCACCCCTGTAACCTTTGTTTTGCTGTCTGTGTCCCTGTTCAGAAGATTTCACCTCACTTTCTGTCCCAATGGCAATTGGATTTTGAAAATTTTGGGTTGTTGTGGAAATGAGCCTTGGTGATAAAACATCAGTGGAGGTATCTTTTTCCCATAATAACTCTTACAGGAGAGAATTTCCCTTCCTAGGGGTAGATTTCCTCTCACTTCCTGTTGTCTCCCTTCGTTTGTAAGTAGGAGTCATTTGTAAGTCAGGTGTTTGTAACTAGGGGACCGCCTGTAATACCCTCTTAATTAGGGTATGAGTTTGTCAGACAATTTTAGTTTGGCTCCTCTGCATCCAGTGGAGCCGTGGTTGAGTACTTTGGCCTGCTCAATGTTTCACAGGCTGCTGGTCTAATTACATATTTCCCCCTGCATTCTAGAGTGCTCTGGAATCACAGTGGCAGGAAAGGCAGATGGGCAGACTGAATATTTATGGGACCAGCCAATTGGTGGGGAGGTGTGCCTAGCAGGTGGGTGGGAAGCGCTTAAATATTCTGAAGCCTGGAGCGGGAGTTGAGTGGGTCTTGGGATCAGTTCTGCAGGAGAAGCCTTGTGCCCGAGGGGGCTCTGCCTCTAACAGCATTTCACTGAAACACTGCTGTATGTTCAACAATGTCCCAGCTGTGTCAAAGTTGGGAGCCTATTTTAAGGATTTTGTTTGAGGTGAGCTCACCTTGTGAAAGTTGGAAGGAGGTGTCTAGCTGTCCTGTGGTATTGTAAATAATAATGGAGGAATTGGTACTGGGGTACAAAGTATTAAAAAATATATTTTTTTATTACAAATTGATTAAAAAAGACAACCATACAAACAGTAATTTTAAAAACTTTACAAAGAAAGAATAGCCTATATATACTATATCAGCACATAACCCATACTCCAAGAATTAATCCTGACTGATCATAACAATGTCCTTGTTGAGACAATAATAAATGTTCAAGCAGGCTTGGTACGGGTAGATAAAAAATGTGCAGTAGCTCGGCTCTACATGTTATACGTGTGAACGCTTCTTCAGGAGCTTAGGCATATATTAGTATACACAACAACCAGAGGTAAGTATCAAAGTGGAGGGATGTCCACGGTACGGCAAATGTTGCAGACATATGTCATCACATGTACTGTATGACTGCTCCAGATTAGTGGATGCAATGAAAGACCCCGGTTCTGCAGTGATTACAAAGGTAATATAATATGATTCACTGGGTAGAAGAGAGGCATATAGTGAACCTGTAAGTATTATACAACAATGAGAACTTCAAAACTTTTAGAAAACATTAGTTCTCAGTAGCTGCAGCAGCTCATCAGTTCATCCCTCACAGTCCCTACCTTTTTTTTCACCAGCCCCTCCCTTTTAGATTGTAAGCTCGCAGGAGCAGGGCTTCTCTAACCCTCTTATTTTAAATTGTACTGTTGGTGTAGAGTCTCCCTGCATTATAAAGCACTGTGCAAACTGTTGGCGCTATATAAATCCTGTATAATAATGTATAATGATCATCAGAGTATAACTGCATTATAGTCATACATGTGATGACTAGACATGTGCATTCGAATTCGTCCGAGTTTCAGGGATTTTCGTGTTCGTTTTAACAAAATGATAACGAACGTGCAGAATCCAAAATCCGAAAGACCCAAAATAAATGCTTTATTTTCGTATCCATTAAATTTTCCTACCGTTGCGACAATAGTTAGATAGATAGAAGATTTAAAATTAAGTTGACAATAGTGATCTGTGTCTATCAAACCTGCGGTTGAATGTGCCTAACTTAACCCTATTAGTCCAAAATTATTTGACATAGAAAAGAGAGAAAAGATTCAACATTATAGGGACATGAAGATTCGATGAACCAGCTAAAAACATACGATCGCCGCAAGTGACATTTACGGTCAAATGCTCCGCCCATAGGCTATAGAAGAATTCTAATGCTGTTTGACTAGTAATAATAATTAATAGTTATAATTATTACTAGTCATACAACATTAGAATTCTACTATAGCTTGTGGGCGGAGCATTCGACCGGAAATGTACGATTGCGGCGTTGTACAGTTTAGCTGCTTCGTCAAATCTTCTTAGAACATCCGACAGACACCATAAGCCTTCAATTGACAGATTCAACCTTAATGAATTTTTTTTTTCTTGCATAAATGCATTTTTTTACGAAACTAAATAAAAACGAATTTCGGGAGTAACTAAATACTTTTATTTTTCGGACGAAACCGAAATTTCGAAAATAAATATTTCAGTGCGCACGTGTCTAGTGATGACATACAGTATGTCTGCAATATCCACCGTACCTTGGACACCCCTCCACTTCGATACTTACCTCTGGTTGTTGTGTATACTAATGTATGCCTAAGCTCCTGAAGAAGCAATCACACACGTAACATGTAGAGCCGAGCTACTGCACATTTTTGATCTACTCGTACCAAGCCTGCTAGAACATTAATTATTGTCTCAACAAGGACATCGTTATGATCATTCAGGATTAATTCTTGGTGAATGGGTTATGTGCTGATATAGTATATAGTATATACCTGTACTGGCAATTCTTACTGCAAAGTTTTTTAAAATTACTGTTTGTCTTTTTTAATCAATTTGTAATAAAAAATATATTTTTTAATACTTTGTACCTTAGTGCCTATAAAGTTCAGTACCAAATCCTCCATTATTATCTCCAAATCTATGGGATGTGGCAGATATTTACTTTTCTTGGTATCCACAGTACCTTAAAAAACCTTCTGTGGTATTGTAAGCCTTGTTTTCTGCCTCACTGAAGAGTGCCCGGTGTGAAATAGTTCAGTCAAGAGGGACCTCTGTGGGAACTTTATTTCAGTTACTTTCCTGCCCTAGTGTTCAGAGACTGTGTCAGAGAAGAAGTGTCCTCTTGTTAGTCAGTGCACCTAGGATATCCCATGTTTCCCCTCATCCCATACATGTTTTACAGTAATTAATAGCATACAAGATATCCCCTAGATTTCTCATTGAGCCAGAGAGAGAGAAAATGCTGTGAGCCTGGCAACCTCTGCACTAACATCTGAGGGAAAACAATTATTAACTCGAACAGCTCCTACGGGGATAGTGCTACATTTAGAAATGCTCTACAACTAGAAATACCTTTTATCTGGAATTTCTTCTATAAAATAGCCATGTACTTCCTGGCACATGAAGGTGCTCAGGCATTCCTGTACCAACATCCTTATAGCTGTCTATGTGCAGTGTGAGGTCTAATGCTGCGTACACACGATCAGAAATTCTGACAAGAAAACCGTGGATTTTTTTCAGACAGAATGTTGGCTCAAACTTGTGTTGCATACACACGGTCACACAAATCTTGTCGGAAATTCCGAACGTCAAGAACGCGGTGACGTAAAAGACGTACGATGAGCCGAGATCAATGAAGTTCAATAGGCAGTTTGACTCTTCTGCTTGATTCTGAGCATGCGTGTTTTTTTGCACGTCGGAATTGCACACAGACGATCAAAATTTCGGACAGGAACTTTTTCCGACGGAAAAATAGAGAACCTGCTCTCAATCTTTTGTTGGCGGAAATTCCGACAGCAAATGTCCGATGGAGCATAAACATGGTCGGAATTTCTGACCAAAAGCTCACATCGGACATTTCTTGTCGGAGTTTCCGATCGTGTGTATGCGGCATAAGGCAAGTGTCAGGAAAGGTTCCATCCACTGGTGATATTTATTATTTGGCTTGCAGTACTGTGGTCCACCAGCAGGTGTCTCCTGGCAGTGTGGAACTGTCAGGAGAATTTCTCCCTGCTGGTATTATATTATCCTTTGGACGCAGTACTGGTCTCCACCAGCGGATGGATCCTGGCAGTGCTCTTCCTGCGCTCAGGTGTGACTTGAAGCCAATTACAAGCCTCCTATTTATGCCCGGCAAGTACAAACACATCTTGCCCTGGTATCTCTCTCCTTGAGATCTGACCTTGCTGCCTGTATTCTGACCTTGAGCCTGTACCTCATCTGATCCCCATCCTGAGCCCCATCCTGAGCCTATCCTGGACCTGCCCCCCTGATTACCTTGCATACCTGATTTCCTTGGATCCCTGTCCTGAGCCTATCCATCCGTCCTCTCCCTGCCTTGTTTGTTCCCTGTCCTCATCTGCTGACTCCCCGTGTATGACCTTGGCCTGGCTACGTTTATGCTTCTGGAACACCCCTTTGTCAATCTCCTGATCTGCTGTGTATGACCCTGGCCTGGCTTACATTCAAGATTCTGGTACTGCCCTTTGCTGTATATATTATTTGTTGTTTGTGGGTTGTTTGGTTGGTTTTGCACTGTTTGTATTTATTTATATATCACCTATCTTAATAAACATCATTATAATTCACTTTACATGTGTTTTTGGTTCTCTCTGTGCAGTCCACACAGTCTGGTCAACTAATTCCCTGACAGAAGGACCTCTGTCTGCTAGTTTTAGCATATTTGGAATGTGATTTGGTAATTTCATATTTGTGCTGCTCACTGTTCTTCTTGCTGTAGGCTCTGACATGGGGAAGCAAGCCCTGCTTCAAGATGGCCACCTCCACATATAAACACAGTGCAGAACCAGGCATAGTAAGTCATTAATTGTCAAAGAACAGCTTCAGGGAGACAGCAGGCTTTACTTTTTGCTATAATAAATATCCCCCAAAAATATATAAAAAAACAATTTTTTCCTCAGTTTAGGCCGATGCATATTCTTCTACATATTTTTGGTAAAAAAAAATCACAATAAGCGTTTATTTATTGGTTTGCGCAAAAGTTATAGCATCTACAAAATAGGGGATAGTTTTATGGCATTTTTATTAATATATATTTTTTTCTTACTAGTAATGGCGGCAATCAGAGATTTTTATCGTGACTGTGACATTATGGCGGACACATCGGACACTTTTGATGCCATTTTGGGACCATTGTAATTTTGACAGCGATCAGTGCTATAAAAATGCACTGATTACTGTAAAAATGACACTGGCAGTGGAGGGGTTAATCTGTAGGGGGTGCTGAAGGGGTTAAGTGTGACCTAGGGAGTGATTCAAACTGTTAGGGGGCGTGGCTACGAGTGACACGTCACTGATCGCTGCTCCCGATGAGAGGGAGCAGACGATCAGTGACATGTCACTAGGCAGAACGGGGAGATGCTTGTTTACACTTGCCTCTCCCCGTTCTGCAGCTCTGTGACCCGATCGCTGGACACCGGCGGACGATGAATCCGCGGGCACCGTCACAGAGCTTGCGCCAGGGGCATGCCCGCACGGCGGGACTTTTAAAGTGACGTATATATACATTACTCTGCCCAGCCGTGCCATTCTGCTGACGAATATGTACAGGAGCCGGTCGTTAACCGGTAAAATTAAACTATTACCGCCCTTTGCTTACATAGTTGGAGATTCCCTGCCATGTAAGTGAATGGGTCCGGTGACATCACTGGTCATTAAGGACTCGGCAGTGCCTGAACCTGCTGGCATCCTTAAAGGGGTTGTAAAGGTTCGTTTTTTATTTTCTAAATAGGTTCCTTTAAGCTAGTGCATTGTTGGTTCACTTACCTTTTCCTTAGATTTCCCTTCTAAATGTTTTTTTTCTTTGTTTTCTTTGTCTGAATTTCTCACTTCCTGTTCCTCCTCAGTAAGCTGTTCTGGCTGACTCAACACCACTCGGATGATGGTGTGAAGTTCAGTGAGGAGAAACAGGAAGTGAGAAATTCAGACAAAGAAAAAAAACATTTAGAAGGGAAATCGAAGGAAAAGGTAAGTGAACCAACAATGCACAAGCTTAAAGGAACCTATTTAGAAAATAAAAAACAAACCTTTACAACCTCTTTACCAACCATGAACAGTGGGGAGCTGCCATCTGTAATGGTGGAAGTAATACCACTATTATACATGATGTTTAGCTCCCACCAAATGGGTAAATTTGCCCCAAAGCCGGAACTTGTGCTCAGACCGAACTTTGAGCTCATCCCTAATTCACACCAGCACATTGCAAGAAGTGTGAAAGAATACACATGTTATTGCAGCTTGCAGTTAAGCCTGGTACACACGATTGGATTTTCCACAGACAAAGCGTAGGACTTTTGTCCGAAGGGCGTTGGCCCAGAATTTGTATTGCATTCAAACGGCACACAATTGTTGGCCAACAAACACAAAACTGTGTGGTTTTTCAGCTCTTTAGCGCCACCCTTTGGGCAACTTCTGCTAATGCTGTGTTATGATTTGTCGAAACTCGTCGGGAAGCCATGCTGAGACCACTATTGTCTAGATAAGCGCTTTTTTACTCTTTAAAATGTGAGTGTAATTCCTCTGTTTTTTATAAATAAATGTATTTTACGGTATTACACTATATACCTTCCTTCTTCTTTTTAATGGTGGGGCTGAGTGCCCGATTCCACTGAATCCATTTACAACATCTATCTGAGGGTATATCTGGACCGTGAACCTGGTACTGCTGGGGTATATTATACCAACAAGCCCGATGGTACTTGAGTTCAATCGTTCCGGTAAGCACATTTATATCTCCAGTGGTGGACCTTCTATCAAACTGTCACCCTAATACATATGAAGTCAATGATTGTCACTGATCAGTTTTGGACACTGCACTTTGGAATTTTTCCCTTTATTATTTTTTCTTTTTTGGACACTCTTGCATTTCAATTTTTTAATTTTGAATATTACTGCATATTGTGTATAGCACTGGGTCACTTTTATCATTTTGAAGTGATGTATCCATTGGTCATTTATTAGCGCTGCACATTCCACACTACTATCACTTGTTTGCAATTTAATCTACTGCTGTGCTGGCTGCTATACCTTTGGTCTTGGACAGCGCCGTATATGTGCATTCATAGTTCACAGTGTGTTATGGTTAGCATTGCTTCTGAGCATGCGTGTTTGTACGTTGGAGTTTTGTCCGACGGAATTCTGTACACACGATCGGATAATGCGACAACACACATTTGTTGTTGGAAAATTTTAAAGCATGGCTATCCAACGTTTGTTGGCGGAAAATCTGACAACAATTGTCCGATGGATCATACAACGGTCGGATTTTCCGACAACAGCCTGCCATCACACAATTCCCATCGGAAAATCAGATCTTTATACTAGGGTGACCAGACATCCCCGGATTGAGGACACTGTCCCCGGACCAAGTCTGTCCCCGGTTTTGTCCCTGGATTGGATTTGAACAGGGGCTGGGGCAATTTCAAAGACAGTCTGTGCAGATTTTTTTTTAAAAATTCTAAATTACACCCCCCCTGCTCCGCCGCTCCTACTAGCTTTGGGGGTGTATTTTTTTCCATTATCTGTGCCCCTTTCTGATGATCATGTGCTGGTCGGAGCGGAGAAATATTTCTTCAGTTTCAGGTGCCCATTTAGCTCCACTCACATGTTCTTCTGCCTTGGCTCAAGTCCCGGGCCAGCCGCCTGCCTGCTTATCTCCTTGCCTTCTCTGGCGGAGTGATCTTCCTCCGCACCCCACCCAGTAGTAGCCGGGGCCCAGAGAGTAATGCCGCGTACACACGACCGTTTTTCCCATCGAGAAAAATGTCATTTTTTCCTTTGGACGAGAAAAACGACCGTGTGTGGGCTTTTTGTCGTTTTTCTCGACGGGAAAAACGGCATTAATCACAACGAGAAAAATTAGAACATGCTCTAATTTTTCTCGTCGTGATTCCCGTCGTTTTTTTCCGCGGCAGTTTTCCCATAGGGAGACACTGCCGCGGAGCCCACACACGGTCGTTTAAAACGGCTGTGTGTGGGGGGAACAAGCTGTTCCTCATTTTTCACGTCAATTTTCTCGACGGTGTTTTCACCGTCAAAAAAATTGATCGTGTGTACGCGGCATAAGACTTGACAGGCTGTGAGAGTCACTGATTCCCGCCATTACTATTAAAAAAAAATATGTCCCCGGATTTAATTTAAAAAATCTGGGCACCTTACTTTATACTCGCAGTTTGTGCTTGTGTTGGTGCATTGTGGTGTCAGTTTTTTTGGGGCGGCACCCCAATGCACCTCCACATCGCATCTGTGCGGCAACACCGTGCAAAGCATGGAACGCATTGTGACACATAGGGGTTGATTTACTAACAGTGAAGAATGCTAAATCTGGTGCAGCTGTGCATGGTAGCCAATAAGCTTCTAACTTCAGCTTGTTCAATTAAGCTTTGGTAAATATCCTGGAAGCTGATTGGTTTCTATACAGAGCTGCACCAGCTTTGGGACTCTCCAGTTTTAGTAAATAATCCCCATTGTGACGCATTGAAAAAAACACCACAGAGGCCATTTTCAGTCTGTTAGGGTGCATTTGCAGGCTATTCAGAAGACTTGGCTGACTAAATGCAAAATATATGTTAACAAGCGACATGATGAGTCTTAAAATGAGTGCATTAAACACCCTGCAACAGACGTCCAGGGTGTGATTTGCCCATTATACTTCTGTTTTAAATAGGAATAGATTCAGACTGGTCTTTGTTGCTGCCTAGTAGTGAGATTTTTGTCCTGTATTGTGTGTAATAAAGATTAATATCTTACACAACACTTCTCCTTTGGCATGTATGCTAACAGTAGTAACTTGGATATCGGATGATTTATGACTATCATCATACATATCCTAGCATGTCAATATAAAAAAAAGGCCATTGTGTTAAATTATTAATCTCAATACAGGACATAGGATAAGTATTAGGCTGATAAAAAAAAAAAAGTCAAAATGTCAGCTCTTCTTCACCATTGATTGTGTGCCCAATCATCCTACAGATATGAACCTTTAAAAAATATTCAATAGTATTTATTTTATCCCTTTCTTAACCACTTCAGCCCCGGAGGATTTGGCTGTCCAATGACCGGGCCATTTTTTGTGATTCGGCACTGTGTCTCTTTAACTGACAATTGCGCGGTCGTGCGACGCTGCACCCAAACAAAATCTACGTCCTTTTTTTCACACAAATAGAGCTTTCTTTTGGTGGTATTTGATCACCTCTGCGGTTTTAATTTTTTGCACTATAAACAAAAAAAGAGCGACAATTTTGAAAAAAAGCAATATTTTTTACTTTTTGCTATAATAAATATCCCCAAAAAATATATAAAAAAACAATTTTTTCCCTCAGATATGGCCGATAAGTATTCTTCTACATATTTTTGATAAAAAAATCACAGTAAGCATATATTGATTGGTTTGCGCAAAAGTTATAGCGTCTACAAAATAGGGGGTCGTTTTTGGCATTTTTATTATAATTTTTTTTTACTAGTTATGACGGCGATCTGTGACTGCGATATTGCGGCGGACACATCAGACACTTTTGACGCTATTTTGGGACCATTGTCATTTATACAGCGATCAGTGCTATAAAAATGCACTTACTGTGTAAATGACACTGGCAGGGAAGGGGTTAACCACTAGGGGGCGAGGATGGGGTTAAATGTGTCCTAGGGAGTGATTCTAACTGTGTGGGGGCTGGGCAGTAGATCAGTGTCCTGTCACAAGGCATAACAGGGAAATGCCTTGTTTACACAGGCATCCCCCTGTTCTGCAGCTTTGTGGGACACCGGTGGACATCGAGTCTGCGGGTCCCGCGGGCGTGGTCACGGAGCTCGCTGCAGGGGTGTGCGCCCGCCCGCACCTAGAGAAATTCAAAGCAATGTTGCTTTGCGCAGCCGTGCCATTCTGCCAACTTGTATATATACAGGAGGCGGTCATGAAGCGGTTAAAAACCAGTCTTTTTTTTTTTTTTTTTTTTTTTTTTTAGTGCTTTAGGACAAGTGATGTATATCCGCTATGCAGCGCTATGTTGTTATCATGAGCCATACAAAACCTACCATTTCATAAATAAATAAATACATAAAACAAATACATCAAAAATATACTTATAAAATATGACAAGTGAGCGAGACATGAATTCTTATTTTTTATTTAGGGTAATTTTCGCACCATTAAATCAGTTTACTAATGTTTGAAGAATTAACACAACCCAAGATTCAATAAAGCAGCAAAATAAATACTCAACATCAACAGTGTTTAGCTGCCTGGTATTATCACTAACATGAAAATGCTGGTTATTTAAAAGCTGAACTCCTTCATTTAAAGCAGTATTAAACCCAAAACCCAAAATCTAATATATTGCAGTTTACCAATCATTAGATGTGGTGGCTGCATTCATTTTCTTTTCCCCAGGATTTCCCCAGCACCTCCTGAATTAAACTGGATACACACTATACAATTTTCTGTAGATTTTTTCCTTTAGATTTGCCAAAACCATATAATGTGAGGTCAAACCTGTCAGGGAAATGGCCATGGAAGTACTGGCAATCTTGCCAGTAGAAGAAATGGGTGCCATAGGCACATCATGTGACAGGTGGATCCCCCTGATGGCCTATAAAAGGCTGCCACTGTCTGACCCAAATTGCTGGATTGTCATCAGCCTTCCTAAGTTCTTGAGTCTCTGTACTACTGCTGTTTGGATTTCCTGTTGTTACCTGGCTTGTTCCTGACCTGTCTGATCTGCTCTCCTGGTTTGACCCCCTGGCTTGCTTTACTGACTTGTTACCTTCTCCAGCACCTGATCCCGGCTTGTTTCAAAGACTTTGCCTCAGTTATCTGTTCCTGCCTGATTTCCAATACCAGACCTTTGGCTTGTCTCCTTTCCTGCAACCTGCATCTCCTGCCTGGATCCACGGTGTTTGATCCCCAGTAGGGATGAGCTCGGTGTTCGAGTCGAACATACGTTCGACTCGAACATCGGCTGTTCGATCGTTCGCCGAACAACGAACGATTTGGGCCGTTCGCGCCTAATTCGCGGCCCACAATGCACTACGCCATCGCAGTGTCATCCAGGCGCTGTGATTGGCCAAGCATGCACTGTGACCCCGCATGCTTGGCCAATCACAGCGCCGGCAGCGAGGAGAGCAATGATTGGCCACAGGCAGGATGCCTGTGGCCAATTATTGCTGAGGGTGTTTAGTACACGCCCCACACTATAAAAGGCCGCCAGCACGGCGGCCTAGTGTAGTGTGTTCCGGAGCAGGGAAAGAGAAGCATAGGCAGGGACAGTGACATTTTTTTTTCTTGCTTAACCTGGATTCCTTTAGTTTAGGGAAAGAGAAGGATAGGTAGGGAGAGTGTCAGTGTGTTTTACTGTGCTAATCCTTGTTTGTAGGGACAGGGAAGGACAGTGAGGGAAATTCTCCTTGTGCTATACTGTGCTAAAGCATTCATCATCAACCATCTTTAAAAAAACATTTTTTATAGGGACAGAAAACTATAGGTAGGGAGAGTGTCAGTGTGTTTTACTGTGCTAATCCTTGTTTGTAGGGACAGGGAAGGACAGTGAGGGAAATTCTCCTTGTGCTATACTGTGCTAAAGCATTCATCATCAACCATCTTTAAAAAAACATTTTTTATAGGGACAGAAAACTATAGGTAGGGAGAGTGTCAGTGTGTTTTACTGTGCTAATCCTTGTTTGTAGGGACAGGGAAGGACAGTGAGGGAAATTCTCCTTGTGCTATACTGTGCTAAAGCATTCATCATCAACCATCTTTAAAAAAACATTTTTTATAGGGACAGAAAACTATAGGTAGGGAGAGTGTCAGTGTGTTTTACTGTGCTAATCCTTGTTTGTAGGGACAGGGAAGGACAGTGAGGGAAATTCTCCTTGTGCTATACTGTGCTAAAGCATTCATCATCAACCATCTTTAAAAAAACATTTTTTATAGGGACAGAAAACTATAGGTAGGGAGAGTGTCAGTGTGTTTTACTGTGCTAATCCTTGTTTGTAGGGACAGGGAAGGACAGTGAGGGAAATTCTCCTTGTGCTATACTGTGCTAAAGCATTCATCATCAACCATCTTTAAAAAAACATTTTTTTATAGGGACAGAAAACTATAGGTAGGGAGAGTGTCAGTGTGTTTTACTGTGCTAATCCTTGTTTGTAGGGACAGGGAAGGACAGTGAGGGAAATTCTCCTTGTGCTATACTGTGCTAAAGCATTCATCATCAACCATCTTTAAAAAAACATTTTTTATAGGGACAGAAAACTATAGGTAGGGAGAGTGTCAGTGTGTTTTACTGTGCTAATCCTTGTTTGTAGGGACAGGGAAGGACAGTGAGGGAAATTTTCCTTGTGCTATACTGTGCTAAAGCATTCATCATCAACCATCTTTAAAAAAACATTTTTTATAGGGACAGAAAACTATAGGTAGGGAGAGTGTCAGTGTGTTTTACTGTGCTAATCCTTGTTTGTAGGGACAGGGAAGGACAGTGAGGGAAATTCTCCTTGTGCTATACTGTGCTAAAGCATTCATCATCAACCATCTTTAAAAAAACATTTTTTATAGGGACAGAAAACTATAGGTAGGGAGAGTGTCAGTGTGTTTTACTGTGCTAATCCTTGTTTGTAGGGACAGGGAAGGACAGTGAGGGAAATTCTCCTTGTGCTATACTGTGCTAAAGCATTCATCATCAACCATCTTTAAAAAAACATTTTTTATAGGGACAGAAAACTATAGGTAGGGAGAGTGTCAGTGTGTTTTACTGTGCTAATCCTTGTTTGTAGGGACAGGGAAGGACAGTGAGGGAAATTCTCCTTGTGCTATACTGTGCTAAAGCATTCATCATCAACCATCTTTAAAAAAACATTTTTTATAGGGACAGAAAACTATAGGTAGGGAGAGTGTCAGTGTGTTTTACTGTGCTAATCCTTGTTTGTAGGGACAGGGAAGGACAGTGAGGGAAATTCTCCTTGTGCTATACTGTGCTAAAGCATTCATCATCAACCATCTTTGAAATCCTTGTTTTTTGGACAGTCAGGGAAATTGTCATTGTGCTATTCTGTGCGAAAGCAATCATCCTCAACCATATTTAGAAATCCTTAAGTAAAGGGACAGAGAAGGACACCTGAAGGTAGCCCTTATTGCTTTTTTCCCATCTCCCTGCAGGCCATCCATTAGAATGTCTGGAAGGCAAACAAGGAGAGGCAGACAGTCAGGAGGTAATAAAAGAGGGCAAGCAGGCTCTGTGTCTGGGGCCAACAGTGCTGGTCGTGGACGCGGTGCATTGTCATCAGCACATGGCCATGGGACACGCTTGTCCTTCTTTTCGGCAGCTGGACATGTTGAGCCACATCATGCCGAAGACTTGGTAGAGTGGATGACCAAGCCCTCCTCCTCCTCCTCATCCTCTCTCACCCAGGCTCAGGGTACTGGCAAAGCAGCTGCCAAAGCGTCCTCTTCCCTGGTATCAATGTCAGACTCATCATCAGTCACTCCTTCCCTAGACCCACCATGTCCTCCTCCTGAGGAGTCCCCCGAACTGTTTGAGCACAGTGTTGGGTACATGCTCCAGGAGGATGCCCAGCGTTTCGAAGGGTCTGATGATGAAACCCAGCTACAGGAAGGCAGTAGCGTGAGAGCAGACAGAGGGGATGCTCAAGAAGGACACCAATCTGGCAGTCATGTTCCAGCAGCTGCAGCATACTGCCAGATTGGCTCCAGTGATGAGGAGGGAGGGGATGATGAGGTCACTGACTCCACGTGGGTGCCTAATAGGAGAGAGGAGGAGGAGGAGGATGAGGAGGAGGCACATCTCCAACGAGGCAGGATGCCCTTTGGTGGCCAGCGTAAGGGCAGTACACCGACGGAATCACACCGCAGAGCTCCGCCTGTGCAGGGCGCTGCCTCTGCCCGTCATTCAAAAAGTTCTTTGGTGTGGGCCTTTTTTGAGGCTAGTGCATCAGATCGCACAGCTGCTGTTTGCAACATATGTCTCAAGCGTATATCGCGTGGCCAAAACATCAGCCGCTTGGGTACCACATGCCTGACCAGACATATGTTGACCTGCCATGCAGCTCGTTGGCAAGCCTACCTCAAAGACCCACACCAAAGAACAAAGCGGACCTCTCCTTGCACCGCATCAGCTGGGATCTCCAACCACACTATAACTTCAGTCCTCTCTGAAACATGCACTGAGAGGAATGAAGGTGTAGAATTAGGTGTGTCACAGCCAAGTACTTGCGGCCACTCTGCTAGCAGTACACCGACGTCCGATTCAAGCAGGCAAATTTCCCTGCCCCAGCTGCTGGACCGTCGAAAGAAGTTCACTCCCAGCCATCCACATGCCCAGCGGTTGAATGCTAGCTTGGCTAAATTGCTAGCGCTTCAACTGCTGCCTTTTCAGTTGGTAGACTCGGCCCCCTTCCGTGAGTTTGTGCAATGTGCGGTTCCTCAGTGGCAGGTTCCCAAACGCCACTTTTTCTCACGGAAGGCTATTCCGGCTCTCTACCGGCATGTGGAAGGCAATGTCTTGGCCTCGCTGGACAGGGCGGTCAGCGGTAAGGTGCATATTACCGCTGACTCATGGTCCAGCAGGCATGGACAGGGACGTTACCTTTCTTTCACGGCCCATTGGGTCACTCTTTTGGCAGCTGGGAAGGATGCAGGACAAGGTGCAGTAGTGTTGGAGGTTGTTCCACCGCCACGCCTCCAAAATGCTACTACTGGTTGTGACACACCTCTCTCCTCCACCCCCTCCTCTTCTTCTTCCTCCATGGCCTCTTCCTGTGCTTTGTCCTCTGAACCAGCGGTGCTCCGTAGCCGTTCAAGGGGCTACGCAAGTACGCAGGCAAAAAGATGCCATGCCGTGCTTGCGCTGGTGTGTTTGGGGGACAGAAGCCACACTGGGGCAGAGGTCCTGTCTGCTCTGCAGGGCCAGGCCGAGAGGTGGTTGACGCCACGCCTGCTTAAGCCAGGAATGGTGGTTTGCGACAATGGCACCAACCTCCTCTCCGCCCTCCGACAGGGACAACTGACCCATGTGCCCTGTGTGGCTCACGTCCTTAACCTGGTGGTGCAGCGGTTCTTGGGCAGGTACCCGGGCTTACAGGATGTCCTGAGGCAGGCCAGGAAAGTCTGTGTGCATTTCCGCAGATCTTATAATGCCAGTGCTCGCCTGGCTGAGCTGCAAAAGGAGTTGAACCTGCCCAAGAACCGCCTTATATGTGACATGCCCACCAGGTGGAACTCAACGTTGGCCATGCTGCAGCGGCTGCACACGTAGCAGAGGGCCATCAATGAGTACCTGTGCGACTACGGCACCAGGACAGGGTCAGGGGAGCTTGTTTTTTTTTCTCCACGCCAGTGGGGCATGATCAGGGATGCATGCACTGTCCTGGCACCATTTGAGGAGGCCACGAGGATGGTGAGCAGTGACAGTGCATGCATCAGTGACACTGTACCTCTTGTCCACCTGTTGGAGCACACGCTGCGTGGAATAATGGACAGGGCACTTGAGGCAGAACAGAGGCAGGAAAAGGAGGACTTCCTTGCCTCTCAAGGCCCCCTTTACCCAGACAGTGTTCCTTCTGTCCCACCCATCGCACAGGAAGAGGAGGAGGAGGAGGAGGAGGAGGATTGTGTCAGCATGGAGGTGGAGGCTGGCACTCAGCATCATCAGCAGCAGTCTTTTAGGGATGATTTACAGTCCCAAGAAACCAGTGGACTTGTACGTGGCTGGGAGGAGGTGGCTGCGGATCATGTCGTCCTTAGTGACCCAGAGGACTCCGGACCGAATGCTTCAGCTAACCTACGCTGCATGGCCTCCCTGATCCTGCAAAGTCTGCGGAAGGATCCTCGTATTCTTCGGATCAAGGAGAGGGACCATTACTGGCTGGCCACTCTCCTTGATCCACGGTACAAGGGTAAGGTTGCGGACCTTATGTTACCGTCGCAGAGGGAGCAGAGGATGAGACAACTCCGGGAGGCCTTGCAGAAAGGTCTGTGCAACGCGTTCCCAGAGACTGGGAGGTTACAAACTCCTGGTCCTGGACAACGAGTTGCTGAGGCTTCGGCCAGTCAAAGAAGGAGCGGTGGGGAAGGTGGCCGTCTGACCGATGCGTTCAGACAATTCTTTAGTCCGCAGCCCCAAAGTATGATCGGTTCCAGCAACCATCGCCAGCGTCTGATAAACATGGTGCAGGAATATCTAGGGGCAAGGTCAGACTTGGACACCTTCCCCACCGAAAATCCTCTGGCTTACTGGGTCTTGAGGATGGATCACTGGCCAGAGCTTGCACAGTATGCAATTGAGCTACTGGCCTGTCCTGCATCCAGCGTTCTTTCGGAACGCACATTCAGTGCTGCTGGAGGATTTGTCACGGATCACAGGGTGCGCCTGTCCACCGACTCGGTTGATCGACTGACTTTCATCAAGATGAACCAGTCTTGGATCACCACCAGCTACCACACACCTGATGCTGATATAACAGACTAATTGATTTTAACATGTCACATCCCTTCAAGACTGATGCTGATGCTGAGTGCCTGTGCTGTTATGTTGACTGGCTATCCTCCTCCTCCGAGTCCTCAATGATACGATTGATGATGATAGCTTGGAAGATCATTTTTGTTTATGGGTGCCGCCACCAGTGGCTAAGGCCCAATTTTTCAGCCCCTGTTTAACAGGGGCGTGTAATTACAATTTTTGAAGCAATACTTTGCAACAGGGCTCATTGCTGTGCTCCAAGTACAGTATCTGTGAGGGGTTGCAGTGTTGTGCCACCAGTGCCTAAGGCCCAATTTTTCAGCCCCTGTTCAACAGGGGCATGTAATTACAATTCTTGATCTAATAATTCACAGCAGGGCCCATTGCTGCACCCACCAAGAGTAACTCTGAGGGCTTACAGTGTTGTGGCAACGCCACCACCACCACCACCACGAAAGGCCCAATTTTTCAGCCCCTGTTCAAAAGGGGCATGTAATTACAATTCTTGATCTAATAATTCACAGCAGGGCCCATTCCTGCACCCACCAAGAGTAACTCTGAGGGCTTACAGTGTTGTGGCAACACCACCACCGCCACCACCACCACGAAAGGCCCAATTTTTCAGCCCCTGTTCAACAGGGGCATGCAATTACAATTCTTGATCTAATAATTCACAGCAGGGCCCATTGCTGCACCCACCAAGAGTAACTGTCAGGGCTTACAGTGTTGTGGCACCAGCACCACCATCAAAGGCCCAATTTTTACTACCACTGTTCAACAATTATATGTAATTACAATTCCTGATATAATAGTTGACAGCAGGGCGTTCCAGCACCAACCAAGAGTAACTGTGAGTATATACGGCAGGTCCCTACTTTCAAACATCCAACTTACAAACGACTCCTACTTGCAAACGCAAGAAGACAACAGGAAGTGAGAGGAAATCTACCCCTAGGAAGGAAAATTCTCTCCTGTAAGAATTAATATGGGAGAAAGGTGTCTCCTCTGTACTGATGCTTTATCACCAATCCTTGTTTCAAGAAAAACACCACATTTCAAAAACAGTTGTCATTGGGACGGAAAGTGAGGTGAAATGTTCTGAACAGGGGCACAGACAGCAAAACAAATGTTACAGGGGTGATAACCCTTACCTATGTTTTCCAAAAAGTTTAAAAATAGATTTTTGGGCTGGAGCTACACTTAAACAATGTACCTGTTCAAAATTACAAACAGATTCTACATAAGAACAAACCTACAGTCCCTGTCTTGTATGCACCGCCTGTATACGGCTGTTCAGAGTATATAGGGCCTTTTTTATTTTATGTGCGGGGTTCCCCTTAATATCCATACAAGACCCAAAGGGGCTGGTAATGGGCTGGGGTAGGGGGGGGGGGGGGGTCATGGGATAGCTATGCCATTTTTCTTAAAGATTTTCATCCATATTACCGGGACCAGACATTACATTAAAGCCGCAAGCAGTTTTAAATGGCTTTCTTTTCCTTTAGAAGTGTCATTTTGTGCAGGGACAGTTCTAAACACGGGAAACACGTGGCACTTCACAGGCATACTTTAGACACCCCCCAGGTACGATATTTAAAGGAATATTTGACTTTTTTTTTTTCACTTTATGCATCATTAAAATGACTGCTCCCGAAAAACGACCGTTTTTAAAACTTCTTTTTGCATTGATACATGTCCCCTGGTGCAGAACCCGGGTTCCCAAACCCTTTTTAGGACAATAACATGCATAATAGTCGTTATAATTAGCACTTTAGAATTCGAACGTTCGCATCCATTGTATTTAATAGGGTTCTAATGTTCGTACGAACTTTCGGTCCGTTCGCGGGTTCTGGTGCGAACCGAACCCGGGGGTGTTCGGCTCATCACTAATCCCCAGCCGGCTTCCACTTTGACTCCTTGTGCACACCTTGCCAAGTGTTACCAAGGATTCCTAGAGACTGCAGCCCAGCAGTGTTTTTCTGTATTCTCCAGTATTCTTCAGGCACTCGCCAGCTCTTCTCTCCTGGATCCATCTGGCAACATGTGCTTCTCTGGGCACTACACCCTCTATACCCACCCTCAGAGGTGTACTGCACTCAGCAGCAAGGGGAGCCCTCTTGGCATTTCGGCCTCCAACCAGGTACGTGACAAAACCACAAGACTTTCAATTTGTGTGCAATCAGGCAGGCCCTTGCACTACATAGTTTTGGTAAAACTAAAGGAAGGAAATCAGACAACAAAGGTTGTATAGTGTATATGGGGTCTCAGGGCTCACTGCACACTGCAGCTCAAAGAAGCGGCTCCTACAGGCTTTTTAGCTTTTTTGAGCTCTCATTTTTTATCTACCTGGAAAGTCCTCTCCATTTTAGCCAATGTGTCCATGCACACTATGGCTTTTTATAAGCAAAGAAAAGAAAAGGAGCACAAGACCGCCATAGTGTAATATTGTTTATTAAAACAAATAGTAAAAACTTCCCATACATTGCACTCACATTTTGAAGCACACGTAAAGGCATGTAGTACTCATGTTCCCCTTTCCCGGATGGCCGCTGTAAAATGTGCCAATGAACGAGGAACATCCAACATCCTTAGAGCCGCATGGCAGCTCACAAGCCAGCGTTGTGCTGCGATGATCAAACCCGCTGCAGGGGGAGAGCAGATGGAGACGGAGACCACTTTGTCAGCCCGCGAGGTTGCTACGAGGATGCATTTCAGAGGCGTGGCCTCATGTATCAAGTTACGCCCATTCCTCACGTATACAGCTATTTATTGGGAGTTATGCCACCTCCCATTCATCCCATCTTAAAGGAGCCATACCAGAAGAGGAAAAAACATGCAAATAACAGCAGATGGGGCTAATAGAAGCCTTATCTCAACTACATTATTAAAAACAATTACACACACAGAAGACTTTATGTATATAAAAATGATCATATGCTAAAAAAAATCTAATAAATGTATGTAATAAATTGTCAGGGCTGGGCTCAGCCCTTCCTTCTCTGAGCTGGCCGCTCAGCTGTCGGCTAATTGCCAGCTCCTTTCTCTTCACAGTGACTCACCTGTTGATGATCCGGCTCGTCAGTCCTGCCTACTTAAAGCCTTCCAGCTCACTTCATCTCTGCCTTCGCCTTTGTCAACATCACAGAGACTTTCTCCTGCGTTCCTGTTGAAGACTTGCTTGGCTGACGTTCCTTCTGTCTACTGATCCTGCTTGCTGTACTACTACGTTTATCGCTGACTCTCTGACATTGGATTGGCCGACTACCCGATCCGGTTACTGAACTCTGGCTATGTTTTGACTACGCTTACTCTGTTTACCTTTTCTTTTTTTTTTTTCTTTTTTACAGTTAAATCACACCTGTTTAATAATACAAATAAAAAGGTAAACAGGCGTGATTTAACTGTAAAAAAAAAAGAAAAAAGAAAATGTAAACAGAGTAAGCGTAATCAAAACATAGCCAGTGTTCAGTAAACGGATCGGGTAGTCAGCCAAGCCAATGTCAGAGAGCCAGCGATAAACGTAGTAGTACAGCAAGCAGGATCAGTAGCCAGAAGGAACAAGCAAGTCTTCAACAGGAATGCAGGACAAAGGCGAAGGCCGAGATGAAGTGAGCTGAAAGGCTTTAAGTAGGCAGGACTGACAAGCAGATCATCAACAGGTGAGTCACTGTGGATAGAAAAGAGCTGGCAATTAGCCGACAGCTGAGTGGCCAGCTCAGAGAAGGAAGGGCTGAGCCCAGCCCTGACATATATTAATGATCAAATTATTAATATTTTATGAATTTATTATATGAATTTATTCGATTTTTTTTTTTAAGCATATAATCATTTCTATATGCATAAAGTCTTCTGTGTGTGTAATTGTTTTTAATAATGTAGTTGATATAAGGTTGATAACCTCCCCTAACCTTAGCAGCTTCTAAATGATCCTAAGAGCCTATCTGAACATGTACATATAGGCTTTTATGGAGTTAAGTTTAGGGAGCTTTGGCAAAAAAAAAAAACGCCAAAAGCTCCTAAACTCAAGTTTAGGAGCTGCTAGTGTACATGGAGCTTTAGTGGCAGCTGATGTTTTTTTGGGGGAGGGGGGGCATCAAACAACCACCCATCCCCTGCCCAGCGGCACCTCCCCCCCTCGCTGTTTGTCGGTATGTCCGGCACTTACCCCATCTTGGCAGGTGACGGGTGGCAGGCAGCATGGTGCAGCAGCTCGGCTCCGAGTGTCCTCTCCTCCATGGCGGCTCCCAGCTTCCCCCCCTCCTCCTCATAGGTGTCCAAAAGGATTGACTGTCCTTTCAGCAAATCAAGTGACCGATGTCAAAACCCGCTTCCTGATTGGCCAGGAGGAGGATCTGTGTTACAACAGTGAATATTGATTCGCTGTTGTAACACACCTGGGTGGGCTTGGAGCGCACTCTCTGGAAGCCCGAGCCCACTCTATATTGAAACCTATTAGAGCTTTGGGCTCTAATTGGTGCTTCAAAAAAATAGCCTCTCCGCATTGGAACCCATGTGCCGGTGTCCTGAAAGGGGCTAGACGCGTGGATAGGGGAGGCGAGAATGGACAGGGGGGCCGCCCCTAAGCCGCCCTTGGGCCGCTCCTGAGTAGGGATGAGCTTTGAGTCGAACTTATGTTCGACTCGAACATTGCCTGTTCGCCCGTTCGCCGAACAACGAACAATTTGGGGTGTTCGCGGCAAATTCAAAAAGTCTATGGGGGAAATCTAAAGTGCTAATTATAAAGGCTTATATGCAAGTTATTGTCCTAAAAAGTGTTTGGGGACCTGGGTCCTGCCCCAGGGGACATGTATCAATGCAAAAAAAAGTTTTAAAAACGGCCGTTTTTTTAGGAGCAGTGATTTTAATAATGCTTAAAATGAAAAAATAAAAGTGAAATATTTAAATTTACACAGTGAAGGAAGTTCCCCGCTCAGGCCAATGACGTAGGCGGGGTCGGACATACCGAGGGGGCGGACCTGATTGGGAACTTCATTCGCTGTGTAATACATGTATAGACCCGCCCCTTCTCATGTTCCGCATCTGGTCCGCTGAGCGGACCTGATGGGGAACTTTAGAAGGGGCGGGTCTATACATTTAAAACACAGCGAGGAAGTTCCCCATCAGGTCCGCACAGGCACAACCAATGACGGACAGCGCTGGACATTTGGATCACTGTGGGACACTGGATTTCATCGCTGGAATGTTTTTTTTTATTTTTATTATTATTATTTTTTTAATAAAGGACTTTTTCAAGGTGTTTGTGTGTTTTTATTTCAATTTTTTGACACTTTCTTCGTGAAATGGTAGGGGTACAATGTACCCCTTACCAATTCACATGGGGGGCCGGGATCTGGGGGTCCCCTTTGTTAAAGGGGTCTTCCAGATTCCGATAAGCCCCCCGCCCGCAGACCCCCACAACCACCGGGCAAGGGTTGTGGGGATGAGGCCCTTGTCCCCATCAACATGGGGACATCCTCCCCATGTTGAGGGCATGTGGTCTGGTACGGTTCAGGAGGGAGGGGGGGCCGCTCTCTCGTCCCCCCCTCTTTCCCTGCGGCCGGCCAGGTTGCATGCTCGGATAAGGGTCTGGTATGGATTTTTGGGGGGACTCCATGCCATTTTTTTTTTACATTTGGGGTGGAGTTCCCCTTAAAATCCATGCCAGATCTCAAGGGTCTGGTATGGATATTTAGGGGGAACCCCACGCCATTTTTTTTTAAATTTGCGGCGGGGTTCCCCTTAATATTCATTCCAGACCTGAAGGGCCTGGTAATTGAATTTGGGGAAACCCCCACGCTTTTTTTTTCTTTATCAATTACTTTTCTATGTATTGATAAAAGCCGACAATTCATTAATAGCCGCGAGTGAGTTTTAAATTACTTTTTTTCCTTCAAAAATTACACTTTGTGCAGGGACAGTTCTAAGCACGGGAAACATGCGCCACTTTACATGCATATCATACACACCCCCCAGGTACGAAATTTAAATGAATATTTGACTTTTATTTTTTCATTTTAGGCATTATTAAATTCACCGCTCCCGTAAAAACGTCTATTTTTTAAACCTTTTTTTGCATTGATACATGTCCCCTGGGGCAGGACCCGGGTCCCCAAACACTTTTTAGGACAATAAATTGCATATTAGCCTTTATAATTAGCACTTTAGATTTCGAACGTTCGAGTCTATTGTTTAATAGGGTTCTAAAGTTCACACAAACATTATGTCTGTTCGCAGGTTCTGGTGCGAACCGAACAGGGGGGTGTTCGGCTCATCCCTGCTCCTGAGCCACCCCTGGGCCGCCCCTGAGCCTTACAGGCATAAAGAAACCCCCACCAGTGGGACAATCTCATTACTATTCAATTACCTGGCTGGTCTCGGCCTCCCGGAAAAAATCCGCAGCCATGCTCGGTTGGGAGGTTGAGACCGGTCAGGTAGCCTCCCCAGAGGAGTGGTCTGACAGGATCACTACTATGCATAAATGCACAAAGTCAGTGGCGGTAAAGGAAACAGTGGTGAAATTACATACGAGATGGTACTATACTCCTTCTAAACTACACAAATTTTTCCCCACTATTTCAGAAAACTGCTTCAGAGGTTGCCCTGAAAAGGGGACTCACATATTTTTTTGGAGTTGTAAAGCACTTAAAGACATATGGCAGAAAGTAGCCTCTAAAGTGGCTGAGATCACAGGTGTACTGACGACTCTGACTCCTCAAATTTGCTTATTTTTTGAGGAAATTCCTGGTTCCCCCCGGAAAAAAAACTAGCCCATTCACTCTTTACTGCGGTCCATTGGACCATTGCTTTGCTTTGGCAAACCCCAGGGGTCCCTTGGGATCAGGTTCTTAAACGTATGGCCGCCATACAACTCATGGAGAAAATTTTCCACACTATCATGGACACCATGCCTATATATGAGTTGAAGTGGAAGTCTTGGTCCCCCTGAGCTCACACAGGACACCTTTGCTAGGCCGGGGCAGTATCCCCAAAATATACTGCATTAAAGACAACTGTTTCTAGATTGGTTTCCCGTAACCTCCTTTTCTATTCTAATTTTTGGTTTATATGTTTGTTTTATGGTTTATTATTTTTTCACCTGTTATTTTCGCAGTAGAAGTGTCATGGTAATGAGGAGACACCCACTAGAACCCTAGTAGGCTTTTTGGCTCTTCTCATTAGGCGGTCTCCCCCGGTAGAACAATTCAGATGACAGGGAACCACGATGGCCCTTTAAGGCCCTCTCACCATATAACCCTACGATAAGCTATTCAATATTTCTGTATTCATACCCTGTTACATATGTTAATTATTAATTTCTGTATTTGACGCATATTGTTACTGCTCCTTATTCTTCAATAAAATAGTTTGTATTAAAATAAAATAAATAAAAAAGAAACCCCAACCAAACTTGCGTTTTTGAGAGGAAATTTCGAGCAAGTGCCCAAAAAAGAGCGAAAGGAAAAAATGAGCTAAGGGGAGGGTCTGTGAAAAAAAAGCTTGTGCTCAAAAAGCTCAAAGAAACTCAATAAAAACGTGCAAAAGAGCCCAAAAAAGTACAAGCTTCTTCGAGCTGCAATAAAAGCTCAAATGCCTAAAAGCTGCTTTTTTGGAGCTTTTATTTCAGCTTGAAGAAGCTTGTGCTTTTTTGTGCTCTTGTGTACATTTTTATTGAGCTTTTCAAGCTTCTTCAAGCTCCTTTGAGCTTCTTTGAGTTTTTTTTTAGCATAAGCATTTTTTTTTTTCACAAACCCTCCTAGATAGTGTTTTCTTAACCACCGTATAAACAAAACAAAATACTAATACAAACGTTTTCGCAAGTTTTCAAGCTTCTTTGAGCTCTTTTGAGCTTTTTTGAGCTCTTAGGGGCACTAGCTCCTCTCAAAAACGCAAGTTTGGTGGGAGGGTTTTTCCTGCCTGTGGTAGCATATGCCTGAGAACGCCTGGAGGGGAGTTTCCAGGCAGAAAAAATAAGAGTGCGAAAGAGCTCAAAAGCCTGTAGGAGCCGCTTCTTTGAGCTGCAGTGTGCATGAGCCCTTAGAATGCCTCCATTCTGGATGAAGGAGCACAGGGGGGCACCTTTGGGACAGCAGTATTGTCAGTCTATGGGAGATTTAAATACACTAACACATTGAAGCCAAACTCCAGCTCATACTTTAGAAAAATCAGATCCTCTCCCCCACCAGACAGGGCTGTGCTTTGTGGTAGAGCTCTGCATATGTCACAATTAGATGGACAGAAATACAAATCTCTCAGCAGGTAAAATGACTTCCATATATGTATTCCATCTGTGCATTTCGCTTTTTTTCTTCTGAAGTTCAGCTTTAAAGCACAGCAGAGTCTAATGAGTATTCTTCCTCCTTAGGTACTGAAATCAGAAAAGGGAAAGGTCTGCCATAATCAAGCCGGAGTTGAAAAAGTCAAAGACCCGTATTTTTCTTCTTCACATAACATTGGATCTTGGATACATATACAGTATATCACTTCAAATTAAAGTATAATAGCAGCCACTTGAAATATTATTTTAAAATAAATATTTCTGTTCTAATTGTGTGTTTTTTCATCCCGAGAATTCCAGAGAATGGCTATTCCCCTAATTACACTATTCTTTAGAGAAACTCGTAGTCTTTTCGAAAGGCCAATGCTTTTAGTTTAACTGTTATAATTTCAGTATGTTCTTATAGTTGAAAGGGTTTTTTTTTTTTTTTTTTTGTATAATGGGCAAGAGAAGGTCAGAACATTCAATTACATTGAAGACTGGTTAGACCTTCATAGACACGCCATCATTATGGCAGTTTTACTGCAATTCAGCTGTCAAACCTCAAAATGTAATTTCCTCTATGTGGGCAGGATTTTTTATTTTATTTTCCTTTATTTTAGAAAAGAAGCAAACTTAGTTAGATAGCATCTATTAGCGCAAATAAAGAGATATGATTTAAAAACAATATGCAAAAGAAATATTAAAAATCATGGGACAATGTCTTTTGGGTACAGATGTCTAGCGTTTAATAAATATAGTGATATTAAATTAAACCGTTACACTTAGAAGAACAATAAATCGAACCACTTAAAGTGGTTGTAAACCCTGATTTTTTTTTTTTTTTTAAAAACCCACCTGCAAGACAAAGCCATAATGAGCTAGTATGACTAGCATACTAGCTCATTATGCATCACTTACCTTAGATCGGGGCCCCCGAAGCCGTCCTCGTCTCCCGCTCCAGCCGCAGCCATCGCTCCACAGATACCCGGAAGGTTACTTCCGGGTATCGCCGCTCCAGCCAATCACAGCGCCGCTCCGTGATTTGTGAATGGGATTAACCCTGTGAATGCACCGTTGTCTACGGCGCGCATGCGCCGTAGACATCGGTGCATGTCATTTTTTGCAAATATCTCCTAAACCATGTAGGTTTAGGAGATATTTCTTGCACCTACAGGTAAGCCTTAATCTAGGCTTACCTGTAGGTGCAAGTTGCATAAGTGGGTTTACAACCACTTTAAGGACCAAGCCTCTTTCTAAGATTTGTTGTTTACAAGTTCAAAAAAATAATTTTTGCTAGAAAATTACTTAGAACCCCCAAACATTACACATTTTTTTCTAACACCCTAGAGAATAAAATGGCGGTCGTTGCAATACTTTTTGTCACACCGTATTTGCGCAGCGTTCTTACAAACTCACTTTTTTGGGAAAAAATACACTTTTTTTGACTTAAAAGATAAGACAATAGTAAAGTTAGCCCAATTTTTTTTATATTGTGAAAGATAATGTTACGCCGAGTAAATTGATACCCAACATGTCACGCTTCAAAATTGCGTCCCGCTCGTGGAATGGTGACAAACTTTTACCCGTTTACCCCTACATAGGCGACGTTTAAAAAATTCTACAGGTTGCATGTTTTGAGTTATAGAGGAGGTCCAGGGCTAGAACTATTGCTCCTGCTCTGCCGATCATGGCGATACCTCACATGTGTGGTTTGAACACCGTTTTCATATGCGGGCGCTGCTCACGTATGAGTTCGCTTCTGCACGCGAGCTTGGCGGGATTGGGCACGTTTAAAATTATTTTATTTGTTTTCGTATTTATTTTACCTTTTATTTTTTACACTGTTCTTTAAAAAAAAAAAAAATGTGTCACTTTTATTCCTATTACAAGGAATGTACACATCCATTGTAATAGAAAAAAGCGTGACAGGTCCTCTTAAATATTAGATATGGGGTCACAAAGACCTCAGATCTCATATTTACACCAAAATGCGATAACATTTTTTAAAATAAAATAAATTGTCTTTTGAAAAAAAAATAAAAAAATGTCCCTTTAAGAGCTATGGGCGGACGTGACGTTTTGAAGGCGCTTCCGCCCTGCTATGTGGGGGGCCATCTTCCCCTCACTCGTCTCCATACCCAGCAACAGAGAGGACCCGATCGCCTCCGCCGATACCGACGGCTCCGGTAAGCGGCGGAGGGCACCGATAACGGTGATCTTGCAGTGAATCTGCCACAGAGACCACCATTATTGGAAACCGGACCGCCGGCTGAAGAGACGGATACCTGGGTTATAGCAGCTAGCTGCTGCCATGACAGAGATATCCCTCTTCAAACAGAGGATGTATATTGGCGTGCGGCGGTCCGTAAGTGGTTAAGAAGAGGAATTAGTTGAAACTGAAATTCAAAGTCGATCATGGCTCTACCCTCCTCCCCCACCCCTCAAAAGTCCAACCTGTTTTTGTTTTTGTTAGTTTTGGATAGAGTGGAGATGGATTAGAACGCCTGTCAGTTTTTATTGCTGTCTGTGCCCCCATTAGTGTGATTCACCCTCCCTATTTGTCCTGTTTACAGTTATCATTGGAAGTAAAAGAAAATCCCAAATATTGGGTTGTCCCCAGAAAAATAATAGGGGGGAAATCTTTGGAAGGGGACATTAGCCCTGGTGATCTGGGGGTCCCCCAAGGGATTTCCTTAACCACTTCAGCCCCAGGAAGATTTGGCTGCTCAATGACCAGGCCATTTTTTGCGATACGGCACTGCGTTGCTTTAACTGACAATTGTGCGGTCGTGCGACGCTGCACTCAAACAAAATTGACGTCCTTTTTTTCCACAAATAGAGCTTTCTTTTGGGGGTATTTGATCACCTCTGCGGTTTTTATTTTTTGTGCTATAAACAAAAAAAAGAGCGACAATTTTGAACAAAACACATTTTGTACTTTTTGCTATAATAAATATCCCCAATTTTTTTTTTTTAAAAAAAGCTAATTTTTTCCTTAATTTAGGCTAATATATATTCTTCGAAAAAAGCGTATATTGATTGGTTTGCGCAAAAGTTATAGCGTCTACAAAATAGGGTATAGATTTATGGCATTTTTATTATTACAATTTGTTTACTAGTAATGGCGGCAATGTTCAATTTTTATCGGGACTGCGATATTGCGGCGGACACATCGGACACTTTTGACACATTTTTGGGACCATTGACAATTATACAGCGATTAGTGCTATAAAAATGCACTCATTACTGTATAAATGTCACTGGCAGGGGAGGGGTTAACACTAGGGGCGATCAAGGGGTTAACTGTGTTCCCTCACTGTGTTCTAACTGTAGGGGGGAAGGGACTAACTAGGGGAAGAAAGAGGTCGGTGTTCATACATTGTATGAACACACGATCAGTCTCCTCTCCCCTGAAAGAACCAGGATCTGTGTGTTTACACACACAGATTCCGGTTCTCGATCTGTCACGAGCGATCGTGGGTGCCAGGCGGTCATCGCACCCGCTGGGCACTCGCTTCGACTTCGGCAGAGTGCGTGCACCCCTAGTGGCCAAAAGGCGAAGCAACGTAAGGTAACGTCACTTCGCCCAGCCGTTCCATTCTGCCGCAGTAAAACTGTAATTTGCTGGGATTTATTCTCACTTCCTGTTCAGCTATGGGACAGGAAGTGAAGGTAAAGCTCCCAAATGGGACAAAGATAGCAAAAAATAAACCTTACAGGGGTTTTAACTCTCTCTTACTCAATCCAAAATGAATAAAAAAAATTAAGTTTTGCCTAATGCCTATAGATCTACTTTGAGTACCAAACACAGGTCACCTATGCGATTTCAAATTTGGTATTGGGTTTTCAATTTGTCTATTTCTAAGTTTAGTGCGTTCTCCAGTTTTATTCAGTGAAGGAATCCATCAGTTCTCCTTTTCTCAAGCTTTTCATTTTCCACATTTTTTTTACACCATTTTTATGGTAATTGAATAGTGTTACATTTATGAAAAGCTGTGAAATTGAAATTTGAGGGGAAAAAATATTTGCATGATTAGTTCATCACTATAAAAATGCTTTATATTCCAATCTGTTTTTATTAGGTTTTACAGATAAGAAACAAATAACAAACAGGTATATTTGTCTGCCATGGAAGTATTGATGTCAACAGATATAAACATTGTAATAATAAAGATACAGAAATATTGCAATAGTGACGTGCCTGTTATAAATCCACATTTACACCATCTACAAGACTTTAATACCTTGTTTAAATAATGCTTGTTAACCTTAAGTCCTTTTTTACACTTTGGGGGGGAGGCAGTAAAAATGCACACCTGAGCAGTGTTTTTAGCATCCCCCATAGGCGTGTGCAGGGGGTGTGCCAGGTGTGGTGAAGATTCCCACTACTGCCCGGGCTTCCCCCTGTGTTGCGCCCCCCCACCCCCCAATGCAGTGCTGCTGGCTTCCCTCTTCTCCTCTCTCCCCAGTTGCTGTGGGGGATGTTTCAGGACAGAGAGTGGGGAAAGGGGCCAATCAATGTGTCATTTACCAGCCTCTTCCTCTTCTTTTTTTTTTTTTTTTAATCTTTATTTAAGGTAGGCGGTTTATACAACAAGACATCATAACACACATGTCAACCTACGAAATTCAGTAAAAGTCAATAGCAATAACTCGTCCAAGAAGTCTACATACATTAGAGAAATAATAGGCAAGGTTTCCTAACATAGTTATAACAAGTCAGGAGACTGTGGTCCAAAGACAGTCATTTCCTGTTATGCAACCTGAACAGTGGAGGGAACCTTCAATCTCAAAATAGAGCTAGTTTTTTTTTTTTTTTGGACGTATGAAAGCCATTGATTGAGAGCATTTGAATAGAATGAAGGACAACCTGTGAGGTAGAGCGAGCCAGTCCCTATTTGGCAGATACCGAGCCATTATACTCTAGGGGACTAAGCTTGAACATTGTACCTCGTATATTGCGTGACTCTCTGTCCTGGCTTCGCAGGAGCAACACTAACTGATCCCCACAAACCGAAGGAATTTTCTCTTTAAAAGGGAAACAGAGTGGGCGACACCTGAGGTGTCAAGAGAAGAAAAAAGAAAGAGAATAAGGGGGGAGTGGTAGAGGGTAAGTAAGAGGGGAGGGGGGGTGAAAGGCTCTGGCAGGGTCAACGGTCCCAAGCTTAAAATTCTCCCAAAATAGGTTACTCAAATGTAGGACTTGTATTTGTCCGAGAATCTGAACAGATCCCAGTGTGTCCAGCAAGTGTTGTGTTCCTCCTCCCTTTCACCTAGGGCAGCTGTGAGCTGTTCCATCCGCTGTATATCGCACACCCTAGCAAACCATTGTGACACCACCGGAGAAGATTGTTGCTTCCACACGCCCTGGCTGCATTCAATAGATGTCTCAGTAAGGATTTGCGATATCGCTTACTAGACATGGGGGTTTAGGAGTATAGCTGCCGGGTTATCCTGAAGGGAAACTTCTGAGATCTCGTGGATAATCTGCAGTACCTGCCTCCAAAAAAGGGTCAACTCTGGGCATTCCCAGAAGATGTGAAGTAATGTGCCAGTCTGGGTACCACATCTCCAACATAGAGGACTATGTCCTGGGAATATGGACACTAGTACTGATGGAGTCCTGTACCATCGCATCAAAATCTTGTAAGTGATCTCCTGGTATTTGGTACACAGGGACGACTTATGTGCAAAAAGGAGGATACGGTTCTTTTGATCCTCAGTGAACGTGGTGTTAAGATCTCTCTCCCATTTCCCCAAGTACGGGGGGGGGGTCATGTTGGGAGGTGTGGGCAAGCAAGATGTTATAGGAACAGGAAAGGGACTTCCGAATAGGTTCTTCTCCCAGGCACAAATCTTCAAAGGATGTAGGTTGTCTGCGGAAACAGCCGCTATCAGGGAGGGATCGGATGAAGTGCGAGGGTTGAGAAATCTTCCACCTGCCTAAAATAGAGGAATTAAAGGGGTTGCTCCACCGGAAAAAAAAAATTAAAAGCCAGCAGCTACAGCTACAGCAGCTGCTGGCTTTTAATATTTGGACACTTACCTGTCCTGGAGTCCACCGACGTCCGCAGCAGAGGACGAGCGACCGCTCATCGCTCTGCTGCTCCCTCCGCCATCCTCGCTGAGGGAACCAGGAAGTGAAGCCCTGCGGCTTCATGCCCGGTTCCCTACGGCGCATGCGCGAGTCGCGCTGCGCCGTTCTGATTGGTGCTCCTGTGTTCTGGGAGCCGAGTGTCTCCCAGAACACCAAGGGAAGTCTGCGGGAAGTGACGTAACTCCCGCAGATTCCCGGAGACAGGACTCCCGGATGTGGGTGAAAATACCTGTCTTAGACAGGTATCTTCACCCCCCTCCCCCCTGAAAGGTGTCAATTGTGACACCGGAGGGGGGGAGGCATCCAAATAGCAAAAGTTGCTATTTAGGGTGGAGCTCCACTTTAAGGATGGGATATAGGCCTGTGGGGTCAATCCACTCGGAGGAGCCAAGAAAAGAAGAGGCTCTAACCAATCTTTGGTCCGGTTGGAGCCGAAAGGACCTATTCGAAATACCTGGTACAAAGTCCGGGTGCCCAATTATGGGTGTTAACGGGGAAGGAAAGCTGCCCGTCTCCGCTATCCTGAATTATCTGTGAAGCTCCTGCAAAGTGGGCTCGATTAGTGGATGTGGAGAGGAAAATCTGGAAAAACGTATCCCGCTCCAAGGTAGGCCCGCTAGGGGAATTGGCACTGATTCCTGTTCTAGGAGGACCCATAATTTATTGGGTGAATGTCTGCACCAGTCCACTACTCTGTTCATGTGTACAGCTGTGTAATACAGGGCGGGATCAGGGAGGCCGACCCCTCCTCTGAGTTTTGGCCGCTGTAATAGTGATCTCCTAAGCCGCGATGGCTTGCCCTGCCAAACGTAATTAATGAAGATTGTACAAAGTTTTCGAAAGAAGCTCTGCGGTATCCTAACCGGCAGTGCTTGTAAGAGGTAGAGCAGCCTCTGCATAATATTCATCTTTAGAACATTGCATCTACCAAACCACGAGACTGCCAAGTTCTTCCATCTGTCTAAATCTGAAGAAAAACTGTTCAGGAGGGGCTGCAAGTTGAGTTGATAGATGAGATGCAGATTGGAGGGAATTCTAGTGCCTTAATATTGGATTAGCAAAAAAAATTAGCGCTAAACATGATAAATCAGAAATATGTGACACCCAAGTGACTGAGTGAAAAACAATATTAATGTCAATCAGAATTCAACACTAGACGTGAACAATAGATACAAAAAAAGAAAGTCTCTAATAATGATCCTGTGATAAATAAACATGAGGTGAAACCATATCAGAATGAAAAAGAAGGAGGACACATAGCGTGATACAGTTTAAAGAACTTTTAATTAATGTAGGTAGGAACACTTACATTACATCAGTAGATAAGCGCTTTGGATATAATCAGTGGCAGCAGTGGGAGACTCCACTGCTGCCACTGATTATATCCAAAGCGATTATCTACTGATATAATTGGGAGACTCCACTGCTGCCACTGATTATATCCAAAGCGCTTATCTACTGATGTATTGTAATTGTTCCTACCTACATTAATTTAAAGTTCTTTAAACTGTATCACGCCCTCCTTCTTTTTCATTCTGATATGTTTTCACCTTGGGCCACCATCATTGTTATACCTGGCTTGGAGATTTGGTACAATCATCCGTTCTAAATCGTGGAACATCTATTTGTGGGACTCCCAGTCAAGGATTCTATCTCCACGGGGACACACATTTAACGCCTGAGTTGACCCCATAGACATATGTTTGTCGGGTCCACTCATTCCGGTAAACCTCCTTTCCATTCGGTGGTGGTCATCTTACAGTCACTTGATTTTCTTTGAAGATTACAAGTTCATATCGGATTGTTTATTTATCACAGGATCATTATTAGAGACTTTCTTTTTTTGTATCTATTCTTCACGTCTAGTGTTGAATTCTGATTGACATTAATATTGTTTTTCACTCAGTCACTTGGGTGTCACGTATTTCTGATTTATCACGTTTAGCGCTACAATTTTTTCGCTATTTTGTATTTCACCTTTTGTCTAATCGGGTTTGTAGCTGCTTATACACGCAAGCAGCGCAAGAGTTTTTGTATTCACCTAAATATTGGATTGCCTGAGGAGTCCAGCGGAAGGGAAAATTTCCACTAAGGCAAGCCTGGGAGCTGGCAAAAAGGGAGACGTTGAGCGCTTTAGACTTTTGGAGATTGATTTTGAAATCCGATAGGTCTCCGTATTGGCGTATTTCAGATAGGAGGACCAGAAGAGAGGTGTGCGGTTCTGAAATGTAAAACAGTAGGTCATCCACATAGGCAGCGATTTTATGGTGATACATGCTAGTTTCAAGTCCTTTGATGTCGGGGTTAAGCCTAATATGTTGAAATAGGGGTTTCAGAGAAAGTAGGAAGAGGAGCGGGGAAAGTGGGCATCCCTGTCTCGTTCCATTACTTATAGCAAAGGGGCTAGAGGCAACCCCCTTTACCCGGACCGTCGCAGTAGGGGTAGAGTAAATTGGCCGAGATCCAGGACAGAATGGAGGTCGGCATCCCAAGGCGTTGCAGGGTGGCATAGAGGAAAGTCCAGTTCACCCTGTCAAACGCCTTTTTGGCGTCTGTGGATAACAGGATGAATGGGGTGTTAAGATGTTTGGCACTTGCTATGACATCTATCGTCCTGATCGTGTTATTGCGTGCTTCTCTATTGCGTATAAATCCGACTTGGTCCAGGGGGATTATACATTGGAGGACGGAACATAATCTCTCTGCCAAAATTTTTGTGAACAGCTTGAGGTCACAATTAAGCAAGGAGATGGGCCTATAGCTCGCACAAAGAAGCGGATCTTTTTCAGGCTTAGGGATAACGGTGATGCTCGCCTGTAAAAGATCCTGTGGCATAGTATGGTTATCTAATATTGCATTGAAGGCAGTGACAAAGTGGGTTTCTAACTATGCTTGGAATAGTTTGTAATAGGCAATTGTGAAACCGTCGGGGCCGGGCGCTTTCCCCCTTGGAGACCACGCCATAGCACTCGCAAGTTTGTCTGTCGTTATAGGTTGCAAGAGCAGATCTGCCTCCTCAGCATTGAGAGAAGGCAGGTTAGCCGCCGCAAGGTAGGCATTTATTGCCTCCATCCTATCCTGGGGCCGATCCATGGAAGGGCGGGGGTGCAGGTTATAAAGAGTCTCATAGAAAGCATGGAAGGATTAGGCAGGAATGTAGGACATGTTGCGTTGGGTTTGGATTGCGTTCGCCAACGCTCTGCTGCATTTGTCTCCGTACTCATAAAAAGTTCTGCACGTCTTAAATAGCCTGTTCTTAGATTGGAATAAGGAGTGTTCCCGAATTTGCTCTCTAAGGCTAAGGACTTCTGCTTCTAGAATCCTGTCCGCGTGCGTTTTATGGCGTTTTCGCAGTCGTGGAGTTTTGCCAGTAACTCGGACAGCGTTTTTGCTCTGGCCACCTTGAGTCTGTGACCATGCTTAAGGAGCATTCCTCTAATGTAGCACTTATACGCAGACCATATAGAGAGAGGGTTAGGGACCGAGTCTGTGTTGCTCTTAAAAAAAGTTCTAATTCCCGCTGGATGTCCGCCTTGACTTCAGGGTCCTGAATGAGGGATTTGTTTAGTCGCCATGTGGCTGATCTAGGTGTCGGGTGTTGTAATGCTATTACTATGGAGATCGGGGCGTGTTCCGAGAGCGCAATATGTCCAATCCGGGCAATAGAGACAAGTGGGATCGTGGCGTGGGAGACTAAGAAAAGATCTATCCTAGAGTACGATCCATGAACTGCTGAAAAAAATGAGTAGTCCCTTTCCTGTGGATGGAGGATACGCAAAATGTCAACTAACCGGTGAGAGTGCAACAATTCCCTGAGTCGGTTTCGAGAACTCAGGGACAGAGATGAAGAGTCCTTCCGTGGATCGAAGGTAAGGTTGAGGTCACCCCCTAAAACTAAAGTTCCTTCAGTGAAGGAAGCCAAGGCGGATCAGCATGTTTCAAGTACTGGGAGCTGATCCACATTCGGCAGGTACAGGTTAGCTAGAGTGAACGTCTGCGAGTGTAGTTTACCTTTGACAAAAAGGTACCTACCCTCTTGGTCAGTATGGAGGTCTATCAGCTGCCAAGGTACAGTTTTGGCCAGGAGAATACATGTGCCCTTCAACTTATTTGCGGGAGATACACTGTGGTATGCTGTTGGGAAATGTTTATTGTAGAGCTTCGGGATCCTGTCTGCCCTGAAATGAGTTTCTTGTAAAAACACTTGAGGTCTTTGCCTCCAGAGATCTGCAAGACAACTGGAGCATTTTTCTGGAACATTTAAACCCTTAACGTTCCAAGACACAAAATTCAGTGACATTTTTAGCAGGGCAGGGCAGGGCCGGGCCGTCGAGCCTCGCCAGAACCCGGAATCCTTCCTTTTCTAAATGAACGCAGTGAACACACTCACAAACTGTGTTTACTATGCTTCAATTTGTGAATGAACTTGAAGCTGCTCAGCACAGAGCACTTCCCATTTATTCCAGCTGAGGCTGCAGAGAAAGTCATGTGTGTTTGAGCTTTGGGGTGCACACCCTAATGCAATAGGCTGCACACACCAATGTCGCCCCACAACAACTCCTCCTTATGCTGCCAATACAACACTAGGAGGAGTATATATGGCACAGCAACAATTATCCCTGCCCATTCAACTGAATGAGGGTGCCCTGCAGCCTCGTGCAATGCATGTGGTTGCAGCTCGCCAATGTGGGGTTAAGACAAGTGGTGAGCAGGAGATACAACACTTTCTCATGGCCTGTCAAATGCTCTCCGAATTCAGATTGCTCTTCTAAGAGCAACTCTAGAGTGAACAATCCATTAAACATCTTATTTGTACCACTTCTTTTCAGTTCAGACAGCAGTTGTTGCAACCTTACAATGGGGTCCCATTGAGGGGGGTGAGTCATAAGAGGGCCAATGAGAGCTACAGAGCTGGAGGTGTGCCTCTGTGTGTCTGTATAAATCCAGGAAGTGAACAGGCAGCAGCTTCAGTTGCCCACAGTTAAAATGACAGCAGTAAGACTCAGAGGAGGGAGATTTCTACAGCATATTTGGCAAGTACAGAATCACATCCATTAAGGGCGCATGGGTACCGCCTCCCCTATCCATGCATCCAGTTATTTTAGGACACCGGCGTGCGGATTCCAATGAGGAGGGGCTGTTTTTTTTAAGCACCATTTAGAGCCAGAGGCTCTAATAGGCTTCAATATAGGGCGGGCTTGGGTCACAGAGAGTGTGCTCCGAGCCCATCCAAGTGTGTTACAACAGCGAATCAATATTCGATGTTGTAACACTGATCCTCCTCCCGGCCAATCAGGAAGTGGGTTTTGACACCGGTCACCCGATTGGCTGAAAGGAGAAGGGAGGAGCCGCTGCCGAAGGCCTCCGTGATGCAGAGAGGACACAGGAGCCGCTGTCAGCCGCTCATAGGACCCCGCAACCCAGCAGCTGACCGTCCACCTGCAACCGATGGGGTAAGTTCCGGGGTAAGGGGGGTGCCACCAACCGACCGACCTACCAGGTGGTTGTTTACCGCCCCTCCAGAAAAAAGAAACAACAGCACTCACAGTATTAATAAACTAATATGCAAAGTGGTCTGCCGTAGATTGCAGTTCCTCTTTAAGGACACTTTCACACTGGTTCGCTTCAAAACTGCCAGTAAAACACTTATGCATTAATGGAGCTTTTTTGCTGTGCTTTTGCAGCGCTTGCGGTACAGTTTTTAAGGACATGTCACTCAAAAGCTGCACCAAAGACACTTAGCAGGGGCATTTTAGGGGCGTTTGAGGTTTTTTTACGCACTTCCCCTTCATTTCAACTTGGAGGAGCATTTTTGGTGTGTTTTTTTTAACTCCTGAAACATGCTCCAAAGATGCTGCAAGCAGGATTTTTTGGTGCACAGATGTGCACCGCCCCAGTCTAAACACATTAATAGACAGTGCCTTGCAAAAGTATTCACCCCCTTGGCATTTTTCATGTTTTGTTGCCTCACAACCTGGAATTAACATGGATTGTTTGAGGATTTGCATCATTTAATTTACGGAACATGCCCACAACTTTGAAGATGTTTTTTTTTTATTATTGTTAAGCAGACAACAAATAGGACAAAATAACAGAAAAAGTCAATGTGCATAACTGTTCACCCCCCTAAAGTCAATACTTTGTAGAGCCACTTTTTGCGGCTATCACAGCTCCAAGTCACTTTGGATAAGTCTCTATGAGCTTGCCACATCTTACCACTGGGATTTTTGCCCATTCCTCCTTGCGCTTGTGAACAGCAATCTTTAAGTCTGATTGCAGATTTTCTATTGGATTGAGGTCTGGGCTTTGATTAGACCATTCCAACACATTTACATGTTTCCCCTTAAACCACTCAAGTGTTGCTTTAGCAGTGTGTTTGGGGTCATTGTCCTGCTGGAAGGTGAACCTCCATCCTAGCCTCAAATCACATACAGAGTGGTGCAGGTTTTGCTTAAGAATATCCCTGTATTTAGCACCATCCATCTTTCCCTCAACTCTGACCAGTTTCCCAGTCCTGACTGGTGAAAGACCACCATGTTTCACTGTGGAGATGGTGTTCTTTGGGTGATGTGATGTGTTGGGTTTGTGCCAGACATAGCGTTTTCTCTGATGGCCAAAAAGTTACATTTTAGTCTTATCAGACCAGAGCACCTTCCTCCATACATTTTGGGAGTCTCCCACATGCCTTTTCGCAAACTCAAAACGTGCCATTTTGTTTTTTGCTGAAAGTAATGGCTTTCTTCTGGCCACTCTGCCATAAAGCCCAACTGTATGGAGCGTATGGCTTATTGTCGTCCTATGTACAGATACTCCAGTCTCTGCTGTGGAACTCTGCAGCTCCTCCAGGGTTACCTTAGGTCTCTGTGCTGCCTCTCTGATTAATGCCCTCCTTGCCCGGTCCGTGAGTTTTGGTGTGCGACCGTCTCTTGCCAGGTTTGCTGTTGTGCCATGTTCTTTCCATTTGGTTATGATAGATTTGATGGTGCTCCTGGAAATCATCAAAGATTTGGATATTTTATTATAACCTAACATTGACTTGTACTTCTCAACAACATTGTCCCTTACTTGTTTGGAGAGTTCCTTGGTCTTCATGGCAGTGTTTGGTTAGTGGTGCCTCTTGCTTAGGTGTTGCAGCCTCTGGGGCCTTTCAAAAAGGTGTGTATATGTAATGACAGATCATGTGACACTTAGATTGCACACAGGTGGACATCATTTCACTAATTATGTGACTTCTGAAGGTAATTGCTTGCACCAGAGCTTTTTATGGGCTTCATAACCAAGAGGGTGAATACATACGCACATGCCAATTATCAGTTTTTTATTTCTGAAAAATAGTTTTATGTATGTATTTTTCTAATTTTACTTCACCAACTTAGACTATTGTGTTCCGATCCATCACATATAATTCAGAATAAAAAAAACATTGAACTAAAGGCTGTAATGTAACAAAATATGTAAAAAGCCAAGGGGGTGAATTATTTTGCAAGGCTCTGTATTTTAAAGGGAATACTTTTTCTTGAGCTTTTCAGGCGCTTTTTGTAACGAAAAAACGCTTGAAAAATGAGTGTGAAAAGGCCCTTAGTAAATCCACTCCTATGTGTCCATGCATTTACAGGAGTTTAGAGGCAAGGGCATTTGGAGGCAGAAAAAAACCAAACATGTGCATTCAAGAGAAGAACGTTTTGGCAGAAAAAAAGACAAAACGCTACTAAGCTCATCTAAAGGTGTCTAAACACATCTAAGTGCTGGGTGCGTAATGTGCTTGAGCATATTTAATTTCATTGGTTAGAATAATAGGATTTTTATAACAGCTTACCTGTAAAATCCTTTTCTTGGAGTACATCACGGGACACAGAGCGGCATAGTCATTACTATGTGGGTTATATAGATACCTTCAGGTGCTGGCACTGGCAACTTCCAAAACCGGAAGTACCCTCCCCTATATAAGCCCCTCCCATCCGGGAGTACCTCAGTTTTGTAGCAAAGCAATAAGTGTCCCCAAAAGAGGGGTGGGAGCTCTGTGTCCCGTGATGTACTCCAAGAAAAGGATTTTACAGGTAAGCTGTTATAAAAATCCTATTTTCTTTCTCGTACATCACGGGACACAGAGCGGCATAGTCATTACTATGTGGAATGTCCTAAAGCAATGCCCAATGAGGGGGGGATACACCATACATAAGCTGAGCGCTATCAGACATGAGGATCTTTTGCGGCCTGCAACACACTGCGCCCAAAGGCGACATCCTCCTGACTTCTAACGTCCACCTGGTAGAACCTAGTAAACGTGTGTACTGAAGACCATGTTGCGGCCTTACAGATTTGAGCCAGGGAGGCCTGGTGATGCACTGCCCATGAAGTTCCAACTGCTCTCGTGGAGTGCGCCCTAACTTTGAACGGAGGCGGTCTCCTTCTCAAGCCATAGGCTTGCATTATGACCTGTCGAATCCACTTGGCTAAAGTAGATTTTGATGCTGCCTTCCGGCAGAATAAACAAAGTATCCGTTCTGCGAATCTGAGCAGTGGCTTTTAGATAAGCTTTAACTGCTCTTACTACATCCAAAGAATGTAATAATTTTTCCTCTACTGAACTAGGTTTGGGGAAAAAAGAAGGAAGAACCACATCTTGGTTCAAATGAAACCTCGATACCACCTTCGGAAGAAAGGTTGGATGAGGACGTAACACTACTCTGTCCTTATGGATAACCAGATATGGCTCCCTACAGGACATAGCGGCTAATTCCGACACTCTTTTAGCCGAACAAATGGCTACTAGAAAAATCAATTTCCTGGTGAGAAGAACCAGGGAAATATGCTGTAATGGTTCAAATGGTTGTTTCTGTAGAACCGACAGAACCAGGTTTAAGTCCCATGGACATATGGGAATATTAACCGGAGGACTAATACGCATCACTCCTTGTATAAAGGCTTTGACTAGTGAATGCGAAGCCAAGAGCCTCTGAAAAAATATTGACAAGGCCGAAATCTGACCCTTGATAGTACTCAAGGCAAGCTTCCTATCTACAGCCCACTGTAGGAAGTCCAGAATCCTACCTATTACGTACTTTCGTGGATGCCATTTCTTGGCCTCACACCAGGCGATGTACGCCTTCCAGATTCTATAGTAGATCTGCCTGGATACCGGCTTCCTGGCATTGATCATGGTAGATAACACAGGATTAGAGAGACCTCTCTTTTTTAGAATGTGGGCTTCAATAGCCAGGCCGTCAAACCTAGGGCTGGTAAGGAAGGGTGGTATATCGGTCCTTGCGAAAGCAGGTCCGGACGATGTGGGAGGGTCCAAGGACTCCCCACAGACATTTTTACAATCTCCGCGTACCATGCTCTTCGGGGCCACGCTGGAGCCACCAGAATCACTGGTTTCTTTTCTACCCTGATTCTGCGGAGTAATCGAGGTAACAATTGTGGCGGTGGGAATGCATATATCAGCTTGAACTGATCCCAAGGGAACACTAGGGCATCCGAGCCGCAAGCTAGGGGATCCCTTGTCCAAGAGACAAACCTGTCCACCTTTGCGTTGAATCTGGATGCTAGCAGATCTACATCCGGTGTTCCCCACCGCTGACATATTGTCCGAAAAACCTCGGGGTGAAGGGACCATTCCCCTGGGCATAATTGCTGGCGACTTAGAAAGTCCGCCTTCCAATTCTCCACTCCTGGAATGAATACCGCGGATATGGCTGGGACATATCTTTCTGCCCATTTCAGGATGCAATTTACTTTCCTCTGGGCTGCATGACTCCTGGTGCCACCCTGATGATTGATATATGCCACTGCCGTGGCATTGTCCGATTGAATTCTGACAGGGGACCCTTGGAGTTTGGATGTCCATGCTACTAGGGCATACCGGGCTGCTCGTATCTCTAAGAGATTGATGGGCAGGGCCTTTTCTGCATCCGACCATCTGCCCTGGAGAGACCATTGCTCCAGTACTGCTCCCCAGCCTATAAGGCTGGCATCTGTAGTGACCACCTTCCAAGAAATCGGACTGAAGGATTTCCCTTTTTCCAGATTCTGGGGAACCAACCACCAACGGAGGCTCTTGCGAACGGAAGGGGACAAGGACATTGGTAAGTCTAGGGCCTGAACTTTCTTGTTCCAGGCTGACAATATGGCCCTTTGCAAATTCCTTGAATGGAATTGACCGTAGGGTACTGCTTCGAATGATGCCACCATTTTTCCCAGCAGCCTCATGCACAGGCGTATGGACGGCTGTCTTTTTGGACCCACTAAGTGGATCAAATCTCTCAAAGACAACACCTTTTTTCGAGGCAAGAATATTTTCCTCTGGCCTGAATCTAGCCTTAGCCCCAAGTATTCCAGACTTTTGACTGGTTTTAGGGCTGACTTGTCTCGGTTGATAATCCAACCGTGAGATTCCAGATACTTGATTGTCTTGTGAACGACCACTTCTAGTTTTTTCACTGAGTGGTCTATCAGCAACAAGTCGTCTAGATATGCCATTATCATTACACCTTGTGTTCTTAGATTGGCCAATAATGGGGCCAGAATTTTTGTGAACACTCGTGGTGCTGTGGCCAGACTGAAGGGTAAGGCTCTGAACTGAAAATGGCGCCCTTCTACTGCAAAGCGTAGAAATTTTTGGTGGACTGGAAAGATGGGAACGTGCAAATAAGGATCTTTGATGTCGATCGAGGCTAACCATTCCTCCCCTTGTAGGGCAGTGGCCACCGATCGGATCGACTCCATCCGGAAAGTCCTGATATGCAGGAATTTGTTTAGCCCTTTTAGATTTAATATGGGCCTCACGTCCCCATTTGGCTTCGGGACTGTAAAGAGGTTTGAGTAAAACCCGAACCCCCATTCTTCCAGGGGAACCTCCATAATTACTCCTTGGAGCAATAGTTGTTCTAGTGCCAACAGGAGGGACTCTCTCTTCCGGGGATCCCTTGGCACGTTTGACCACATAAAATGGGAAGGAGGAGAGTCTTTTAACTCCAATCTGTATCCCAGACTTACTGCGGAGAGCACCCATCTGTCTCTGATCGTGTCCCGCCAGGTCTCTGCGAACAACTGGAGTCTTCCCCCCACCCGATTGAGTGGGGGCAACCCTTCATGCATTTGACTTTGGGGGAGGTTTTGTACCTCTCCTGACCCAGGGCTTCTTGTTACCCTGCGATTGTCCCTGATTTTTACCCCCGGGATTTGACCGAGGAGGCCGTCGGAACTGTTTCACAGCCGATGCCCCAGGGACTGGAGAAGCAGGCCTCTTAAAAGAGGGACCTCTAACTCTGTTTTTAACCGGCAAGAGTGTACTTTTACCGCTGGAAATTTTCTGGATATATTTGTCCAGGTCTTCCCCGAATAAGCGTTCACCATGAAATGGGAAGCTAACCAGCAATTTTTTACAGGGAGCTTCAGCAGACCAGTTTTTGAGCCATAGAAGCCTGCGCATATGTACTACAGACAGCGTAAGGCGGGAGGCCTGATGGATTGAATCCTTTATGGCGTCAACCACAAAGCATAAGGCTCTAGGTAGATCAGCTAGGGCAAGAGCCTGCTGATCTGGCAAGTCCCTTAAGACCTGTTTCAACTGATCCTTTACTGCTTGGCAGACCCCAATAGCTGCTACTGCTGGTTGTGTCACCAAGCTTGCTGTAGAAAAAGCAGATTTTAATAAGGACTCCAATTTTTTATCTATTGGGTCCTTGAACATTTGGACATTATCCACTGGACATGTCAATGATTTATTCACATAAGAGATGGCTGCGTCCACTGTAGGGACCCTCCATTTTTTGATGAACTTATCCTCCATGGGATAGACCACCGGAAATCTCTTGGGGGGAGTAAATATTTTATCAGGATGTTCCCAATCCTGGTAAATGAGCCCTTCCAGTAAAGGGTGAAGTGGAAAGGAACAGACAGTCTGGGGAGCTTTTAGCGACCCCAGCGAGGAGACAGTAGTGGTTGATGGTTCCGCAAGGTGCATTTTAAATGCTGATCGGACCATGTTAGTCAGAGACTGAACCCATAATCTTTCAGCTTGAGATGCTGAGAAAGGTTCCTCCACTGTTGATTCCTCTATAACAGAATCAACCTCATCCTGATCCTCTTCAGGCAGGTCGATCCCTGTATGGGACTGTTGTTCCGCTAACAGGTACTCTGAAGGAGGAGACGGAGATCGGGCGTGCTTTCCCTGTGACAGGGAGGCAGCGATCAATGTTGACAATCTCTCTTCCAATCCTCCCAGAGCTGAGGAAAAAACCTCCTCTGTTACATACACAGAAGCAGGTGAACTGAGGACAGCCACAGTACCAGGTACTCCTGCGGGGTCTCTACGGTCACTAACCTCTGAATTTTCAGGGGAGACTGGTGCAGCAGAAGCATGCCCAAGATCCTCAGAGCCCGATGGAGACCCCCTTCGCTTCCTGGAAGATTTAGTTCCGGAGCTTCTGGACGGCATATTCCTAAGCCCAAAGCTGAGGTATTCCAGCCGTAATACACCACTTTTACTGATAATAGTCTAGCACAATTTGCTGCTATATAACAGTTGGTGTCTACTAAAGTGCCTTTCTAGGGGATGCCTGCATCAACCGCCTCTGTGTGCCTTTTTACTGTTGCTAGCTCTGTCTGTGCACTTCAATAGCCAGCTGTGATTGTGCTTTTAAACACGCTGGACGCCCGCACATGCGTAGTAGCGCCGCGGCGCACACCGAGCGTCATCCACCCGCTCCGCCCCTTTTTCCAGATCGCCTCTATATATAGAGGCCCGTGCACGCGCACGCGCGCGGGCACGTGCGCCTTCGGCGCTCTTTTTTGAAAAAAATAAGGAGCTAGATGGGAGCCAGGGTCCCTGCCGCAGGGCCCGGGGATGGATGAGAGCAGCAACAGGGCAGAGGAGACAGCTTCCCAGCAGAGAACTTACCAACTGCCTGGATTTGATTTTGGAAGAAAAAAATCCACATTACAAGAAAAAGAACCATAGCGGCCTCTAGTGTTTAACACAGGTACCGCGGTCTTACATTTTTTTTTTTTTTTCTTGCCTACTATTAAAATGTTTACATTTTCTCAGTAGTAATAGGCATGCACAGAATATTAGCGGGAATACCTTAGGTAACAGGCAGAAAGACAAAATAGGCTTGGGGGTCCCCCAATAGAACCAAGTTCCTGAGGGCCCCCACTTACCTTTTCCTCGTCGCAGGACTCTGTTTGGTCCACAGAAGCCCAAACTTCACCTATCACGGCAGGCATTGTAATTAAACCTTCAGGGACCGGGTTCCCAAGGATTCCACTCCCCTGGACCTGTATAGCACCCTGCACAGAAAACATCTTGGTCGTGGGTATGACCAGAGCTCTGGATCCCAGGGTCCAGCCCTCCTAAGAGAGGCATTACAGGCAAAACCTTGCTCTTCTCTTTGCAAGGCCCGGGTACCGACCGTTTAGCTATGAAGCTTTTTTGGTCGGATCCGGAATAGCTTACTGAGGCCCAAAAGAACCTGTACGCAAGCTCAGTGAAAAACACATGTTACTTCTTGGCCAACACCTTAGACACTGGCAAAAAACTGAGGTACTCCCGGATGGGAGGGGCTTATATAGGGGAGGGTACTTCCGGTTTTGGAAGTTGCCAGTGCCAGCACCTGAAGGTATCTATATAACCCACATAGTAATGACTATGCCGCTCTGTGTCCCGTGATGTACGAGAAAGAAAAATTAATACTCTGGCCAATGAAGTAAAAAAAAGCCCAAGTCCTTGATGCGCCTAATCGCATTTGCAAAAGCGCTGCTTAGACCTGTTTTTGAAGCTGCCTTTCTTCTGCCAGGAGAAAAGCGTTTTGCAAAAGCCCCAGTGTGCATGAAGCCTTAAAACTGCGACATGCAGAAGAATCCTTAATTCTGGGGAGACAAGCTGAGTGACAATGAGTGACGGCATGAAAACCTAAAGCCCTTAGCAGCTTTATTTATTTAGCAAGAAGCTAAAAGGCTTTAGGTTGGAATTATTTTTATTTATTTTTTTAATTTAAGATCTAAGGTAGAATTGATCTTTGAAGGTCAAAGATTAAAAGTCAGGAGCGTGGAGATTAAACATCAGACCCGTAATTCACAACAATACTTTTAGCAGGTTGACAGTATGAAGGATAATTAGATGCCGAATGCAAAAACAGAGGAGGAAAAAAGGCAGCCGCACATCTTTAAGCCCTTCTGTTCCTTGAAGTGAAAACTCATTTTAAGAAGATTATGCTGAATGTATTATAAGACGGCCCAGTACAATGCATCCTTTGTTATCCAATGCATCAAACGCTCGGCTCGTGGAAACATTTGGTTTATGCTAAAGCGTTGTGAACTAATAGGCGCCATCCCGCTTTTATTCAATTTGGGATTTCTATAGCGTTTACAAATCACTCTTTTTTTCATTATAACTATTAGCGACATTGACTTTCTTTTTTCTTTTTCCTCGCGAGGACAAGCCAATATATCGTACGGTTGTGACGAGTCTTAAAGACGTTTTTATGGGTTCCATTTAAAACTCCTCCGTTAGAAGTAATGAGCAGATGTCCAAAATAAAAAAAAAATGTAAAAACACAGGCTTGCAGATTTCCGGAGCAAATGCGCACTTCGCCTCGGTGGTTGTTTATTTAAATCACACGGCTTGAAAAGTCAACGTCGGCAACGGCAAATGTCTACTTTGCAGAAGTATGTTTTCAGATGATCGTCGGTTGCTACAGATATAATTAAGAAGGCTTGGGAAGCAGAAAGACAATTGTGACGGTGCATATGGGGGACTGGGATGTCTTCCGTGGCACATTCCAATTAATGGAAGAGACTGATGGAAAACAAAAAGCACTTACCATGTGTTTCTCAAAATTTCCATCTTCAAAACAGACAATTTAGAAGTGGGCATGCTGTGCACTATATCAAACATGATATTCATAAAGAAAACATGGACAGAAGGCAGGGAAAAAGAAAGAGTTCTATTTGTGTGCAACCTTTCCCATGCACAGATACAGATCATTAGCTTTCGGTTTTGTAGTCATTGGCATGAGTGGGTCAAGAAGGTGTGAATCAGCTTGAAACTTCAAGTGATAATTTAATTCTTGCCGTTAAAGTAGACATAAAAGAAAAACTGTTTTTATTTTATTTTGGATAGAGAAAGGGTTATAATCACTGTCCCTTTTTTTTGCCCTTTGTTTCCCATTGTGGAGACTTCCCTTCACTTCTTGTCCAATAGGCCTTCATTTCTTGTCCCATAGCTTTTTATTTCCTGTGCCATGGCCTTTTATTTATTGTCCACAGCCCTTCATTTCCTGTCACATAGCCCCTTATTAAGTTTCCTAAAGCCCTTAATTTTCTGTCCCATAGCCCTTTAATTCCTGTCTCATAGTCCTTTACTTCCTGACCCAAAGTAATAGCTATCCCTGGTTTTCACTAGGGTCACAAGAACCAGCGTTGCCTTCTGTTTTCCGATGGGGAGATTTCTCTCCACTTCCTGTCCCATAGCCCTTTATTTCCTGTCCCATAGCTTTTCATTTCCTTTCCTATTGCCCTTTATTTCATGTCCCATAGCCCTTCATTTCCTTCCCTATAGAACTTCATTTAACATTCCACAGCCCTTCCTTCCCTGTGCCATAGCCCTTTATTTCCTGTCCCATAACCCTTCCCATAGTCCTTTATTTTCTGTTTCATAGCCCCTCATTTCCTGTCCCATAATCCTTAATTTCCTGTCCCATAGTCCTTTATTTCCTGTCCCATAGTCCTTTATTTCCTGTCCCATAGCATTTAATTTCCTATCCATAGCTCTTAACTTTCTGTCCCATACCCCCTCACTTTCTGTCCCATAGCCCTTAATTTCCTTTCCTATTGCCCTTTATTTCATGTTTCATAGCTTTTTAATTCCTGTCCATTAACCCTTTATTTATCACCCCATAGCCCTGCCCTTCCTGTCCCATAGCCCTTACCATAGTCCTAAATTTCCGGGTTCATAGCCCCTCATTTCCTGTCCCATAGCCCTTTATTTCCTGTCACATAGCCCTTTATTTCCTGTCACATAGCCCTTTATTTCCTGTCACATAGCCCTTTATTATCCTGTCCCAAAGCCCTTTATTTTCTGTCCACAGCCCTTCATTACCTGTCCCATAGCCCTTTATTTCCTGTCCCATAGCCCTTTAGATCCTGTCTCATAGCCCTGTATTTCCTATCCCATAGTCCATCACCTTCCTGTCCCATAACAATAGCTACCCCTGGTTGTCACCAGGGTCACCAGAACTAGTGTCTGTTTTTCATTGGAGAGCTTTCCCTTCACTTCTTGTCCCATAGCCCTTATCTTCCTGCCCCATAGCCCTTTATTTCCTGTCCCATAGCATTTAATTTCCTATCCATAGCCCCTTCACTTTCTGTCCCATAGCCCTTTATTTATTTTCCTTTCCTATTGATTTATTTCATGTCCTGTAGCCCTTTAATTCCAATCTATTAACCCTTTATTTCTCATCCTATAGCCCTTCATTTCCTGTCCCATATCTCTTGATTTAATCTCCCATGGCCCTGCACTTCCTGTTCCATAGCCCTTCCCATAGTCCTTTTTTTCCTGTTTCATAGCTTCTCATTTCCTGTCCCATACCCATTTATTTCCTGTCCCAAAGCCCTTTATTTTCTGTCCATAGCCCTTTATTTCCTATCCATAGCCCTTCATTTCCTGTCCCATAGTTCTTTATTTCCTGTCCATAGCCCTTAATTTCCTGCCCTTTAGCCCTTTATTTCCTGCTTATAGCTCTTCATTTCCTGCCCATAGTCCTTCATTTCCTTTCCCATAGCCATTTTCTTCCTGTCCCAAAGCCATAGCCACGCCTGGTTGTCACTAGAGTCACCAGAACCAGTGTTCCCATGGGAAGATCTCCCCTTTATTCCGGTTCTGATGACAAGCCAAACTTTGGGATTTTCTTTCACAATTATAAACAGAACAATCAGATGACGTGGTAAGGGGAATGTACTTTTAATGACCAGAGATCGGCTTTAATTATCACCAGTAACACACTTGCTGTCTTTGGGTGTCTCGATTTTGGATGGAGGAGCAATGGTAGTGTTATACTAATAGATTTAGATGGACTTCATTAAAAAATTAAGGCCACACTCCAGTTAACATTTTTTAAGCAGTTACAGCAACATTTTTTTCTTCCTTTCCTCACGTGACAACTTTGGTGCTTGGTGATTGGCCTCTCCGACACCCAATTCTGTCACATGGGGAAGGGGAGCAAGTGTTCAGCCCCGTGTAAGCTCCAATGGACCTTATGACTTGGAAAGAAAGTAAAAAAAAAAAGATCCTAAAAGTAAACTAGTTGATTTGTCCTGTAAAGACAGGTTCTCTTTAAGGGAAAAATGTGTACAGAGTATGTGCAGTGAGAGACAATCCTCTTCTTTTACCTTCGGGTCGGTGTTCTGCATCTGGAGACCTCCTCCTGGTTTTCTCGAACAGTGTCTGCCAGTAAATGAGCCCCACACCACTAAAGTCCAACACTCCTTTATTCTTCCAATAACAGAGTAATGCACAGACAGTTGGACTCCCTCAACGAACAGAACAGACAGGGGGTGGGGGTGGGGGTGTGGATGCGAGTAGGCCCAGGCACAATGAACTCTCCACTTTCCTTCCTGAAAGTGGATTGCGGTCTCCGAGCGAGGGGGAATTTCCTTCCAGGCGGTCTCCGTTGGAAGGCTCACCTGTCACTGGCAATATGCTGCACCAGGTCTTCAAGCAAGTATCTCCCACCGGTCCATTACGCCCTTCGGATTCGAGTACCCACTCCCGGGGTCCCCTAGGATCTCCTTCCCTCGCGGAACTCAGTGTTGGGCACTGGGCTCCAGACCTCCATCTGAGTACCTCACCCCAGGCTAAAGGTGCCTGGGATGGAACATGACCTCCGAACGTCCTCTAGGCCTAGGCCGCCTAGAGGACCGACACGAACCACCGCCCACAGGCTGAAGGTGCCTGGGACTCGAACCCGTGACCAAGATGGCCGGCCCCTTTATACCCTCTCCCAGCAAGCATGGCGGGTTCCCCGCCCCACCATACTGCTTCCCAGGGAGGACAAAAATGGAGCACGGCACACAGCAATGGTTCAACCCCAGCCCAAGGCGACAGCGCCACCCGCTGGGCTGCAGGGAACTGCACATCACTGGTGTCTCTGCCAGTTTTAAATACACAGAAAAGTGTATACCCGCTACACTCTCCCCCTGGTGGTTTGACACTGGTCCCCAGTGTCTGGAATAAACCATGCCCTCAAGGGCTGACATAGTCCAATCCAGAAACCGACTGAAAATTGTAAAAAATCCAAAAACTTTAGAAAACTAAAACTAGCTAGAGCAGTTGTGCCTGAGCCTCACATGAAAAGGGAGGGGAATGGAAAAAAACAACACTTAACAACAACCTTGAAATCACATTTTCACATTACACTTTTCCCCAACCATCCTGACTAAGACCCACCCCATACTCAGTGGTCTTGATGGGATGCTCTCCTGCAGAGGGGAAAAGAAAGTTAACACACAGAGAAATCCTTTCCTTCATAAAAGTGTGTGTGTGAACAGTAATATCGATGCGCAACACTGCCACCTGGTGACAGCATCGCGGTAACTGCACTCGTGGAACTTTCCTTCTTCTCTTGCGCCCTATCTACCCCAGAGTCCATGATTTCTTGCTGGAGAATTGAAGAACAAACAGGAACAGTCCTTCATTCCTCTGGGTAACAAGAACAACAACCCCAGAAAGTTCAGCAGAATAAAGAACAAGAATGGAGTCTCTTTTTTCCTATAGATAGAATCGAGGGTGCGGCAGGACAAGTGGCTTCAAGTGCTAATCCATGGTCTCCAGATGGTACTCGACATCTTCCTCTTCCTTGCGTCGGATCAGCACCTTGTCTGCTTGGATATGTCGTCCCAGCATCCATTCTGCTTTGCAATCTTTAAAGCACTGAGAGGCCTTGGGGGAACAAGCAAGGTACCTCTGGGCGTGTGGAACCTGAAGGTGGGTCCACACAAAGTCATTGTACCAGCTCTCCCGGCAAACTTCCACTTCATACAACAACTCCTTGGACAAGTACGGGTACTCCCATCCATACTCAGCAGCAACCTTCTGGCCAAATAGGCGTTGTAGTCTCGCCAGAGGAGGCATAGTGGCTTGGTCCCCTTCGCCAGGCAAAACTATTGAGTCCGGGTGGCGAGGGACCTTGATTACATCTGGTCTGGGCATAGGTGCCCGCAACAACAGTCTCTTTTCCCCAGCATTAGGTGCAGGAGGCATCGGGAAGGCAAGAGTAGGCTGGGGACGGGACCCCTCCTCAGGCGCTGGTGCCTCCACCCGGGGTGTACTATCCCCTGTAGACATGGGTGGGTCCCTGGTTCTGCGGGACGAGGCGAGAGGTACTTTGTCCCAGCCCTTTTTAGCAAACAGTTCGTCTATGGCGACATCGTTTCCCAGATCGGAGAGCGACTCTAGGTCAGAGGTGTCACACTCCTCCGCGGGTATGTAGCCTGTAGTGGAAATGGGACTACCACCCCCCACAGACACACAGGGTTGTGGATCCCCGACACCTCCGCCCACACACCAAGCCCCTCCACCTGGCTTACCTCTGCCTTTTCTAGAGGCAGGACGTCCGGGACTCTTCTTACCGGATTCATCCGGGCCGAGCGTAGGCAGGCGAGATGGTCCACCGCAACCGCTGGACGGGGCTACCATACCGGTCTTTCTCTTTGGCAGTGGACGCTGTGAGACAGTGGTGACCGAGTCAGCATCCTCGGATTTCTCCCGTTGACTACTAGCGACCTCCTCCGCGGTCGCTGCAGTGCGCACAGGGATGGCTGTCAAAGCAGTGATTCCTGCAACTTGAGTGGTGCTGCCTGTGGTACGGCCAGGGTAGATAGTTCTTGGCTTCTCAATGACTGTATCTACCTCGAATAGGAACTCCCCACAGACTTTGCATCGCCCGAATGGCTTCAGATGACACACCAGTCCCGAGCAGCCGGGACAAATCACACCCAGGGCCTCAACGTCCATGCATGAATACAGGACAAATCGTCCCCTTGGCTTTAGCCGAATCCCTGTATCGGTCACCGGAGCAGCAGCAGTCAAAGACGTGGTGGAAGGATGAAGTGGAACCCACGCTGTTTGTCCGAACATGGTGACTTGCTGCTGGTCCATCGCGCACTGCAAAGTTTTACTCCAACGTCCCACGTGTAGTCCTTCACACGTATTAGACTCCTCCCCTTTGCTCCAGTTCGCGGGCTTTTTCTTCCTGAGTCACGCCCACGAACTAAGCGGTGGGGGATGTGCCTGGTGACGCAGTGCAAATAGAAGCCCCTACGTGTAGTCCTTCACATGGCTGAGCTCCCTCCTTTCCTCGCTCTTCTGCGCGGGCCTTTCCCTTCACTGGGTCACGTCCACGACTTCGAGCAGGGATGCACTTTGGCCAATAATATGGCCGACCTACTCGGAACTCCTCCGGGCAGACACGGTCAAACTCCGTAGTAGCACAAACACCATCCCGGACCCGAGCCCCCACGTGTAGCGGCCTCCACTCTCTCCTCTTTATTCTTCTTGCTCTGGCTTTTGTCTAGGGGTACTCTGAAGGAGAGAGTGTGGGGTCACCACGCCAAGTCCCCCTGCAGAGTATGTGCAGTGAGAGACAATCCTCTTTTACCTTCGGGTCGGTGTTCTGCATCTGGAGACCTCCTCCTGGTTTTCTCGAACAGTGTCTGCCAGTAAATGAGCCCCACACCACTAAAGTCCAACACTCCTTTATTCGTCCGATAACAGAGTAATGCACAGACAGTTGGACTCCCTCAACGAACCGAACAGACAGGGGGGGGGTGGATGCGAGTAGGCCCGCCCAGGCACAATGAACTCTCCACTTTCCTTCCTGAAAGTGGATTGCGGTCTCCGAGCGAGGGGGGATTTCCTTCCAGGCGGTCTCCGTTGGAAGGCTCACCTGTCACTGGCAATATGCTGCACCAGGTCTTCAAGCAAGTATCTCCCACCGGTCCATTATGCCCTCCGGACTCGGGTACCCACTCCCGGGGTCCCCTAGGATCTCCTTCCCTTGCGGAACTCAGTGTTGGGCACTGAGCTCCAGACCTCCATCCGAGTACCTCACCCCAGGCTAAAGGTGCCTGGGATGGAACACGACCTCCGAACGTCCTCTAGGCCTAGGCCGCCTAGAGGACTGACACAAACCACCACCCACAGGCTGAAGGTGCCCGGGACTCGACCCTGTGACCAAGATGGCCTCCCCCTTTATACCCTCTCCCAGCAAGCATGGCGGGTTCCCCGCCCCACCATACCGCTGCCGAGGGAGGACAAAAAGGGAGCACGGCACACAGCAATGGTTCAACCCCAGCCCAAGGCGACAGCGCCACCCACTGGGCTGCAGGGAACTGCACATCACTGGTGTCTCTGCCAGTTTTAAATACACAGAAAAGTGTATACCCGCTACACTATGTTTTATGAAAATACTTGTTTTCTGGTTTAGGGTGTACTAATATTATTATACTCTTTGAGATAGAGTTTTATTTGTATTCTTTGGTTTAGCTACAATGTAACTTTAATATTATTATTAGTAGCAGTAGTAGTAGTAATAATAATATTAATTATTATTATTATTATTATTATTATTATTATTATTATTATCATCATCACTACTATTATTATTAATATTAGTGTTGCTATTGTTATTATTATTAATATTATTATTATTACTACTATTGTTATTATTATTTAATATTTTTTTTTTTATACTGAAATACTTCTACAGGTTTGACTTACAGCATTTATGGATGTCTGGTTATATTTCCTGCATCTTTAAGCTCATGTGAGACAGTTTTATTTGTATTCTTTGGTTTAGATACAAGTTAACTTTAATACAATTTGTATTATTATTATTAATTTTATTATTAGTCGTAATAATAATAATAATTATTATTATTATTATTATTATTATTATTATTATTGTTGTTATTTTTTTATTTTTATTATTATATTGAAATACTTCTAGCATTCACCTTTATGTCACAGTTTTGACTTATAGATTTTGTGAATGTCTGGTTATATTTCCTGCATTTTTTAGCTTACAATATGTGAGACAGTTTTATTTGTATTCTTTGTTTTTTTATTATTATTAGTAGTAGTAGTCGTAGTAGCAGTAGTCATAGTAGTAGTAGTAGTAGTAGTAATAATGACAATAATAATAATAGTAATAATAATAATTATTATTATTATGATGATAATAATAAGAAGAATAAGAATAATAACAATAATACTAATTATTATTATTATTATTATATTTATTATTATTGTCATTATTATTATTGTTATATTTATTATTACTATTATTGTTGTTGTTATTATTATTATTATTATTGTTAATATTATTATTATATTGAAATACTTCTAGCATTTACCTTTATGCCGCAGTTTCGACTTACAGCATTTATGGATGTCTGGTTCTATTTCCTGCATCTTTTAGCTTATTCTATAGGCTGGTGCTCAGTTTCAATTAGTATTAATGTATTTATTTTCTGTGTTTTTTAATGTAGTTGCCAATTAAAAAGTTGCCCCGTGTTGAGCACACCCCAACCTCTTTTCATTCCTCAACACCCACTGATATGGTAATTTTTTTCAGCAGGATTAGAATTATAAAAGTTTTTTTTTTCAATGCAAAACCTTCAAGAAAAGAGCCTGAACATTCTCATTATGCGCAGTTCACAATGTTGTACAACAGGTAACAAAACATCAAACAATTGTCAACAGTGCGGGGCATATTTTAATTTTCCACTCTAGCTCCTTACCCAGCACTGCCAAGTTCTATGGATAATTTGTACGCTTCCAAAGAAAAACAAGAGACGATGAATGTAGCCAGTTATTAATTTGTGCACAAACTTTCCATAGTCAATGGAATATTTAGTTCCGTGAATGTGCAATCATGCTTAGCATTCTATGTACACCTCACTAAATCAGAAACTCTGCCATCATGCTCATGAATATCGCATACATGAAAATGTGTGCTTTTTATTGTATTGCTCTACCCAATTCATGATTATAGTCTAAAAATTAAACAAGCTGCGTGGATTTTGTGTAAAAAACGCCTATAAAAAGTGGACTTTAATTTGGTTACTGTAGATTGGAACTTTGGAGATACTGTCAGACTCTGACCTCGGGTCCCTCAATCAACAACTTCCCCCTGCCACATATCATGCAAGGAACTCTTCTCTTCTCTTGGTGGTCCTTGATGGTCCTCTTCATCTATGGTAGCCCATCCATATGGGACGCAGGGGCACCGCCCCCCTATTCCGTGTGCCTGGCCCCCTAATCTACATGCAGGGCACCAGATTCATGGATTTCAATGTTTGTTTGTTTTTTCAAGCACGTGATTGGAGTCAGAGGCTCTAATTGGCTTAAAAAAGGGGGGTCTTGGGGCGCAAAGCATTGCGCCCTGAGCCCACCCAGTTGTGTGAAAATAGAAAACTAATATTTGCTATTGTTTTCCTAAATCTTCTCCCGGCTAATTAGAAAGCGGGTCCGGAGACCCGATTGGCCAAGAGGAGAAGCGATCGTATTGGCAGCCGAAGATGAGGAGGTGCAGGAGGAAGCTGCCGAGGAGGAAACTCTAAGCAGGAGAGACCAAGGAGGAGACACTGAGCAGGAGTTGGAGGAGGCACAGGCCCGCGACCTAGATGGGGTAAGTGTGGGGTTGGGGGTTTTGACGGATGGACTAACTGACCAAAAACTATCAGATCATCCAATCCCTCTCCACTCTGTCCAAAACAAAAACAAAACGTTTTGCATTGAGGTATACTTTAACCTTTGCCGACCAACCCACGTACATATATTGCGGGGTGGCAGCTCCTCTGCGTAGAATCACATAAATTTATGGGATTCTGCCTTTCAGGGTCTCGGGCACGTGCCGGCGGCGACCCACTCCCGCTGTGATTGGAGGTACCCGGCAATTATTCGTGACACAGGCAGAACGACGATCTGTGACAAGGGGGGGCAGTGATCTTATTTTTCTGCTAAGCAGGACCAAGCACGGATCTCTTTCTTCCCCAGTCAAAGCACCTCCCCCACAAAGTTAGTAAGCACTCCCTAGGAACACATTTAACCCTTTGATTGCCCCTTATGTTAACCCCTTACTCTTAAAAAAAACTGGCGCAGAGTTCCCCTTAATATCCATACCAGACCTGAAGGGCCTTGTATGGAATTTGGGGGGACCCCCACACATTTTTTTTTCAAAATTTTGGTTCAGGGTTCTCCTTAATATTCATACCAGACCCAAAGGGCCTGGTAATGGACTGGGGGGAAACCCATGCCGTTTTTTTCAATGACTTTTATCTGTGTTGCCGGGACCCGACAATTCATTATAGCCGCGAGTAGTTTTAACCTCCCTGGCGGTAATCCCGAGTCTGGCTCAGGGTGAGTTTTTCATGCTAAGAGCGGTAACCCCCAGCCAGACTCGGGATTGCATTGCAGGATACAGGGGAAGTTACTTACCTTGTTCACTGAATCCTGCGATGTCTCCCCGCTGTGTGTGCGAGCCGTCTCCTCGCTCGATCCACACTGCCGAGTGCCGAGCTCCGTTCCCTGCGACGTTGCGGCGCACAGGGACGGAGTTCCGCGCCAAATTCAAAAAGTGAAACACGCAGTGTACATACAGTATACTGTAATCTTACAGATTACAGTACTGTATCAAATAATTACACATCCCCTTTGTCCCTAGTGGTCTGTCCAGTGTCCTGCATGCACTTTTATATTATAAAAACTGTTCTTTCTGCCTGGAAATTGGAGATTGTCCATAGCAACCAAAAAGTGTCCCTTTATGTCAAAAGTGGTTTAAGACCAGCTAGAAAACAGCGATAATAAATTAGAATCACTCGCAGAATTGAGCGATAGTGATTTGTGGGGAAATTCGTCATCAAACACTAAATCTAATGACAGCGACAATTCTGAAACTGAGCAAATTTCAGTGTTTTTTGATTTGATTACATTATTGAATATTTTTTATTATAATTACATTACTATTTGTTATAATTATTTATAGTTATTTATTATATTATAATTTATTTATGATTTTGAGTTTCAAACTTTATCATACCCGGGATGTCTACTAGACTCTTGTTTGGTCAGGTTTAACCACTTCTTTACTGGGCACATATACCCCCTTCCTGCCCAGGCGAAATTTCACCTTCAGCACTGTCACGCTTTGAATGACAATTGCGCGGTCGTGCGACGTGGCTCCCAAACAAAATTGACGTCCTTTTTTTCGCACAAATAGAGCTTTCTTTTGGTGGTATTTGATCACCTCGGCAGTTTTTATTTTTTGCGCTATAAACAAAGATAGAGCGACAATTTTGAAAAAAAAGCAATATTTTTTTGATTTTTGATATAATAAATATCCCAATTTTTTGGAATTTTTTTTTTCCTCAGTTTAGGCCGATACGTATTCTTCTACATATTTTTGGTAAAAAAAATTGCAAGCGGCGTTTATTGATTGGTTTGCGCAAAAGTTATAGCGTTTACAAAATAGGGGGTAGTTTTATGGCATTTTTATAATTTTTTTTTTTTTTACTAGTAATGGCGGCGATCAGTGATTTTTTACGTGACTGCGACATTATGGCGGACACATCGGACACTTTTGACACTATTTTGGGACCATTCACATTTATACAGCGATTAGTGCTATAAAAATGCACTGATTACTGTATAAATGTGACTGACAGGGAAGGGGTTAACACTAGGGGGCGAGGAAGGGGTTAATATGTTCCCTAATGTGTGATTGCTACTGTGGGGGGAGGGGACTGACTGGGGGAGGTGACCGATCTGTGTCCCTATGTACAAGGGACACAGCATCGGTCCCCTCTCCCTGACAGGACATGGATCTGTGTGTTTACATGCAGCCTTGTCCATCATTGCAGCCTTGCCCAGTGTCCATCTGCAGCCTTGCCCAGTGTCCATCATCGCAGCCTTGCCCAGTGTCCATCTGCAGCCTTGCCCAGTGCCTTTACAGCCTTGCCCAGTGTCCATCTGCAGCCTTGCCCAGTGCCTTTGCAGCCTTGCCCAGTGTCCATCTGCAGCCTTGCCCAGTTCCTTTGCAGCCTCGCCCAGTACCTTTGCAGCCTAGCCTAGTGCCTTTGCAGCCTTGCCCAGTGCCTTTGCAGGCTTGCCCAATGCATTTGCAGCATTGCCCAGTGCCTTTGCAGCCGTTTTTCGTGTGGAGAGGAGCGAGCGGAGCCGAGTGTACTTCGGCTAGACTCAGCTAGACTCGGCTCCTCTCGCAGTCCCGCCCCTGACTGACATCTCCACTGATTGCGCCGCTGACATACAGAAAGCCGAGTGTAATTCGGCTAGACTCGGCTTTGCTCACAGTCAGGGGCGGGACTGCAAATTCACTGGGTGAATTTATATGCATTTTTTTTTAACTACTTGCCGATTGCCTAACATTTACGTTGGCAGAATGGCACGGGCAGGCAAAGCAACGTACAGGTACGTTGCTTTGAATCTGCCGCTAGCGGGCGCACCCACGCTGCCCGCTGCGAGCTCCGTGACTGTGCCAGCGGGACCCGCAGTCTCGATGTCCGCCGGTGTCCCGCCATCGTGTCATGGAGGGGCAGAACGGGGAGATGCCTATGTAAACAAGGCATTTCCCTGTTCTGCCTAGTGACAGGACAGTGATCTACTGCTCCCTGTGATCATCAATGTCGTATCAATGGTAGCCCAGCCCCCTCACAGTTAGAATCACTCCCTAGGACACACTTAACCCCTTCCTCGCCCCCTAGTGGTTAACCCACTCCATGCCAGTGTCATTTACAGAGAAATCAGTGCATTTTTATAGCACTGATCGCTGTATAAATGACAATGGTCCCAAAATAGTGTCAGATGTGTCCGCCGCAATATTGCAGTCACAATACAAATTGTAGATCGCCGCCATTACTAGTAAACAAAAAAATTTGTAATAAAAATGCCATAAATCTATCCCCTATTTTGTAGATGCTATAACTTTTGCGCAAACCAAACAATAAACACTTATTGTGATTTTTGTTACCAAAAATATGTAGAAGAATACATATCGGCCTAAACTGAGGAAAAAATTTGTTATTTTATTTATTTTTTGGGGATATTTATTATAGCAAAAGGTAAAAAATGTAGCTTTTTTTTTCAAAATTGTCGCTATTTTTTTGTTTATAGTGCAAAAAATAAAAACCGCAGAGGTAATCAAATACCACCAAAAGAAAGATATTTTTGTGAGAAAAAAAGGACGTCAATTTTGTTTGGGTACAACGTCGCACGACCGCGCAATTGTCAGTTAAAGCAACGCAGTGCCGAATCGCAAAAAGTGGCCCGGTCATTGGGCAGCCAAATCCTCTGGGGCTGAAGTGGTTAATTAATACCCCCCTGAATGTGATTCAGTAGGGTGTACCTATGCCCTTTTTTTCCCTTTCCCCTTCCTGGTTTTGGTGCACTCAGATATGCACTGGGCTTGTGATAAGGGTTTTTTGTCCCTCTCCCCCTTTTTTTTACAAGGAAATTCAACAGGGAATATGGTCAGGGGGCTCTTTTTTTCAATATAGATAAATATGAAAATTGTTCTTCATAATTAAATTTTATTAATTCAGTTTTTTAATAATTTAATAATTTTTTAGTTTGACATATGGGGATATATGTATGTAGTAATGTTTGATTTTTATATCAAGTATTATGTTTTTGGTTTATATGTATATACTTTTTGTTTAACCCTCTCAGTGCCCGTTTTGAGTTACGGACATTTTGTGGGTGAGCATAAGAGTATTAGTCATTTTTTATGTATGAATTAATGATGTGGGTATAGATATTTTTGAGCAGGGTTGCTAGCAGTGTTTAGTGGCAATTTTTCTATAAGGCATTTAGTTGCCACCGCTGCTCTATTAATATATGTTTTCTGAAAAACACATCGTTTATTATATATATATATATGTATGTATTCCTTATGTTTTTATGTTTACTAATTTTTTAGGATAACATGGGTAGATTCCCGCATATGTATATATGTCATGTGGATAAAATTTGCATGGTAGGGGCACAGTGGGTATTCAATATCCTCTGTGCGCCTGCCATATAGTTAGTTTTGTGCGCCGTGGAACCGATGAAATACATCGGGACTTCCGGTGTCACTCTCCTGTCCTTCGCAATATAAGTGTGGTGAGTGACGTCCTGGTCCAAGCCTCCTTTCCCAGACGACGCCTCTTACGGGGAAACGCCGCGTAGGGTGGAGCTCAGGACCCTGACGTCACCACGCCCCCAGCTGACTGGCTGCCGCCACAGCGGGGTTTTAGTGCTCTTTTGAAAAGTTTTTGTTTTTTCTCCATATGGATGTCAGTTTACCCGTTTTAAGAATAAAGGGTACTTCGTTTTTTACATGCTGCACCATGAAGTCTTCTTATTTTCTCTCCTAAATTGGTATCCTTTACATTGTATGAGCGTGCCTGCAGTCACAAGGCAAACCAGGAGCTGGAGTTTCAACGAGTGGAGTGAGGACACAGAGGACTGCATCGTTGACATCTTATTCGGTGTAGTTGCTGAGCCCTTTTGGTCCCTGTAATTGGGACCCACCTGGTCTGGTAAGCCTCCCATCTATACATCTTGATTGAAGTATATTCCAACTTTTTGAAGATCTGTCATCATTTTGATACACGCTGGCTGGCTCTGCATTATTTATGGACTTTTTCTTTTGTTTGTTTGTTTATGTTTTACTGCTTCTCCTACTGCCGTGAGAGTCAGGCAGTTGAAGCTTATGGACTTCCTTGGTGTGTTTATATACTTACCTAGTAGGGAATATATATTAATTATATAATTTTTTTTGTTTAATTATTTTTTGTTTTTGTTTAATATCAAAAACTTTTTTTGTGTGTTAGTTCATACATATATCACTTTTTGGCACATTGGTTGCCACTTATACGGTTGCGCATTTATTATTTATTTTTGCACATTTTTCTAGCTGCATATTCCAGCTTTTTTGTATTTGCAGCATCATCACTTTTTTACTTCATTGCACAATTATATCATTTAATTTTCTTGGCGTAGTGTGTTAACACTTGGGTATTGATACCGCCTAGGGAGATAGCGCAGATTTTTCACATACAATTGTTACCTTTAGAATATATCTTATCTTGCAGCTCCTCCCTAAACCTAAACACACGTTTTTCTAGCATTTAATTAAATTTTTTTTTTTTGCTTAGAATGGATATTTATGATTTCCATAAAAATAGGAAAATCAACCCCGATGAGGTATTTGATCAGACTAGTACTGAAGTTGATGGGATTCGTGGAATCTTTATGAGACTTAAAAATGTGCTCATAGCTGAATTACACGCCACCTGGGACATAGTTTTTCTGGAACGTTATCTAAAGGAGAAGATGATCCCCAGAAGCCTTAGATGGCATGTGTACCCAGATAAAGGAGACGTAGAGATGCAGGAATGGTTCCTATATTTTAACGGTGTGGGATTAGCCTTCCTTGAATTTCTTGTCTCTAGGAAGAAAACTAAAGTAGCTAGGTTACAGCAGGAGATTAATGACATCAAAGAAAAATTGATCCCTATGAGTAAGGAGGGTCTATATCAAGTGTATACCAAGGAATTAAGAGAAATTTTAATAGAAGAAGAGGAAGAACAACGGATTAAGAAGCGCAAAAAATATCTTAGAGACGTTGAGGATTATAAATCTCACAACGTCTTTAAGTGGCAGGAGAACTATCGTGATATGTTTGAAAAACCGGGTGAAAGTGTCAACATGGAGGAGGGAGAAGCAGATGTACCCACATCTTTACTTCCCAGTATAGAATACTCGAGACCCTCGCTGGGTCCTCCTCCTCCAAACCCAGGATATCGGGGATATGGAACGACGACCACAGGGGGGAACCGGACCCCCCAACAAAAAGGAAAAAAGGGTAATCAGAACCCTGGAAGACCTCCATTGAGTGGAGCTAATAATTATTATCCACCTCCTTATCAACATTCTAGGAATCAGGGTAGGTTCCCTGGTTCTGGACCGAATGGTGGAGGGAATAGGGGTAATAGACACCCACAAGGATATAATCAATATCCACCAAATTCTTATACCTATCCCCAGAACAGACCCAAAGATGGGGGTCAGTATGACCATTATGATGATCCCAGGTATATGATTCATCCCAATGATGGCTATAGGGGGGGAGGTCCCTCTTCTCCACAGGCACCCTGGAGACAGGATGTCCCTGTAAGGAATCAATATGGACCCCTCCAGGGATATGAAGATCAGAAAGAGATGGAGGATTATGCCAACATGGGACCACGGAATGCAGGAAATTTACAAACCCATGCCTATGATGGTCCCCCTGTGGCAGCTCCCCTAAGAAACAAAACAGATAATTTTTTAGGAAGAGGTCGGGGAAAAAAGGGAAGACTAAGAGAGGATGTAGAGGAGGGCAGCGGTGCCACTCCCAAAAAACTAAGGAGGAGGTAGTGTGTCGTGGGGTTTTCAATCTAAGTGGAGAGGAACTCACAAGGGAGGAAAAGATAACGCTCAACCAAGGACTTAAATATGCACCAAGGAAACCATTAAATAAATTCCAAATGTTCCTAGACGTGCAAAAGTACGCTAGAAAATTGAGTATAAAACGTCATTTTCTGTCTAACCCCATTGTCAGAAATGATACTTCTGGAGAAGGGCAAAACAGAGAAGGAACAGGATTGAGGAATGCATCCTTGTTCAATCCCCCAGGGAAACCGGCTCCTAGTATCACAGTGTTTAAAGACTTAGTGTTACAGGATCTATCCCAAGTTACATTTAAAAAGGAATTTAAAAAAAGCTCAGAAGAAGGAATTGCGTCTCTATGCAAAAGAAAAAATCTCGTGATAAGACCGGCGGATAAGGGGGGGGGGGGGGATTGTAGTACTGAAAAAAGAGGACTACACAAAAGAAATGGAGGTCTTATTGTCAGATCGTGATACCTATAAAATCTTAGACAAAGATCCTACTGAAAAGTATAAAAAATCTCTCAGTATTATTGTACAGGCAGGCCACCGTAAGGGAGTGATTAATGAGAAAGAACTTGAATTTCTTGTCCCCCTGGCCCCCCGTACCCCCATTATATATTATATCCCCAAAATCCATAAAAATCCAGTACAACCCCCTGGCCGCCCAATTGTAAGCGGAATTGATTCCCTCACATCGAGAGTGGGAAAATTCATAGATGTTTTTTTACAACCTGTGGTAACTAAAACACCGGCCTTTCTGAAGGATTCCATGCAAGTGATCAGAGAGCTGTCGGAATGTACAGTGGAGGAGGATGTCTTGCTGGTCACAGCAGACGTAGCCTCCCTGTACACGATCATACCTCACAAACTGGGGTATAAAGCAGCGGATTTTTTTCTTAGAAAGGAACTTTCAGTGAAAAAATCCACTTTGGAATTTGTTATGAAACTTCTGAGCTTTGCAATGGAACACAATTATTTTTATTATAGTGGCCAGTTCTTCCTACAAAGTACGGGAGTTGCTATGGGGGCCAAGTTTGCCCCCAGCCTCGCTGGCCTATTTATGGCCTTATGGGAACACGATCAACTGTTTTCCCTAGAGGAGCCCCGCCTCCTTTTTTGGCGTTGTTACATTGACGACACCTTTTTTCTGTGGAAAGGAGATGTAGGATCACTGAGGGAATTTATGACCACTTTAAATTCAAATAATTGGGGGATTAAATTTACATATGAATACAGTTCCACTTTTGTTAATTTCTTGGATCTGGTGATATTCAAAGAAAATGGTGCTCTGTTGACCAAAACCTTCTTTAAGGGTACTGATCGCAATGGGTATATTCCAACAGATAGTGGACATCACCCCAATTGGCTCAAGGCCATACCAAGGGGGCAGTTTCAACGAATCAGGCGAAACTGTTCACGTCTCGAGGACTTTGAATCACAGGCTACAATACTCAAGGATCGTTTTTTGGAAAAAGGGTATCAGTCATCCGTATTAGATAAAGATCTCCGAGAGGTTATGTCCATGGATAGACAAGCCCTTTTGATTCCTAAAACAAAAGAAAAAAATCCTATGCCGAATGATTTCCAATGGTCCTTTTTGACCACTTTTTCTTCCCATTTCTGGTGGGTCAACAAAATAATTAAGAAGCACTGGCCAGTTTTGAAAAGCGATAAGATTTTGGGCCCCACGCTCCCGGATTGTCCAAAGATCTTATACAGAAGAAACCAAAATTTAAAAGACCTTGTGGCACCAAGTGTGGTTGATCCTCCACCCAGGGTTCTTATGTTTGGTCATCTAAAGGGTTTCTTCCCGTGCAAGAGATGCAAGATGTGCAGAACATCCAAAACTTTGAAAACCTCCACCTTTACTTCACATACTACCTCACAAGAATACAATATATCTGACTTCATAACCTGTGGCACTGTAGGGGTTATTTACCTTTTACGGTGTCCGTGTGGTTTTCAGTATATTGGAAGGACCACCCGTGCCCTTAAAATAAGGATAGGGGAACACCTGTCCAACATACGTAGGGGTTTCAGAAAACACAGTGTATCATGGCATTTTCGTCAGCACCACAACAGAGATCCTTCAGTACTGGAAGTAGTGGGCATTGAGAAGTATGTGCCACACTGGAGAGGTGACAACTTGAAACGTCAGATCTCACGTAGAGAGACCAGGTGGATTTTTGATATGCGGTGTTATAGCCCCTGGGGCCTTAACATCGAATGGGACATCAATTGTTATATTAATAACAGTTGATGGGTCTCATTATAATCACCCGTCTCACTTTTAGTGTCCCCTTTTCTTTTATTCTTATGACCCATTGTGCGCATTTATGTACAGTGGGGCAAAAAAGTATTTAGTCAGCCACCAATTGTGCAAGTTCTCCCACTTAAAAAGATGAGAGAGGCCTGTAATTGTCATCATAGGTAAACCTCAACTATGAGAGACAAAATGTGGAAACAAATCCAGACAATCACATTGTCTGATTTGGAAAGAATTTTTTTTGCAAATTATGGTGGAAAATAAGTATTTGGTCACCTACAAACAAGCAAGATTTCTGGCTCTCACAGACCTGTATCTTCTTCTTTAAGAGGCTCCTCTGTCCTCCACTCATTACCTGTATTAATGGCACCTGTTTGAACTTGTTATCAGTATAAAAGACACCTGCCCACAACCTCAAACAGCCACACTCCAAACTCCAATGTGGTGAAGACCAAAGAGCTGTCGAAGGACACCAGAAACAAACAAAATTGTAGACCTGCACCAGGCTGGGAAGACTGAATCTGCAGTAGGCAAGCAGCTTGGTGTGAAGAAATCAACTGTGGGAGCAATAATTAGAAAATGGAAGACATATAAGGCCACTGATAATCTCCCTTGATCTGGGACTCCACGCAAGAGCTCACCCCGTGGGGTCAAAATGATCACAAGAACGGTGAGCAAAAATCCCAGAACCACACGGGGGGACCTAGTGAATGACCTGCAGAGAGCTGGGACCAACGTAACAAAGGCTATCATCAGTAACACACTACGCCGCCAGGGACTCAGATCCTGCAGTGCCAGACGTGTCCCCCTTTACTTAAGCCAGTACATTTCCGGGCCCATCTGAGGTTTGCTAGAGAACATTTGGATGATCCAGAAGAGGATTGGGAGAATGTCATATGGTCAGATGAAACCAAAGTAGAACTGTTTGGTAGAAACACAACTCGTCGTGTTTGGAGGAGAGAGAATGCTGAGTTGCAACCAAAGAACACCATACCTACTGCTAAGCATGGGGGTGGCAACATCATGCTTTGGGGCTGTTTCTCTGCAAACGGAACAGGACGACTGATCCGTGTACATGAAAGAATGAATGGGGCCATGTATCGTGAGATTTTGAGTGCAAACCTCCTCCCATCAGCAAGGGCATTGAATATGAAACGTGGCTGGGTCTTTCAGCATGACAATGATTCCAAACACACCGCCCGGGCAACAAAGGAGTGGCTTCGTAAGAAGCATTTCAAGGTCCTGGCGTGGCCTAGCCAGTCTCCAGATCTCAACCCCATAGAAAACCTTTGGAGGGAGTTGAAAGTCCGTGTTGCCCAGCGACAGCCCCAAAAACTCACTGCTCTAGAGGAGATCTGCATTGAGGAATGGGCCAACATACCAGCAACAGTGTGTGACAACCTTGTGAAGACTTACAGAAAATGTTTGACCTCTGCCATTGCCAACAAAGAATATATAACAAAGTATTGAGATGAACGTTTCATATTGACCAAATACTTATTTTCCACCATAATTTGCAAAAAAAAATCTTTCCAAATCAGACAATGTGATTGTCTGAATTTGTTTCCACATTTTGTCTCTCATAGTTGAGGTATACCTATTATGACAATTACAGGCCTCTCTGATCTTTTTAAGTGTGAGAACTTGCACAATTGGTGGCTGACTAAATACTTTTTTGCCCCACTGTATGTATATGTGTGCCCACATATATCTTGGTGTGCATGTATATATATATATATATATATATGCATTTATATGTGTTCTTCCCCGCAGTTCTGTAGTTCCTTCCTATGCGGCCATCCCCCTCCCCTTTTTTTCCCTTTCCCCTTCCTGGTTTTGGTGCACTCAGATATGCACTGGGCTTGTGATAAGGGTTTTTTGTCCCTCTCCCCCTTTTTTTTACAAGGAAATTCATAGGAGACAGGGAATATGGTCAGGGGACTCTTTTTTCAATATAGATAAATATGAAAATTGTTCTTCATAATTAAATTTTATTAATTCAGATTTTTAATAATTTAATAATTTTTTAGTTTGACATATGGGGATATATGTATGTAGTAATGTTTGATTTTTATATCAAGTATTATGTTTTTGGTTTATATGTATATACTTTTTGTTTAACCCTCTCAGTGCCCGTTTTGAGTTATGGACATTTTGTGGGTGAGCATAAGAGTATTAGTCATTTTTTATGTATGAATTAATGATGTGGGTATAGATATTTTTGAGCAGGGTTGCTAGCAGTGTTTAGTGGCAATTTTTCTATAAGGCATTTAGTTGCCACCGCTGCTCTATTAATATATGTTTTCTGAAAAACACATCGTTTATTATATATATATATGTATGTATTCCTTATGTTTTTATGTTTACTAATTTTTTAGGATAACATGGGTAGATTCCCGCATATGTATATATGTCATGTGGATAAAATTTGCATGGTAGGGGCACAGTGGGTATTCAATATCCTCTGTGCGCCTGCCATATAGTTAGTTTTGTGCGCCGTGGAACCGATGAAATACATCGGGACTTCCGGTGTCGCTCTCCTGTCCTTCGCAATATAAGTGTGGTGAGTGACGTCCTGGTCCAAGCCTCCTTTCCCAGACGACGCCTCTTACGGGGAAACGCCGCGTAGGGTGGAGCTCAGGACCCTGACGTCACCACGCCCCCAGCTGACTGGCTGCCGCCACAGCGGGGTTTTAGTGCTCTTTTGAAAAGTTTTTGTTTTTTCTCCATATGGATGTCAGTTTACCCGTTTTAAGAATAAAGGGTACTTCGTTTTTTACATGCTGCACCATGAAGTCTTCTTATTTTCTCTCCTAAATTGGTATCCTTTACATTGTATGAGCGTGCCTGCAGTCACAAGGCAAACCAGGAGCCGGAGTTTCAACGAGTGGAGTGAGGACACAGAGGACTGCATCGTTGACATCTTATTCGGTGTAGTTGCTGAGCCCTTTTGGTCCCTGTAATTGGGACCCACCTGGTCTGGTAAGCCTCCCATCTATACATCTTGATTGAAGTATATTCCAACTTTTTGAAGATCTGTCATCATTTTGATACACGCTGGCTGGCTCTGCATTATTTATGGACTTTTTCTTTTGTTTGTTTGTTTATGTTTTACTGCTTCTCCTACTGCCGTGAGAGTCAGGCAGTTGAAGCTTATGGACTTCCTTGGTGTGTTTATATACTTACCTAGTAGGGAATATATATTAATTATATAAATTTTTTTTGTTTAATTATTTTTTGTTTTTGTTTAATATCAAAAACTTTTTTTGTGTGTTAGTTCATACATATATCACTTTTTGGCACATTGGTTGCCACTTATACGGTTGCGCATTTATTATTTATTTTTGTACCTATGCTATAACACACATTCATTGCATTATTTACACCAAAATGTTTCTATTTTTACATTTATATCAAAAAAATTTGGAAAGAAAAACAAAAGACTGTACATTCCTTTTATGTTATAGGAGAAATCATAACGCTGTCTCTAAAAATAAATTCCTGAGCGACAACCTTTCTCTTTCGAGATGCTCTCACAAACTCACATAAGTGCCCTAACTACCCTGACATAAATTGCGCTTGTCTAGAGAAATTATTTTGATTGCAGCTTTCATGACCAGAAAGGCTGGTGGAAAGTGGTATGGATTAGATATCCATCAGCACCGAGGACAGAAACAACATTTGCTCTAAATTGCGGCCAGAACAAGAAAACTGTTTGGTGTCTTAAGTCTATTGTAGGCCATCAAGGTTGTCATAGCTTTAGAGGGTACAGTAAAATGTAATCTGATGCAATTAACTGAATAGGTTTTATCTGGATTTCACAGAACTGGTTCTTGGTAGATTTAAAGTGTATCCAAAGCTAAAACCAAGAATGTAATAAATTTAGGCTTACCAGTTCTTATATGAGGTTGCTGCGTTGGTTTTATCTGTTGCAAATTTTGCATCTCATTTGGAAACCAAGGAGCCGGAGTATGGAGGAAGAATGGAGAGGCACACACTGCAAGATGCTTGAAGTCCAGTGTGAAATTTCCACAGTCTTGCCGCGTACACACGATCGTTTTTAATGTCATTGAAAAAAACAGCATTTTTCTCGACGTGATTCTTCTCAAGCCCACCTTGCCTACACACTATCGTGGAAAAAAAATGCTTGAGTAAAGCGTACAACACGTACAACGGCAATATAAAGGGGAAGTTCCATTCGAATGGCGCCACCCTTCATGTTAATAAAGTTTGGTGAGAGACGATTCGCGCTTTTCAGCCTCGTGCTTTTCAGTCCGTTACAGCGTGACAAATGTGCTATCTCCATTACGAACGCTAGTTTTACCAGAACGAGCGCTCCCGTCTTATACTTGATTCTGAGCATGCGCATTTTTTTTCACGTCGTTAAAGCCCACACACGGCCGTTTTTCATGTCGAGAAAAACGTCGATGTGAAAAACGACGTGAAAAATTAGAGCATGTTCCAATTTTTTCATGGGCATTTTTCACGCCGTGAAAAATGCTCTGAAGCCCACACACCATCGTTTTTAATGACCATTTTAAAAAATGGCATTTTTCTCGTCATTAAAAACGGTCGTGTGTACGCGGCATAAGTGTTGATTTGGGGAGCCGTGTCATCTGCTAGTGTTGGTCCACTGTGCATCATTAAGTCCGGGGTCAACGCAGCCGTCTACCAGGAGATTTTGGAGCACTTCATGCTTCCTTCCGCAGACGAGCTCTATGGGGATGCTGACTTCATTTTCCAGCAGGACTTGGCACCTGCCCACACTGCCAAAAGCACCAAAACCTGGTTCAATGACCGTGGGATTACTGTGCTTGATTGGCCAGCAAACTCGCCTGATCTGAACCCCATAGAGAATCTATGGGGCATTGCCAAGAGAAAGATGAGAGACATGAGACGGAACAATGCAGAAGAGCTGAAGGCCGCTATTGAAGCATCCTGGTCTTCCATAACACCTCAGCAGTGCCACAGGCTGATCGCTTCCATGCCACGCCGCATTGAGGCAGTAATTGCTGCAAAATGGGCCCAAACCAAGTACTGAGTACATATGCAGCTTCTACTTTTCAGAGGTCCGATATTGTTCTATGTACAATCCTTGTTTTATTGATTGCATGAAATATGCTAATTTTCTGAAATTGTGGATTTGGGGTTTTCATGAGCTGTAAGCCATAATCATCACAATTATGACAAATCACGGCTTGAACTATCTTGCTTTGCATGTAATGAGTCTATCTCATATATTAGTTTCACCTTTTAAGTTGCATCAGTGAAATAAATGAACTTTTGAACGATATTCTAATTTTTCGAGTTTCACCTGTATATACAGAACTTACAAATTTCCTTTACAGGCCTTAGACTACAATAATATGATACCGCTGACTGAAATACATATAGACTCAACAGGGTGCAGCAAAAATGTGCTAGACATTTCCATTACTAAATCAGGCAGGCAAAATGATCAAAAAAATAAAAATAACTTTGAGGTAAAAACTTAAAATAACCCCTCATTGTAAATTTATACTAGTCTCCTATTAGACTGGCTTTTGATTGGTTGATATTCATTAAAGCGCCTCACTGTCCTATACACCTTATTATTAAACAAGGCCTATAGGGTGATTATAATTCTATGCAGCTGCCCACATACAGGATTCCAATCATTAAAATGTATCAGAAGTAATGGTATCTAATCAGATTCACACACATTTCACTTCTCACCCCTGAGACCATGTTAATGAACACGTTAAGATGGGCTCCAAATTGTTGCATACAGAACATTCATCCATCATCAGCAGAAGATCATTCTGTCTTAAAGGTACATCCCGGGCAAAACTGAAAAGGAAAGCTTCAGCCATAAAAAATACATTATCTTAACACAGCTCTGTATTCATCCCTATGCCCTTAAATGTATTTTATTTTAATTTTTTTAATGAATGCAGAGTAACAAAGTACCTTAAAGTGGAAATCCACCTGCCTAATGTCCCGTACACACGATCAGTTTTCCCGTCTGAAAAAAGTTGGATGTTTTTTCAGACGGAATTCATCTCAAGCCTGCCTTGCATACACAGGGCCATCTTTTCCATTGGGTACGCTGGGCAGTTGCCCGGGGGCCACACTTGCCTGGGGGGCCCCACCGGCTGCCCAGCGACCCCAGTAAAAAATGGTGGGAAGCGGCGGGTCAGAACTGTGCATGCGCAGTTTGCGGAAATCGCCGAGAAGATCCGATCCTCCACGAGTGCTGCCTCTGTCTGTCCGCCGATGATGACGTTAGCCACACCCGCCAGACTTGAAAAAAAAAAAGTAGGAGGAGCTGAGGGTGAATGGACAGAGTAGAGTTGTCAGAGTAGACAGCACAGCAGGCTTGAAGCAGAGTGTGGCGGAGTCGGACCCCTGACGGCAGTGCCGGTTTTCGTGAGCCTGTAACCTGCCCAGTAGACTTGTGCACAACGGAAAAATTCGTTCCGTTTCGGTTCATTTCTTTCCGGTCCTGTTGATTCGTAATCATTCGTAATTTTGCTAGACGGGATTTTTCGTGTTCGGACTCATTCGTATTTTTGCAAGCGACATTTTTCGTTGAATTTTTTGTTGCTTTATAATTCGTACTTTCGGTAGAGTACGTTGTTTTTCGTTGATTCTGGACACAACTCCTACTTTCGTAACTTTTTTTGGGTTCGTACTTTCGGTAGAGTACGTTGTTTTTCGTTGATTCTGGACACAACTCCTACTTTCGTAACTTTTTTTGGGTTCGTTGATTCGTAATTTTCCGTGTCTCTCTCACAACGACGCTGCCTATTATGCCTAATGTGCTTCGAATGGATTTGTACTTTTCTAAATACATTGCGGTTATTTGTAACGATTCGAAATCTCGTATTTTACTTTCGTTTTTAACATGCGGCTATAGGCTCCGCCCCTGTACACCATTTTGAGAGGGTTCAGCACGGTGAGGGAGAAGCAGAGAGCAGAGCAGAGTGTTATTGTGCTTCGAATGGATTCGAAATCTCGTATTTTACTTTCGTTTTTTACATGCGGCTATAGCCTCCGCCCCTGTACACCATTTTGAGAGGGAGTTCAGCACGGTGTGGGAGAAGCAGAGAGCAGAGCAGAGTGAGTGTTATTGTGCTTCGTATGGATTCGTACATTCGTAACTTTTTCATAACGAATTATGCCGAAGACATTCGGGCATTCGCTATTTGCGGTATAATTTATTTCGGATTCGGTCTTATTCGTAATTGCTTTGTTCGGAAATTCGAATGCTTCCGAATGTCCGAAAGTTGCTAAATTCGGACGAATTTCAATTCGTTACGAAACGAATTGCACAAGCCTACTGCCCAGCCACCAGCCAGTACAGACACAGAGTGCCCTGGTCGGTGTCGTACGGTGAGTGGCTATCTGGCTGACTTTGCAGCTTGCACAAAGAGATCGGGGGGTGGTCTGTTGCTCTGATGTAAGTGGGAACTCTGATGTAAAGAGAAAGCAGTGGACTCTGATATAAGGTGGTCTCTGGTCACCAGAGCCCCCCCCTTACATCAGAGTTCCCCCTTACATCATGATCTGCAGCGTTCCCCTTTACATAAGAGTTCCCTTTCACTGTAAGGGGGAATCCTGCAGACTCTGATGTAAGAGGAAACTCTGTGCTGGCTGGGTTTCTAGTAACCTAACCTTCATGTCAATAAAGAAATGTTTTTTTTTTTACTTTTGTTTAACTTAAACACATTGCTAATAGCACAATCTATATGTTTATAGTTTAAATACTGACATTTGCACTGTTTGGCACTGAAAACGGTAATTTTAGGTACCTTTTTGCAGTGACAGTAAAAAATGTGGTTCTGCCAGTAAATGTCGTGATTTTTGTCAGTAAAAAATTCTCGTGCGTGATTGTGTAGACAGGGCCCCAGTGCACCGTATTGCCCGGGGGCCTATAATGCTCTTAAGATGACACTGTACATACACACAGTGAACTTTTGACTGCCAAGAACACGGTGACGTAAAAGACTACGACGAGCCAAGAAAATTAAGTTCTATGCTTCCGAGCATGCGTCGATTTGTTTCTGAGCATGCGTCAGAATTTAGTGCGTCGGGATTTGTACACACGATCGGAAATTCCGATCAGTTTTTTTTCTGATGGGAAAAAAGAGAACCTGCTCTCTACCTTTTTCCACCAGTTTTTCCGTTGGAAAAAGTCTGATGGAGCATACACACGGTCGGGATTCCTGACCAAACGCTCTCAGCAGACTTTTTCCAACAGGAAAACCGATCGTGCGTACGGGGCATACCACTAACTATTCTTAAAAATAGTTTACTGTCATGATGTTCCTGCCAGAAACAGGCGCCTCAGACTCTCTGGTTCCCAATCGCGGGTACAACCGCACATGCGCGTGCGCGCCCCTCTGTTGACAGTCCCCGCTGTCTGCTCTTCAGCGTTGTGTGCCTTAAAACCTGATCTGAGACTGTTACCTGTATTAAGACCCGGCTTACCTTTGACTATCCAGTTATCTGCCTGCATCTGACCTCGGTCTGTCTGTGACTACTCTTTGCCTGCACCTCTGTACCTTTGCTGCCTGCCTGATACCTGACTCAGCCTGTCTGACTATCCCTGTGTTGGTCCTATCTGTCCTGGTTCTGATCCAGTCTGCTAAGCTGATCCAGTCTGCTAAGCTGATCCAGTCTGCTGATCTGTTCTTGATCCAGTCTGCTAAGCTGATCCAGTCTGCTGAGCTGCTCCTGATCCAGTCTGCTAAGCTGATCCAATTCCTGTATCCCAGTTCCTGCAAGGAAGTTTCCGGGTGTCTGATCCATTTCCTCACCTCTGTTGATCCTGCCAGGCACCCGTGCCACTCCTTACTCCTGTGCCTACTGTTACCTTACCAGGGGGCCATGAGTGGGATCCATAAGGGAGGCCTTCCTCTGCAATTCGGGCTCACAACCATCAGGTACGTGACATTTACACTTGCTTCAAAACATGGCTTCGGACACGCTTTGTTAAAGCTCTCTGAATGCCAGTCAAAGCTCCTGTCACTAAATAAAATGGTTAGCTTACAGTCCTGTTTACACCTGCTTTTGCTTGGTGCTTCGATGTGGCCTTGATGGGGCTTTGGTGGAGCTTTGATGCTGCTTCGGTGGGGTTTAGATGAGGCTTCGTGGTGCTTTGGTGGGGCTTCAAGCTTGCTTTGCCATAGACTTCTATGAAGGCTTTGAAGACACTTTGAAGCACCACTGAAGCTACATGGGGTATAATTGTTGAAACAAAGCAAAAACAGGTGTAAACAGGACTGTAAGCTAACCATTTTATTTAGTGACAGGAGCTTTGACTAGCATTAAGAGAGCTTTAACAAAGCCTGTCTGAAGCCTTGTTGAAGCCTTGTTGAAGCCAAAGCAAGTGTAAATGAGCCCTTAAGGTGTCAGCATACCAAAACATTTTGGACAATTTCATGCTCCCAACTTTGTGGGAACAGTTTGGGGATGGTCGCTTCCTGTTCCAACATGACTGCACACCAGTGCACAAAGCAAGGCCCATAAAGACATGGATGAGTGAGGTTTGGGGTGGAGGAACTTGACTGGCCTGCACAGAGTGCTGACATCAACATGATAGAACACCTTTGGGATGAATAAGAGTGAAGACTGTGAGCCAGGCCTTCTTGTCCACATCAGTGCCTGACCTCACAAATGTGCTTCTGGAAAAATGGTCAAACCTTCCCATAGACACACTCCTAAACCTTGTGGACAGCCTACCTAGAAGAATTGAAGCTGTTATAGCTGCAAAGGGTGGGCCAACTCAATATTGAACCCTACAGACTAATGCAGCGTACACACGATTGGAATTTCCGACAACAAATGTTCGATGTGAGATTTTGGTCGGATATTCTGACCGTGTGTAGTCTCCATCGGACATTTGCTGTCAGAATTTCCGACAACAAATGATTGAGAGCTGGTTCTCAATTTTTCCAACTGTGTGTATCCAATTCCGACGCACAAAAATCCTACGCATGCTCGGAATCAATTAGACGCATGCTCAGAATCATTGAACTTAATTTTTCTCGGCTCGTTGTAGTGTTGTACGTCACCGCGTTCTTGGCGATCGGAATTTCCGACAACATTTGTGTGACCGTGTGTATGCAAGACAAGTTTGAGCGAAAATCCATCGGAAAAAAATCCACGGTTTTGTTGTCGGAATTTCCGATCGTGTGTACGCGGCATAAGACTGGAATGCCATTAAAGATCATGTGCACGCGGCATAAGATTGGAATGCCATTAAGGATCACGTGCATGTAAAGACAGGCGTCCCAATACTTTTGATAATATATTGTATGTCCCTGCCTTCCTACAAAGAGGTGTTTATCTCATGAGTGGTCAATCGTTAGATCCAAGCTCCATCACATGCCAGAAATTAAACATTTTACAAAACTGCTGGCAACGGGATGAGTGTGTGAAGGGTTCCACAATGCTGAAGACACAGCCTAAAGCCCCATACACACGGTCGGACTTCCATCGGACTTTTCCGTGGATTTTTGTCTGAACGGAGTTGGCCGGGCACACCCATAGCATACACACCACAGGACTTTTCTGCAAACTTCCCCAAAACTTTTTGCAACATCACGTGGTTTTTCTGCTCTTTTCTGCTCTTTACCGTCACCCTTTGGTCAACTTCTGCTATTGTTGGTTGATTTTAACATTAGTTGTTTTGTCCATCGGACAAAAGTCCGATGGTTTTCTGTACACACGGTCGGACTTAGCTCCAGCAGACTTTTGTTGGCCAAAAGTTTGTCCGTTTGCAGACCCAACTTTTGTCCGATGAAAACACAAAAAAAAACAAAAAAGTTTGTCCGATGGAGCGTACACACGGTCGGATTGTTGGTCCAACTTGCTCAAAATGAAGTTTGTTGGCCAAAAGTCTGACCGCGTGTACGGGGCTTAAGAAGAACCTGTTACTATGCCCACTATGAGCAAAGTATGGGTTGGCTTTAAGTAGCTCTCTCTGTATGTTCTCAATGTTAAAGTAAAATCTTTCTGTAGCTCTCGGGTTTTTGCTTCGGGATCACGCGCTGCTGTTTCACCAGAGGGAGACATGTGAGCCCATTTGCATGTTGATACACGTACTATAATTATGCTCAATTTCAGCAAATGTGACTTTGATGAATCAGCTGGTGCCGTGGATGCCATTGAAAAATTCCTGTGTACCAGATGGAAAGAAAAAATTTGCATTGATAATATTAGAGTGTGTGAATTTCTGTGGGATTTAATGAATCACGCTGGAACATCTACATGCAAAATGTACCTGCAAATTCACAAAGTATCCAACTTCGACACTGATGACTACAACTTTATGCATTCTTAAAGAGCAGCTCTGAGCATCAAGGAAAGTCAATCTGTTATCTGTTAAAGCTTTCTGAAAAATATTGACATTGCAATGAAATCAGAACGACGGCTCACTGTAACTGCAAAAGGACCACACAGCTGATATATTTTCCTATGTTAAGCACATGCATTGTAAGTTTAACACTCCAGGTTTATGTTACTCTTCACGGAGGTGGCAATACTCATGAGAGAAGCCCATGGTGTATGTGCCCTTGGAGTGGCAGTCCAAGGGTTCCAAAAAATGTCATAGTGGAGGAGCTCACTTTGAGTTTATTATGGCACCAAGGTCAATACACATTGGATGCTTTTTTTTTACACCTGCCTTCTGGACTGGGCCTTTTGGCTGGGACCAGGGGAATTTTAATACTGGCCAAAGGGCCTGCCATTGTATTGCGCATTGGCCCTCAAAGCACTTTCTCCACTTATTTTTTATGTTGTTTGTCATGTTGTTTTTTTGCACGTGCACAGCCTGGCACATACTCACTTCCAGCTAGTAGGGTGTAGGTCCTTGGGCTTGCCCTGAACATCCTAGAGGGTTGGGCATGTGGCCTTTTGGCCAAGATCTCCCCCCATCCCATGGGGTCTCCCTTTGGGGGAGCCCTACCTAGTACTTGGGTAGGCCTTGCATTGATAGGCCTCACAAAGAAAGGGGTCCACCCAGCTGGGTGGACCACGAGTACCCCAGTCCCTGTCAGGAGCCTTGTGCCCCAGGGGATCAGGGCCCAGGTCTTTTCTCTTTGGATGAGGACCATGTGTACACCATGTTGTTTTTTGACTAGTAGGATATAGGTCTTCAAGCTTGGACTGAACATCTTAGGGGGGAGGGCATGTGGCCTTTTGGAACATTCATCTGAAACATTCAGATGAGCAGCAGAACATTATCAACATTGCAAAACAAGTCCAGATGAATCTGATTAAAGTAGTTGTAAAGGCTGAAGCTCCCCCTGCTGTCAATCACAGACAATCAGGAGGGAACAGGGGGTGGGGCTGAGCTCCACTGTGTATGTCTTATGGACACACAGAGCAGGGCTTGGGAGTAAGCATTCACGAATGCCCCCATTGCTATGGGGGCACACGGTGGAGGGGGGAGACCAGAACACTGGTGGAGGACCTGAGAAGAGGAGGACTAGGGCTGTGCAAAACCATTAAACAGAGCAGGTTCTGCTGACATCACAGCTGTCTGCTGATGTCAAAGAGCCAGTCCAGGCTCGGGCAAGATTGCGACAATTAGGTCAGGATCCGCCCACATGCCTAAACCGGCACCAGGCTCAGCCTCTCAACGAGCTGCTGAGAGCCTGAGCTGGACGTTCCCACCCCTTCCATAGCCCAGAGCTCAATTGAGCAAGGAAGAGGGCAGAACAGAGAGCCAGACACCGACAGTCAGCAGCTCTCTGCTTGGGGAGCTGTGAGAACAGAGCGATCTGCGGTATTAGATCACCCGGTTCTCAGTGTTAGAGTCGGCAGGGGACAGATGCAGCATCGGACCAATGCTGCATCCACCTAGATAAAGTGGTTGTATACCCCGCTTTCACATTTTTACCTACAGGTAAGCCTATAATAAGGCTTACCTGTAGGTAAAATGGATATCTCCTAAACCTGTACGGTTTAGGAGATATTCCCCTCGCAATGAGCCACTGACTGCAGCGGCGAATGCGCAGCAGGGATTTTCGGCTAAAGCCCGGCAACCGCCGGACCTTGCTGGAAAGAAGTCTCCCGCGCGCATGCGCAGGTGTGACAACATTGCCGCTCCAGCCACTCACAGCACTGGAGCGGCGATACCCGGAAGACGCGCCGAGGCAAGATGACATCTCCCTTGGCGTGGATCGGATAAGTTGCCAACGCCTCGTTCTTAGGTAAGTATTACTAGCTCCTTATGCCTTTTGCCTTTCAGGTATGTATAAAAAAACAAAACAGCAGCGGGTATAAAACCGATTTAAAGTGGAAGTAAACCCTCCTATCATTTTCAGGCAAGGAAGCTGCCATCTTGGCCTCTGTTTAATCTTCAACTGCCATGATGCTGCACATGTGATCAGTTATGACACCACCCATTGGATGGTTTGACAGTTTGGTTGAGAGCACAACCAATGTGACAGTTTGCATTCCCGGCATGCCGGGAATGTAACTGCTTTTTGAAACTGTTAAATCGATGGGTTTACTTCCGCTTTAAGCATAAACAAAAACCCAAAACTTCTCTTTGAAGCGAGCATGACCCAGTGACGTCACCACGCCTCACGCTGCGCTCCACCAGCGCTCCAAGCCTCATCTCAAGGTTAGCTTTCTGGTAGCGAGTGAAGGACTATCATGGCGGGAGCCAGCGTTATGGCCAACGATCACTGATGACAACTTGCCTCCACTTTGATGTGCCCATTTTAATTACTTATGTAGCGATACCTTCAACTAAGAAGGCCACAGATTTAGTTTGGGCCCTGAAAACAGCTCTGCCAACCCCCGGCAATGTACTCGACCCCCTACTGGCACAGTTAGTATTGGCAGCAATATATATATATTTCTTATACTGTATGAGTAAACCCAGACACCAAGACAATAATGAAAGGGGTATAAAATTTACTTTAAGCTTTTGGTAAGAAAGGATAACAGTGGTAACAGTTCACAAGTAATAAATTGCAGAGCCCTGCAGCAATAAACATACTACACAGTAAAATGAACAATAAAGGTGCGCCGCGTGGGCGACCGTTAACTAGGTGTCCTGTGACGCAGTAACTAAATGAACTAACTAGCTGGCCAGGCCTGGCTCAGATATCTACAACTCAGTCTATTGGGGATGATGGTTTCTTCACCGGCAATTCTTTAAAGGTGGTGCACATAACAGAATAACATTTGTAATCCAATTGGAAGGTTGTGATGAAATAAACACTTTAGTTCTATGAACTCTGAGTTCAACTCTGATAAAGTTCTCCAGTGAGAGTATCAGAAATAACTTGTGGGCCACGGCAGTCTATAGGCACATTAACAGCAACAGTATATGGTCTGAGCATACGCTCGCTCACCCCTCCGGACGCGATCCCAGTCCGGGAACTTCCACCGACTGTGTCCACACACACACACAGTGTCTCCAGCGATCGGGTCCCCGATCCAACCAAGGCTGTAGACAAGCGAAGTCAGATGCCACCCAGGCTCGCAGTGGGGTGGAAGGCTCTTTGGTGCTGCGCAAGGCCTCAGGCTTCAGACCTTGCACTCCGGCACATCCGCACAGGAGGATCAGTCACTGAAGTCTCGTGTCCCAAAGAGGCCAAGCCCAGCCTCGCCTCCTCCTTTTATAACCCCTCCCATGAGTCTCTGGGGTGGAAACATACCGAAAGGGATTCTGGGCAAGGTAGTCCCAAGAGTCTTAAAGGGGACCCCGCTACACTTACTATGTGAGTCGCCAATTGTTTTTATTCTATTAAAGTGGTACTTTACTCCTACAATTAGAGGCGCCTCTCCCCTTACTGTAAAGTATAAAAATGTTGTTTAGTAATAAATTTTTTTAGCCTTTAGTATCATTTTAACTACTAGCAACCCTACAAATCCTCTTGCTGCAATACCACCGGTAGAAGCATCAGCGATGGCCCAAAGTTCAAATCAAATATACAACTTTTTTTTATCTTAAAATTAAATCACCATGAACATACTTTTTTTTTTTTTTTTAGAAACTGAAGGACAAACTTCAGCTGCATTTTTCTTCATAAGATTGCTATAGCTCACTGCCTGCCCTATCGCAATCAATGAAATGATAAAGGCTAAGATAAAAAACATTTTATCGCCTGAACATAATTTTTGTATCTCTAATGCAAAAAAAAAATAAAATCCATGGTGGTGATAAGATTTGTTGTCATCCCAACATATCAGGAATTAATGTCGATGTGCTAAAGATACAAGCTAAGCCTTAAGCATTTTTTCCTTATCTCATTATTCTACCCGCTAAATCCCTGTATGTTTAAACTAATAAACAAAGAGTAAGTGCCGGTCATTTTATTGTGTTTTTAATTCTTTATTGACCACTTTTTTTTTTTTTTTATTGATGGAGTCTGTTGCAAAAAGACCAACATTTGTATGGGGTAAAGCACCAAAAGTAGAAAAAAAAAACAAAACAAAAAAACTTAAACACTTTTTATTTGTTGACAGGGAAGAAACAACAGAAAAAAAATCCTTAATTATAAACATAAGAACAAGCTCGGAGCTCTCTATGGGAGATAATTATACGAGATAGCGGGCTTACATTTTTTTTTCCCTTTTTCTGAAAACTATTGTTTATGGTGTGAAGCAGAAAGCATTTCATCATGTAAACAGCAGTTAAGACTGAGGATTGAAGTGTCTGAGGTCAGACTCACATTATGGCTTTCACAATCTGTTTTTGGAAAAGAAAATGGGTAAAAAGTAAGCACAATGAAAGTCATACAAAAGTTAAGCCTCGTACACACGGCCGGTTTTCTCGGCAAGAAAACTGCTGGGAGAGCTTTTTGCCGAGAAAACTGGTCGTATTATGGTTTCTCGTCGAGAAAACTGCCGGGAATCTCGACGAGAAAAATAGAGAACCTGCTCTCTATTTTCTCGTCGGGATTCTCGTCGCCCTGTTTCCCGATGAGAAAACCGTGAGTGTGTATGCTCGAAAAGACTTTGACGCATGTGCGGTTGCATACAAGGGTAGTGTAGGGTGTAGCAAGATGGTGGCGACGGCATCGAATGTGACGAGCGCAGGCTCGTCGTAGTTGATGACGTCACCGCATTCTTGCCATTCAAAAAGAACGGCGGTTCTTTTGAATGGCCGTGTGTACACTCGGCGAGCAAGGCAAGCTTTCCGGGAATCTCATCGGGAAAACTAAAGTTTTTTTTCCCGATGAGATTCCCGCCAGTGTGTACGAGGCATTAATGAAAAAACATGCCCATCGTCAACATTTTTTTTCTTCTTTCTAAAAATATATATTTTTTTAAGTTTACTTTAAATGTATTTTTTAGATTAGATAAAACCAGGCCCGGACGGGCCATAGGGCATACCGGGCATATGCCTGGTGGGCCGCGGTGCCGCATGTCACGTCTCCCCCCCGTGCACTTTCAGCTGCGAGTCGGAGCCGCACTCGAGTGACACCCGTTCGGCACATCAGGGGGCCGGGACCCGCAACGATCCCCTTCTCTCTGGCATGGTGGCCGCGGCTCTGATGATCTGATCAGTCTCAGCTCGACTGTCTCACACAGCCGAGCAGAGTGAAGCCGCCTCCCACTCCTCCTTTATGTCCACATAGGGGAAGGGGACCCGACATGCAGTCCCGCGCTGATCTGAGGTACATGTTGGGTCTGAAGGGGGGTCTATATTGTAGGGGGTTCTGTATTGTAGGGGTGGTCTGAAATGTAGAGGGGTTCTGTATTGTAGGGGGGTCTGTATTGTAGGGGGGTCTGTATTGTAGGGGGGTCTGTAATTTTATGGGGGGTCTGTATTGTAGGGGGGGTCTGTAATGTAGGGGGGTCTGTAATGTAGGGGAGTTCTGTATTGTAGGGGTCTGAAATGTAGGGGGGTTTCTGTATTGTAGGGGGGTCTGAAATGTAGGGGGGGTCTGTATTGTAGGGGGGTCTGAAATGTAGGGGGGTTCTGTATTGTAGGGGGGTATGTAATGTAGAGGGGGTTCTGTATTGTAGGGGGGTCTGAAATGTAGGGGGGTTCTGTATTGTAGGGGGGTCTGAAATGTAGGGGGGTTCTGTATTGTAGGGTTGGTCTGTATTGTAGGGGGGTCTGTATTGTAGGGGGGTTCTGTATTGTAGGGAGAGTCTGTATTGTAGGGGGTCTTTATTGTAGAGGGGGGTCTGTAATGTAGAGGGAGTCTGTAATGTAGAGGGAGTCTGTAATATACGGGGGGTCTGTACTGTAGGGAGGGGGTCTGTATTGTAGAGGGGGTCTGTAATGTAGGGATGGGCTGTAATGTAGGGGGGGGTCTGTAATGTAGGGGGGTCTGTAATGTAGGGGGGTCTGTTTTGTAGAGAGGGGCTGTAATGTAGGGGGGGTCTGTATTGTAGAGGGGGTCTGTACTGTAAGGAGGGTGTCTGTAATGTAAGGAGGGGGTCTGTACTGTAGGGAGGTCTGTGTAACATGCAGGGGGTCCAGAACTGTTAGGGGTGGTGTCTGTGTAACAAACTGTGGGGAGCTGTGTAATGTAAAGGGGTCCAGAGGTGCGGTGCTGTGTAATGTAAAAGGGTCCAGAGGTGCAGGGTGCTGTGTAATGTAAAGGGGTCCAGAGGTGCAGGTGCTGTGTAATGTAAAGGGGTCCAGAGGTGCAGGGTGCTGTGTAATGTAAAGGGGCCCAGAGGTGCAGGGTGCTGTGTAATGTAAAGAAGGGGTCCAGAGGTGCAGGGTGCTGTGTATTGTAAAGGGGCCCAGAGGTGCAGGGTGCTGTGTAATGTAAAGGGGCCCAGAGGTGCAGGGTGCTGTGTAATGTAAAGAAGGGGTCCAGAGGTGCAGGGTGCTGTGTAATGTAAAGGGGCCCAGAGGTGCAGGGTGCTGTGTAATGTAAAAGGGTCCAGAGACGCAAGCGGTGACCTCCACTTGGGAGCTAGTTAGACCTACGGTGCTTACCCGATTAACTATGTCGTCATCTAGGAATGGGCAGATTTCCTTTATATATAGTTCCCTTCTTGGGCATGTCTCTAGGGCAATGACTTTACCTTGTAGAACTGGTTGGGGGGATGACATAGGCCGTGTTTCCGATGAGGAATGGAACACAATACTTGAAAATGTACTTAAAGTGTCTTACCTGGACCAGAGGTGCAAGGTGCTGTGTAATGTAAAGGGGTCCAGAGGTACAAGGTGCTGGAACCCCACATCCCATTATTAACGCTGCTGCGGTAGGGATGGTGTGTTCAGGTTGAAGTGCAGTGTTCGTTTTCCACCACACATAGCGTTTTGCTTTTAGGCCAAAGATTTTGTTCTCATCTGACCAGTGTATCTTTTTCCACATGTTTGCTGTGTCCTCCACATGACTTCTCGCAAACTGCAAATAGGACTTCTTATGGCTTTCTTTTAACAATGACTTTCTTCTTGCCACTCTTCCATAAAGGCCAGATTTGTGGAGTGCACCACTAATAGTTGTTCTGTGGACAGATTCTCCCACCTGAGCTGTGGGTCTCTGCAGTTCCTCCAGAGTTACCATGGGCCTCTTGGCTGCTTCTCTGATTATTGCTCTCCTTGCCCGGCCTGTCAGTTTAGGTGGAACGGCCATGTCTTGGTAGGTTTGCAGTTGTGTAATACTCTTTCCATTTTCAGATAATGGATTGAACAGTGATCCGTTAGATGTTTAACGCTTGGGATATTTTTTTATAACCTAACCCTGCTTTAAACTTCTCCATAACTTTATCCCTGACCTGTCTGGTATGTCCCCTGGCCTTCATGATGCTGTTTGTTCACTAAGGTTCTCTAACAAACCTCTGAGGGCTTTACAGAACAGTTGTATTAATACTGAGATTCAATTACACACAGGTGGACTCTATTTACTAATTAGGTGACTTCTGAAGGCAATTGGTTCCACTGGATTTTAGTTAGGGGTATCAGAGAAAAGGGGTCTGAATACAAACGCACGCCACACTTTTCAAATATTAATTTGTAAAAAAAAAAAATTTAAACCTATTTATCATTTTCCTCCCACTTCACAATTATGTGCCACTTTGTGTTGGTCTATCACATAAAATCCCAATAAAATACATTTATGTGTTTTTGGTTGTAACATGACAAACTGTTAAAATTTCAAGGGGTATGAATACTTTTTCAAGGCACTGTAACATAATAAGAGAACATTTTCAGAAAGTAACAGCCCTTTCTGTGAAATAAAATACTGTTTATGGAGTCCCAATGCTGCTAACAGTCAATAACAAATTGCAGTATTAAAAATGTTAGAAAATTAGAACCTGTGTGCTTTTCTCATCCTCTTAGACCATAATGAGACCAAATACGATTCTTTTATCTCTAATGTGAGAAATTAAACTTTTGGGCATCACATTATGGCACAACCATTAAAACAAACTATAATGCCGCGTACACACGACCGTTATTCATGTCATGGAAAAAAACAACGTTTTTCTCGACGTGATTTTTCATGTTTCCTCTCAAGCCTGCCTTGCATACACACGTTCATGAAAAAAAATGCTCGAGCAAAGCGCGGTGACGTACAACACGTACGACAGCACTATAAAGGGGAAGTTCCATTCGAATGGCGCCACCCTTTGGGATGCCTTTGTTGATCCTCGTGTTAATAAAGTTTGGTGAGAGACGATTCGTGCTTTTCAGTCCGTTACAGCGTGACGAATGTGCTATCTCCATTATGAACGCTAGTTTTACCAGAAGAAGCGCTCCCGTCTCATACTTGATACTGAGCATGCGCATTTTTTTCCCCCTCGTATAAGAATACACATGACCGTTTTTCACGACGTTAAAAAGAACGACGTGAAAAATGGTGAGAAAAAATAGAGCAGGTACTAATTTTTTTTCGCGCATTTTTCTCGTCAAGAAAAATGCTCTGGAGCATACACACCACCGTTTTTTCACGACCATTTTTAAAAATTGCATTTTTCTCGTCATGAAAAACGGTCGTGTGTACGCGGCATAACAATAAATAAAACAATGAAGCTGTCCTGTTCAAACATTTGCATACACTAATTCTTAATATCGGGGGGATTTAATAAAGCTGCTGCGCCACTGGCGCTAATCCCTCTTGTTAATGTATTGCGCCAAATTAATGAAGCACTTGGGACACTTTTGGTCCTGACAGCAACTCATGCACCAAATTCAGGTAGTTGTAAAATGCGTCACTTTTACATTGTGTTACATTGAATGCACCAAATGTAAAAGTGGCGCTAATTAACCTCCCCGGCGGTAATCCAAAGTCTGGCTCGGGGTGAGTTTTTCATGCTAAGAGCGGTAACCCCGAGCCAGACTCAGGATTGCATTGCAGGATACAGGGAAGTTACTTACCTTGTTCCCTTGATCCTGCGATGTCTTCCCGCGGTGTGTGCGAGCTGTCATCTCGCTCGATCCCCACTGCCGAGTGCCGAGCTCCATTCCCTGCGACGTTGCGGCGCACGAGGACGGAGTTCCGCGCCAAATTCAACAAGTGAAACACGCAGTGTACATACAGTATACTGTAATCTTACAGATTACAGTACTCTATCAAATAATTACACATCCCCTTTGTCCCTAGTGGTCTGTCCAGTGTCCTGCATGCACTTTTATATTATAAAAACTGTTCTTTCTGCCTGGAAACTGGAGATTGTCCATAGCAACCAAAAAGTGTCCCTTTATGTCAAAAGTGGTTTTAGACCAGCTAGAAAACAGCGATAATAAATTAGAATCACTTGCAGAATTGAGCGATAGCGATTTGTGGGGAATCTTGTCATCAAACACTAAATCTAATGACAGCGACAATTCTGCAACTGAGCAAATTTCTGTGTTTTTGATTTGATTACATTATTGAATAATTTTTATTATAATTACATTACTATTTGTTATAATTATTTATAGTTATTTATTATATTATAATTTATGATTTTGTGTTACAAACTTTATCAAACTTTATCATACCTGGGATGTCTACTAGACTCCTGTTTGCTCAGGTTTAAGTAAGTAATTACTAAGAATTGCAGGCCTACAATACATAACACCAAATTTCCATGCAAAATAATTGTACCGCTTTGGTACAAAATTCCAGACAGAATCATACTGCCAGGGAGGTTAAGACCAGTCTTTATGAATTCCAGGGATTGTGCTTTGCCCCTTTATGGTGGCTTGCAATGACTACAACAGAAAATACTCCTGCGCTCTGATGTTTTACTGCATGCGGATGGTGAAGACCATTCCTCTGTAAACGGCAAAACTTTAGAATCTTGCAGCCCTCCTCAGAACTATGGGTGTTCATAAAACTGTAAAAAAGCAAAGGACCGGAGGGCGCACCGACCTAGTGTATTACCAGATTAAAAACTTTATTAAAATATATAGAAACAACAATCACAAACCGTGTAGGCTCTGAGGAAAGGGGTGCGCCCCGGAAAACGCGTCAGCCACCCAGCTTATTTGGGGTACCGTCCGACCCTCTGGTCGTCTTGTCCTGATTGCAGTTGCCACGGGATTCAGGCTGGTTGCCAGAAAAGCTTATTTTAAAGCTCTGTTTGTGAGTAGGACCATTGTTGTTTCTATATATTTTAATAAAGTTTTTAATCTGGTAATACACTAGGTCGGTGCGCCCTCCTGTCCTTGGCTTGCAATGACGACATCCATAATGACTTGAAATCTATTGTGATAGTGACTTCTCATGCAGTAAGGCTACGCATTCTTCTTTTGTAATATTGTGTTGCGCTCAACCCAAATCTGTACACCAAAATATTGTCAAAATGACTGTGCACATACCCCTAAAACCGCTTGCCGACCACCTGTACATACCCTTTAAATCACGGCATAGTGGGCATGCGCGCGCCGCAGACTCGATGTCCCCCGGGTGCCCACGATCGTGTCACGGAGCGGCAGAACGGGGAGATACCTATGTAAACAAGGCATTTCCCTGTTCTGCCTAGCAACATGGCAGAGATCTACTGCTCCCTGTCATCGGGAGCAGTGATCTCTGTCATGTCAGTGGTAGCCCACCCCCCCCCCACAGTTAGAATCACTCTCTAGTACACATTTAACCCCTTGATCACCCCCTAGTGTTTAACCCCTTCCCTGCCAGTGTCATTTACACAGTAATCAGTGCATTTTTATAGCACTGATCGCTGTATAAATGACAATGGTTCCAAAATGGTGTAAAAAGTGTCCGATGTGTGAGTTGGGAGGAGACGAGGAGACTGATATATCTCAAACAAAGATGAGGAGAAAAGTGAGATATAAATGGAATTCGAAAATAAATTAGAGATGTGTGTTTGCCCTCTGTGTGTCTTGTTTGTTGTTTTTTGTGGTTTAAATCCTATAGTATGCAATTTAACTATTAGGCCTCGTACACACGACCGTTTTTCTCGTCCAAAACAGTCAAGAAAAGTGCCGCAAGAGTTTTTTTGTCTAGAAAAACGTTCGTGTGTATGGTTTTACGACGAAAAAATTGCCGAGAATCTCAACGAGAAAATAGAGAACCTGCTCTCTATTTTCTCGTCAGGATTCCAGATTTCCTCGTCGTGTTTCTCGTCGGCCTGTTTTGTGACGAGAAAATGGTTCGTGTGTATGCTTTTACGACTCTTCCAAAAGCGCGCATGCTCACAAGCAACTATGAGACGGGAGCGCATCTTCTGGTAAAACAAGCCTTCGTAATGGAGAGAGCATATTCGTCACACTCAAAAATATTTCATCGTTTAAATGTTCTGCATTGAAATCTTCGTTAGAATGTTACATTAATCAAAACGAGTGACCTTCTTTTGCTGCTGATATTCACACAGAGTTATGCCTTATTATTAACCTTTTTCATGCTGCTCTTTATAAGATTTATGTGTATTATATCGTGCAAGTTTTTAGGAATAATTTAAATGGTTAGATTTTTCAAAATGATGTTAATTATAATTTCACAATGTTTTGATAGTGATCTCCCATTTAATTTTGGAATCTATATTAGTTAAATTTCCCACCATGTTTTTGTGCTAATCAGATTTAGTTATTCTTTTGGGGGGGGGGGGTGATATCTGTCCCTTTTATTGTCAGTCAAATGTATCTGCTTACTCCAAAGCTTGATTTTGTTTATTTAAAAATACACATAGTCAAGTATGAACTTAAACAAAACTCACATTTATTCATGTTTATAAATTAAATAAAGAGAAGGCAGCGCTTAAGAAGCTGCTGTCATTTGTGCATCCCAGGGACCCCAGAGCACACAGCAACCCTGTGTGGACACTAAAATTGGGAGCTTGAGAAGGCCAACATTTCTGAACACAATCTGATGCTGGCCTCCCAGAGGTCAGGTACAGCAGCAGGTGATATATATGTCCCAAGTGTGTGGTACTACAACAGGCTGCCTTCTGTCCGACCACAATGAAGCAAGGCCATCACTTCCTCTTCTTCCTGGCAACCTTCCCTGCAGCCTTTCCTGAAGCCTTCCCTGCAGCCTTCCTTCTTCGTTTGGCTGGAGGCTGGCCCACTGGAGGGGTACTCCTGTCAGGAGGAGGAGGTGGAGGTGTAGCAGAAGGGGGTGGGGCAGAATAAGAAGGTGGAGGTGTAACAGAAGGGGGTGGGGCAGAAGAAGAAGGTGGAGGTGTAGCAGAAGGGGGTGGGGCAGAAGGTGGAGGTGTAGCAGAAGGGGGTGGGGCAGAAGGTGGAGGTGTAGCAGAAGGGGGTGGGGCAGAAGGTGGAGGTGTAGCAGAAGAGGGTGGGGCAGAAGAAGAAGGTGGAGGTGTAGCAGAAGGGGGTGGGGCAGAAGAAGAAGGTGGAGGTGGAGGTTGAGGTTGGGTCAGTTGGGCCACCTCACATATGGCGGTATTGGGTGTATTTTTCTCCATCACCCCCTTGTTGAGCAAGGTGATGAGCAGGGGCTCGCATAGGAGGCATTGCTCCATGCTCATCACCTTGAACTTAGCCTCCACTAGCCCGGCAATGGCCTCTTCAGGGGATGTGAGCTCCTTGAGGGTGGCATGGGCCTCTTTAATAAGGGCCATTGCTGCCTCACTGGTGGTCCTGTCCCTCCTGCCTCTTTTGTGAAGCCGGATGGGAGGCACCTGGGATCTGGTGCTTCTCCTTTGCCCTGCCACCTCCTGTCTGCCACTGGGCCCTGCCACCTCCTGTCTGCCACTGGGCCCTGCCACCTCCTGGCTGCCACTGGGCCCTTCCTCCTCCTGCCTGACAGTTTCCAGACCCTCCTCCTGGCTGATTTCATCCTGTGTATGAAAAAGGAACATAGTTTAATATGTTGGTTTAATCTTTGCATCAAACTTTGTAATCCTGATTGAAGCAATTAGAATGTAAATCCATAAATCCTTGCTTTAAATTTACCACTACATCAGATTGACTATTTAGCACCCAATTAAGTGCAGAATAATGTCTACAGATCTTGATTTCACTTGTGGAATCCAAAATAATGTATGTTTCTCATCCTGACATATTTGTCAAACATTCATTTTATCCCAATACATTTTCAGTTAATACTATACCTGGCTCCAGATGGCCAAATCAGGATCATCCAGGATGGCTGCCTCCTCTTGCTCCAGAGAAGGCTCAGGTTGGCTGCAGGGAAGTCTGGGGGGAAGAGTGAAGAGTGATGGCCTTGTGTCAATGTGGTCATCCAGGAAGGACATCCTGCTGTAGTACCACAAAATCGGGACATAAACATCATCTGCTGCTGCTCCTGACCTCTGAGAAGCCAGCACCTTAGAGCGTTCAGTCCTGTAGGTACCTCTCTAACTCCCAATTTTAGTGTCCACTTGTTTTGCTGTGGCTGTGGGCACCTTGGTCTGCACAAATGGGAGCAGCTTCTCCAGCGCTGCTTTTCTCACCCCTTTTTTTTTATGGATGGGGTTTTTCGTCTCCCACAGAGCCGGCAGCTCCCTTACCCGGTCAATAAATTCCGCCAGGAACTCTTTGTCGCTAATAAAGACATTCATATTGTATCTGCAAGTTAAATAAATTATATTTAACTAATGTGAGGCAAAAAGTCTAACCTCCTTAACATCCTAGTCACCATATATATCCTCCAACAATCTCAAGACAGTATAGGCCAACAATTTTTACAAGTCACAAAATCACATACCTTCGTTCGCACGTCCGTCACTTGAACTCCTCTCTCCGCACACCGAACGTACTATAGTCACATGTGTGTTTGCTATATACACACCACGCATGCGTCAAAATTCGAACACGTCGCTCCGCACACGTTGCCCGCCCATGACGTTCTAACTAACATCTTTTCCCCGCCCCTTCTCTTTCGGCGAGCAGACAGATATGGCGGAGTTACAGCAGGTGTCTGATAATTCCGCAACTAACGAGGAGACAAGCCCGGAGACCGAGGACACGTCACGATCAAGGAGGAGATTCAAGGCATCGAATATGTCTTTGGCGGAGATGGCGGAGATGGTGGACATCTTGCTCAAGGCTGATTATGATGCCAAGCATGGGCCGTATAGCAAACCAAATAGAAGGAAGGCCAAAATCCTCACTAAAGTTGTGAAGAGTCTGAGGGCGAAGTTCGGGGTGAAACGCTCAAATGAGCAGCTTAGAAAGAGGTGGTCAGACCTCAAACTGAGGGAGCCAGACCAGTTGAGGAGCATAAAGAGGATGCTCGATAAAAGTAAGTAAAATGTAGACTTTTCTGCTATTAATCTTTTTATAAAGAGACATGTTTTTTTTTTTTTCTCATATTGGACTCCCTTCCAAAATGTAATATTTTGAACTTGGTTGGGCACAGTAATCGTTCGTTACGTTACCGACACTTCGTTCGGCCACTATCCGCGGTTTTGGCTTATTTTAGAGCCACAAAAGTAATTAGACATCTGCCATTGTTGATCAAATATTGTTGATAATTTTTTAGTCTAGATAATGTGTTTGTAAAGAGAATGAAATGCAAACTTTTATCAGTGTAAAGGAGAGGACACTCAGCAGCTGCTTCCACATCTGTACTTTGGAGCACTATAGTGTGGGCCACCAGACCCGCCTTTTTTGGGTGTCCCACACAGGTGCATCAGAGAATTTTTGTGGTGCCTCCATGTCAAAAAAATGACATCCAAATGTGAATACTAAACATATTTGGGGTCATAAATAATGCATTCTTCTTTAAATTCCGCACAAACACACACTTGTACCCCACTTCCAAGCAATTTAGCCTGTTTTTATTTTAACAATGAGATTTACAGTGTGATAAATATACCTTTGGTTTTATTCTCATAGGGGAGAGAAGACTGGGAGGAGGACACTCCAGGGAGCACATGCACCCCACAACTTCCAAGCAACGCCAAACTCCCAAAGACCCACAACCGAAAGATGTGCAGGAAGTTGAGGTGGAGGAAGGAGAAGTGCAGGAAGGAGAGGTGGATGACGTTGTGGATCTGGTCACCACAACAGGTCAGTATCTGTCACCACAGCTTCAGGTAAGAGAGGTAGGCCTGCAGAGTTATAATACATATTTTTTTTGATTTTTAGGGGATGTAAATGTTGTGAAGGATAGTACACGGTTCTCTGCTGACAGTGCCCTCCGCCTCATCCAGCAAGTGATGGAATGTAGCACGAAACTGGACCTAATTAAACAAAGAATCCATGTGATGGAACAAACATTTAAAGACATTCGCGATGTTTTGGGGAGAATTCAATAAGCCATCCAAACACATTTGTTTTTACATGTTTGTTTTTGTAATTTTTTGAATTTTTTTGACTATCAAACCAGCCAAAAATTGAATATGCACACAGTGTGTCAACATGTGCTATCTGCCATCAGGGGATATCCATGTACGTCTTTTGTGGGTGCAACCCCTTCCTCGTATCAAAAGTCGGTGAACTGAGGAAGGGGATGCACCCCCAAAACACGTCCATTGATCAACCCTGATGGCAGATAGCACATGTTGACAATAGGGATCAGGATTGTAAACTTCCTAGATGAAAAAAATCCCAAATGTGTGCATATTCAATTTTTGGCTGGCCAAGGGGTGGCAGGACCCCATATTAGGACGGGCACATAGAGACATAGTTTGTGTAAGTGAATGTCTCCGATTGCTCAGAGGTATCCAATGTTGTAATTTTTGAAATGCAACTGTTATTTTTGTATTTTCATAAGCAAAAAATTGCCGGGTTGGGGCCAGGCCAACCCAAAAGTAAAAAAAAAAAAAAAAATGAAGAGAATGTGCACAGAGTAAAATATTTGACCACAAACAACGTGTAGCTTCTTTTTATAATACCCTCTAAGCTTATTTGGTTCTTTTGTAAGGTTACATAGTGAAATGGTTGTTATTTACTAAAGTAAAATACACTTGCCACTACAAATGCACAAAGACAAACTAGGAGACAGGAAAGAACAAATAATTAAAGGTTTAAACAAGCTTTTTATTGGGATACTTAGACATAGGCTGGCATAGGAATTGCCCCCCTACCCGTGAAATACTCCATGTATTTGTCCCGAACCTCATGGGCATTTTGGGGGGGCAAGCCAAGACGGGCAGATTCCAGGCCCGGAAGGGGATTTGCAGGGGAAAGTCCAGCCTCTGGCAAAACTGAGGCCATATATGAATTAGATTTGCGGCAAAGAAAATTGTGTAGCACACAGCAGCATAACACTACATAGTTTATTTTGTAGTCCGCCAAGTGGATGGAAGTCATAAAAAGGCGGAACCGGCTGGCCATTATGCCGAAGGCATTTTCAATGACTCTTCGGCCCCTGGCCAGCCGGTAATTGAACACCCTCTTCTCTGGGGTCAGGGTCCTCTGTGGAAATGGCCTCATAAGATGCCGTCCGAGTCCGAAGGCTTCATCAGCCAAAAAAACAAAGGGGAGTCCTTCAATATTCCCTGCTTCCGGTGGCATTGCAAGGTCGTCACTCTGGAGACGGAGGGCAAACTCCGTCTGGATGAAGGATCCCCCATCGGACATCTGGCCATTCTTCCCTACATCAACATAGAGGAATTCATACCGTGCTGACACCACCGCCATCAGCACAATGCTATGAAACCCCTTGTAGTTGTAGTAGTAGGACCCAGAACGGGGTGGCAGCACGATGCGGACGTGCTTCCCGTCTATGGCACCACCGCAGTTGGGGAAGTCCCACCGCGTGGCAAACTCCGATGCCACAGTCTGCCATTCCTGTGGCGTGGAAGGAAGCTGTGGAGTGAAACAAGATGAAATAATATTAGAAAAACAAAGTCATACATTACAAGGAAATTCTATCCCAAAAAATTAGAGGCCAACATCAATCAAATTATACGTTTATTAAGGTGTTTAAAAAAAGTATAATGGAAGGCTCATTTATCATATTCATCACCCCCTCTGATGGGCCATTACTAAATTATTTTGGGGGGGGGAGATGTGTTTGGCCACAGGATAGCATTGCAGTGGCGGTGCGTCCAGAGTGGGCGCTGGAGCACTGCCCCCTCTCTCCTGTGCCCATCACTCAGAACAATACATAGGTTCATGCGTTGCATGAACCTATGTATTGTCTATGCCGCCCACTATTCAGGTGGATGGCCTCTTGTAAAGCGACGACATATGAATCATTGCATCATTTAGGGGGTTAAAATTGCATAGCAGAAACAGGTAGTAAAATAGTCGCTCTTTTTTTGTTTATAGCGCAAAAAAAACGCAGAGGGTAAAATAGTCTTGCACATTACAATGAGGGATGTAAGGGAGGGGGTGGATCTGTGCATACAGGATCAAGCAGCCTTTTTACACAATGCAGAGGATTAACCCCTTAGGTTCCACAGTGAGTATAACAAGCTTTACTGCATAAACACACTGATTTTACTGTTGTGGGCTTAGTAACACTTTAATAAATCTATCTGGAATAATGCACTAGGCTGGTGTGCCCTCTTTTTCTTTTATCCCTGTGGCAATCTGATATCCCCTGGAGTATTACCTATACATTTTTATATCCTCATATTTTGTAAATTTGGCAGTGCATCCAGCTCTTATTTTTATTTTTTTTTATCTATTTTTTTTTCTTTCAATAAAAAAAAAAATATATATATATTTAAAATTATAAAAGTAGACAGAGATTACAAGTGCTATTTTACATAGAAATACACAACTTCTCCTTTTTGTAACAATATAAAAGGTCACAAATATAACAATGATTTTTATTTATTTTTTAACCACTTGCCGACCGCCTCCTGTACTTAAACGTCGGCAGAATGGCACATACAGGCATCTCCACGTACCTGTATGTCCCCTTTAACTACCTGACGTGTGGTTGCGCGCACGCTGCCGGCGGCGCGCTCGTGACCCTGCTGCCTTCCCCGTGAGTCGGACCGCGGGTCCCGCGGACTTGATCGCCGCGGGGATCCCCGCGATCGTCTCGCAGAGGTATAGAGCAGGGAGATGCTTGTGTAATCAAGCATCTCCCCGCTCTGCCTAGTGACAATGACACGGATCTCGGCTCCGTGTACTCGGAGCGGAGATCGGTGACATGTGACACAGAGCCCACCCCCCCCCCCCCACAGTAAGAAACACTATGCAGGGAACACTTAACTCCTACAGCGCCACCTAGTGGTTAACCCCTTAACTGCCAGTGTCGCTGATCGCTGTAAAAATGACAATGGTTCCAAAATAGTGTCAAAAGTGTCCGATGTGTGAGTTGGGAGGAGGCGAGGAGACTGATATATCTCAAACAAAGATGAGGAGAAAAGTGAGATATAAATGGAATTCAAAAATAAATTAGAGATGTGTGTTTGCCCTCTGTGTGTCTTTCTGTGGTTTAAATCCTATAGTATGCATTTTAACTATTACTCTTTTGTATATATTTAGGTCTCAAAAATGTGTCAAAAGTGTCCGATGTGTCCGCCATAATGTCGCAGTCACGAAAAAAATCACTGATCGCCGCCATTACTAGTAAAAAAAAAAAAAAATTATAAAAATGCCATAAAACTATCCCCTATTTTGTAAACGCTATAACTTTTGCGCAAACCAATCAATAAAGGCCGATTGCATTTTTTTTTACCAAAAATATGTAGAAGAATACGTATCGGCCTAAACTGAGGAAAAAATGTTTTTTTTTTATATATTTTTTGGGGATATTTATTATAGCAAAAAGTAAAAAATATTGAATTTTTTTCAAAATTGTCACTCTATTTTTGTTTATAGCGCAAAAAATAAAAACCGCAGAGGTGATCAAATACCACCAAAATAAAGCTCTATTTGTGGGAAAAAAAGGACGTAAATTTTGTTTGGGAGCCACATTCGCACGACCGCGCAATTGTCAGTTAAAGCGACGCAGTGCCGAATCGCAAAAAGGGGCCTGGTCTTTAACCAGCCAAAATGGTCCGGGGCTTAAGTGGTTAACAATCTACTAATGTCTTACAGGAATGCCTGAATCACAAGACTGACTGAACAGAATTCACAAATCCTTTGGCGGGTAAAACAGTGCACATATATGCCTTAAGCTAAGAGTTTAGCTCCCTAGAGTTGAGCTTTAAATAAATACTGCATTATTTATGACCTTAATTTTCACGATATCCTAACTTTACTTTGAATGATTACAGGTAAAATATAATAATATGAACCGAGAAACTGAAAACAATGCACTACCATATGGTCTTTATAAATAGAGGTCTGTTTAATAACAGTTATTTATTTTACTTATTTAAGTCAAATTGGCAGCTCGGTATGTGAATTTGTGGCTATATAGACGTAATAAATGTATGTAATTTTAGATAGTGAATGGTATTAGGCAGCTGAGATTTACGGTGCAGTGTAAATATTAATTTCATCCATAGATCATATATTTGCTAGAGATCAGAGTAAATCCTGCAGGCCTGCTGTATATTCCTGAGATATCGAAATGCTTTAATCCTTCGTTTGCCAAAGGTGTTTGCCACCTGTGAAGCTGGGAAGAATTTCCCCCCCCCCCCCTTTTTTTTTTTTTCTGATGTTTGATCAACTGTATCTTTTTCCTTTTTTTTTCTTTTTAACTTTACGCTTACCTCTGTACTTTTTCAAGAGTTGCGTAGGTGTCCAACTGTTAACGCTTTCTCATCCGTAATCTATACATTAAAGTGTATGTTAGGCCGAAAACTTTTTTTTCTTTAGTCTTGGGTAGAGTGTGGAAGGTTTCAAACTACTATCTGTTTTTTTACCGCTATCTTAGACTCTATAAGGGCTAGTTTAGCTTCAAAACATGGCTTCGGACAGGCTTTGTTAAAGCTCTCTGAATGCCAGTCAAAGCTCCTGTCACTAAATAAAATGGTTAGCCTACAGTCCTGTTTACACCTTGCTTTTGTTGATGCTTTGATGAGGCTTTGGTGGAGCTTCGATGGGGCTTCAGTGTAGGGTTGCCACCTTTTCTCCAAGTCAAACCCGAACACTTTAGCGGCGCACAGCAATTTTTTTATTTATAGTATAAACTATACATAGATTTTGCTATTAAATAACATTTCTAATCATTTTGAAGTTAAAGCGGAGGTCCACCCAGAATTTTTTTTTACATTAAGAATCCTATAAAAAAAATATATATATATATATATATATATATATATATATATATATATATATATATTTAAAAAAAAAAATTTTATACTCACCCGAAATGCCCGTTGCTATGTGGAAGTCCCCTAATCAGCCTCTAATGTGCATCTTCTAATCCGCGGTGGGTCTCCTTCCGCTTCCTCTTCTTGTGAATGGGGCACGCTGCCTTCTGGGAACTGTGTGTATCCCAGGAGGCAAGCCGCCCTTTCGCAAAGCGCCGTGCGAGTGGCGCATGCGCAGTAGGAAACGGCCAGTGAAGCCGTAAGGCTTCACTGCCTGTTTCCCTTAGTCAGGATGGAGGAGCGGGGACCTGCCAGCAGCGATCGATCTCTGTGGCGGGACCGACATTGCGAGCGAGTAGGACAGGTAAGTGTCCTTATTAAAAGTCAGCAGCTACACTGTTAGTAGCTGCTGACTTTTAAAAAAAATAAAAATCTGGCTGCACCTCCGCTTTAATAACAAAATTCCCCCTTTACATCAGAGTCCACAGAGTTTCCCTTTTACATCTGAATCTGCAGAGTTCCCTGTAAGTACACTGTAAAGCCTCGTACACACGGTCGGACTTCAAACAAACTTTTCCGTGGATTTTTGTCCGAAGGGAGTTGGCCAGGAACACCCATAGCATACACACGGCAGGACTTTTCTGCAAACTTTCCCAAAACTTTCCCAACATCACGTGGTTTTTCTGCTCTTTTCTGCTCTTTTCCGCCACCCTTTGGTCAACTTCTGCTATTGTTGGTTGATTTTAACATTGGTTCTGGGCATGCGTATTTGTACTTCGGACAAAAGCTTGATGGATTTCTGTACACACGGTCGGACTTTGCACTATCGGACTTTTGTTGCCGAAAAGTTTGTCTGTTTGCAGAGCGAAATTTTGTCCGATGAAAACCGAAAAAGTTTGTCCGATGGAGCGTACACACGGTCAGATTTTTGGGAAAACTTGCTAATTTTGAAGTTTGTTGGCAAAAAGTCTGACCGTGTGTACGGGCCTTTAGGGGGGACTCTGCAGACTCTGATGTAAGGAAGACCTCTGGGGACTCTAACATAAGGGATGCTCTGGGAACCCTGATTTAAGGGGGAACACTGAGAACTCTGATGTACGGGGAGGACTCTGGTGTAAGGGGAAACACTGTGGTCTCTGGTGTAAAGGGAAGCTCTGATGTAAGGGGTGCTCTTAGAACCCTGATTTACCTTAGTGTACTCTGTCAGAGGCAGGAGAGAGAACGGGGAAACTTCAGTCACAGACAGGGATGGATGGTGAGCTCACTCACCCCTTGGCAGTCAGCACCTCTCATCCAGATGTATCTGAGGCTGCTGGAATTCACAGAGGGGTGGTTCGGGAGGAAGAGGAGCAGATCGAGCCCTCTCTCCTCTCCCATCTGTGTGTGTGTGGGGGGGGGGATTGTTAGGTTAGTGCTAACTTTGGGCAGTGTGAAAGAGAGTTTAACAAACACGCTCGGCTTAGACAACTGCAGCCAGCAACCCTGCTGGGAAGTCATGGTCCGGTCTGAATAATATGTCCGGGTTTCAGGCAGTCTGAAACCCGGACGCATGATTCCAAACTGGAACTGTCTGGGTGAATCCCGGACAGGTGGCAACCCTACTTCAGTGGGGCTTCGGTGAGGCTTCGTTGGGGCTTCAGTGTGGCTTCAAGCAAGCTTTGCCATAGACTTCTATGAAGGCTTTGAAGACGTTTTGAAGCACCACTGAAGCGGCATGGGGTATAATTTTTGAATCAAAGTTGAAATAAAGCAAAGCAATTAAAGCAAAAGCAAGCTGCAAACAGGACTTTAAAGTAACCATTGTATTTAGTGACAGGAGCTTTGACTAGTGTTCAGAGAGCTTAAAAAAAGCCTGTCCGAAGCCTTGTTTTGAAGCAAGTGTAAACTAGCTGTTAATGTGCGTTGAAGCCGAAGCAAGTGTAAATGAGCCCTAAGAGAGATTTCACCTTACTTCCTGTCTTTTGGTGAAGGTTTACGCTAGACAAAGTGAGGTTAATTTTCCAACAGGGATGCACACGAAAATAAAACTCTGACATGGGGTTTTGGCCATCACACGCTCCAAAAAAAAAAAAATGTTGTTTACATAGTTAGTCTGGTTGAAAAAAGACGCAAGTCCTTCTACGTAGTTCAACCAATAAAAGGGGGAAAACAAATCATCCAATCTTAAATAAACACAGTCCTATACCATGATCCAGAGGAAGGCAAAAAAAACAGTCCTTCAACTTCGTTTTTTTTTTTTCGAGGGGTATTAAACTTGGATGGGGTAAGGGAGTATGGGATGCCCACTTGATTGAAGAAAGTATACAGGACACAAACTATATACACTTCCTGTATATACTCCTCTACACTTCAGCTCCAGCACAGCACTTTCTTGCAGACTATCTCTCCTTAACACCTCCAGCACATCACTTGCTTGTTCTTCCAGGACCAGCTAGCACTATATTTTAGAAAATGCCCTTTGCAGGCAGGGACCGTGGGTCCCTCTGGTGAAGCAAAAATATGTAGGTAGTCCTGGTGCTAGCTGTCCACGTGGCTACTGATCCCAGCACCACTTCTTCAGGCCCTGCCAGCTCTCCTAACTAAGTTCAAGGACTGGTTTTCTGCCTGAGGGCAGCTGCTTCTCTCCGCTGCTCGTGCCACCACAGTCCACTCCACTGGCTCTGCACCCATCCCAGACTGCAATCTCCCAGTCCTCTCAGGCATGCCATCCCAGTCCTCGCCTGACTGTGTGTCACTCACCAGCCCTCTTGACTGTGACCAGTTCTTCCTCCCTGGAGACTTGCCTGGCAGTGCTCTCCTGCTGTCCTGTCCTTGCTCCCATTCCTCCTGTCCAGGACACCTCCATGTGTGCTTAGAAGGTCCCATTCACACCCGAGCCCAGGCCCAATGCCCCCCACCCCCCCCTCAGACTGGGGAGCTCCCTCAAAGGCCACGACAGCCTAGAACTCAATTTCCAGCTTCCTCCCAAACAACTCCTTCACAGCCCGGCTGACCCTGAGTATTTAAGGAGGCCGGCCCCCTGCCAATCCAGTTTGGGGATTGGTCAGGGCTCCTTAGAATATTCCAGGCAGCTCCACCTCTCCTCTCCTCCTTCCTTTCCAGAAAATTTCATCATATTCTAGAAAGAAGTAGGAGGTCTCAGTGATGCTACCTGTGGGTCACCAGCTCTGCCTGAGTCATTCAATCCTGACCCAGAAGAAAAACACACAGGCTTGGCTGCCAGCTAAGCCTGACAATTTACCTATCCTGCACAAAAATACTATTCACTACCTAGCAACCTAGAGGGTGCTACAAAAGCATTATACAATTTGCTCCAGTGAGGGTAAAAATCCTTCCTGATCCCCCAAGAACCAATCAGATATTCCCTGGATCAACTTTACCTGTAAATGCTAGTATCCAGCTATATTATGTACATTTAGGAAATAATCCAGACCTTTTTTAAAGCAGAGAGGCAGAACCACCTCTTGAGGGAGGCTATTCCACATTTTCACAGCTCTTACTGTGAAGAAATCTTTCCATATTTGGAGATTAAATCTCTTTTTCTCCAGACATAAAGGGTCCCTTGTCCTCTGCGATGACCTTAAAGTGAATAACTCAACACCAAGTTCACTATATGGACCACTTATATATTTGTACATGTTGATCATATCCCCTCTTAATCTCCTCTTCTCAAGAGAGAATAAATTAAGTTTCTCTAATCTTTCCTCATAGCTGAGCTCCTCCATGCCTCTTATCAGTTTGGTTGCCCTTCTCTGCACTTTTTCCAGTTCCCCGATATCCTTTTTGAGAACTGGGGCCCAAAACTGAACTGCATATTCCAGATGAGGTCTTACTAATGATTTGTACAGGCGCAAAATTATATCTCTCTCTCTCTGGAATCCATGCCTCTCTTAATACATGAATTGAAAACTCATGTGGCTAGGTGTGTAATTGCCATCATTCCTTAGTAATAGAAAATGTTTAAACCCCTAGTTTGGGATTTTAAAGGCAATTCAAAAAAAAAAATTTCAAAGAAAATTCTATTTATATAAAAAAGTTTGTCAATTAATTGAATTTTTCTAGCATTTATTTCAATTAATTGACAATGTTAAATAAACTTTTTTATATGAACTTTTTTATATAAATGTAATTTCTTTGAAAATAATTTTTTTGTTTGAATTGCCTTAAAAATTCCAAAGTAGAGGCTTAAACATTCTCCTAATACAAGAATGAATTTTGCTCGCTTTGGAAACCACAGCTTTTAATTTTTGTTTCTCTTTGTGGTGCTGTTTAAAAGTTACCCTCACTTCCTGTCTGGGCAGGAAGTGAGGGAAAGCCCTCCAATGGAGCCCTGGATAGCAATAAAAAACATGAGAGGGATTCTAGCCCTTTCTGACTCATTTCAAAACTAAGAATGTTTTGGTTGGACATACAGTACATGTTAATGCTCCCCTGAGTGATGCCCAATGCAGAGTGAACACTTACTTTATATCAGTGGTTCTCAACTCCTGTCCTCAGGACCCACTAACAGGCCAGATTTTAAGTATTACTTTGGTGAGATGCAGACTAGAATACTGCAATCCCTGAGCAGCAAATTATATCACCTGTGATGCATTTCAGTTATCTTGCAAACCTGGCCTGTTGGTGGGCCCTGAGGACTGGAGTTGAGAACCACTGCTCTACATCATGACAGCTGCTGGTCTCTACAAAGTATTGGGAGCCAGTCAGCGTAGTTTCTAATAAAGTGATTACCATGTAAGATATGGCATGATGACCAAATAGCTTGATTAGGGCATTGACTGTGCCCTAGAATTATTGTTCTCAATCTGGCATGCGCGGGGACATAACATGTGTAGCCCAATTAACATTTTTATATGCAGGCAGGCGCCCCCAATGTGTGAGTTTATGCACATGTATAGCCTCATGAAAGCAATAATAACTGGGTTTCAAGATATTTCATTCTCCTGTAGCTTTGGAAAAAAGAGAGAGTGCTTCCAAGAAGTGAGGGGAGCCCAAGCAGCAGTATGGCTGCCAGGGGCTACAAGAAAATGTAGGCCCCTTGGCTATAGAGAAATATATACCAGCTTGATCCCCAGCATCAAAAAAGGGGGTTGGAGCTCTGCTTGGACAGGAGCACTCCAAAAATATCTAAAAGGATACAGAAGGTTGCTACAGGCAGCTAGAAGTAGATACTTTGTGTAGCGCCCCCCCCCCCCCCCAATGTTTGGGGGCGCTATGTGTCTATTTAGGGTTAATCTGGGCCAGTAGTTGGGCTCAGACCAATTGATATTTCATTATTGCTTCTTCTCTGGGTGTGATACTGCCTGGCAGTAGTGTTCCCTGTTGCCTGTAGGTGGCACTGTCACCACCGGCATAGGTTGAACCACAGGGGGTATCACAGCACCTTGGGTGTCCTCTTGGCAGCCATGCAGTGGGCATGGTGAACCTGCTGTGCATGATGGGAGGGGGTACATAAGGGGCAGACGCCATTGGGGTTGAGTCGTTCCTGGGGACCTATTGGTCCTGTGCGTGCGCCTCGTGGCCCGCATGGCACGGGGTGCGCGTGTTCTGGTCCCGGGCACCTTCAGCCCGAGGCCGCATTGCTGCTTCGTAGGCCCAGCTCTGCTGGCTGGGGCCTATGTTTCAAGAAAGGATCCCAAAGTTGCCCACCTGTGGGGAGCCACGGTTTAGGAAAGGAGTCCAGGGGAGGATCAGTCCCAGAGGAGACTAGCGACGGTACTGCTGTCTCTGGAAGAGGCCTGGAAACTCGGCTAAGGAGGGATTCATAATTACAAGCCCTGCAATACGCCAATCTGGCATAAAAGGTTCTCTTCATTATTGCTTGGCTGGGAGGTTCTGGACTTTTAATCCTGTGGCAGAGGGTTCCCGATCGTATCTTTAATACAATACAAAGGAAAGATTGATTCATGCTGCATTCTGGCTGCTAGGACCACTAAACGGGACTATCCGGGTGAGCAATACCCACTCAGGCTTGAGTGGCGATGAGTGCTGTTTAAGTGTTGCGTGCCTGAACCTTCCCCTGTGTTTTTCTCTCCTGTGTCCTACTCTTCCTCTAAGTTCACTCAGCAAAGATAAAAATAAAGCCTGACTGTTTTGGGTTTTACATGGTGTGGACATTGACTTTTTCTGAAGACCTTTCTTACACCCCTGACAACGGAAGCCATGGAGGTAATTCGCAGACCCAACAAAAACCAGCAGCTCCCTTAATCTGGGTGTAAATGCTACATTTGCAAAAAGGGAGTACAGAAATGAAAACACAGAGTATCAGGAAGAATCCAGATCAAGGAGGTTACATGATGAAAAATGGGAACCATTCTGAAATTAGTCTTTTAACATCTTACTAGGTGATAGCAAACTCCCCTGTTAGGTATACTATTATAGAGGAAGAGAGATATGCATGCTCTCCATTGAAGCAGAGTTTTAAATATGTTTAACTAGTGAGTATCAGTGAATTAGGGGTACAGGAGGATCTCAGGCAGATAATTATATAGAGTAGCCACAGTATATAGCTGAGGGTGTTTTGTAGGTGTAGCGCACACTCCCTCTCCCCACTCCCCTCTATTAAAGTTTTCCAACTCGCACTGTCTCTGGTCTAGGGGTATGATAGGGGAGGGAGAGGGGTGAGCTACGCCAGGCTTCCACCACAGTTGTGTATGTGGTCTCAGCAATGTCTCTTGTTACCTTCGGGTCTGTGCTGTGCATCGGATCCTCCCTCCAAGAGTCTCCTTTAAACCTTGTCTGCCAGGAACTGAGCCCCACACCGTTAAAGTCCAACACTCCTTTATTTAGAACATAACATGGACTCCCTTGGCTATAGAACAGAAAAAGGAGGTGTGGGTACGAATAGGCCCAGACACAAGTTCGATTCTCCACTCTCCTCCCTGAGAGTGGGCTATGGTCTCCGCATGAGGGAAATTCTCCTTCCGGACGGTCTCCGACAAGAGACTCACCCGTCACCGGCAGTCTGCTGCACCGGGTCTTCAGGCGAGGAGCTCTTCCCGGTCCATTACGCCCACCTCGGATTCAGGCATCCATCCCCGGAGTGCCTTAGGATCCTTCCCTCGCGGAACTCAGTGATGGGCACTGAGCTCCGGACCTCCATCCAAGTACCTCACCCCAGGACCAAAGGTGCCTGGGATGGAACATGACCTCCGGGGTCCTCTAGGCCTAGGCTGCCCAGAGGACGGACACAAACCACCGTCCGCAAGCTGAAGGTGCCTGGGACAAAGACCCCCGTGACCAAGATGGCCGGCCCCTTTATACCCTCTCCCAGCAAGCACGGCGGGTTCCCCGCCCCACCATACCGCTGCCGAGAGAGGACAAAAAGGAAACTCGGCACACAGCGATATCCGTCTGTCAGCCCATGGTGACAGCGCCACCCAGTGGACCGCCAGAATATACCACCGGTGTCACAGAAAAAGATTCAAATTTACCCCGGGAAAGTAAGTACCCGCTACATAGGGTAGCTAGGCAAATCTCGGGGCACCTATGGACTACATGTAGAAACAGACATCTAAGGAGAGAGCTTGACAATATTTAGGGAAAGTGAGACCATTACCCAGCCAGGAAATGAAGGCAAGAGCAAAAAGTCTTCCTAGCTCAGAAGGAAAGCCTTCAAGCCTTGTACAAGGAAGAAGGCATATTAAGAGTTCACCTGTCCGAGGGTCCTAATTTGAGTGAAAACAGGGTCCAGGCAAAAGAATCAACCCTCCTTGGGAAGGTGATTGTTAGGATCCCAAAGAGAGAACAATTTAGACAAGGGCTATCTCAAGCAGTTGCCAGCATGATCCAGTAGAATTGTTTGGATAGTGGCAACCAGGGGGTGCCATAAAAGCATGTTCTTACATTTGAAATCAGCCATAGACTAAACATTGTGCTGCAGGAAGCCTGAATGAACATTATGTCACCTCTTAAGGCCCGTACACACTGTCTGACTTTTTGCCAACAAACTTCAAAATGAGCAAGTTTTCCAAAAAATCTGACCGTGTGTACGCTCCATCGGACAAACTTTTTCGGTTTTCATCAGACAAAAGTTTGCTCTGCAAACGGACAAACTTTTCGGCAACAAAAGTCTGACCGTTTGTACAGAAATCCATTGGACCTTTGTCCGAAGTACAAATACGCATGCCCAGAACCAATGTTAAAATCAACCAACAATAGCAGAAGTTGACCAAAGGGTGGTGGTAAAGAGCAGAAAAGAGCAGAAAAACCATGTGATGTTGGGAAAGTTTTGGGAAAATTTGCAGAAAAGTCCTGCCGTGTGTATGCTATGGGTGTGCCCGGCCAACTCCCTTCAGACAAAAATCCACGGAAAAGTTTGTTTGAAGTCCGACCGTGTGTACGAGGCTTTAGCCATACAGTGTAGTGTGAAGAAGTATGAGAGGACTGCTTTTGGCCTGATCTTATTAGGGCTCCAAAAAGAATCAGTGAAGACTTATTAATGTGCTTCTTCTGCTATGGCCCACATTTTTTCAATATAAGGGGAGGGGTGTGAGTATATTGTCATAGACCTAAATTGGGAGCTTATTAGAACCAGTTCTCCCAGTAACCAGGTAACCATTAGGTCGTAGTCTGGTGTCCAATAACCACAGACTGCTTAGACTATTCCACAAGACAAGAATATTCTTATATGGAAGGATATGGGGAGAAAAGGTTTCTTAGCAGGTCTGGTGGATTTGCACAGAGAGGCCTGCTGTAGAGGACGATGCCTGAAGGGGGTGTACGCATCATATCCATAAGGAAGCGGTGGTCAAATCAGTAGGGAGGAATAAATGTGTAAAGTGGGGGTGGAACCCCTTCCCTTCTTTCTTCTACTGCAGCTGCTGACTTTTAAAATAAGGACACTTACCTGTCCAGGGCGCCCGCAATGTCGGCACCCGAAGCTGATCTGTCCCTCGGCTCTCAGGTGGAGGCGCCGCCATCTTCGGTAAGGGAATTAGGAAGTGAAGTCTTGCGACTTCACAGTCTGGTTCCCTACTGCGCATGCACGACTCGCTCTGCGCGATCCCACTGGTCCCTGCTGTCTTCTGGGACCTGTGTGTCTCCCAGAAGACAACGGGGGGACGGAATAGGCACCGGACGTGGCGTAGATAGCTGCGGGTGGCTCGGCTATCTATGCCCGGAAGTGGGAGCAAAATACCTGTATTAGACAGGTATCTGCTCCCCCCTCCCCCCTGAAAGGTGCCAAATGTGACACCGGAGGGGGGGAGGATTCCGAAAAGCGGAAGTTCCATTTTTGGGTGGAACTCCGCTTTAAGGAGCTTACCAAAGAGGAACTCACTCTCAAAGGGATGCACAAAAGATACCTTTCCCATGCAAGATTACCAGACCAAGCTCTAAGCCATAAAATCATGTGCATGTGCACAGAAATTAATGACATTCTGGGGATCTGAAGAATACCATTCCTCATGGCATCCACACAGAAAAGTTTATCTGATGGAAATAGACAATTATTTTAATGAAAAGAAAATGTCTCATGACGTAAACCCACCATCATCATCATTTTTACCAGCAATGCAGATCCACCTCAACAACTATTCCTGAAACCCCCAGATTCTCAGAAATTAAGAAACCTGCTGTAACACATCCATCCAAACCTGTTGTTTGACTCCCATCAAATTACATCTACTGGTTCCCACCCCTGCAATGTAAACTCAGAATCTCCTAAATGACTTAATTGACCATATATGTACTGTACATGACCATATTTGTTCAATGACATCATAAGGACTCCCTTTCATGGGAAAGTGGACATCAGATTGATGGTGGATTTACATTGTGGGAGATTTTTTTTTTTTTAGATTAAGGGCTTTGCCAAAAATTGTGTGTGCGTGTGTGTTTATTTACTATTGACATTTATTTTTGTGAATGAGTAGCGGTACTATGTATTCATTTACATAGGAGGGGGGTCCCTTATTTTTAAAGAGTGTTTCCAAATTCTAAAAAGCCCCCACCCACAGACCCACACAACCACTGGGCCAGGGTTTTGGGGAAGAAGTCCTTATCATCAACAAGGTACCCCTCCCATGTCGAGGGCATGTGGTCTTTCATGGTTCAGAAGAGGGGGCACATGCTCATCCCTCTCTTTCCTGGTCAGTTAAGCTGCATGCTTGGATAAATGTCTGGTATTGATTTTGGGGGTGGCCTGCTTAAAATCCATACCAGGAAGGGAATTGAATTTGGGGGAGGAACCAAATGCCTTTGTTTTTTTTTCTGTTTTTCCTTGGGTCACCTTCAAAATCCATACCATACCTGAAGGGCTTGGCATTCATTTGGAGGGGGGGGGGGAAGGGGCACACCTTTTTTAACATTTGTTTACATTTGCCTGCTAGCTGACAGCTTAATATTCCTGGCGAAGATGAGTCATTGGTTGTTAGGATGCTGGCAGGTGCCAGCTCCCTAACAACTTTGAAGAGGAAGCTGGCTCATATTGTAGTAATATCACTGCTAAATGTTTAATTTCACACTGCAGCTAGAAGTTCGTTCAGCCTAACACCCATTCCATCACTCATTCCCACGGGAATCTCCATGGACTGTGTACATGTTGTTGGAATCTCCATAATATTATTTCCCCTGCTTATAGGTTTTTTTAAGCCTATAGTATTAGGCTATTTTCTTTATTGGCAAATATTCTTTAACTCTCATGGTCCAATGATATTTTTCTCTTAGGATCAAACATTTCACCCCGCAGAAGGCAACACATAGAAGCTGACAATACATACAGTACATATAATAACCTTTATGGGTTATTATTTTAATAAATTTGGCTGATTTTTAGAACTCCTTAATTTGCAAAGCCTACTAAGCTTTCCTATTTTAACCTAAATAATATATATACAACTGTAGCGCCCTGCTCCTGATGACCAGGCGCTATGTTTAAATTTAGTGGGTGTCTGAGCTGGTAGTTAGCTCAGACTCCGATGATTAAGGCTAAATCAGCCTCTGTTCCAGCTATGGCTGTGCTTGGAGGGATTTCCCATTATTTGCCTGAAGGTGGCGTTACCACCACAGGCCAATGTTGGAACACAGGCAGGCCAGAGCGTATTGGGTATTTGTCCCCGGGAACAGCCCAGTGGGAGTGGTCTCCCCGCTGGACATGCTGGGGAAGGGTACGTAAGGGGCAGACGCCATTTTTCGGGGCTCTTTTCGCCTCGTGGCCCTCCTGGCTCGAGGTATGTGATATTGAAATTTCAGCCGCGGAGCCATGTTGGCCCGAGGCTGCATCTCTGCCAAGTAGGCCCAGTCGTTCTGACTGGGGCCTGCATTATGAAGGTGATCCTGTGTTGTCTGTCCTGCAGGAGGAAGCCACTCAATGGAGGAAACCAGGGGAGGACTTGTCCTGGAGAGGACCAAGCGGAAGGCTAGTATCTTGGGGAAGGCCTGGTGACATTATTTGAGGATGCACCATAGCTTACAGTATGTTACCTTACAGTGTGCCGGGTCGGCTTAAAGGCTCTAAAACTGTAAGGCTCTAAAACTGTAAGGCTGGATATCCGGGTACTAAAATCCTGTGGCAGAGGATTATCGAATGGTTTATCTTTATCATCCTAAAGTCTGTGGCAGAGACTGATATTTCCCAATTATGTTTGTGCGTCATCCCGGCTGCTAGGCCAAGTGAGAGGGGCCTATCTGGGTGAGCAACACCCATTTGAAGGAGAGTGGTGAGTGTGACTTTTGAAGCTTAGAAGTTTCCCCAGTGATCTGCATCGTGTGCCTGAACCTTCCCCTGACCCTCCATCCCTCTACCTGTGCAAGTCTGTGTGAAATAAAACCTAACGAAAAGGATTTATAACTTGTGTGGACATTGAAGTTTCTATAGACTCTCATCCCCTAGACAATGAATGGTGAGGTAACGTGCAAGGCCCAAATCTAAACCAGCAGCTCCTACGGGGGTAGTGCTACACAACATTAATTTACTTTCTTCTTTTGTACATTATATTCAGAGCTGCAAGAATATAAATTTCATTGTATTTTTTCATATTTTTTTTTCCTAGGAAGCTTGCTCTACAGAGTAATATGCACTCTTTAATAGATGTTATGTAGCACCCTCTATTGCTAGAATAGGTGTAGGAATTTTTTCTTGACTCATGGTAGTTGTACGAGTCTGTTAATTGGGTCAGGGTTCAGATTCAGGTCAGGCCAGGCTGGAAAGATCTTAAGACCCCCCTTGGTTCTGGAAGTTTTATGGAAACTTCTGTAAGCTAGTGCATGGAGGTAAAGAGGCTGGGTCTGAATGTTGATGGGATTTTGGATCAATCCCCATGCAGGAGGCCTAGCAGGGTGGCTGATATTGATACATTGAGGAGCCTTGCCAGCGGGGGAGTTGGGTGGAAAATGGTGTGAGGAAGTGCTGCTGTGTGTGGCCTGGGAGTGGGTCCTTGAAAAGGGGGGCTTGCCTCCTGGCTGGAGGCTGGAAGAAGGAAGGAAGCTGAAAGAGGGGTCTCCACTGCCCTGCAGTGAACAGCCTTTTAGACATGAAGGAAACTAGCCCAGCGAAAGGTCTGAAAGCAGTTTCAACTACAGCTGCAAGACAAGGACAGTGTGAGTACTTCTACACCCCCAGGACCTACAGGGGAGAGGGTTGCTGGGTGCTAGGCTTGTGCAATTCGTTTCGTAACAAATCAAAATTCGTCCGAATTTAGCAATATTCGAACATTCGGAAGCATTCGAATTTCCGAACAAAGCAATTACGAATAAAACCGAATCCGAAATAAGTTATATCGCAAATAGCGAATGCCCGAATGTCTTCGGCATAATTCGTTATGAAAAAAGTTACGAATGTACGAATCCATTCGAAGCACAATAACACTCTGCTCTGCTCTCTACTTCTCCCTCAACGTGCTGAACTCCCTCTCAAAATGGTGTACAGGGGCGGAGGCTATAGCCGCATGTAAAAAACGAAAGTAAAATACAAGATTTTGAATCGTTACAAATAACCGCTATGTTTTAAAAAAAGTACAAATCCATTCGAAGCACATTAGGCATAATAGGCAGCGTCGTTGTGAGAGAGACATGGAGAATTACGAATCAACGAACCCAAAAAAAGTTACGAAAGTAGGAGTTGTGTCCAGAATCAACGAAAAACAATGTACTCTACTGAAAGTACGAATTATAAATCAACTAAAAATAAGGCTTACATTAATACGAATCATTCCAATTCAACGAAAAATGTCGCTTGCGAAAATACGAATTAGTCCGAACACGAAAAATCCCGTCTAGCAAAATTACGAACGATTACGAATCAACAGGACCGAAAAGAAACGAACCGAAACTAAACAAATTTTTCCGTTGTGCACAAGAAACTAACCGAAACTAAACAAATTTTTCCGTTGTGCACAAGTCTACTGGATGCCATACCCAACCAGTTCTCCCTGGGACAGTGCTTCAAGTCTGTTCTGGAATCCCTTCCTCTTGGATACTCTTCAAGCCCACTAGTTTCTAGCTGGGGTCTGAAGAAGTTTATTTAAAAGGGGTCCAAGTGCTCCTTACAAAGACTGTTACTGATTCGCTAGGAGACAGAAGCCACTCCAGAGGGAGTAGAAAGTCCAGGATCCATCTTTGTGTATTTTTGTACAGTAATAGGACGTTTTTTCCTCCAATTTTTGTTGGGCATCCCATATACCCCTAGACCCAGACTATAGGGGATCTCAAAAACTCAGTGGCTCCCTGTGGGGTAGTGCTACATTTACATACAAAAATTAAACAAAGAATGAAAAAAAATATGAAATTGAATAATAAATCAGTTAATAAACATGTACCAAAAAAAAAATTAAAAAATGAGTCAAAAACAGTTACGATTTCACTTTAACCAGTACAATCTATATACTAATGTTCCCAATGCCTAGAGAATAGACTTGTGCACAACGGAAAAATTAGTTCCGTTTCGGTTCGTTTCTTTCCGGTCCTGTTGATTCGTAATCATTCGTAATTTTGCTAGACGGGATTTTTCGTGTTCGGACTCATTCGTATTTTTGCAAGCGACATTTTTCGTTGAATTTTTTGTTGCTTTATAATTCGTACTTTCGGTAGAGTACGTTGTTTTTCGTTGATTCTGGACACAACTCCTACTTTCGTAACTTTTTTTGGGTTCGTACTTTCGGTAGAGTACGTTGTTTTTCGTTGATTCTGGACACAACTCCTACTTTCGTAACTTTTTTTGGGTTCGTTGATTCGTAATTTTCCGTGTCTCTCTCACAACGACGCTGCCTATTATGCCTAATGTGCTTCGAATGGATTTGTACTTTTCTAAATACATTGCGGTTATTTGTAACGATTCGAAATCTCGTATTTTACTTTCGTTTTTTACATGCGGCTATAGCCTCCGCCCCTGTACACCATTTTGAGAGGGTTCAGCACGGTGAGGGAGAAGCAGAGAGCAGAGCAGAGTGAGTGTTATTGTGCTTCGTATGGATTCGTACATTCGTAACTTTTTCATAACGAATTATGCCGAAGACATTCGGGCATTCGCTATTTGCGGTATAATTTATTTCGGATTCGGTCTTATTCGTAATTGCTTTGTTCGGAAATTCGAATGCTTCCGAATGTCCGAAAGTTGCTAAATTCGGACGAATTTCAATTCGTTACGAAACGAATTGCACAAGCCTACTAGAGAACATTAACACACGTTTAATATCCAAGGCACACCTACTCTGCACAGTTTCTAACAGCTCCAGTCTCCTCTCCAAGCTCCAGCTGTCGCAGAATTTCTTTCTGTCCACTTTTTGTGCGCACAGAAAAAAAATCTAGTTTTTGTATGTACATTTTTTAAAAGGCATTTCTTGAAAAATGTACATTGTGTCCATCTGCTAGCTGTATATATATAATGAGTTGTTTAGTGAAGTCCATGTCAGATGGAACTGTTTTCAAGTGCCTGGTTAGAAGGCAGAAAGCAAAACAAAAGTCCAAAAACAAAATTTCTCACATAATGGTTATTCATCGGCAAAATACAAATGAAAATGCAAGCCCCACCTGCCTACTATTCATCAGGTCCTTCAGACCACCAGCTCTTCTATACACACAGCGTTGAGCTTCTTGGACACACACAGCCTTGAACTCATTAAAGTAGAACTATATGCAAAACATTTCTTTTTTTAATTTTCAATAGAGCAAATGAGGGTTATAACCCCTGCCAGATTTTTTTTTCCTTCTGTGTCACATTGTGGAGATTTTCCTTCACGTCTTGTCTCATAGCCAAAAGGGAAGTGAGAGGAAATCCCTGAAAATTAAGGAAATTCCTTGGGGACCCCCCGGGTCACCAGAACGAGTGTCCCCCAATCCCCATTGGAAGATTTCCTCTCTAATACTTTTCTGGGGACAACCCAACATTTGGGATTTTCTTGTACTTTAATGATAATGGTAAACAGGACAAATAGAGAGGGTGAATTTCCCTAATGGGGGCACAGACAGCAATAACAACTGACAGGGGTTCTAATCCCTCTCAACTCGCACCACATTCCTGTTCAAATCACATGTGATTCTTTGCAATGCAATTTGCACCAATTAATTTTGTATTGATGCAAATCACACCACATAGTATTGGTATCGATGCATCCCTGCTTTAAATTGTTTGTCCCATCCATGTAAACCAATACATCTGGAAGACAGCTTTTCCTTTTGAAAAACATCAGATTAATGGCTGGATTACTAGATAAAAATAGAAGAAAGAAAGTCTAAAAAACAAAACTTTAGATCTTTAGTGAGACCACATTTAGAATACGGTGTCCAGTTCTGGAGACCTCACTTACAAAAATATTTTGATAAGATAGAACGAGTTCAGAAACAAAAATGGTGAAAGGTTTGGGGGATAAAACATATTGAGAGCGACTTCAGGAACTTAATGTGTACAGCAGTGGCGGCCCGTCCCCCTCTATCCATGTCCGCCACTCCCTCATTAATGCTCTATGATCCCTGGCCCCTAACCCCTATTCATGCATCCGGCCCCTTTCAGAATGCCGGGCAAATGAATCGCAGAGGCGGGGGTGTTTTTTTTTTAAGCACCTGATTAGTCTCTAATAGGCTTCAAAATAGGGTGGGCTCGTGGCGCAGAGCATTGAGCATCATGGGGCCCCCAATTTTAGGGCAGCGTGGGCTCAAGGACCAGCTAATTTGGGGAAAGTGCAGGGGACCCCCATGCAGCTGGGGCCTCTGGGAAGTGCCCAGGTGTGCCCACTCATTAAGACAGCCCTGGCCGTCCCTCTCTATCCACGGCTGCCACATCCTCATTAATGCTCTATGATCCCTGGCCGCTACCCCCTATTCATGCATCCGCCCCCTTTCAGGATGCCAGGCGAATTAATTACAGTGGCGGTGGTGTTTTTTTTTAAGCACCTGATTAGAGCCAGAGTCTCTAATAGGCTTCAAAATAGGGTGGGCTCGTGGCGCAGAGCATTGCGCCAGGAGCCCACCCAGGTGTTACAACAGCAAATGAATATTCGCTGTTGCAACACTGATACTCCTCCTGGCCAATTGTGAAGCAGGTCTGATACCGTCACCTGATTAGCTGAAAGGACAGGTGATCCTATTGGACACCTAGCAGGAGGGGAGGAGATGCACGGCGGATGCGAGGAGGAGAAGACACAGGAGCCGCTGCCCGCCGAAGCCTGATGTCCGCCGATGCCCCGATCCCACCACTGCCCGATCCCCGGCGCTGCCCGATGTGCCCACTGCTTAGATGGGGTAAGTGCCGGAAGACAGCAAGGGGGGGGGGGTTTGAGGTGCTTCGGGGGGGTGGTTGTTTGCCACCCCCCAAACAAAAAAACACCAGCCGCCACTGATGTACAGTCTGGAGGAAAGATGGGAAAAGGGAGACATGATTGAAACCTTTAAATACAGCAAGGGGGTGAATAAGGTTCAGGAAGGCGGTCTTTTCAATATGAAACCAAAATCAAGAACACAGAGACATGACCTCTAACTAACTGGAGGAAAGATCAAAACTAGTCTTAGAAAGTATTATTTTACTGAAAGGGTAATTGATGATTGGAATAATCTTCCAGCAGAGGTAGCGAGGAAGTCAACAGTAAATGGCTTCAAACATGCTTGGGATAAACATAAATCTATAGTCAGACAACGAGGTTAATGAAAAAGAAAAATGGGCAGACTCGATGGACTACTCAGTCTTTTTCTGCCATCACTTTTCTATGTTTCTATGATAAAACAAATGCAGCCGTCACATCTAAGAATTGGTAAGCTGCTATATAATAAATGTTTGCTGTTGGGTTTAATACCACGTCAGTCATACATACTGCTGTAAAATTAAAATTGGTGTGGGTATCTGCACATCATGAAGCAGTTAAGGCAAGGTAGGAAAAAAAAAAAAAGGTTATCACACTGGAAAACGGCATAAAATCTGCTCCACCAATTGTACCAAACACTGGCTAAACTAGCCTGTTTTTCACCCTCCCAATCACCAGCTTGCTGGAGGAAATGAATATCCACGTCTGGTGGTCCTGCCCCAAACTCTTCCCTTCATGGCAATTTGTTAAAACCCTCTTCACCAATCACCAACCTTACTGGCAACTCAAATATCACACCCCAAATTTGTTTGTTTTTTCGTTTTCGTTTTAATTGTTTTTTTTTTTTGCTTTTTTAAAAATTCGGAAATTCAAAAATTCGGAAATTTGGAAATTCGGAAATCCGAAAATTTAAAAATTCCGGAATTCGGAAATTTTGGAATTAACTAATTTGTCAAAATTTGTTGAAAAACAAATTCGGAACGAAACGAATTGCACATGTCTACCAACTGGCTCTCCTAGGCCTGGGGTTGGAAGCTTGGGACATTCAATACCATGTCATCCTCACCCACATCCTAATCGCAGCTAAACTTTCGATATCAAGAAACTGGAAAAGCGACTCTTTACCCTCTCCTCAACTCATTCTTCAGACCCTTCATCAACACCTACAATTGGAGCTCATGTTTGCCAAAGCAAACCTAAACCTACCTAAATTCAAAAAGGACTGGGCTCCCTGGCTCAAGTACAATCAACAGGATATTATTACCTTCTTACTCTACTAACTTCATACCATCTTATCAGGGCCATCTTTAATGTTGATTGGACCCTGGGCAAAATTTTTCTTGGCCATGCAATTTTGCTCTCCACCTGCTCTGAGACATACGATAAATATCAGCTAGACTTAAAATCAGTTTACTGCATCAGATCAGGCAGTGATTGTGATTGGTTGCCAGTGGTTACAGCATAACATTACCACTTACTGTCTCGTTGCTAGAGGTTACAGCACACATTACGGCTCACTGATTAGTTGCTAGAGGTTATAGCACATGATTTCTTCTTGTTGATTGGTTGCTAGAGATTACTGTACAGTAATACTGCTCACTGATTGGTTGCTAGAGGTTACAGCACATCATCTCTTCACTGCAGAGGGGCATGATATACATATGAATGCCGCCTTTATTTACATATGAATACAGCCACCCTCAGCTATTTACATATGAATACTGTCGCTATTTACATATGAATGCTCCCGTTATTTACATATGAATGACGGTTATTTACATGTAAACACAGGGTCTGCAGATGAGTCATCTGTACACAACAATAGGGCAGAGCTGGGCGGCATTAGTAGCAGCACTTCACACAGAGATATCAGGACACAGCAAAGGACTAAATCTTCAAGGGACAATGGAATTTAAACTGAAATAGTTGGCAAGTATGAGGCATCTGCTTTGGGCCCCACAACAATGACAGGGCCCAGGGCAGCTGCCCCTTTTGCCCTGCCTTGAAGACAGCCCTGCATCTTATTAACACGGATTACTCCACATTCCTACGCTTGTCTTATATATCATCCTCACCTGTACCAACGCGACCCACTTTCATCTCCTAGTACCATTACCTCCTCCCCATCTGGAATGGACTTACAATTGGCTACACGTAGATCTATGGAACTTTTATTCAATGAGGCATATTGGACTTCATGTCATCATTGTTCACTTTCTTATGTAACACAATGATACAGCTCTATAACTATACTGTATACTTTGAAATTCTTCAATAAAAATGTTCTAAGTTAAAATAAATAAATAAATACATAAAAAGATAATAAGCTATACATAAAGAAACAATATTGATAATCACTGGGAGCCCATACACAATTTTGAATGTACCCTCTAATAATATATAACCAAGAGATTCTTTGCATTTTTATGCATCTTATACTCAGACACTTAATTATTCACTGAAAGGGTACGTGAGCAAGCATAAGTAACCATTTCTTGCTTTAGGAGAGAACGCTCAAGGTTTTAAGCGATCGCCCAGCCTTGCTGCAAGACTTCTACACTTCAATTCCAGTTATTGTCAAAGCATCATAATGGTCATGCAAGCGACAAAGAAAGGAAAAAAAATATAAAAAAAGAGAAAATAAGTCACACAAATACAAATTTTATTTTGAAGATTAGATTCAAATACAAGGCGAGCCTCTGGCAGCCCAGCAATTGGTAAGTGAAATCTCAAGAGCTGTTTGTGTCGGAATATAGAATGGACTTGAGCACATCAATACTAGATATGGTCAGGGCCTCGGGCTATGATTAAATATTGATGATTCTCCGAAATGTGTGACAGGACAAAAAACTATACCTACATTTTATTCAAACCAACTGGCAAATACAAGAGAGTTTGACCTTTTGCAAAGAAGCGGAGCCTAGACATGTATATGAGATTTTAATGATCTCTTCAGAGCTGTGTTAAAATATAATATTTTTCATAGGAGAATATATTAATTAAACATTTTTTTCTGGGTTATAATGGGGGAAATGAGTGCCTGCTGTGAGTAGGGAGATTAAACTAAATTAGAGTTATTAGCCTAACTTTTAAAAAAATAATTAGACTTTTTTAGGCGTACTCTTGTCAAGGGCCTATAAAACATGTGCATTTGCATTCACAAAAAATACAGTCAGATTCGGCACGGACAAACAGATTCATCAACCTGAAAATGAAAATAAAAGCAGAAAAATAAATGTTTTAAAAATTTACAGTGACTTTCAGAGGTGGTAAGCTTGCTGCCCTCTGAAAAGCGATCCACAGAAGGTTGCTTTTCAGAAGGTGATATAGCAGTGGCTGACAATTGTTCGGGAGGCACTACTTCTTCCTGCTGATGCCTGCTGTTTGGGGTTTTTCTATTTAATTTTTTTTTTATTGCTGAATAGCAATTTTTTGCTGTGGGACCGCACTGCAGCTGTGAGCCAAAAATTTGGTGCAGCCCCATTGATCCCAATGAACACGTTTGAAAGGCAGTGCTGCCTGTCAGATTCTGCATCCCAAGTTAAAAATGCAACAATCGTTAAGGTGGTTGTAAAGGCAGAAGGTTTTTTTTGGATCTTAATGCATTCTATGCGTTAAGATAAAAAAAACGTTCTGTGTGCAGCAGCTCCCCTAATACTTAACTGAGCCCCATCTCGATCCAGCAATGTTGCACGAGATACTCGGCTGCCCGAGTCCAGTAATAGTTATTAAGGTAATGAATTTGTGAGACTATTTAAGCTTTGGTTAATGGATGGCTCCCCACCTGCTGAAGAAGCCCTTGAGAAGGGTGTAATGCATATAGGTGGGAGGAGCCGTTACCCATGATGTCACTATTCACCTTAGTATCAGCTTGGTGAACTGAATACATGCTTGTTTTACACATATTTATGTGAGTGTTTTTAATCCCTTAATCCAATTTTTTTATAAATTTGTAGCAGAGAGCACTGTGGTTTCTCCATTTCTATTTTTTGGTATGATTTACGTTTGATTGAGATTCAAGAAGTGGAGTAGCATGATTCAGGGATACCAATTGAGGAGTGTTCCAGTACCATCCTGGGTGTCATCCATTGAGGCCTTTGTGACTCTGTGGTGGGGGTCATGCCTTGGAGGTAAGCAGACATTTTATCCGGAGGTGGAGGGCACCGAACACATTGGATGTTTTTTAAACACTGTCACATTGATAAGCACACTACGGTGGAATCCTGATATTGGGGACTGTTACACTGCATCAATTATTTCAGCTATGGGATTATGTTTATTTGTGATTACGCTGCACTTATATTTTGTACTTCTCCCTCCTGATTGGCTGAGAAACAGCAGCAAGCATCATTGGCTCCTGCTGCTGTCAATCAAAGTCAGTGAAACAATAAGGAGAGAAAGCGGGGCGCGGCTCCGTGTCTGAATGGACACACAGGGCAGCAACTCGGCATGGGTGCCTCCATAGAAATATGCTTGCTGTGGGGGCACTCAGCAAGAGGGAGGGGCCTGGAGCACTGGCATGGGACCCAAGAAGAGGAGGATCGAGCTGCTCTGTGCAAAACTAGCGATAAAAACCTGATCACAAAAATAATAAGTGGAGTCCAGAGATCCATCCTCTGGTCTTATGTGGCATCCTCACAGCGCTGAAGTACCAGGAAGCAATGATTGATAGGGGGAGAGGGGTTTGTTGGGACTTTAATGAGGTAATGGGTCAGATTACCTCCATCCCTAAAATCGTATAATATAAAAAAAGGGAGGAGAGCGGGACTTTGTATGAAGCATGTGTGGGAAAGATTCGGGTAGGTAGGGGGAAATGAACATATCTGAAATACATTGTAATATTAATAATTTAATACTTTCAAATAATGCACCGTACATGACTAAATTGCATTATTAAAGAAATCAATATACATATTTCACAGACTTTGTTGAAAAGAAAAATAATAATCCAAGGACCCGGATATACAGACAGAGAATACAATATAATAAACTGCAGTGATACATATTTTTGAAGCATGAAGCTGGTGGCTCTACGCCTTTCACGACTTTGGTCGCTCATCAGGAGCACGCATGCATTGTATTTCTGTAAATACATAAACACATTTGGGGTTGATCCAGGGCATTGGACAAACAGGGGACCATGAACCAGTCAGAGTCCCAGATGGTACTCACCAGGTAGCCATATGTTGCCGGTGTGGAGGTTAGGCCCAACTAGGCACCCAAAGGGCCGGGGTAGCACCCTCCAGGGGCTGTGGCAGGGTAATACGAGACAACCGGACCCCACACAGGACGCACCCCGGTCGGACAAGCATCAGACAGGGAGTGATGTTTGAACAGTGGTCAGTGAGTGCTGGTAGCTGTGAAAATGAAAGACATGAGGAGTGATGCTTAAATGAAAGTGATGGAGAAGGGGGATATATGTGTGCAAGGGGAAAAAAACAAAAAACTAAGGCAATCAAATAAAACCATATTTTTATGTATTTATTTAATTGCCTTGGTTTTTTGTTTTTTCCCCCTGTCTGATGCTTGTCCAACCGGGGTGCGTCCTGTGTGGGGGCCGGTTGTCTCGTATTACCCTGCCACAGCCCCTGGAGGGTGCTACCCCGGTCCCTTTGGGTGCCTAGTTGGGCCTAACCTCCACACCGGCAACATATGGCTACCTGGTGAGTACCATCTGGGACTCTGACTGGTTCATGGTCCCCTGTTTGTCCAATGCCCTGGATCAACCCCAAATGTGTTTATGTCTTTACAGAAATACAATGAATGCGTGCTCCTGATGAGCGACCAAAGTCGTGAAACGTGTAGAGCCACCAGCTTCATGCTTCAAAAATATGTATCACTGAAGTTTATTATATTGTATTCTCTGTCTGTATATCCGGGTCCTTGGTTTATTATTTTTCTTTTCAACAAAGTCTGTTAAATATGTATATTGATTTCTTTATTAATGCAATTTAGTCATGTACGGTGCATTATTTGAAAGTATTAAATTAGTAATTTTACAATGTATTTCAGATATGTTCATTTCCCCATACCTACCCGAATCTTTCCCGCACATGCTTCATACAAAGTCCCGCTCTCCCCCCTTTTTTATATTATACCAAGAACCAATGTTTCAGAGCCTGTTTGACCCACTGCCGTATGGTATGTGTGTCCATCTCATCTGGTAAGAGTACCCAACTTTTTCCATCTGATAATTCCTTGAAGTGACTGCAGACAATTGAATGGTTCACCTTTGATTGAATGTCAATATTACATCTGGAAACAGATTTCATTCTGGACTTTGGTGTCTTATTGTTTGTGAATTTACACCGTGCCTTCATTTTGTTTTTCAGTTTTTTGTATTAATTCCATTTATTATTATTCTTTCACACATTTTACATGTATGTGTTACAGTAGGTTTCTACTCACTGTATCTTCATTCATTATCACTGAGAGTGAGTTATTTATTACTCTTCTTTTGCTATTGTTTTTTCCCCCATGCACAGATGTTTTCATGCATTTGTTTTCACTATTTAGCGCTACACTAATTTTCGTAGAGTAACAACCAGCAACTGGTTAAGGCCCAGGGCTGTGTCTTAGAACAATGCATCAAAGTATCAATGTGGTGTGCCCTACTTATTTAACCTGTTTCATAACCAGGGTGTCATGGTCATGGGTTAGGCTCAAAGACCAGTAGCTTTAGCAGTAGAGAGGCACCCCCCGACCCGCTGGATAAGTGTAGCAGCACTTCATTTTGGCGGATAATGCGGGCTCATCCAAGTTGAGAAGTCTAAGCACTAACCGATGTTCACCAAAGCTCCTAAAGGTGGAGGTGGGTTTTAGTACTAGGTCACGGTCCTCAGGATTAGTCCACCATAAGCTGAGTAAGTTATGGTCCAATATAAAATATAGCAGGTAGGGATCAAGCAGAAGCATAGTAGGTAAACAAGCCAAAGGTCGGTAGCAAGTGGTTGCAGGTTGGGATTGAGCAGAACCGTAGTTGAGGAACAAGCCAAGGTTTCGGTAATGCTTTGTATCGGATATATGGAGGGCAGCAGGAGTGACAGAGGCAAGATCTTGGCTGGAGAGAGCAGAATAATCTGGCAAACATGAAGTGCAAATAGCTCAAATAAATAGTTAATGAGAGGAGAAAAAGAGTTTAAGAGAAACGAGGTTCAAGGTAAGATCATTCAAGGAATTGTCCAGGGAGCTGAACAGCATTCCAGGTGGCTCAGCAAGAAGAGACATTGCCAAACACAGCAGAGGTTGCAGGTTTAGACCCAGATCCTGACACAGGGGTATGGCCAAAGATTTTAAAACTTTTAACGTTATTACATTATGCAATCACAAAAAATCCTGAATGGATAAAGTGGTTAGTCAGTCAGAGGAACCAGACTTTGAGACTCTCTGTAAGGTACCTGTGATAGGTAGTGTCCGAAGTGGAACTTGTGTGCTGAGGATTCAGGCGAAAACGTAGTCAGGCAGATTAGGTTGGCAACAGATCAGGCAAAATGGTACACGATCGAAATCCAGAGAGTGGTCAGGCAGGCAAAGGTCATACACGAGCTGGCAGTGAAGTACAAAATCAGCAGGCTGGAGAGTAGTCAGGAATTCAGGCAGAAGTTCAACACGAAAATCAGGATCAAAAAGCAGTCACAACACCCAGGGAGCTATTCCACACAAACGGGCGCTGAGAGATAGCATCACTTCCTTTTTAAGGGCTGCTTTGATTGAAAATTGTCCACAGCTGGCAGCAGGTGGGGCTAGTGAGTCCAAGGTAATGTTTAACACTGAGAGGACATTTCCAAAAGTCCAGATCTGCTCAGTAGCGCAACAGGTAAGGCTGCAGCTTTGGGACCAGGAAGATCCCGGTTCAAATACACCCAGGTACATGACAGGGCCCCCTCCCCAGTGGACCCCTCCGGGGGCCTAGCGGGGCTTAGTGGGAAAGGAGGCATGGAAGTCTCGAATAAGAGAAGGGGCATGCAGATCTTTGGCTGGAACCCAGGAACGGTCTGTGACAGGATATCCCTTCCAATGAACGAGATACCGAAGGCCACGACCCTGTCTTCTAGAATCAAGAATCTTGGAGACTTCAAACTCATTTTGTCCATCAACAAGAACAGGAGGAGGCAGCTGTTGCGTTCTGGAGTAGCGATTGAAAATTGCTTTTTTGAGGAGGGAAACGTGGAACACAGGATGAATTCGGAGAGAGGAGGGTAATTTCAACCGATAGGAGACTGGCCCGACTCGAGCAATAATTCTGTAAGGACCAATGAATCGAGGGCCCAATTTGGTAGAAGGTTGTTTCAGTCTCACATATTTGGTTGATAGCCAAACTCTGTCCCCCACCACATATGGAGGTATATGGCGTCTTCGTTTGTTGGAAAAAAGTGCATACTTGCCTGCTGACTTCCGTAGTAATAAGCAAATCTTTTTCCAATGTAGCAGAATATTTTTAACCCGCTGATCTGCTGCTGGTACACCAGAAGAAGGCTGAAGTAGGGGAAAAGTCTGAGGGTGATAGCCTAGGGCTGCGTAGAATGGTGTGGTATGAAGAGCACTGTGCCAATGGGAATTAATGGCGAACTCAGCTAAAGGCAAATACTCAGACCAGTTGGAGTGTAAGGCATTGACATAATGTCGAAGATAGGTTTCTAGGGTCTGGTTCATGCGTTCGGTTTGACCATCTGTTTGAGGGTGATGTGAGGTAGAGAGTGAAAGCGTTACTCCCAGTTTCTTGCAGAACGCTCTCCAGAATCGGGAAACAAACTGGGATCCGCGGTCTGAGACGACATTGGTAGGTATGCCATGATATCTCACAATATGGGAAAGGAAGAGAGTAGACAGTGCTTCCGCTGTAGGTAATCCCGGGAGCGGCACAAAATGAGACATTTTTGAAAAGCGATCCACTATGACCCATATAGCAGTCATGCCCTCGGACTTGGGTAAGTCTGTAATGAAGTCCATAGTCAAATGGGTCCAAGGCTGACGAGGTGCTGAAAGTGGTTGTAACAGTCCAGTAGGCAATGTACGGGGTACTTTATTAGCAGCACAAGTTGGGCAGGCAGCCACATAGTCAGTAACATACCTTTTCATATGAGGCCACCAGACATGACGCTGCAAGGTCTTAAGAGTGATGGTGACACCAGGATGACCAGATAAAACACCATCATGTGCCCAGAGGAGTACAGGTTTTCTGAGGCTAGGGGCTACGAACAGGCGACCTGGTGGTATCTTCAAGCCTTGGGGAACACAATTCTGGGTTTCTTTTAACTGTTGGGAAAGAGCCGTAGAGATCTGTGCGACAATTTTGTGAGGTGGGATTATATACTGCTCGGTAGGTTGGTCTTCTTCAGAGGTAGCAAACTGTCTGGAAAGAGCATTGGCTTTCTTGTTTTTATGCCCAGGAACATAAGAAAGAACAAAATTAAAACGGGAGAAAAACAGAGCCCATCGAGCCTGACGTGAGTTCAAACGTCTTGCAGTCTGAAGGTACAGTAGGTTTTTATGGTCAGTGAGGATAGAAAAAGGTTTGGGAGCCCCTTCCAGAAGATGTCGCCATTCAGACAATGCCAATTTGATGGCCAGTAGTTCTCGATTCCCAACATCGTAATTCATCTCTGCTGGAGAAAACTTTCTAGAAAAAAATGCTACTGGATGGATTCTACCAGACTTAGGCTGTCTCTGGGAGAGCACGGCACCTGCTCCTACCTCAGAGGCATCAACCTCAACTATGTACTGGAGATCGGGATTTGGATGCTGAAGAATTGGAGCTTTGCTGAACATGTCTTTTAATTGCTGGAAAGCCAATTCTGCTTCTGAGGACCATACCTTGCAATTTGTACCTTTCTTAGTCATAGCAGTAAGGGGGGCCGCAATGGAGGCAAAACCTTTGATGAAGCGTCTGTAGTAATTTGCGAACCCTAGAAAGCTTTGGAGCCCTCTTAAAGTGGTCGGTTGGGGCCATTGCAAGACAGCGGAAAGTTTTTGAGGGTCCATTTGGAAACCGGCAGCACTTATAATGTATCCAAGGAAAGGAATACGGCTTTGATGGAAACTGCATTTCTCAATCTTCGCGTAAAGATGGTTTTCTCTCAGTCATTGCAATACCTGCTTTACATGCGAGATGTGCTCTAGATGAGTCTTGGAAAAGATTAAAATGTCGTCCAAGTAGATGATCACAAAACTGTTGCTGAAATCATGAAAAATTTCATTCATGAAACGTTGGAAGACAGCAGGGGCGTTACACAACCCAAATGGCATAACCAGATATTCAAAATGTCCATTACGAGTGTTGAATGCTGTCTTCCACTCGTCCCCGTCTTTAATTCGAATTAGATTATAAGCCCCTCGTAGGTCTAGCTTGGAGAAGATAACAGCCCCCTTAAGTACATCAAACAGTTCAAGAATGAGAGGCAAAGGGTAGGAGTCTTTTACAGTGATTTGATTTAACCCTCGATAGTCTATGCATGGTCGAAGACCCCCATTTTTTTTTTCAACAAAGAAAAAACCTGCCCCTACTGGAGAAGAAGAGGGTCGGATAAAACCTCTTTCCAAGTTGTCTTTTACGTATTCCTCCATGGATTTTTGTTCAGGCAAAGACAGGGGATAGGTCCTTCCTTTGGGAAGAGGTGCTCCAGGAATCAATTTAATTGCACAGTCAAAAGAACGATGTGGAGGTAAAACCTCTGCCTTTTGCTTGCAAAATACGTCTGCAAACGCATGGTATTCATGAGGCAAGGTAGGTGGGACGGCCACGGAAGCCAACATACAAGCAGGAAGTCTTTTGGGTTGAGACAAACAGTTTGAATGACAGAACGACCCCCAAGAGGTTAGTTCTCCATTTTCCCAATCAAAAGAAGGGTTATGTTGTTGTAACCATGGGTAACCAAGGATAACAGGCAGAAGTGGAGAATCAATAAGAGACAAGACAACTTCCTCTTTGTGGAGTACGCCTACCTGAAGGGTGATTGTTATAGTCTCAAATTTTACAATGCCATCTCCCAAGGGTTGTCCATTCATGGTGGTAATGTTCAGGGGTCTAGATTTTGGAACAAATGGGATATTATTTTTTTTAGCAAAAGTGTAGTCCAAGAATATGCCAGCAGCTCCAGAATCCACAAAAGCCTCACAGGAGACAAGTTTAGAGGGTAAATGGATAATTGCAGGAATGGTAATCTTGGTCTTGGAGGATATACCTGTAAGGTCTAAGCCAGCTCCTCCAACACTGGTTAGACCCTGCCTTTTACTGGACGGGAAGGGCAGACAGATAATAAATGTCCTTTAAGTCCACAGTATAGGCATAGGCCCAATGCACACCTCCTTTGTTTCTCAGACTCAGTTAGGTGGAGACGGCTTGCATCCATGGGTTCCACAGGTGTCTGGGGTTCAACTGAGATTTCAGGTTCTGGCTGAGGTGGTGCTTGGAAGTTAGGGGCCAAACGGTAGACTGGCCGAGGAAACTTGCGAGTTCTAAGTCTCTCTTGGCACCTTTCATGATACCGGACATCCAGACGAACACAGAGCTCTATGAATTTCTCTAGGTCTTCTGGGGAATCCTTATAGACTAATTCGTCTTTGATGCGATCTGCAAGACCTTTTCGGAAGGCTGCACGTAATGCCCTTGAGTCCCAAGTAGTCTCAGCAGCAAGGGTACGAAACTCAATAGCATATTGTGCCACAGACCTGGTGCCTTGTTGCATGTCCAAGAGTGAGTACTCAGCTGCAGAAGCTCTATCTGGCTTGTCAAATACAGTCTGGAGAGAAGCCAGAAATCTGTCAGCGTCTTGCAGCACAGGATCATTGCGTTCCAGATAAGGAGAGACCCAGGCCAGGGCCTTCCCCTTTAACAAGGAAATTACAAAAGTCACTTTGGCAGAAGAAGTGCTAAAGGTCCCAGGGTTGTTGCGGAAATGCAAACGGCAAACATTTAAAAAGCCTCTGCAGTCCTCAGTATCACCACCAAATTTGTCAGGCATAGGAAGTTTGGGTGGTACAGAAGAGGTGGGTTGGATCGTAGCAGGAGTAGGATCCAGAGTCTGGACCGTTGCAGAGGAAGCAGACAAACAAGATTTAAGCATAGTACAAAGTTCATCTAACTTGGCGTCCAGGGAAGAAAGATGCTGTTCATGAGCTCCAATCAATTGTCCCTGACGTGAAATCGCCTTAACAATCTCAGCAGGGTCCACTGTCATTGTGGCCCGTTTGTAATGTAAGGTACCTGTGATAGGTAGTGTCCGAAGTGGAACTTGTGTGCTGAGGATTCAGGCGAAAACGTAGTCAGGCAGATTAGGTTGGCAACAGATCAGGCAAAATGGTACACGATCGAAATCCAGAGAGTGGTCAGGCAGGCAAAGGTCATACACGAGCTGGCAGTGAAGTACAAAATCAGCAGGCTGGAGAGTAGTCAGGAATTCAGGCAGAAGTTCAACACGAAAATCAGGATCAAAAAGCAGTCACAACACCCAGGGAGCTATTCCACACAAACGGGCGCTGAGAGATAGCATCACTTCCTTTTTAAGGGCTGCTTTGATTGAAAATTGTCCACAGCTGGCAGCAGGTGGGGCTAGTGAGTCCAAGGTAATGTTTAACACTGAGAGGACATTTCCAAAAGCCCAGATCTGCTCAGTAGCGCAACAGGTAAGGCTGCAGCTTTGGGACCAGGAAGATCCCGGTTCAAATACACCCAGGTACATGACACTCTCCCAAGATTCTCATACGTACTTTACTACTTCCAATACCACCTCTATGCTGACGACACCCAGATCTATCTCTCCACTCCTGAACTCGCTCCATTGATCTCCTCACCGATCTCAAACTTACTGAATGACATATCGGTATGGATGTCACACCACTTCCTCAAACTCAATCTTTCTAAAACTGAGCTTGTTATATTTCCTCCTTCACGCCCCCCCTGCCATGACTTTACCAATAATATCAACAACAAAACCATTGGTCCCTCCACACATGCCAGGGTGCTGGGTGTAATCCTTGACTCTGACCTCTCCTTCAGCCCCCACATCCAATCACTGACTAAATCCTGCTGCCTTAACCTCTGCAACATCTCCAGAATTCGACCCTTCCTGACTAATAATACCACAAATCAACGTATTCACTCCTTGATTATTTCCCACCTTGACTACTGCAACTCTCTCCTTAATGGCCTACCCTTATGCAGGCTCCTCCCCCCTGCAGTCTATTATGAATTCTGCTGCTAGTCTAATACACCTCACTAACCGATCCGTGACTGCTGCTCCTCTCTGCCAATCCCTTCACTGGCTTCCCCTATCCCACCGTGTAAAATTCAAAATGCTAAGCACAACATACAAGGCGATTAACAACATCGCCCCCATCTACATCACCCACCTCATCTGCAGATATCGCACAAATCGTCCCCTCCGCTCCTCCCAGGACCTCCTGCTCTCTAGATCCCTTGTTACCTCCTCCCATGCTCACCTTCAGGACTTCTCCAGAGCCTCTCCCATCCTCTGGAACTCCCTGCCCCGTTATGTCTGATCAGCCCCTACCCTGTCCACCTTTAGAAGATCCCTGAAAACTCATTTATTTAGGGAAGCCTATCCCACACCCACCTAACAACTCTCCCAGAGCCACCCCCCATCAAATCATTCTTTGCAGCTATTACCTTTTGTACCACCCCCCTCCCTTTAGAATGTAAGCTCTATGAGCAGTATCATCTGTATTGTACTGTAATCATCCTGTCCCCCCTCTACATTGTAAAGTGCTGCATAAACTGTTAGCGCTATATAAATTGTGTATTATAATAATAATAATAATAATAATACTGTGTTGATGGTCCATGGGATTTAAGCATTATGGAGTAGAGAAGACATGATCTTTGCTTCTAGGCTATTGGATAAAAAAGGGCCCAGCACGGAATGGGGGATACCCAAAGACCCTTTACCTTATTTGTTAACTCATTTTAAAAACATTGCAAAGTAGTTGGGATGGGGTAGGAGTATTATAGTTATCTTATGTTCTATATAGTGATGAGTGTTTTTGTTTTTTTGTTTTGTTTTTTTTTCTTTATAGCTGAATTCCAGGCAGATATAAAAAAAAACACATGGTAGATCATAGGCGTGCGCACAGGGTGTCACCCTGTGCATCACAGATTCCCCTACTTCTCTGGCTTCCCCCTCCCCCCCACAGCGTTTCCGGCTTCCCTCCTCTCCCGCCAGCTGTTGCTGAGAAGAGGTATTAGGATGAGTGGGGGAAGGGGGCGGTGAATGTGTAATTTACCGGTCCCTTCCCTTTGTGAATGAACACCGTGAGTGATCGTAGTGTATGTTTGAGCTTTGGGGTGCACACCCTAATGCAATAGGCTGCACACACCTATGTGGTAGATATTAATTCAAATTAATAAAAATTGTATTTTATATATTGTGAGGGTGCGACTTTGTGCGACCTTCAAGAGGGTTGGTTTATGCCAGATTTGGTAAAGAAAGACACGCTGATGGAACAGCTGTGTCTTGGGCTATTTAGTTCAGAGGTGATTATGGAACAGGGCTCCACCCAACAGAGAGGAAGTCTGTGTGCATGAGAGCCAGGTGGGCTCTCTTCCTCTGAAGTGGAGTCAGAGATGATTATGGAACAGGGCTCCACCCAATAGAGAGGAAGTCTGTGTGCCTGAGAGCCGAGTGGGCTCTCATCCTCTGAAGTGGAGTCAAAGGCGGTGCATGTCTGCAAGAGGCAGACACCGTTAGTGATACAGCAACAAAGGTGCTGACCAGGAGAAGCTAGGAGAAAGCTGAAACTCTTGGACACTGTGTGGGTCTGAGGAACAGACCGTCAGGCCTAGGCTAAAGGCCTGGATCGATAGAAGGTAAAGCTACGAGGCTACTGTTAGTATGAACGATACAGGAATGGTGGAACCCCCCTGTGAATACTACAGACGTGTTTGTGAACTGTTGCGCTTTTAAATAAAAATGGGCTACCATGCCCTTAAACAGAGTTGCTGACTGGCTTGCATCACTGAAAAACGCATCTACTACGAGAGCTAACAACCCCCAATCTTACAAGTGGTGGAGAATGCGGGCAGTTTTTGGAAGAGTTCCAGATCCTCGCATACCAAAAACAGTGAGTAAAAAGAAACTGTGTGTTTAACAGCAATACTGTGATGAACAGCCTATCTGAAGGAAAAGTTAAAGTTTTCAGCGGTGAACTGCTGCTAGCTGTGTGTGGCAGCCAGGTGAACTGCATTGCACAGGAGTTCAATTAATGGACTGTGTTGTATACAGGTGATGTGCCTGTGGAAGAGAGCTCAAGCAGAGAGTGAAGTCTGCATGTGAAAGTGTGCTGTTTTCAAGTCTTGGAGACAGTACTTTAAAATTTTCCCTGTGTGAAAAGTAGTGATGAGCCAAACACCCCCCTGTTCGGTTCGCACCAGAACCCGCGAACGGACCGAAAGTTCACAAGAACTTTAGAACCCTATTAAATACAATGGATGCGAACGTTCGAAATCTAAAGTGCTAATTATAACGACTATTATGCATGTTATTGTCCTAAAAAGGGTTTGGGAACCCGGGTTCTGAACCAGGGGACATGTATCAATGCAAAAAGAAGTTTTAAAAACGGCCGTTTTTCTGGAGCAGTCATTTTAATGATGCATAAAGTGAAAAAAAAAGTCAAATATTCCTTTAAATATCGTACCTGGGGGTGTCTAAAGTATGCCTGTGAAGTGCCACGTGTTTCCCGTGTTTAGAACTGTCCCTGCACAAAATTACATTTCTAAAGGAAAAAAAGCCATTTAAAACTGCTTGCGGCTTTAATGTAATGTCTGGTCCCGGTAATATGGATGAAAATCTTTAAGAAAAATGGCATAGCTACCCCATCACACACCCCCCCCCCCCTACCCCAGCCCATTACCAGCCCCTTTGGGTCTTGTATGGATATTAAGGGGAACCCCGCACACAAAATAAAAAAGGCCCTATATACTCTGAACAGCCGTATACAGGCGGTGCATACAAGACAGGGACTGTAGGTTTGTTCTTATGTAGAATATGTTTGTAATTTTGAACAGGTACATTGTTTAATTGTAGCTCCAGGCAAAAAATCAATTTTTAAGCTTTTTGGAAAACATAGGGAAGGGTTATCACCCCTGTAACATTTGTTTTGCTGTCTGTGCAGTGTGCACCTGTTCAGAACAGTTCACCTCACTTTCCGTCCTAATGACAAATGTTTTTTGTAAATTTGGGGTTTTTATTGAAACAAGAATTGGTGATAAAGCATCAGTGAAGAGGAGACACTTTTTTCCCATATTAACTCTTACAGGAGAGAATTTGCCTTCCTAGGGGTAGATTTCCTCTCACTTCCTGTTGTATCCTTCCGTTTGCAAGGAGGAGTCATTTGTAAGTTGGATGTTTGAAAGTAGGGGCCTGCCGTATATACTCAGCTGAAATTTGCCCCTTACATGTTGGTGTTGCCACAACACTGTGAGCCCTCACAGTTACTCTTGGTGGGCGCATGAATGGGCCCTGCTGTGAATTATTAGATCAAGAATTGTAATTGCATGCCCCTGTTGAACAGGGGCTGAAAAATTGGGCCTTTGATGGTGGTGGTGGTGGTGGTGTTGACACAACACTGTAAGGCCTCACGGTCAGTCTTGGTGGGCGCAGGAATGGGCCCTGCTGTGAATTATTAGATCAAGAATTGTAATTACATGCCCCTGTTAAACAGGGGCAGAAAAATTGGGCCTTAGGCACTGGTGCCACAACACTGCAACCCCTCACAGATACTGTACTTGGAGCACAGCAATGAGCCCTGTTGCAAAGTATTGCATCAAAAATTGTAATTACACGCCCCTGTTAAACAGGGGCTGAAAAATTGGGCCTTAGCCACTGGTGCTGGTGCCACGACACTGCAACCTCTCCCAGATACTCTAGTTGGAGTGCAGGAATGAGCCCTGCTGCAAAGCATTGCATAAAAAATTGTAATTACATGCCCCTGTTAAACAGGGGCATAAAAATTGGGCCTTAGGCACTGGTGCCACAACACTGCAACCCCTCACAGATACTGTACTTGGAGCACAGCAATGAGCCCTGTTGCAAAGTATTGCATCAAAAATTGTAATTACACGCCCCTGTTAAACAGGGGCTGAAAAATTGGGCCTTAGTCACTGGTGCTGGTGCCACGACACTGCAACCACTCCCAGATACTCTAGTTGGAGTGCAGGAATGAGCCCTGCTGCAAAGCATTGCATAAAAAATTGTAATAACACACCCCTGTTAAACAGGGGCTGAAAAATTGGGCCTTAGCCACTGGTGGCGGCACCCAGAAACAAAAATGTTCTTCCAAGCTATTATCGTCAATCGGATCATTGAGGAGGAGGAGGATAGTCAGTCAACATAACAGGACAGTCTCTCAGCATCAGCATCAGTCTTGAAGGAATGTGACATTTGAAAATAAATTAGTCTGTTATATCAGCTTCAGGTGTTTGGTAGCTGGTGGTGATCCAAGAGTGGTTCATCTTTATGAAGGTCAGTCGATCAACAGAGTCGGTGGACAGGCACACCCTGTGATCCGTGACAAATCCTCCAGCAGCACTGAATGTGCGTTCTGAAAGAACGCTGGATGCAGGACAGGCCAGTAGCTCAATTGCATACTGTGCAAGCTCTGGCCAGTGATCCATCCTCAAGACCCAGTAAGCCAGAGGATTTTTGGTGGGGAAGGTGTCCAAGTCTGACCTTGCCCCTAGGTATTCCTGCACCATGTATATCAGACGCTGGCAATGGTTGCTGGAACCGATCATACCTTGGGGCTGCGGACTAAAGAATTGTCTGAACGCTTCGGTCAGACGGCCACCTTCCCCACCGCTCCTTCTTTGACTGACCGAAGCCTCAGCAACTCGTTGTCCAGGACCAGGAGTTTGTAACCTCCCAGTCTCTGGGAACGCGTTGCACAGACCTTTCTGCAAGGCCTCCCGGAGTTGTCTCATCCTCTGCTCCCTCTGCGACGGTAAGATAAGGTCCGCAACCTTACCCTTGTACCGTGGATCAAGGAGAGTGGCCAGCCAGTAATGGTCCCTCTCCTTGATCCGAAGAATACGAGGATCCTTCCGCAGACTTTGCAGGATCAGGGAGGCCATGCAGCGTAGGTTAGCTGAGGCATTCGGTCCGGAGTCCTCTGGGTCACTAAGGACGACATGATCCGCAGCCACCTCCTCCCAGCCACGTACAAGTCCACTGGTTTCTTGGGACTGTAAATCATCCCTAAAAGACTGCTGCTGATGATGCTGAGTGCCAGGCTCCACCTCCATGCTGACACAATCCTCCTCCTCCTCCTCCTCTTCTTCCTGTGCGATGGGTGGGACAGAAGGAACACTGTCTGGGTAAAGGGGGCCTTGAGAGGCAAGGAAGTTCTCTTCTTCCTGCCTCTGTTCTGCCTCAAGTGCCCTGTCCATTATTCCACGCAGCGTATGTCCCAACAGGTGGACAAGAGGTACAGTGTCACTGATGCATGCACTGTCACTGCTCACCATCCTCGTGGCCTCCTCAAATGGTGCCAGGACAGTGCATGCATCCCTGATCATGCCCCACTGGCGTGGTGAAAAAACCCCGAGCTCCCCTGACCCTGTCCTGGTGCCGTAGTCGCACAGGTACTCATTGATGGCCCTCTGCTGCGTGTGCAGCCGCTGCAGCATGGCCAACGTTGAGTTCCACCTGGTGGGCATGTCACATATAAGGCGGTTCTTGGGCAGGTTCAACTCCTTTTGCAGCTCAGCCAGGCGAGCACTGGCATTATAAGATCTGCGGAAATGCACACAGACTTTCCTGGCCTGCCTCAGGACATCCTGTAAGCCCGGGTACCTGCCCAAGAACCGCTGCACCACCAGGTTAAGGACGTGAGCCACACAGGGCACATGGGTCAGTTGTCCCTGTCGGAGAGCGGAGAGCGGAGAGGAGGTTGGTGCCATTGTCGCAAACTACCATTCCTGGCTTAAGCTGGCGTGGCGTCAACCACCTCTCGGCCTGGCCCTGCAGAGCAGACAGAACCTCTGCCCCAGTGTGGCTCCTGTCCCCCAAACACACCAGCGCAAGCACGGCATGGCATCTTTTTGCCTGCGTACTTGCGTAGCCCCTTGAACGCCTACGGAGCACCGCTGGTTCCGAAGACAAAGCACAGGAAGAGGCCACGGAGGAAGAAGAAGAGGAGGGGGTGGAGGACAGAGGTGTGTCACAACCAGTAGTAGCATTTTGGAGGCATGGCGGTGAAACAACCTCCAACACTACTGCACCTTGTCCTGCATCCTTCCCAGCTGCCAAAAGAGTGACCCAATGGGCCGTGAAAGATAGGTAACGTCCCTGTCCATGCCTGCTGGACCATGAGTCAGCGGTAATATGCACCTTACCGCTGACCGCCCTGTCCAGCGAGGCCAAGACATTGCCTTCCACATGCCGGTAGAGAGCCGGAATCACCTTCCGTGAGAAAAAGTGGCGTTTGGGAACCTGCCACTGAGGAACCGCACATTGCACAAACTCACGGAAGGGCGCCGAGTCTACCAACTGAAAAGGCAGCAGTTGAAGCGCTAGCAATTTAGCCAAGCTAGCATTCAACCGCTGGGCATGTGGATGGCTGGGAGTGAACTTCTTTCGACGGTCCAGCAGCTGGGGCAGGGAGATTTGCCTGCTAGAATCGGACGTTGGTGTACTGCTAGTAGAGTGCCCGCAAGTACTTGGCTGTGACACACCTAATTCTACACCTTCATTCCTCTCAGAGCAGGTTTCAGAGAGGACTGAAGGTATAGTGGGGTTGGAGATCCCAGCTGATGCGGTGCAAGAAGAGGTCAGCTTTGTTCTTTGGTGTGGGTCTTTAAGGTAGGCTTGCCAACGAGCTGCATGGCAGGTCAACATATGTCTGGTCAAGCATGTGGTGCCCAAGCGGGTGATGTTTTGGCCACGCGATATACGCTTGAGACATATGTTGCAAACAGCAGCTGTGCGATCTGATGCACTCGACTCAAAAAAGGCCCACACCAAAGAACTTTTGAATAACGGGCAGAGGCAGCGCCCTGCACAGGTGGAGCTCTGCGGTGTGATTCCGTCGGTGTGCTGCCCTTACGCTGGCCCCCCGAGGGCATCCTGCCTCGTTGGAGATGTGCCTCCTCCTCATCCTCCTCCTCCTCCTCTCTCCTATTAGGCACCCACGTGGAGTCAGTGACCTCATCATCCCCTCCCTCCTCATCACTGGAGCCAATCTGGCAGTATGCTGCAGCTGCTGGAACATGACTGCCAGATTGGTGTCCTTTTTGAGCATCCCCTCTCTCTGCTCTCACGCTACTGCCTTCCTCTAGCTGGGTATCATCATCAGACCCTTCGAAACGCTGGGCATCCTCCTGGAGCATGTACCCAAAACTGTGCTCAAACAGTTCAGGGGACTCCTCAGGAGGACATGGTCGGTCTAGGGAAGGAGTGACTGATGATGACATTGATACCAGGGAAGAGGACGCTTTGGCAGCTGCTTTGCCAGTACCCTGAGCCTGGGTGAGAGAGGATGAGGAGGATGAGGAGGGCTTGGTCATCCACTCTACCAAGTCTTCGGCATGATGCGGCTCAACACGTCCAGCTGCCGAAAAGAAGGACAAGCGTGTCCCATGGCCACGTGCTGATGGCGATGCACCGCGTCCACGACCAGCACTGTTGTCTCTAGACACAGAGCCTGCTTGCCCTCTTTTTTTGGCTCCTGACTGTCTGCCTCTCCTTGTTTGCCTTCCAGACATTCTAATGGCCTGCAGGGAAATGGGAAAAGCAGCAATACAGGCTAAGTTAAGGTGTAATATGGTCAGAAGGCACACTCCGCCCGCTGTAAGTGCCGCAAAATCCTGTTGGTGTAACACACCAGGAAAAAGCAGCAATACAGGCTAAGTTAAGGTGTAATATGGTCAGGAGGCACACTCCGCCCGCTGTAAGTGCCGCAAAATCCTGTTGGTGTAACACACCAGGAAAAAGCAGCAATACAGGCTAAGTTAAGGTGTAATATGGTCAGGAGGTACACTCCGCCCGCTGTAAGTGCCGCAAAATCCTGTTGGTGTAACACACCAGGAAAAAGCAGCAATACAGGCTAAGTTAAGGTGTAATATGGTCAGGAGGCACACTCCACCCGCTGTAAGTGCCGCAAAATCCTGTTGGTGTAACACACCAGGAAAAAGCAGCAATACAGGCTAAGTTAAGGTGTAATATGGTCAGGAGGTACACTCCGCCCGCTGTAAGTGCCGCAAAATCCTGTTGGTGTAACACACCAGGAAAAAGCAGCAATACGGCTAACTTCAGGTGTATAATGTGCAGGAGGCTTAGCAACAATGACACTGACACTGTCCCCTGCCTATCCTTCTCTCTCCCTGCACACAAGGTTTATCAAAGTATATGACACTGACACTCTCCCTGCCTATCCTTCTCTCTCCCAGCACACAAGGTTTAGCAAAGAATATGACACTGACACTGTCCCCTGCCTATTCTTCTCTCTCCCTGCACACAAGGTTTATCAAAGTATATGACACTGACACTCTCCCTGCCTATCCTTCTCTCTCCCTACACACAATGTTTAGCAAAGAATATGACACTGACACTCTCCCTGCCTATCCTTCTCTGTCCCTACACACAAGGTTTAGCAAAGAATAGATTTGACAAGATTTGACACTGTCCCTGCCTATCCTTCACTTTCCCTGCTCCGGAGCTTACTACACAAGGCCGCCGCGCTGGCGGCCTTTTATAGTGTGGGGCGTGTACTAAACCCCCTCAGCTATAATTGGCCACAGGCATCCTGCCTGTGGCCAATCATTGCTCTCCTCGCTGCCAGCGCTGTGATTGGCCAAGCATGCAGGGTCACAGTGCATGCTTGGCCAATCACAGCACCGGGATTACACTGTGATGGCGCAGTGTATTGTGGGCCGTTCGCGTCACTCGAATTTGGCGCGAACGGCCCAAATCGTTCGTTGTTCGCCGAACGCGGCGAACAGCCGATGTTCGAGTCGAACCTATGTTCGACTCGAACACCGAGCTCATCCCTAGTGAAAAGGAAGCAATGTTTGCTGAAATGAGAGACAGAGCGGGTGTTGGTCCTAGCAACACTGGTGCAAGGAGTGCACAGGTGACTGCAAGTATGGAGAGTTCGCCAGAGTCTGAGTCTGCAGTGAATTGGTGCAGGCGACACTTGGCTGCACTGAACCTAGTAAAAAGGGAAGGACATGTTGTTGCCCCTGGCAACGCTGGTGCAAGATGGCCAGCTATCAATGTGCAAAGGGTTAAGAACCAAGTGCGCTGTTTGCGGTGCAGTGAGTGGGGGCATGAAGTTTCTAAATGCCCTTTGTCCCAGGCTTTACCAAAGCAAAGGTATGAGAAGCCTGCTCTGAGTGTAAAGAGTGAGCAGATGGGTGTGGTTGCCAATGGCAACAAAGCAGAAATCCGTACAGCTGACTTCATACGGCCTATGTTGCCTTCTGAATGTGTTGAGGACTTTTTGGATGAGTTTGCGATGATTGCTTCCTACAGAAGTTGGCCCAGAAAACGCTGGGTTGAGTTGGTGCAACCTTTTCTGATCGAGGAGTACCAGGAGGTGTACCGTGGGATGTATAGTAACCGAGTTGACTACGATAATTTTCTAGGAGCAGTCCAGTCTAGAGAGCGCTACAAGAGATCAACGGGGAGAAAATGGTCTCCCATAGCAACAGGAGAAAGTCGCCAAGTGCCATGCCTGGAATGTGGTCAGCTGGGCCACGGGATCTTTTCTTGTCCAAGCTTGTGGAATACAGCTGCTGATCGTGTTGTTGAGCTTAATGCTTTGCCTGCAGGTGATGATGGAAAATCCAAGAGGGATGTAATGTTACCCTGTTTCCAGGAGGGGGCATCATCTTGTGAGAGCATGGCAAAGAAGGGACAACGCCCTCAATTGAAGTCTTCAACCCATGCTAAAGAGAATGGTAAGACTGTTCCTGTTAAAATCATGGGAAAGGCTGACTGTGTGGTTGCTCACAATGAAGGTGAAAAAATGAACTTGCTGCAGTGTGCTACCCAGATCAGTGGGGAGACACAGGTTAAAACCCTGCTTGCAGCGAGGTCAAAAATTGAAAGGGACATATGGACTCTGGGTACAGCTAAGGTAATCCAGCGGAGTGCTGGAAAGGATGTGCTAGGGGTGACCAAAGCAGTTGGTATGCCATGTTCCCTAGTGACAGGTGCTGTGCAGTTGCCAAGGGAAACCACCAAAGAGCCTGCAGTGGTGAGGCAAGTGGTTTCCCAGGACAACTGTGAAGACGCCCTAGTGGGCAAAATAATTCCTTTGGAGAGGAAGGGTGGTGTGCTGAGTGGCACGCAGGGTGCCATGCGTTTTGACAAAGGACAATTTGATAGAGTTTATAAAACTGCTGTTTATGAATGCTGATGACACATGTGCTGATGGTAATGTGATGCTTAATGAGGTAGGGGTGATCGCTAAGCAGGATATGCGATTCCCCTTGGCAACAGTATCTAAGGCTGCAGAGGTGTCCTTAGAAACCTCCAGGGAGCTCTGTGTGTTGGAGCCAGAGGTTGCCTGGGACAACTGTGGTGTCGCTCGGATAGATAAGAGGGTACTTGACCTTGGTGATGAGAAAAATGGTAAAACTCAAATGTTTAAAATTTCCTGTACTGATAATGAGTTGTTACGGTCTGTCACTGCTGACAGTCCTCATGGGTTTAGTGAAGCGCCACCCGAGCAAAGTGGTGAAGTTTTGTTATTGCAGCCTGCTGTGTTTGAAAATGTTTTGCCACAAGTGCATTTAAACAAGGAAGGCTTAGTGGGTAACAGTGGAGTGGACACAATTTCTGCTATGCTAAATAGAGAGGCTGCAGGGCCAGTAGACACGGGTGCGTTGGCTTTTGCAGAAATTAACCCTCTCCAGTTGGAAGGATCTGAAAAGGGCGCATACATGGCAGAGGTTTTGTCCACAGCAAAAGGGATGAGTAATGTTGAATGTCAGATTGATGAGGTAGTGGATAGCGATTTGGAAGGGCTCAGTGTTGCTGAAAGTGAGAGGATGAGTGTGACACATGCGATTGGCAGTGCTCAGCGGGAGCCGCAAATTTTGTCAGTTGCCTCTGAGGTAGAGGTCTCTTTAAGTGTCTCGGCCTCACACGCCTTAGCAAATGAGTCCCTCCACATTGTTGGTAAAGGAAAAGTTCCTAGAGTTCTGTGTTTAGATACGGCATGTCTAGAAATTTCTGAGATGTTGTGGGAATTGGTGAGAATCTTTCCAATGTACACCTGCATGTATCCACAGCAGAAGGGCGACATGGTACTGCACAATACCAATCGGTGGACGCAGGTGATACATGCGTTGTTAGGCAGGGTTGATGAGAATTTGGTTGCTTTTGTGGAAGGTTGTCTCGCAGTTCTCCTCGAGAGTGCTTCCAGTGGCGGTTGTGTGCGGAAGGCGCTCAGGGGAATTGTTTGAGAAATTAGAGATAATAGACATAGTGGAAGTCTCTCCGTATGCGGGTGTGATGGGATGCATTCCTGCTGGTGTGGTCCGAGGTGCGGCTGAGCAGTGGTTGGTACGGGGCGCGCGTACTGTCTCACCCGCTACACCTCATGTAAAGGAAGGGCCCGGAACGGACGTGGCGGTAGTGGGAATTCAGTCCATCACGTGCAGAAAGGTGCAGTTTGAGGTACCCGGAGACACTTTGACAGGAAATAACAGTAATGGTAACTGTAACGGAAATATGTATGAGAAGCACTGTGGAGCATTGTCAGACAACGCTGAGCTATTGGTTGAGGTACCAGTGGACACAGAAATGGTTAAAGAGATTGGTGTGGGAAAATGTGGTGGAACATGTGCGTTGGTAGGACAATTGTTATTGGAGTGTTGGACAACAGGGGGCGATGTGAAACTACGGGACTGTCCCATAGCGAGTAACTACTTGCCTGTAGATGGTCCCTCCATAGACACTGTCCTAGCAAACAGGACAAGAGGTCCGAATGACCATAATGTGTTGAATAACCCCTTGTGGAACATTGCTGTTGAGGATATGGTATTAATCACAGATGGTTTGGTGGCCAAGAGTGACCACACAGGGGTTGGTGAACCTGAGAAACAAATGTTGATGGTTAATGTTGCGTCAGGTAGTGAGAGTGGCCAGTCCCTGACAGATGTCATGAAAGTGGGTCGCCAACAGTCCCGGGAGAGTAGGTCTGTGGGAGGAAAAAGAAGGGTCCTGAGGCCAAAAGGTAGAAGGGTTAGAGAGATTAGTGGGAGCCCATGGTTCAGGAAGAAGGGCTGGTGGAAGTACACCCGGAAGAAGATGTGGGTGGAGTGCCCCTTTAGAGAAAAGGTTGGGCAGATTAGGACTACTGCTACGGATAGTTGGCACAGAGGCGCCAAGGTGAAGTGCTGGTGGACACATACCCCGAAAAAGAAATGGGCCTACGCAGCCAAAGGCTGGCACAGATGTGTCCCGTTTATGGTGACGGGATCATGTGTTCCTCCCTCCAGTTCGAAACAAGGGGGGAGGGTATGTGAGGGTGCGACTTTGTGCGACCTTCAAGAGGGTTGGTTTATGCCAGATTTGGTAAAGAAAGACACGCTGATGGAACAGCTGTGTCTTGGGCTATTTAGTTCAGAGGTGATTATGGAACAGGGCTCCACCCAATAGAGAGGAAGTCTGTGTGCCTGAGAGCCGAGTGGGCTCTCATCCTCTGAAGTGGAGTCAAAGGCAGTGCATGTCTGCAAGAGGCAGACACCGTTAGTGATACAGCAACAAAGGTGCTGACCCGGAGAAGCTAGAAGAAAGCTGAAACTCTTGGACACTGTGTGGGTCTGAGGAACAGACCGTCAGGCCTAGGCTAAAGGCCTGGATCGCTAGAAGGTAAAGCTACGAGGCTACTGTTAGTATGAAAGATACAGGAATGGTGGAACCCCCCTGTGAATACTACAGACGTGTTTATGAACTGTTGTGCTTTTAAATAAAAATGGGCTACCATGCCCTTAAATAGAGTTGCTGACTGGCTTGCATCACTGAAAAATGCATCTACTACGAGAGCTAACAACCCCCAATCTTACAATATATATTGCTAATTTAAGAAACTGAATGCATTTCTATACGTTCTTGCTTCACATTGGGACTAGGAGAGGAAGGGACAGAAGGCCAAACCAATTGTTCTCTTCTGCAATTCACTGTATGGTCAGTCTTGAACTCCTTCTACTCTAGAAGTTTTCCGAGAATTCAGGATTTATTTTTCTTAATTTTCAGAACAGAATATTGAAATAGAACATTCCACATCTACAGTATTTGCCACCAACTGTTTCAATAATTTTTTTGAGCAACCAAACAATCTAAATTGAAATGGAAATTGACCAAAACCACCATAGTGCTTTTCTAAACAAAACTGCAGTCAATTTCCACCCAAATTTCAGTTGTTTAGTGGATAGGCATTTAAAAATCTAAAAAAAAAAGTTAAATAAAAACCATAGGTGGTAGATTGCTGTGGACCATTTCATGCTTTTGTTTTTCAACTGTAAGCTGTCAGAAATTCCATATATTTAGCAACTGTGATGTTCCTTTATTGTTCAATCAACTGGCTGAGGGTGGATTTTGACCAAGCTATATGCGGAAAAATAATGTTTCCCACCTGCCTGTGCAATCTGGCAGGGACACTTGGGTTAAATTGCTAGCTATAATAGTAGTGAGCCAAATATACCTTGGGTTACCTGGGTTCGGATGTTGATTCCAAGCCATACTAAAGGTAATGGTGGGCTAAATCTTAGAAATCAGTAATGGTAATTTTCTAGGTTGATAGGCAAGAGATTGTGAAACAAAGGGCATGGGGAGCCGTGAAGTGCCCTTGCAGCATGTATAAATAAAAAAAAACAGTTTGGCAGGAAGCAGCGAGTTTAATGATAAAGTGAAACATTAAAGTGTTACTAAACCCACAACAGTAAAATCAGTCTGTATATGCAGTAAAGCATGCTTGTTAGACTCACTGTGGAACCCAATGGGTTAATCCTGCGTATCTTTCTCTACTTCTCCCTTTTTTCCACTGGCCCCAATCCATCTCCTGATAGTACAGAGCCTTGGGGGCACTCTGCACATGCTCAGTTTGGTGTGTATTGCTAGAATTTTTTTTCTTTTTTGGGAGGGTGCATGTGATCAGCACTGTCCAGACAGAGGATCAGGGGTCCTGCAGCCACATAGGACAGTCAAATGAGAATGAAAACTCCTCCTACAAACTTTAACCAGGCACTGATAGAAGTCACAAGACTGCTATATACTGCTGATGAGAAAAGATATTTAGCAGTTTATATTTACTAAAATAATTGCATGTCCATGTTCTGTGTACTGTGGGAGACCAGATATAGTGAATGCAGGCTCCTGGGTTTAGTAACTTTAAAAATGCTAAATTTCGGGGTTACTTACGGGTGGCCCCTATAATCATCAACCTAAAGACGGGCACCCCCTTAGGGACTGTTCTTGAAGTTATCAGATAGGCTCTGAACTACAGCTACTTAGGCCTCTACTTCCCAATACGCTGGACAGACCTGGAAACGCTGGGTCCTATCTCGAATAACATAGTTTCATCACCGGTTAATTCTTGAAAATCTTTCTGCTCCTAGGAGCGACTATGTCAATAATATATGTGGGAAGTATATCATGAGATTTGTTTAACATATACGGGAGTTCTCTGTCTTCCTTGTAGAGCCTAGGATGTCCTGTGTATGTATTTTTTTTTATTTTTATTTTCTGGTCTTGAGTTCATTGATATGCTTGTTATTGGCTGTAATGTTATTTTATTTTCTCAAATAAAATCTTTATGGAAAAAAAAAAAAAAAATGCTAAATTTCATTAAATAGCATGCCTAGGGAATGTCCTTAACTTGCATTTGTATGATATATACAATCTATTACCACAAAATTGACATTTACAAAGGAAAAAGCACAATTTAAATTGCTGGTAAATGATAGTTCTTAGCTGTTTCATTCTGTTTGTAAACAAAGTTGAGGGGATTACATCTATACAATCTATTTACCTTCTGCTGGGGATTACTTCTGTTTATACCAGAACCATATCCTAGAAAAGAGTCCAGTATAGATGTCAATAGGGGACCCCACAAAAAAAAGAAATTCCCTCTAAAAAAATACATATTAGATCCTTATATTTTATGAGGAGCTGGTATGGACCCTATACGAAAACAAACAAAATAGTTTGGGGTCCCCCCCCAAATGTGCAATACCAGATGCCTACCTGAGCTGGTAGCCTTGCAGGTAAGGAAATGGGGGAGGGGTCAAGCTATACCAGACCTGCTACGGTCTAGTATACATTTTTTTTTGGGGGGGGGGGGCTCACCACTTTGTTTATATTCACCTGTCAGCCAGGAATCCCTGCGCACAATATATGGGGGATAGGAGGGCGCAATACATGGGAGGCAGCAGGGCACAATACATAGAGGGATAGCAGGGCACAATACATGGGAGGAAGCAGGGCACAATACATGGGGGATAGGAGGGCACAATACATGGGAGGAAGCAGGTCACAATACATGGGAAATAGGAAGGCACAATACATAGAGGGAAGCAGGGCACACTACATAAGAGATAGGCATGCACAATACATGGAAGGAAGCAGGACACCATACATGGGGGATATGAAGCCACAATACATAGAGGGATAGGAAGGCACAATACATAGAGGGAAGCAGGGCACAATCAATGGGGGTTAGAAAGGCACAATACATGGGAGGATAGGAGGGCACAATACATGGGGGGTAGAAAGGCACAATACATGGGGGATAGTAAGGCACAATACATGTGGGATAGGAAGGCACAATACATGTGGGATAGGAAGGCACAATACATGTGGGATAGGAAGGCACAATATATGGGGGATAGGAGGGCACAATACATGGGGGATAGGAGGGCACAATACATGGGAGGCAGCAGGGAGGAAGCAGGGCACAATACATAGAGGGATAGGAAGGCACAATACATAGAGGGAAGCAGGGCACAATACATAGAGGGATAGAAAGGCACAATACATGGGGGATAGAAAGGCACAATACATGGGGGATAGAAAAGCACAATACATGGGGGATAGAAAGGCACAATACATGGGGGTAGGAAGGCACAATACATGGGAGGAAGCAGGGCACAATACATGGGGGATATGAGGGCACAATACATGGGAGGAAGCAGGTCACAATACATGGGAAATAGGAAGGCACAATACATAGAGGGAAGCAGGGCACACTACATGGGAGATAGGCATGCACAATACATGGAAGGAAGCAGGACACCATACATGGGGGATATGAAGCCACAATACATAGAGGGATAGGAAGGCACAATACATAGAGGGAAGCAGGGCACAATACATGGGGGTTAGGAAGGCACAATACATGGGAGGAAGCAGGGCACAATACATGGGGGGTAGAGAGGCACAATACATGGGGGATAGTAAGGCACAATACATGTGGGATAGGAAGGCACAATACATGTGGGATAGGAAGGCACAATACATGGGGGATAGGAGGGCACAATATATGGGGGATAGGAGGGCACAATACATGGGGGATAGGAGGGCACAATACATGGGAGGAAGCAGGGAGGAAGCAGGGCACCATACATAGAGAGATAGGAAGGCACAATACATGGGAGGAAGCAGGGAGGAAGCAGGGCACAATACATAGAGGGATAGGAAGGCACAATACATAGAGGGAAGCAGGGCACAATACATAGAGGGATAGGAAGGCACAATACATGGGGGATAGAAAGGCACAACACATGGGGGATAGAAAAGCACAATACATGGGGGATAGAAAGGCACAATACATGGGGGCACAATACATGGGGGTAGGAAGGCACAATACATGGGAGGAAGCAGGGCACAATACATGGGGGTTAGGAGGGCACAATACATGGGAGGAAGCAGGGCACAATGCATAGAGGTAAGCTGAGCACAATAGATGGGGGATAGGAAGGTCCAATACATGGGAGGAAGCAGGGCACAATACATGTCGGACAGGAAGTCACAATACATAGAGGAAAGCAGGGCACAATACATGTTGGACAGGAAGTCACAATACATGGGAGGAAGCAGGTCACAATACATAGAGGGATAGGAGGGCACAATACATGGGAGAAAGCAGGGCACAATACATGTCGGACAGGAAGTCACAATACATGGGAGGAAGCAGGGCACAATACATAGAGGGATAGGAGGGCACAATACATGGGAGGAAGCAGGGCACAATACATGTCGGACAGGAAGTCACAATACATGGGAGGAAGCAGGTCACAATACATAGAGGGATAGGAGGGCACAATACATGGGAGGAAGCAGGGCACAATACATGTCGGACAGGAAGTCACAATACATGGGAGGAAGCAGGTCACAATACATAGAGGGATAGGAGGGCACAATACATGGGAGGAAGCAGGGCACAATACATGTCGGACAGGAAGTCACAATACATGGGAGGAAGCAGGGCACAATACATAGAGGGATAGGAGGGCACAATACATGGGAGGAAGCAGGGCACAATACATGTCGGACAGGAAGTCACAATACATGGGAGGAAGCAGGGCACAATACATGGGGGATAGGAAGGCACAATAAATGTAAGGAAGCTGTTGTAAGTCCTGTTTTGGCACAATTGCCCACCCGCTCTCCTTTCTCATCCACCCCATGTGATATCACACACAAGCACCTGGGATGGACAGGAGGGAAGGAGGGGAAGGTAGGGAACATCACAGACACTTGTTGATTTCCTGTGCCACTCTGCATGTAGGGGAGAGCTTATCTAGAGCTGAATTTGGGTACACACATCAAGAAAATCAGGATTTTTTGTTTGACTTGTTGTTTATTGTTTCTGATCATGCAGTCTTTTGTATCCGATTTTCTCATACAATAACAGTTTCACTTTTTGTCTTATCAAAATAGTCTTTAAGACATATAAAAATTTGTCAAGGCATTCAACAGTTCCCATATGAAAGTGAAAACTCTGTTTTGGTAGCAGTTGACCATTAACCACTTACTGCCTTGGCCAATTTTGACATTTTTCACATCCATATTAAAATTAGATTTGTTTTCTAGAAAATTACTAGGCTCTCCCTTCTCAATTCGCAGATTGATGGGAGCGGGAGGCTTTATAACCACTTTAAATCAGGAAGTTCTTGGGAGGAGCAAAGAGTTCAAGGTTCAGGACAAACAAGTTTCAAGACAGGATCATTCAAGGAATTGTCCAGGGAATTGTCCAGGGAACTGTCCAGTATTCCAGGTGGCTCCGCAAGAAGAGACACTGCTGACACAGCACAGGTTCTGGGTTCAAATCCAGTCCCTGACACACAAGGGATTTACACTATTCCTTTGTGATAGCTTTGTCAGTTGTTGAGAGTTCTGGCATCTATTAGACCCCTGATCCCTTCTCTGCTCTCCAAGGCAGCCAATCAAACACAGATTGGTTTAATTGGCTGTTTTACTGGCCAGGTAAATACAGAACATAAACAAAAAGTAAGGCAATCCATGTTGCTTCCAGCTTCGTTCATCACAGTGTAGAAGGAGGATGGATGTTCCTCCTTCTCCTCCATGTGTTGCTGACCTGATAACTTACAGTGGTCCTGGGCTCCCTAATGGAATAAAAAAGCCCAGGAATAGCGGAGAGTCCCTCTAAAAGTGATTGGGTGGCTATACAGCTATCTGATCACTTTTCCAGTAGCTGCAGCCATGATCCTGCTGTAACCACTTCCAGTCCATGACGTACATACACATACTGACAGGGGATTGAAATCAGAGGGAGATGATCGTATGTCTCCTCTCTGAATCCCTTGTTTGCTTCAGCAATCTATCTGGGACTGTGATTCCTTTGAGTCCAATAGAAGGGGGTTCGGTGGTAGAACAGTTACAGGACCTTTGTGTGGCCCCCAGAGGACACAGTCAAGATCGCCCTCACTTTGCTATCTGACAAACCCCATAGCAATACACCTGCCCCCTTAATTGGGGATGAGAAGATATGAGTGATTGGTTCAATGTCATAAGAATTCGATTTTCGCTCTATGATTGCATATTTCTCTACATTCTACCCGGATTTATCTATAGGACCCAATAGTGTTTCCATGGGAAATTAAAGCACGTGCACTTTAAACTAAATTTAATATAAACTTCATGCAACACTTTGAAAAAACTCCTGAAGAATCTCTTTGAGCGAAACATGTAGAGTATGAAGTAGTTTATATGATCTTTAAAGTGACATGCTTTATTCCATTATATTTTTTAATAACATTTTGTGTGCTAAATAATATAAAAAAATTATATTTTTTATATATATAAGATTATTTTGTATATGTTCTTTTGGTACCTTACAAGTCCCATTTCCTTGCCCAAATGATACATACACATACTGTTGATGGAAAACGGTTGAATATGTTCTTCATATATAATACCTAAAACATTAGTTTTAACAGACATCCATATAAGCTGATTTGTTAATTAGTAAGCTTACTTTTAATTTGCTTCAAGAATCCAATTTAGTAGCCTATACATCTCCTTGCACTATCATTATTCAAAAGAAGAAAAAAAACAAAACAAAAAAAAACAAAGTGCTTTTAAGCCTTTCTACGTTAAACGCACAGAAGTTATTTATTTTAAAAAGGAATGAGGGATTCAGGTATTTTTAATTCAATGATTAAACAGCATACGGGAACATTTAGCGTCCTTTATTTCTACTTCATTTCATTTAAAACAAAAAGTAATTGTTTTTCCTGTTTCAATTTGTCGAGAGTCACATTGAATTATCAAATGGTAATGTGTTTTGTAATCATACAAAGGTTCTATGTTACTACCTGTAAATACTGAGGTTTATAATAAAAGATACGCAAACAAGAGACGGGCGAGATTGATTTAGCAGCTGCAAACGTGGAAATCTGGGCTGATTCAAAATTCAGTCCTCTTTCCTCCATTTGATCATTGGGGCCTATTCTCTTGCCTTAACACATTGTAAGAACTTGCTTTAATGATAGATCTTTTAAGGACACCGCCACTCGCTTTTCTTTTTTTTTAAGGGCTTTTCTTGCCCAATTTTATTCAAAGAGAGTTCATGAAACAAAATGCACAAGGAAAGAGGCGCCTCTGGATGTAGCAGTTTTAAAATTTTAATTGAGTAGACATGCGCACACTGAAATGTTTTGTTTCGTAATTTTGTTTTCGTCCGAAAAATACATTTATTTAGTTACTCCCGAAATTTGTTTTTATTTATTTTGTTTCGTTAAAAAATGCATTAGTCCGAAAATCTGATTTAATTTAGGTCGAATCTGTCATTGAAGTCTTATGGTGTCTGTCGAAAGTTCTAAGACGATTCGACGGAGCAGCTAAAAGATTCAACGCCGCAATCGTACATTTCCGGTCGAATGTTCCGCCTGCAAGCTATAGAAGAATTCTAATGTTGTATGACACTAGTAATAATAATATTTATAAATTATTATTACTAGTCAACCAACATTCAAATTCTTCTATAGCCTATGGGCCGAACATTGGACCGGAAATGTACGATTGCAGCGTCGTGCAGTTTAGCTGCTTGTCGAATCTTCTTAGAACTTTCGACAGACACCATAAGCCTTCAATGACAGATTCGACGTTTGTATGTTTTTTGCTGCTTTGTCGAATCTTCGTCGTTCATGTCAAAAGGTCTACCCCAACACTGTCTCTATAATGTCGAATCTTCATGTCAAATCTTTCCTCTCTGTGGAATAATCTTGGACTAATAGAGTTAAGGTTGGCACATTAGACCACAGGTTCGATAGACACAGATTGCTATTGTCAGCGTCATATCGAATCTCCTATCTATATCGAACTGTTGTAGCAATGAAAACGAAAATAAAGCATTTTTTTAACTCGGATCTTTCAGATTTCGGATTCTGCACGTTTGTTTTAGTTTGTTAAAACGATAACGAAAATACCCGGAATTCCGAAAAAATCCAAGTCTCGTTCTGGAATTCCTCCTTTATCGCAGCCGGCTTTCTCCATCTGTCAGCGGTGAGAGCGAACTTTCAGCATTACAGCGCCCCAGCAGGACCAGAAGTGGACTGACAGACCTGATGACCTCTTTCCCCTCGTTTGGGAATTGTTTTATTCTTTCTTTTCACCATCCAAATGTGAGAATGGCTTATGTTTACTACTCAATTAAAATGTTTTAAAGCTGCTACACCAGAGGCGCCTCTTTCCTTGTGCTTTTCCTACAGAGTTGGAACATGGTCTCTGTTCCCCTCTGATGGCAGCCCTGAGAGTGTAACTTTAACCCTTGCTATACCATCCTTCTCCAGTCCCTGGACTTCCTAGGTTCTCTAACTGTACAAATAACTATGTACACTTAGTCATTACTATTACTATTTTTAATATTGTTTGGATATCTGTTGTTCTGGTATCTTGCGCATTTTACTTGTGTATCAGAAAACAAAATCGATGTGTTTTCCCTTGCAGGGGTTTGAAGAACAACAGATCGTTATGTATATGAGCATTACTACAGCTTTGGCCATACTCTTCAGGCCCTTGTCTGTCTCCTACAGACCATCCTCTCTTAAATGTTTGGACCATGCACTTAGCAGCCCTTTGCTGCTCTGGCTCCCACCACTCTCCTTGGTGGAGCCCTCATGACTCCTGGGCTCTTGGGCAAAGCCCTCATCTGTCTGCCGGTGTGGAGCCCTGAACCATAGTCAGGTCTCTACAAAAAGCCCAGCACACACCTGCCCAATTAGTGTGCTGCTCAGTGGCGTTGCGTCCATAAGGGCGCACGGGCGCCGCCCCCTCTCTCCAGCCACCCCCCTCTATGACCAATGGATAGATTCATGCATTGCATGAATCTATCCATGGCTGCTGCTGCCACCCCCTATTCAGGCGCTTGCGCCTTTTCGGGCGCCGGGCATCTGAATTACAGCGGGGGGGGGGTGTTTTTAAAGCACCTGATTAGAGCCATAGGCCATAGGCATAGGCGTCAAAAAAGGTCACCTGCGTGCACCATGCTTTTTCAGTTTGTTTGTGCCCCCACAAAAATTTTGAGCACCAGCCACCACTTTGGTGGGCATAGTGGCTGCATTTGATGGCACAGTGGCAGCATTTGATGGCACAGTGGCAGTGTTTGATGGGGCACAGTGGCAGAGTTTTATCGGTACACAGTGGCTGCGTTTGATGGGCAAAGTGGCTGCGTTTGATGGCACAGTGGCTGCAATTGATGGACACAGTGGCAGCATTTGATGGCACAGTGGCAGCATTTGATGGGCACAGTGGCAGCATTTGATGGGCACAGTGGCATCATTTGATGGGGCACAGTGGCTGCGTTTGATGGACAAAGTGGCTGCGTTTGATGGCACAGTGGCTGCGTTTGATGGGCACAGTGAGGCTGCAATTTATGTTTTTTTTCCAAATTTTTCAGTTTGTTTGCGCCTCCCCAAAAATTTTGAGCACCAGCCACCACTGGTGCTGGTGGTTCTCAAAACACAGACCCAGGTTTGTGCCCCCACAAAAATTTTGAGCACCAGCCACCACTTTGGTGGGCATAGTGGCTGCATTTGATGGCACAGTGGCAGCATTTGATGGCACAGTGGCAGCATTTGATGGGCACAGTGGCAGCATTTGATGGGCACAGTGGCATCATTTGATGGGGCACAGTGGCTGCGTTTGATGGACAAAGTGGCTGCATTTGATGGCACAGTGGCTGCAATTGATGGACACAGTGGCAGCATTTGATGGCACAGTGGCAGCATTTGATGGGCACAGTGGCAGCATTTGATGGGCACAGTGGCATCATTTGATGGGGCACAGTGGCTGCGTTTGATGGACAAAGTGGCTGCGTTTGATGGCACAGTGGCTGCAATTGATGGGCACAGTGGCTGCGTTTGATGGGCACAGTGAGGCTGCAATTTATGTTTTTTTTCCAAATTTTTCAGTTTGTTTGCGCCTCCCCAAAAATTTTGAGCACCAGCCACCACTGGTGCTGGTGGTTCTCAAAACACAGACCCAGGATTGGAGATTTCATCTCTCCCAGAGCTCCAGGTCCCAAACCAAGTTTTGTCAATCAATGAGGAAATTGAAAAGCAGGGTCGGGACAAGGGGTGGGCAAGAAGGGTGGCTGCCCTGGGTGCATTGGTTTATTGCATGAATGGGGCCTGACCCTAACCCTAAGGGAAGCAGGCGGCACAGTTTGGCATCTTTGCCCTGGGCACTGGATGACCTTGTCCCGGCACTGCGGAAAAGTCAGATTCCTTTGAATGACACAAGTTCCCTGGAGCCCCTTAACCTGCCTGGATGAGAATCCTGGATGATTAAGTATTTTTTACAGCAGAGCACTGCCACAACATGTATGCTAATTATCGTTATTTTGCATGATAATGCGCATTGCATTAAGGCAGCCCATTCATATGAGTGGGCTGCCAACCTAATCTGATGCGGCAAGGATTGGATGTATAAGAACAAAGAACTATACCTAAAACTAGGGTTGGGACTTTAGATGAGGCAATAAGTATATATACCTCCATCCCCGATATTTTGAACAGGAAGACTAAACGGTGGGACTTTATATGAGGCACACAACTAAGTAAATGGACCAATCAATATACACATTGTATTTATTGCAAAAGGGGCATACATACACATATAAGGAAACAGGTAGAGAGGTAAAAAGGTAATTGGTAAATTGTTGGGTCTCAATGAATAAAATCTAGACAGTTCATAGAAGTACACAATTATCTCAAGATATTACACATAAAAAGGGTAAAACAATATATTGATAAGTCTCAATAGATAAAGTCTAGACAGTTCATGATGGTAGCAATTAGTCTCAGCATAATATACATATTGGTAGTCTAGAGTATGTAAACCGAAATTGCACTTGTAGCATATAAACATGATAGCAATGGTGGATTGGTACATTGTAATAGAATAAACTTCAGTATCGTACAGATATAAACCATGGACATTGTAGCATAGCATTATAGGAAAGCTCTAAGCGTTTTGTGGTTATCATATACCACTTGTCAGGAGCAGATGCAAGATGTGGGGGTATCTATGGTAGAATAAAAATAGATATAAGGTTGCCCGACTAATATGGTAATAAAAGAAGGGAGATATATAAAAAAAACAGAAGAAAGAGAGGGGACATGGAAAGTCCCAAACAGTCTCACCTATCTGTAGTATATATGTACGATTGTAGATATTGTAAATAGTGGACGGCAACTAAAAACTTCAAACCGGGAGCTGAGATGGTATCATCAGGGGCACGGCAGGCATCAGTAAAAATTGTAGACATAAGGATGGAATATCCAGTTATCAGCTGTGCTTGGTATATTATATGGTAGAACTGGTTTATTATATAGGTAATTCCCAGGGGTATCTGTGGAAATTAATAAATTGACAGTAGACTAATTACACAGTTGATAATTTGGTAGGCGAGATGCCAGAATATGTTAGAAAAGAAACAGTGGTAGAGAGAAAGAAATGTTGGCCAACTAACAATAACATAAATAAACCCAAAGTGGCAAAAGTGAGTGTAAAAAGTAAATAAGATAACCCATGACCTAGTGCAGGGTTAAGGTGAAATCCACAGTGCAGCTAAGATTGCTGTGCAGGGAAGGGGCTCGATCAAGAGCCTAAGGTGGCAGTGTAGGGGTAGATGGTGAAATGTAATAAACCATAAATACCTGTAGAAATGCATGGGAGGAAAGAATCCAGAACCAGTGTTAGATGAGTGAAACAGAGTGACTTGTGAGCGCTGGGCATGTGTGATATAAGTACCGGCCATTAACCAATGATGGCCATCAACGTCACGCTAGCGCCAATGAGGGGGTGACACCACCGCCAGAGCAGCATGGTGTGCTCAGCGTTTGGCGCGCAAACCTCCCTCGTGGAGGACGCAAGATGGACAAACATGTCAGCGGCGCGGCGCCAAAAGAGTGACGTCAGCCGCTAGGCATATGGGCGTGGCGTCGACACGCAGCGAGAGCCCACCCTGCCCCAAGAGGGCGCATGCTCGGAAATAAATCGACGCATGCTCGGAAGCATAGAACTTAATTTTCTCGACTCATCGTAGTCTTTTACGTCACCGCGTTCTTGGCAGTCAAAAGTTCACTGTTTGTATGCAAGGCAGGCTTGAGCGGACTTCCGTCGGAAAAACCATCCAATTTTTTTCCGACGAAAATTCCGCTCGTGTGTACAGGGCATTAGTCTACTCATGACTTTAATCATTGGGGGATGATTCTGATTTTTTCATAGATATATAGTTGTTAGTCCTTATGTTTTTAATGCTCAAGTGGGTTGATTTTTTTTTTAACATGGATTGCAATAAATGTATCTATTGATTTTATCTTTATGTTATCTGACATTTAGTCAGTGATTTCATAAGGTGCATATTTGAAAGTTCCTTACAAGCTAATTTTTTGTAAACGGAGAGCAATTCTCAATAACAGGTATAGGACAGCAATAGCAACATGACAAAAGATTTTAACACCCTACCATGCTATAAAACAAAGTGTTGGCTTTACAGTGGGTATAGAAAAAAAAATCGTCCCCCTAAAAAAAATCACCTTTTGTTGCTTTGCAGCCTGAAATGAAGACAGACACAGTTTTTGTTTTACCCAGCTGTATTTACTCAGTGCAACTTAAGCCTCATACACACGATCCGATTTTCCGACAACAAATGTGTGATGGCAGGGTTTTGACGGAAAATCCGACCGTTTTTATGCTCCATCGGACACTGTCCGACAACAAATGTGTCTTGTCGGATTATCCGTTTGTGTGTACACAAGTCCGTCGGAAAAAATCCAAAGTACAAACACGCATGCTCCGAACCAATGCTAACCATAAGACAACATTAGCAGAAGTTGCCCAAAGGGTGGTGCTAAAGAGCAGAAAAAAAACATGTAGTTTCATGTATGTTGGCTGAAAAGGTTCTGCGGTCTGTATGCAGAACAAGTTCACGACCAACGCCCTTTGGAAGAATTCCACAATGTTGTCCGATGGAAGTCCGATCGTGTGTATGAGGCTTTATAATATCCAAGTGAAAGATATAACACCAACAGGTTAGAAAAAAAAATCAAAAACAGAATCACTGAGTTGGAAAAGGGATCACCCCCTTATGTCAGTATTTTGGTGAACCACCTTTTGCTTTAATTCCAGCCTTTAGTCTGTTGGGATATTTCTCTACTAACTTTGAACATCCAGACTTTGCAATATTTGTCCACTCTTCTTTGCAGGACTACGAAAGTTTAGTTACATTTGATGGTGACCATTTGTGGACTACAGTCTTCAAATCATTCCACAGATTTTCAATGGGGTTTAAGTCTGGGCTCTGACTAAGCCATGCAAGGACATTCACCTTTCTCTCCTTCAACCACTGTGTGGTCATTGTTGCTGTGTGCTTTAGGTCATTGTCATGTTGGAAGGTGAAACTTCTTCCTACTGATAACTTTCTAGCAGAGGGAAGCAGATTTCCTCAAGAAGGTATTTTGCCCCATTCATTTTTCCTTCAATCCTGACAAGTGTTCCAGTCCCTGCTGCAGAGAAACACCCCCATAAAAGGATTACACCCCCCCCCTGCCCGCCCCATAACAGGATATTACCACCTCCATGCTTTACTGAAGTAATAGTGTTATCTGGATGATGAGCTGTATTGGATTTCCGCCAGACATATTGTTTGGTGTTGAGGCCAAATAAATACATTTTAGTCTCATCTCACCATAACGCCTGTTTCCATGTGGCCTCAGAATCTTCAAGGTGCATTTAAGGTGGTCAGATAAGACTAAAATGTATTTATTTTGGCTTCACTGTAGTGAGTGGAGCAGTGATTGATTGTTTTTGTCTGTTCATTGTTTCCAATTCCTGGGTGTTTGATTTCTCCCACCTTTCTTTGGAAGAAGACAGAATTTAGGGCAGGCAGATGCAGATGACCAGTATGAATATTAATGCTTAGACCAATCAGATCTCTTTTTCTTATCAGAATCTAATAAAAAATAATATACTGAGTGCAACTTATAACAAAAGATACATCTAACACCAACAGGTCAGGAAAAAAAAAATCAAAAAAAGAATCACTGAGTTGGAAAAAGCATCACCCCCTGATGTCAGTATTTTGGTGAACCGCCTTTTGCTTTATTACAGCCTTTAGTCTGTTGGGATATGTCTCTACTAACTTTGCACATCTAGACTTCTTTGCAGAACTGCTCAAGTTCAGTTCAATTTGATGATGACTGTTTGTGGACTGCAGTCTTCAAGTCATTTTAATGGGGTTTAAGTCTGGGTTCTGACTAGGAAATTCACCTTTTTTTTCCAACCACTGTGTGGTCATTGTTGCTGTTTTCTTTGGGTCATTGTCATATTGGAAGGCCATTGACAACATGTTGGCAAAATACCTTCAAATACCCTGGAAGGGAGGCATCCAGAAGGTGGCTGGGAAGGTGAAACATGTTTGGGAAGCTCTGAGTTAGTGTCTTTACTCTTCAGGGAGTGTTCCAGTCTCCTGGTGGTGGGGGGGGGGGGGGAGCTAGGCTACGCTACCACCCATAGGAGAGAGTTTCAGAAACAGGAGAGTGCAGTCTGGGTCTCAGCAGGAGCTAGGCCGGGAGCCCGGGGAAGACTGCTAAAGGAGTATTTGCTGGAGTGCACTATCCTGAAGTCCTGGGTCTGGAGAAGGATATATTTTTTTCTCCCTCTCTTAGTGCCTACCTGATTGGAAGACAGCTCCAAGGGCATTCTGATTAAAGCTGTGGACTATGGGTGTGCTTGTACTAGAAGGGATCTTAGTGCCAGAGGTTACCACATAGACTGGGGCTGTTCTGATCAAGTCCTAACTATACTTGCCATGAGTCGCAGCTGGTGGAAAATTATTTTGGGGGGGTGGCAAACAGTATGCCACCTCCCCTGGTCGGTTGGTAGCACTTACCCCATCACCGGCGGCTTCCCTTGCTCGGTGGCGGCAGCAGCCTCCTGTTCTTGTGCTCTCCACGGGTCATCACGGCAACTGCTGCGGCAGCCTCCGTTTCCTCCCTCCTCCTCGACGGCCAATCGGGAGTCTTCTCTTTTCGGCCAATCGGAAAATGGGTACTCACACCCGCTTCTGATTGGCCAGATTGAGGATCAGTGTTTCAACAGCAAATATTCATTCGCTGTTGTAACACACCTGAGTGGGCTCCATTCGCATTCTCTGTGACCTGAGCCCACCCTATTTTGAAGCCCATTTGAGCCTCTGGCAGCTGTAATTCATGTGCCCTGAAAGGGGCTGGACGCATGAATAGGGGGTAGCCACGGTAGCCGTGGGTAGATTAATGCTATGCATGAATCTATCCATTGCATATAGGGGGTGGCATGGAGAGAGCGCACCCCTAATGGGCGGGCCGCCACTGCTAGCCATTCCCTGTTACCTACAAGAAAGGCTACTGTAAGAAGATTAGAGAGAAGTTTGTTCTCCCATTAATGCTATTGGTCATTTTGGAGTATCCTGTGACTTTTAAAGGGGTTGTAAACCTTTGTGTTTTTTCACCTTATTGCATCCTATGCATTAAGGTGAAAAAACACCTTGCAGTGTCCGGCCCCCCAGCCCCCCCATTTTACCTACCTGAGCCCCAAATATCTGTGGGCGCGATCCCGCCATCGCTCTCTCCACGGGTTTTTCGGCTCTTCATTGGATAGATTGATAGCAGCGCAGCTATTGGCTCCCGCTGCTGTCAATCAAATACAATGACGCGAGTGCCGGGGGGCGGCGCCGATTCCTGCATTTGGCGGCAATGGATGCTGAATACTGGACACAGGAGCGCGCCCGCAAGGTAACCCCCTTCGGAGAGCACTTCCCAGAGGGGGGTTATCTGATGCGGGGAGGAGCCGAGAGAGCCGCCGTGGGACCCCAGAAGAGGATGTTCGGGGCCACTCTGTGCAAAATGAACTACACAGAGGAGGTAAGTATGATATGTTTGTTATTTTTTTTTTTTTTTTTAATCAAACCTGTAGTATCACTTTAAACCCCTCTCCTGTTAAAGTTTCTTCAATCAATAAATACTAAAAAGACATCTCCTAGAGACTGTGTTATTGGACTGGTGCTTGCGGTGGTGGGCAGCTTCTTTACTTTTAGGGATGAACTAGTTATTACCAGCAAATAACGTGTGGGTAGTGCTACATTAAATACCAACCAAGCACATTTATTTGCCTTTGGTCTTGTGATTGGCCCAGGAACAGGGTTTATGGGTTCTAATGCAACATGACTTAGAAAGATATTATTTTTTCTTAGATTCTGATGAGAAAAAGGGAATTGATTGGATTTGACCTCAAGGCAAACAACTATACACACTGTGAGGGGGTTAACTCGGTAGCGGGTGTGTGTGACCCCCTGGTTGGGCTCCCCACACAAAAACAGGGCCAGCAGACGGAGGTTGTGGTTTTCAAAATCAAAAGGTGCGGTTTATTTCTCTATGTACAGTGACAAAAACACAGCAAAGCCAAAAAGAAACATAAACAAAATAAATCCTGGTCAGTTTGACCTCTGACTAAACATGCAGGTTTCCTAAACTAACAACTGGGATCAGCCTGGTGCTGTCCTAGTCCCTAAGTCCCTGGTTTAGTAAAAGTCCAAACAAATAGCCACACAGGCTTTGCCTCACCGCACAGGGGTTCACTCTCCCTAGACAGTCCACACAGGTCTGGTTCCAGGCATGAGCTAACACCTAATGAATCTGGGAGTTCTTATAGAGGCCTAAATGAGCTGACAAGCTTCAGCTGGTCTCATCAACTCCCTAGTTGTATAAGTCGGCATAAAGCCTGAATCTGGGAGAAATATATCTACCCCCCTGGATGCAACCAGGTGACTTTACCTTCCTGCTGTCACATACCCCCCTCTTGTTTTAACCTTGGGGTTGGAACACCAGCAATCAGGCATTCATGTACTCGAGACAAAGCATCCACATTCCCCATTTGAACGCCAGGGCGATGCTTTACTGTGAAGTTGAATTCCTGTAGGGCCAGGAACCACCTATTCACTCTTCTATTTGTCTCCTTGTTTTGAGCCATCCACTTTAACGGAGCGTGATCCGTAACCATGTCAAAGTGCCTACCTAGCAGATAGTACCGAAGGGAATCTAGAGCCCACTTCACCGCTAAACACTCCTTTTCAACCGTGGCGTAATTTACCTCATGGGACTTCAACTTCCTGCTGAGGTAAATGACTGGGTGCTCTTCCCCGTTCCAGACCTGGGACAATACTGCTCCTAACCCCACATCTGACGCATCACTTTGTACGACAAAGTCTTTAGAGAAGTCGGGTGAGTACAACACTGGCTGGCTACATAAGGCTTGTTTCAAGAATTGGAATGCTGCCTCCGCCTCGGGGGTCCATTTAATCATGACCGACCCTTTCCCTTTCGTCAGGTTGGTTAGGGGCACAGCCTTAGAAGCAAAGTGGGGAATGAAGCGCCGATAATAACCCGCGATTCCCAGAAAGGCTCGTACCTGCTTCTTGCTGTTGGGACGTGGCCAACTCTGGATGGCCTCGACTTTGTTGAGTTGGGGTTTTATTACTCCCCTGCCAATGGTGTACCCAAGATATTTGGCCTCCTCCTGCCCAATGGTACACTTCTTGGGGTTAGCCGTAAACCCCGCTTCCCGGATAGAGTCTAGGACTGCTTGCACTTTTGGCAGATGTGAGGCCCAATCTGTGCTATGGACAATTACGTCATCCAGGTAAGCCGCAGCATACTTCCGATGGGGCCTCAGTATCTGGTCCATTTTCCGCTGGAATGTGGCCGGCGCATTCTGTAACCCGAACGGCATTCTCTTATATTGGAACGCCCCGTCTGGGGTTACAAATGCGGTTTTCTCTTTGGCCGACTTGGCCAGGGGAATTTGCCAATACCCTTTTGTGAGGTCAAGAGTCGTCATGTATCGGGCTGTTCCCAGCCGGTCGATCAACTCATCTATACGTGGCATGGGGTAGGTGTCAAATTTTGTAACTTTGTTCAACTGACGAAAATCGTTACAAAATCGCCAGCTCCCATCCGGTTTAGGCACCAACACAATGGGACTAGACCAATCACTTTGGGACTCCTCTATCACCCCTAAGTTCAGCATTTTCTGTACTTCCTCCCGTATTGCCTCCCGTCGGGCCTCCGGGATCCGATAGGGTTTTAACTTCACCCTTTCACCGGGCGGGGTAATAATATCATGCTCTACCCCAGATGTTTGTCCCGGCAGCTCAGAGAACACCTCCTTGTTGCGAAGCACAAACTCCTTAACCTCCTGTTGTTGGGGTTGTGACAAGGTGGCTGCTATTCCAACCTCCGGAATCACGCAACCAGTTTGAGCTGGTGACCAAGTTTCTGCGACTAGGGACTCTCTATCCCTCCAGGCTTTCAACAGATTAACGTGATATATCTGTTCGGGCTTTCGCCTTCCTGGTTGTCTGACCTTGTAATTCACTTTGCTCACTTTTTCCATTATCTCGTAGGGGCCTTGCCATTTGGCAAGGAATTTACTTTCAACCGTAGGGACAAGTACCAATATCCTATCCCCCGGGGAAAAGGTACGGGTCTTTGCTCCACGGTTGTACACTCTCTGCTGTGCCAACTGCGCTTGGGCCAAATGTTCCTTCACGATGGGCATTACCTGTGCAATTCGATCTTGCATCAGGGCGACATGCTCAATCACACTCCTGTGGGGAGAACTCTCACTTTCCCAAGTTTCCTTGGCAATATCCAACAGCCCTCTTGGGTGTCTCCCATACAGTAACTCAAAGGGGGAGAATCCCGTAGAGGATTGGGGCACCTCCCTAATAGCAAACATCAAATAAGGAAGTAGACAGTCCCAATCCTTTCCATCTCTATCCACCACTTTCTTCAACATTTGTTTTAGGGTTTTGTTGAATCTTTCAACCAGCCCATCGGTTTGGGGGTGATACACAGATGTACGCAATTGCGTCACTTTGAGCAATTTACACAGCTCTTTCATAACCCGGGACATAAAGGGTGTACCTTGGTCCGTAAGCAGTTCTTTACAAATACCCACCCGGCTAAAAACAAGAGATAGCTCTTTGGCTATGGTTTTGGCCGAGGTATTTCTGAGAGGGATCGCTTCTGGATAACGGGTGGCATAGTCCATTATAACCAATATGTACTGGTGCCCCCTAGCGGACTTGATTATAGGACCTACCAAATCCATTGCGATTCTCTCAAACGGGACCTCAATGATGGGTAGAGGGACCAGCGGGCTACGGAAATGTGGCATCGGGGCCGACCTCTGACACACAGGGCAGGAGGAACAATAATTTTCTATGTCCTTCATCACCCCAGGCCAATAGAATCTCTGTAATACCCTCTCTCGGGTTTTCTCTGTCCCCAGATGACCTCCAAGAATGTGCCCATGGGCCAACTCCAACACCAACTTCCTGTAAGGTTTGGGCACCACAAGCTGCTCAACGGTTTCTTCTGCCCTTTTTGCCACCCGATACAGTAGGTCCTTCTCTACGCTGAAGTATGGGTAAGTGCAGGTATTATCTGGGTTCACTAACTCGCCATCTATTTCCACTACGTTTTCCCGTGCCTTTATTAGGGCGGGGTCTTTTAACTGTTCTGTGGCAAAATTTTCCCTGTGAACCTCCAGATCAGAAAACTCCACAGACGGTAGGTTTTCGTCTGAGGAGGTGGGCTCCTCTCCAGTTTTTTGAGTCTCCCCTGCCAATACTGACAAGGGAAATTCTGGAGAGTCCTCACCACTCTCAGAGGAGTTCTGGCTATCACATTCCTGGTACATAGGGGCACCAGTGGGGGGCTCAGGATCATCCCACAGTTCCCAGAACTTCGGAAAATCCCTTCCCACAATGGCATCATGCGGTAATTGAGATACTAACCCCACTGGATGAGAGAGGGTACCTTTGGGGGTCTCAAAACACACTGTAGTCACTGGATACTCTCGGGTGTCCCCATGCACACAAATAACAGCTACCTTGCTATTCCCAGAGACCTCTGTTTTAACTAATTCAGCCTTTATCAGGGTCACAAGGCTACCTGAATCCAGTAATACCACAACATTTCTACCATTAATACACATTTTGCATAAATGTTTCTCAGTTCCCCGAATGGCAGTGCATGCGACTGTCGCACACAGCGACTGACGTCTGTCCATCAGAAAGTCACATTGCATGGGTTCCTCCACAACCGGGCAATTTGCTGCAATATGTCCCGCTTGCCGGCAGCGGTAGCAAACAATCCATTTGGCTGCCTCTTGAGCCCCTGACTTCCCAGGCTGTTCTCGCCAAACTTTGGGTAGAGCTCCCACCCTCTCACTCTCTCCACCCTCACCCCTTGGAATCCTCTTATCTGCCCCTGGGGATGGTCTGGTCTTAGGGTGGAAAGTCCGAGAGTCTCTGGAAGAGGCGGTCAGGTTCTCTGTAGCCAAGTATTTCTCTACACGATCCACAAGACCACCGGCCGTCTCTGGGTCTCCATGGCTTACCCACTTTTGGATGGCAGTAGGAAGAGCTCTCAAAAACCGATCCATTACAACACGTTCCACAATCTCTGGTGCGGACAAAGTCTCTGGCTGTAGCCACTTCCTGCTCAGGTGAATGAGATCATACATTTGAGACCTGGGGGGTTTTCCAAGCTGGAAAGTCCAGTTATGCACACGCTGAGCCCGGACAGCCAGGGTGACACCCAGCCTTGCCAATATTTCAGCTTTTAGCATCACATAGTCTTTTGCTTGGTCAGGCTCTAGGTCATAGTAAGCCTTCTGCGATTCACCAGTTAACAGAGGAGCCACCAGTCCAGCCCACTGCTCCTCAGGCCACTTTTCTCTTTCAGCAGTCCTTTCAAATGTGGTCAAAAATACCTCTGGATCATCCTCTCCAGTCATTTTTGTCAATAAACGACTCACCCCAAAGGACGCGGTATTAGTGGGACGGCTTTCCTCACTGGTCTGCGGACGTTGCTGCATTACTGCTTCCATTTGTTGTAGTCTCTGCTCTTGCTTCTGTAACAGGTCTATGAAGCGGGCCTCAGATTGCTGCTGGGCTTGTTGATGAGCTTGCTGCTGGGCTGCAAGGCTCCTTTGCAAACCTGCATTTGTCTGCTGTTGATTGGCATTTGCTAGAGCCAGCTGTTTCAGTATCTCCTCCATGCTGGCTTAAAAAAAACTGCCACTGGTTCTCCACCAACTGTGAGGGGGTTAACTCGGTAGCGGGTGTGTGTGACCCCCTGGTTGGGCTCCCCACACAAAAACAGGGCCAGCAGACGGAGGTTGTGGTTTTCAAAATCAAAAGGTGCGGTTTATTTCTCTATGTACAGTGACAAAAACACAGCAAAGCCAAAAAGAAACATAAACAAAATAAATCCTGGTCAGTTTGACCTCTGACTAAACATGCAGGTTTCCTAAACTAACAACTGGGATCAGCCTGGTGCTGTCCTAGTCCCTAAGTCCCTGGTTTAGTAAAAGTCCAAACAAATAGCCACACAGGCTTTGCCTCACCGCACAGGGGTTCACTCTCCCTAGACAGTCCACACAGGTCTGGTTCCAGGCATGAGCTAAGACCTAATGAATCTGGGAGTTCTTATAGAGGCCTAAATGAGCTGACAAGCTTCAGCTGGTCTCATCAACTCCCTAGTTGTATAAGTCGGCATAAAGCCTGAATCTGGGAGAAATATATCTACCCCCCTGGATGCAACCAGGTGACTTTACCTTCCTGCTGTCACACACACACACACACACACAAATTAAATACATCTATGAATGTTTTTTTATCTGCCAAAGGTCCAAAGGTTTTGTGATCCAACCATCCCTCCCAGATAGCATAGCCAGGTCTGTGACATCCTCTGCAGCTACAGCACTTCAGTAGGACTAGAACACATATGTTTTCATTTTTTTTTACAAATACCTATCTGAAAAGTGTGGTACTCTGATACCCCTAAGTAAAATCTAGTGGAATCAATTGCCTTCAGAAGTCACCTAATTAGTCATGTCTTGGTAGGTTTGCAGTTGTGCCATACTCTTTCCATTTTCGGATGATGGATTGATCAGAGCTCTGTGAGATGTTCAAAGCTTGGGATATTTTTTTATAACCTAACCCTGCTTTAACCACTTAAGCCCCGGACCAATACGCAGCATAAAGACCAGGCCCCTTTTTGCGATTTGGCACTGCGTCGCTTTAACTGACAATTGCGCGGTCGTGTGACGTGGCTCCCAAACAAAATTGGCGTCCTTTTTTTCTCACAAATAGAGCTTTCTTTTGGTGGTATTTGATCACCTCTGCGGTTTTTATTTTTTGCGATATAAACAAAGATAGAGCGACAATTTTGAAAAAAATTCAATATTTTTAACTTTTTGTTATAATAAATATCCCCAAAAAATATATAAAAATATTTTTTTTTTCCTCAGTTTAGGCCGATACGTATTCTTCTACATATTTTTGGTAAAAAAAAAAATCGGCGGTAGTTTTATGGCATTTTTATAAATGTAGCGACCTCACCCCTCTCACCCCTTCTCATTCTCGGCTTGTTGGTCTTGTCTAGGGGGTTAGTACTGGGGGGGAGGGATGCGATACACCACGGCCCATGTTCTCCAGAGAGACTGGAGGTGAAAGCCAGAACTATCGGGTTTTGTGTGTGTGTCCCGGAGTCAAATCCTTTCTTCGAAGTGACTCCCTTTGCTCCTAGTAACCAGAGTTCCACACACTGAAAAGGTCCAACTCGTATTTATTCTCTTCCAGCAATAAATAGCCATACAGCACAGACAGGTTGAGACCCAGAGAACACTTCAGTATTTGTGGGGAGTAGGTCAAGGCACAATTCTTTTAGTAGAGCTAACCACTGTGGTGTCACCAATGGTTATGATGTATAGTCACTGCCACCGACTATATAGAACAAGAGCATGAATTACCTTCGCTATCACAGCCCCTGTCAGAGGGAAGAAATCCGTCCAAGAGAGTAACCGGAGGCCTCACCATCACCAGCAAATGCTGCACCGGACTTTCCAGAGAAGTTCCGCTCACCAACCTCCTCATCTCAGACACGGGCACCCAAGGAGTTAGGGCCCCCTCGGATTCCTCCACCCTCGCGGAACTCAGTCGAAGGTACTGAGTCCCAGGCTTCCGCATTAGTAACTCACCCCAGGCTAAAGGTGCCTGGGATGGACTCCATCTCCCGCTCCGGCCAGGTCAAGGGCACCCAGAACTCCGGAACGCCAGCACCCAGGCTGAAGGTGCATGGGTGCGGCTGCGTCCTCCGACTCTGAACCCCAAGGTCAGGGCGTCCGCCCCTTTTATCTCCTCTCCCTTAGCGTCACAGCAGGTTCCCCGCCCCGCTGTACCAGCGCCAGGAAAGGACAAAAAGGATGCAGTCTTGCGGTGAGTGTTCAGCTCCAGCCCAGGGCGACAGCGCCACCTGCAGGCCGCCGGGAACCTCACACCACCAGAGTCCTCCAAGAACCATAAAAGGGTCTCAGATTCCCTAACAATCAGCGCATCTGGGTTACACTACCACCCAGATGCCTCCCCTAAATTCAAATACCCGCTACATAAAAAAAAAATGTTTTACTAGTAATGGCGGCGATCAGCGTTATTTTTTTGTGACTGCGACATTATGGCGGACACATCGGACACTTTTGACACTATTTTGGGACCATTGTAATTTTTACAGCGATCAGTGCAATAAAAATGCACTGATTACTGTAAAAATGACACTGGCAGTGAATGGGTTAACCACTAGGGGCGCTGAAGGGGTTAAGTGTGCCTAAGGGCGTGATTATAACTGAGGGGGGCGTGGCTATGAGTGACACGTCACCGATCTCCGCTCTGATTACACAGAACGGAGATCGGTGACAGTGTCAGTAGGCGAGCGGGGAGATGTTGTGTTTACACTAACATCTCCCTGCTCCATCCCTCCGTAAGACGATTGTGGGGATCCACATGGTGATCGAGTCCGCGGGACCCACGGTCCGACTCACAAGGATGACTGCAGGGTCGCGAGTGCGCCGCCAGCGGCATGCGCGCGACCACACGGCAGGCAGTTAAAGGGCCACGTACAGGTACTTGATTGTGCCTGTACGAGCCATTCTGCCGACGTATACCGTATTTATCGGCATATAACACGCACCCTAACTTTAAAGCGGAAGTAAACCCATTGATTTAACAGTTTCAAAAAGCAGTTACTTTCCCGGCATGCCGGGAATGCCAACTGTCACATTGGTTGTGCTCTCAACCAAACTGTCAAACCATCCAATGGCTGGTGTCAAAACTGATCACATGTGCAGCATCATGGCAGTTGAAGATTAAACAGAGGCCAATGTGGCAGCTTCCTTGCCTGAAAATGATAAGAGGGTTTACTTCCACTTTAAGAGGGAAGTTTCAGGAAAAAAACTTTCCACAGCCCCCTGCATATAACACGTAGGCACAGTTTACCCTCAATTTTCAGGGTAAAAAAGTGAGTGTTATACGCCAATAAATACAGTATATGAGCGGTCGTTAAGTGGGTAAACTTTATCCCTGACCTGTCTGGTGTGTTCCTTGGCCTTCATGATGCTGTTTGTTCACTAAGGTTCTCTAACAAACCTCTAAGGGCTTCACAGAACAGCCATATTTATACTGAGATTAAATAACACACAGGTGAACTCTATTTACTAAGTAGGTGACTTCTGAAGGCAATTGGTTACACTAAATTTTAGTTAGGGATTTTAGAGTAAAGGGGGCTAAATAGATATGCATGCCACACTTTTCATATATTTATTTGTAAAATAAAATCGAAAACCATTTATCATTTTCCTTCCACTTCACAATTATGTGCCACTTTGTGTTGGTCTATCACATAAAATCCCAATAAAGCTACAAATGAGGGTTGTAGCTCATTAAATAAAATTCTAATTTTCATACATCCGTTTTTCTCTACGTACCTTTGCATCAGAAAGTTTCATATTTGCATCAAAGGTCAAGGGTGATTCAATAATTTTTTAGAGTCTCTGGGTTGATTTACTAAAGGATTTTCATCCGATGGATTCTTTTCATCAGACAAACCGATCGTGTATGGGACCCATCGGTCTTTTTTCCATCGGTTTTAAAAAATAGAACATGTTTTAAATTTTTCCGATGGATAAAAAACCGATCGAAAATTCCGATCGTCTATGGGCAAGTCCATCGGATCAAAAACCCACGCATGCTCAGAATCAAGTCAACGCATGCTCCGAAGCATTAAACTTAATTTTTCTCGGCTCATCGGAGTGTTTTACGTCACCGCGTTTGGAACGGTCGGTTTTTTGACTGATGGTGTGAGGGCAAGACTGATGGAAAACAGTTTCATCGGATATCCGATGGACAAATCCATCGGACGAAAATCCATAGGTTATCCGATCGTGTGTACAGGGCTTAAGAGTAAATAGGCTGGGAAACTTTACTTACCCAATCATGTGCAAGGAAAAAAAAAAAATTTGCAGGTTTGTTTGCACCTGATTGGATGATGAAACCCTCGTTCACTAAGCTTAAAGGGGATGTAAAGTCTCCAGGTTTTTCACCTTAATGTATTCTATGATTTAAGGTGAAAAATCTTTTGTTTTGCAGCCCCCCCCCATACCTTTTCTTACCTGAGCTGATCTGCTCCAGCGATGTGCATGAGCCATTGGCTGTCAGTTAAAACCAGTGACACGAGAGCGGGGGACAGGGCTGAGTCCCACTGTCTGTGTCAATGGATGCAGCAGCGGGCCTCGTGAGCGCGCCCGCACAGGTGCCACCGGGGGGAACCCCAGGGGAGGAGGGTTGGGGCTGCTCTGTGCAAAACCCTTGCACAGAGCAGGTAAGTATAATATGTTTGTTATTTAACTACTTAAAGTGGAGTTCAACCCAAAAATTGAACTTCCACTTTTTGGAATCCACCCCCCCCCGCTCCGGTGTCACATTTGGCACCTTTCAGGGGGGGAGGGAGCAGATACCTGTCTAATTCAGGTATTTGCTCCCACTTCCTGGCATAGATCACTGCAGTGATCGCGGTGACCTACTCCACGTCCGGCGCCTACTCTGCCCCCCCCCCCCGCTGTCTTCTGGAAGACACACGGGTCCCAGAAGACAGCAGGGACCAGTGGGATCGCGCAGCACGAGTCGTGCATGAGCAGTAGGGAACCAGTAATTGAACCCGCAAGGCTTCACTTCCTGATTCCCTTACCGAAGATGGCGGCGGCAGCACCCGAGAGCCGGGGGACAGATCGGCTTCGGCTGCCGACATCGCGGGCGCCCTGGACAGGTAAGTGTCCATATATTAAAAGTCAGCAGCTGCAGTATTTGTAGCTGCTGACTTTTAATATTATTTTTTTTCGCTTTAAGGACCAGGCCTATTTTTCAAACTTGTTGTTTAAAATCGTTTTTTTTTGGGCGAGAAAATTACTTAGAACCCCCAATATTTTTGAATTAAAAAATAAGACAACAGTAAAGTTAGCCCAATTTTTTACTATGTTGTGAAAGATAATGTTACGCCGAGTAAATTCATTCCCAACATGTCACGCTTCAAAATTGCGCCCGCTCGTGGAATGGCGTCAAACTTTGACCCTTACAAATCTCCATAGGCGGCGTTTAAAAATCTCTACAGGTTACCTGTTTTGAGTTACGGAAGAGGTCTTTTACTAGAGTTATTGATCTCACTCTAACGATCGCAGCGATACCTCATATGTGTGGTTTGAACACCGTTTTCATATGCGGGAGCGACTTACGTATGCGTTCGCTTCTGCACGCTAGCTCAGCGGGACAGGGTGCTTTAAATTTTATTTTTATTTTTTTACATTTTAATTATTTTACTTTTTATTTTTTATTTTTACACTGTCTTTAAAAAAAAAAAAAAATGGGTCACTTTTATTCCTATTACAAGGCATGTAAACATCCCTTGTAATAGAAAAAAAGCATGACAGGACCTCTTTAATGTGAGATCTGGGGTCAAAAAGACCTCAGATCTCACATTTATACTTAAAAGCAATAAAAAATAAATATATATATTTTTTTTAATAAAAAGAAATGTACCCTTGAAAAGACCATTGGGCGGAAGTGACGTTTGACGTCGCGTTCATCATCCAATGGTATAAAGCCGAGTGGGGTCCATCTTTCCCTCAGTCGACTCTGTGGCTCTCAGAGAAAAGGATCCGATCGTCTCCGCCGCCATTAACGGCTCTGGTAAGCGGCGGAGACCACTGGGGAGCGGCGGGAGGGTGAATCCGCCGCAGAGACCACTTTTATCTGAAAGCGGACTGCCCGCTGTTTAAAAAGATACCGGGGTTATGGCCGTTATATGCTGCCAGAACCCCGGTATTTAATGTCAAACAGCGGACGTATAACGACGACGACGGCGGCGGACTGGAAGTAGTTAAAAAGAAAAAAAAATACCGTTATAATCAATTTAAGGCTGAGTGCACACAGGTCCGCTGCAAATTGAAGCTCTGTTTTCATTGCAAATACAAAAAGCAGTTGTTCAGCGGTTCCTGTGTGTTTTAGCTGTGGATCTAAAGCGACTTTGGAAGGATCAGGACAAGATTTTTATCAGAGAGAGAGAGAGAGAGGTGTTCAGATGACTGGGGAGAGGAGGGGAGGTGTAGGAGGAAGGGGAGAGCATTCCTGTTCACAATCAGATGCATTCCCATTGAGGTTTATGTTCCTCTAATTCGCACAGGATCTTTTTGAAATGCGGAGTGCGGATGCACCACACATATGTGAAGAGCATACATTAAAACCAATACGATTCCAAATGTTATGCGAATCGGATGCGGAAAAGGCATCCAATTGGCAGATGTGTGAACCCAGCCTTAAGCCCCATACACACGATCGGACTTCAAACAAACTTTTCTGTGGATTTTTGTTTGAAAGGCGTTGGCCGGGAACACCCATAGCAATACACACGGAAGGAATTTTTCTGCAAACTTTCCCAAAATCACGTGTTTTTTCTGCTTTTTTTCTGCTCTTTACCGCCACCCTTTGGTCAACTTCTGCTATTGTTGGTTGATTTTAACATTGGTTCTGGGCATGCGTGTTTGTACTTCGGACTAAAGTCCGATGGATTTCTGTACACACGGCCGGACTTTGCAGCGTAGGACTTTTGTTGCCGAAAAGTTTGTCCGTTTGCAGAGCGAACTTTTGTCCGATAAAAACCGAAAAAGTTTGTCCGATGGAGCGTACACACGGTCAGATTTTTTTGAAAACCTGCTCATTTTGAAGTTTGTTGTCAAAAAGTCCTACTGTGTGTATGGGGCTTTAGGGAAAATTTTGCTGGATGTTGGCTCAAACCTGTCTTGCATACACACGGTCGCACAAATGTTGCACGGAAATTCCGAACGTCAAGAACGCGGTGACTTCTTATGCCCCGTACACACGATCGTTTTTCATGCCGTTAAAAATGCCATTTTAAAAAATGGCCATTAAAAATGATCGTGTGTAGGCTCCAGAGCATTTTTAACGACGTGAAAAACGGCCATTAAAAATTCCGGACATGCTCTCTTTTTTCACGTCGTTTTTCATGTCGTTTTTTTAACGACGTGAAAAACGATAGTGTGTATGCTTTCACGACGTGAAAAAAAACGCACATGCTCAGAAGCAACTATGAGACGGGAGCACTCGTTTTGGTAAAACTAGCGTTCGTAATGGAGATAGCACATTCGTCATGCTGTAACGGACTGAAAAGCACAAGACTGAAAAGAGCGAATCGTCTCTCAACAAACTTTACTAACATGAAGAGTGGCGCCATTCGAACGGAACTTCCCCTTTATAGTGCCGTCGTACGTGGTGTACGTCACTGCACTTTTCTTGAACATTTTTTAAAATGATGGTGTGTACGCAAGACAGGCTTGAGAGGAAACAAGAAAAAAAATGACAAGAAAAACGTCAGTTTTAAAAATGACATTAAAAATGATCGTGTGTATGGGGCATAACACTACGACGAGCCGAGAAAAATTAAGTACAATAATTCCGAGCATGCGTCCATTTGCAGAGCGAACTTTTGTCCGATGAAAACCGAAAAAGTTTGTCCGATGGAGCGTACAAACGGTTGGATTTTTTTGAAAACCTGCTCATTTTGAAGTTTGTTGTCAAAAAGTCAGACCGTGTGTATGGGGCGTTAGGGAAAATTTTGCTTGCACATGCCGCATACTCACGATCGGACATTCCGACAACAAAACCGTGTTTTTTTTCCCGAGGGATGTTGGCTCAAACCTGTCTTGCACACACACGGTCACACAAATGTTGCTTGGAAATTCCGAACGTCAAGAACGCGGTGATGTACAACACTATGTCGAGCCGAGAAAAATTAAGTACATTGATTCCGAGCATGCGTTGAATTGATCCCGAGCGGAAATTGCGAATGCCAAAAACGCGGTGACTTCCAACACTACGGCGAGCCGAGAAAAATGAAGTACAATGATTCCGAGCATGCGTCCATTTGCAGAGCGAACTTTTGTCCGATGAAAACCGAAAAAGTTTGTCCGATGGAGCGTACACACGGTCGGATTTTTTTGAAAACCTGCTCATTTTGAAGTTTGTTGTCAAAAAGTCAGACCGTGTGTATGGGGCGTTAGGGAAAATTTTGCTTGCACATGCCGCATACTCACGATCGGACATTCCGACAACAAAACCGTGTTTTTTTTTCCCGAGGAATGTTGGCTCAAACCTGTCTTGCATACACACGGTCACACGAATGTTGCTCGGAAATTCCAAACGTCAAAAACGCGGTGACTTACAACACTACGGCGAGCCGAGAAAAATGAAGTACAATGATTCCGAGCATGCGTCAAATTGATTCTGAGCACGCGTAGAATTTTTGTGTGTCGGAAATGGCTACACACGATCAGAATTTCTGACAACAAGTTTTGTTGCCGGAAAAATTGAGAACCAGCTCTCAAACATTTGTTGTCGGAAATTCCCGACAGCAAATGTCCGATGGAGCCTACACAGGGTCGGAATATCTGACCAAACGCTCACATCGAACGTTTGTTGTCGGAAATTCCGATTGCCTGTATGCGGTAAAAGTGCAAATTTCCTTTGCAAAGTGAAAAGTCTATTTGCCTATAGTAATTCAACCCCACTGACTCGATTTTAAAAAGAATCACAAAGTTGGGGGGTTGCTGTTCACGTTGACACTATGGGCTATCCAAAAAAACGGCATTACTCAGTAGGGATTGCGCATTACATTGGAACATAAATGCGCAGTGGAAATACGTTATGCTATCTAAATCTGGACCACATTAATAATTTTCTATTATGTAAGGATTAGAGTATTTCCCCAGTTTCCCAGATAATGAGCCTGTGTATGATGTATATTTTAACTAACTTGCATGAGCTTGGCTTGTTTTATGATAAATCCATATTAATTACAATATCAATACTTTAATGAAGTTGAACTATGGGAATATGCGGTAATCACGGTGAAATTAATAACACTGGCTATGGCGGCCTGGGAGGAGGAATAGAAATAAACGGCTTGTGTGCAATCCTTGATAAAAATGCAGAAGCGCTTGGATAGACACACATTACTCCACGTGTTATTCCATGTGTAAATGGGCAAGAAAAATCGACTGCCGTTGATGCAAATTGATAGCAACGCAATATAGTGAAATTACAGTTCTTGATGGAACTAATATCAGCGGGATCATCAGCAGATCGAATATCAGCAAATACATTTCTTCAGCTATTATTTTAATGTTTATGTTACAGTCATTTTTATGTGCCTATTACAGCGTTACATGCTTGCTTGAACATACTTGTATTGTTGTGTTGCATATATAGATTTTTATCACTTGCCAACCGTATAACTTATATACACAGGCGTGCGCAAGGGGTGTGTGCCAGGTGTGCCTGGGCACACCCTAATCCTGGAGCTGGCAACCCATCAATCGTGGGCCAGGTAAGCCGCGATCCTTATGTGCCGACCCCCAGAACCTGGACAGTACAGGCCAGTGTTTCTCAACTCCAGTCCTCAAGGCGCACCAACAGGTCGTGTTTTCAGGATTTTCCTCAGTTGAAACAGCTGTGGTAATTTCTAAGGCAGTGAAACTGATCAAATCACCTGTGCAAAAGAATGGAAGGCCTGAAAACATGACCTGTTGGGGCGCCTTGAGGACAGGGTGACCACATTTCCAAACTACCATTCAGGGACACCCTCCCTTCCCAAAAATCAGCTTGTGCTGTAACGAATCACAGCACAGTGATTGGGCACAAGAGGCGGGATTTATGATTTCTCCAATCACAAGCAGGGGGCGGGGATTGTGCTCCTCCAGGCATTCCCAGCCAGGACAAGTACTGTCAGTGAGAAAAGAGGTGTTGTGGTGCCCTTTTTTGGGGGCATCAGATTGGCCCGGGGGGGGGTGGCTGTGTCAGTTTCATTCCGGGACACTGTATTGTCCTGGAATGAAGGTGCCCGGGACAGACCTGCAAAATGCGGGACTGTCCCGGGCAATCCGGGACACGTGGTCACCCTACTTGAGGACTGGAGTTGAGAAACACTGGTATAGGCGGCTGGAGTGGAAATTAATGGACCGATCTGTATTTTCTTCTGCAGCAGCTGAAAGTAGGCTTCTCCTCCCCTTCCTCTCGCCGATATTCGGCTGCCACAGGAGGAAAATACAGGGGATTGGTACCAATGTATGCCACCACTCTTGTCCCAGTTCCTTTTCTTTCTGCTGCCCAGGTACCCCTGTGTGCTCACCTGTTCCCCCCCCCCCATTGTTTTAGGATGACGAGTGGGGAAGAGGCCAGTTAATATTTCACAAAGGCATATGTGTTGGAGCTTTGAGGTGCACACCCTAATACAATAGGCTGCGCACACTTATGCTTACATATATGGCGGCAAGGTGGCACTACTGCGCTAGATCACGTACCTAGAACACGATCCGACACTTCCGGGTAGGGGGCGCTGCCGCCGGCCCACTTCAGCTGTATTTATACACAAGAGGAGCCGTTCTGCAGGTACCGCGGCTGGATGTCCACTGGCACCCGCTGATCATTCGGTACAGGGGGTATGTAAACAAGGCAGATTGCCGTTCTGTCAGTAGGGAAGGCATGGATCCTGTGTTCCTGCAAAGCAGGGTCTAGGGTCTATGCCTTCCCCTAGTAAAAGCACCTTCCCCACAGTACAAAAACATTGACTAGGCACACCGTTAACCCTTTGATCACTCCTGATGTTAACCCCTTCCCAGCCAGTGTCATTAGTGCAGTGATTTTTATTACATACTTTATGTTATATACATATTTTTAGCATTGATCACTGTGTTGGTGTCACTGTTTCCCCAAAAATGTCAAAAGTGTCACATAAGCCTGGTACACACGATCGGATTTTCAGCGGACAAAGCGTAGGACTTTTGTCCGAAGGGCGTTGGCCAGGAACTTGTATTGCATACAAACGGCACACAATTGTCGGCCAACAAACACAAAACTACGTGTTTTTTTTTCAGCTCTTTAGCGCCACCCTTTCGGTACCTTCTGCTAATGTTGTGTTTGGTGAGCATTGATTACGAACATGCGTGTTTGTACTTGGACTTTTTTCCGACGGACTTGTGTACACAGGCTCGGAAAATCCGACAACAGACCGTTGTTGGCGGAAAATTTTAAAGCATGGCTATCCAACATTTGTTGGCGGAAAATCCAACAACAATTGTCCGATGGAGCGTACAAATGGTCGGATTTTCCGTCCAACAGCCTGTCATCACACAATTCCCGTCGGATAATCCGACGATCGTGCGTACGAGGCTTAAGCCACATACACTAGGTAGGACTTTGACAACAAACTTCAAAATGAGCAGGTTTTCAAAAATATCCTACCGTGTGTACGCTCCATCGGACAAACTTTTTTGGTTTTCATCGGACAAAAGTTCGCTCTGCAAACGCGCAAACTTTTCGGCAACAAAAGTCCTACGGTGCAAAGTCCTATCGCGTGTACAGAAAACCATCGGAACTTTAGTCCAAAGTACAAACACTCATGCCCAGAACCAATTTTAAAATCAACCAACAATAGCAGAAGTTGACCAAAGGATGGCGGTAAAGAGCAGAAAAGAGCAGAAAAGAGCAGAAAAAACACGTGATTTTGGTAAAGTTTTGGTAAAGTTTGCAGAAAAGTCCTGCCGTGTGTATGCTATGGGTGTGCCCGGCCAACGCCCTTCAAACAAAAATCCACATAAAAGTTTGTTTGAAGTCCGACCGTGTGTACGAGGCTTAAAGTGTCCGATTTGTCCGCTGCAATATGGCAGTCCCGCTATAAGTCGCTAATCGCTGCCATTACTAGTAAAAAATGAATCAATGAATAAATTAAGATATCCCATAGTTTGGAGACGCTATAACTTTTGTGCAAACCAATTGATATACACTTATTAAGATTTTGGTTACCAAAAATATGTAGCGGAATACATATTGGCCTAAATTGATGAGGAAATTCGATTAAAAAAAAATAAAATAATAATAATTATTGGATATGTTTTATAGCAGAAAGTAAAAACAAAATATATATATTTTTTTTTCAAAATCGTCATTTTTTTTTTTTATCCATAGTGTAAAAATAAATAAATGCAGAGGTGATGAAATACCACCAAAAGAAAGCTCTGTTTGTGGAAAAAAAACATAAATTCTATTTGGGTACAGTGTTTTACGGTCGTGCAATTGTCCGTAGTCGTCCGCAGTGCCGTATCGCAAAAAATGGCCTGGGTCTGAAGGAGGGTAAATCGTCCGGAGCTGAAGTGGTTAAAGTAAACAGGACCTTGTTTTTTACATATGTGGATAATTGAGATGAATAGTCACACAATTTTTTTTATTTTTTTTTTGAGTAAAGATTCTAATCTCATATAATAGATTATCCTCATAATCTCAGGCACACAGTAAGTGCCGGTTCACACTGCTGCGCTCTGAATTTGTTCCGTTTTTTCAGTCCAATCTGAGGTGCGAATTTACCGCGTTTTTTACTGCGATTTGAATGCAAATTTCAGGAGTGGGACATAGCTGCGATTAATGTTCTAGCCAATGGAATCATAATGTAAAAATGAAAAAGGTGTTAACTTCCTGTTTTTTGTGGAGAATAGTGTGTTGGAATTTGCACATTTGTGAACCATCAAATGCCATTCCAGAACAATTTACATTGATGTCTATGGAGACTAAATTCGCAACGCAACGCTCTAAACTCGCACAAGACCCTTTTTTTCATCGCATCGCACTCGGATAGGAATCGCAACGCATAGATGTGAACCACCATCATTGAAAACAATGACTTTTTGGATGACATGTGAATCTAGTTTGTGTAAAAAAAAAAAAAAATATTGGATATGTTTTATAGCAGAAAGTAAAAACAAAATATATATATATTTTTTTCAAAATCGTAATTTTTATTTTTTTTATCCATAGTGTAAAAATAAATAAATGCAGAGGTGATGAAATACCACCAAAAGAAAGCTCTGTTTGTGGAAAAAAACATAAATTCTATTTGGGTACAGTGTTTTACGGTCACGCAATTGTCCGTAGTCGTCCGCAGTGCCGTATCGCAAAAAATGGCCTGGTTCTGAAGGAGGGTAAATCGTCCGGAGTTGAAGTGGTTAAAGTAAACAGGACCTTGTTTTTTACACATGCGGATAAATGCGCATCGCATTCGGTATCAACTCGCACAAGTGTGAATCGGCACTTAAGGACCATACACACAATAGGACTTTTTTTGACAACAAATGTCCGACGGACCTGTTTGATCGGACAATCTGACCGTGTGTATGTACGTTCCATGGGAACAAACTTTTTCGCTTTTTCATGTTCGCTGTGAGAACAGACAAACTTTATGGCAACAAATGTCCTACGTCGGCTAATCCTATCTTAAGGCCCGTCCGTACACGTATGATCTGACTTTTTGACAACAAACTTCAAAATGAGCAGGTTTTCAAAAAATCTGACCGTGTGTACGCTCCATCGGACAAACTTTTTCGGTTTTCATCGGACAAATGTTCGCTCTGCAAACGGATAAACTTTTCGGCAACAAAAGTTCTACGGTGCAAAATCCTATCGTGTGTACAGAAATCCATCGGACTTTAGTGCGAAGTACAAACACGCATGCCCAGAAGCAAGGACCAGCTGGAAGCGTTCTGTCTTGTAAAACTAGCGTTCGTAATAGAGATATCACATTTGTGATGCGGCAAGTTATGAAATCTCGAAATGCAGCGCACATTCTCTTCTTCTTTAATAATGGGATAATAAAAAAAGCTGCTTTGCTGATAATATGGAGAAATGACAAACGTATTTACAAAGGATTTGTGTTCTAGTGAAAATGAAAATCGCGAATCAACACTGACCAATCTTCTACTAACTCGAGATTAGCAGACGGAGCCCAAAGGGTGACGCCGGAGAATTGAACTTCCTCTTTTGAAGTGTCGTCAGTACGTTGAAACGTCACTACGTTCGTGTTTGTTGCCAAAAAATCAGAGCGTTTGTATGCTATGGCCGTTCCCGGTCAACTCCCTTCGGACAAAAATCCACAGAAAAGTTTGTTTGAAGTCCGACCGTGTGTATGAGGCGTTACACAAGTCCATTGGACTAAAGTCCAAAGTACAAACAGGCATGCTCAGAACCAATGCTGAAGATCAGACAACAATAGCAGAAGTTGCCCACAGGGTGGCTGTAAAGAGCTGAAAAAACATGTGATTTGGTGAAAGTTGGCTGAAAAGCCCTGCCGTAAATGCATACCAAGTTCACGGCCAACGCCCTTCGGACAAGAAGCCACGGAAAAGTCTGATGGAAGTCCGATCGTGTGTATGAGGCTTTAGTAGATTTGCTGCGAAAGAGAAGGGCAGCAAAGCACGATCACCATGCAAAACTACCAAGCAGAAGATATGGTGCCCCCCATGAAACACAGGTTTGTGGTCCCCCAGATAAAGCTTCTGTGAGGCCACATCCACTATATTGTCAAAAGTATTGGCAATATATTGTTCTTATTTGTTGATTGCTCTTATATCTTCATTTGTCTTAGAAAATAATACAAAGAGTAGGGAATATCTGCAGGACCTCACAAATAAAGAGGACCAATAATTTATGTAGTCTACTAAATCACCAGTATGGTGTTGATTATCGTAACCAGACACAAAACTATAACAATAAAACTTGGAAGGCTCCCCAAAAAAAGGAGGTACTAAAGGTAATACTATTAGTTTGACTTGTTCAAAAATACTTTAATACAGGACGTTAGACAGTATACAAAAACTCACTAAATGGATGATTACCACCACCCATCACCAACGTTAAGAAATTACAACATTGTCATATATAAATAAACGGAGTCTGGACTCAGATGTTACCTGGCAGACTAAAAATGTAAAGGCTCAACCAAAATACTTCCATATTCTCAGAGATCAATTGTCTTAGCCCTGATGAAAAGGGCCCATCAGAACCACTGTAAAGGCCCGTACACACGATCGGATATTCCGACAACAATTGTGTGAAGGACGTGTTTTGTCGGACGATCCGACCATCTGTATGCTCCATCGGACAATTGTTGTCGGAATTTCCGACAAGAAATGTTGGCTGTGCATGCTCTCAAATTTTCCGTCAAAACATGTGTTCCGTCGGATTGTCCGATAGTGTCACAAATCCATCGGACTAAAATCCAAAGTACAAACACGCATTCTCCGAACCAATGCTAAACATCAGACAACAGTAGCAAAAGTTGCCCAAAGGGTGGCGGTAAAGAGCTGAAAAACCACGTGGTTTGGTGTTTGTTTGCTGAAAATGTTCTGCCGTGTGTGTATGCAGAACAAGTTTGCGGCCAACGCCCCTTCGTACAAAATTCCACGGAAAAGTCCGATGGAAGTCCGATCGTGTATATGAGGCTTTACACATTGGCTTGTCTTTAAACACTGTGATTTCTAAATGTAGTGCTGTACTAAAATAAATGCAAAAAAATAAATAAAGCCTCATACAGACGATCGGACGTCCATCGGACTTTTCCGTGGATTTTTGTCCGAAGGGGTGTTGTCCGTGAACTTGGTATGCATACACGGCAGAACATTTTCAGCCAACATACACCAAACCAAGTGGTTTTTCAGCTCTTTACCGCCACCCTTTGGGCAACTTCTACTATTGTTGTCTGATGTTTAGCATTGGTTCGGAGCATGCGTGTTTGTACTTTGGATTTTAGTCAGACGGATTTGTGTTCACACGATCGGATAATCTGACGGAACACATGTTTTGTCGGACAATTTGAGAGCATGCACAGCCAACATTTGTTGTCGGAAATTCCGACAACAATTGTCCGATGGAGCATACAGATGGTGGATTGTCCGACAAAACACGTCCATCGGACAATTGTACGGGACTTTACTTAGGTCATTCACATTTTACATGTTGGAAGAGTAAAGGCCCATACACACGATCGGATTTTCCAACGGGAATTGTGTGATGGCAGGCTGTTGTCGAAAAATCCGACCGTTTGTACACTCCATCGGACAATTGTTGTCAGATTTTCCGCCAACAAATATGGGATAGCATGCTTTAAAAATTTCCGCCAACAAATGTGTGTTGTCGGATTATGCCATCATGTGTACACAAGTCCTTTGGACAAAACTCCAAAGTACAAACACGCATGCTCAGAAGCAATGCTCACCAGAACACAACTTTAGCAGAAGGTACCCAAAGGGTGGAGCTAAAGAGCTGAAAAACCACGTAGTTTTGTGTTTGTTGTCCAACAATTCTTTGCTGTTTGTATGCAAGACAAGTTCATGGCCAACGCCCTTCGGACAAAAGTCCTACGCTTTGTCCGCTGAAAATCCGATCGTGTGCACCAGGCTTAACTCTTCCTCTGTAGTAACTCCCCTTATTTTTATTTTTATATTCAGGTAAATATTTGATTCCAAAAAGAAGCAACTTGTTCTTGACGAAGCAGGGGTTCAGGCTGTCCAACGTCCACAAAAAACTGCAGAATGTGTACGGAGATGACACCATTGACAACAGTAATGTATTTTCATTGGTGACTGTTGTCAGTGGTGTCTTCTCAATAGACAATCTGTAGTCTTGTGTGAATGTTCAACAGCCTGCACCCCTCCTTCGTCAAGAACTCAATGGTGACACGTTGATTCTGCTTGGAATCCATTATTTACCTGCAATGAAAAAGAAGAAGAAGAGTTACTATATGGTAGAGTTAAAAGGTAATAAAAATGTCATGTTTGCTTTTACATTACTTTCGGTACAGGCTTTTTATTATGTATTGTGTTTTTAGGACCTAATTGGATCATTTTATTTTTATTTTTTCCATGAGTAATGTCTCGCTACATAAAAAAAAAAAAAAATCAGAAAATTGAATTTTGATTGGTTTCTAGGGGAAACGTCCATTTTCGCACCATCGTTGCTCTGGTTTACTGAATAAGCCTGTTTGTGTTAATTACATCCTCCTCTGCAACATGATAATTTTCACTTGTAATGTTTATTACACAAACAAGTAAAGCCGATTAGTTTACTGCAGACGCCGCAGAAGGCTTTATCACGAGGGGATGCAGAAAGTGGCACCAGAAGAACCTGTCAAGGTTACTGGAAGGAAGGCTCAGTCATGCCCATAACTTTTAAATGGTGTTTAATTATCAGTTCCCAAACAAATGTCAGTTCGGCAAAATGTCAAGTTCCCCACTGTGGTGCCACCAGTTTGTGATAGGGAGCGTGTGCCTGGCTGCAGTTTGGAAAGCCGACGACTTCCTACCGTTTTCTGAATGAATTTCACTTGAGGGTCTCGACATTGATTGAAAGCGAAGGTTTCTGCTCGAGCCCTTAGGCTGTGTAAAGCAATTCGTGGGGCTTCTATATCATTGATGAGCGCATCACACACACTGGAGATTTGGAGTTTAACCCTGTAGGCCTGAGGATTATTGCAGCTACATTAGCAAACTAGAATATATACATATTAAGCATCAAGAAGATGTTATAAATATACCGATGTCCTCTGTGATATACATTTTAAAAGAGTTAAGAATACTTTACATATATATTTTAGTGTTTACTTCTTGGTAAAATGGTTGACTGCCTATTCATTGCTATAAATAATGAGAATAATCATATAATAATTAGAAAATTGTTTAACGTGATGTAATTGATACAAAGAGCATGATAATTTGCTAAAGAAATTGGTTGTATATAATATATGAAATTGTGATATTCCTCCCAAATAATGTAATTTATGGATTGCAAGCTCTTGAGAGCAGGACTTTTCTAACCCTCTTGTCTTGAATTGTATTGTAACTTGAAAATATCCCAATGATCAGAATGTAAAAGGCTGAAATTTCAAAAATCTATAAAACTCATTATTCAGGACCTAGAACTTTATTAATTCCTTCCTTCTTTCCCTCAATTCCTCCCATCTACTTTCCTTCCTTTTTCCACCCTTCCTTTCCTCATCTTATCATTACTTTCCTGCTTCTTGCCTTCCTTCCTTACTTTATTTCTTCTTTCCTTCCTTACTTTTGCCCTTCTTGTCTGCCTTCCTTACTGTGTTTCTTCTTTCCTTCTTTTTTTCTTCCTCCATTCCTTCCTTACTTTATTTCTTCTTTCCTTCCTTATTTCCCTTCTCTTTTCCTTCTTTCTTCCTTTATTTCTTTTTTCCTTCCTTATTTTCCTTCTCTTTTCCTTCTTTCTTTCTTTATTTCTTCTTTCCTTCCTTATTTTCCTTCTCTTTTCCTTCTTTCTTACTTTATTTCTTCTTTCCTTCCTTACTTTCCTCCTTCTTGTCTTCCTTCTTTACTATATTTCTTCTTTCCTGCCTTTATTCCTATCCTTCCTCATTCTTTCCCCCACTTCCTTCCCTATTCCGTTCTTCCTTCTCCCTTTTCATTCCTTTGCTGCCCTCACTACTTGGCTTTCTATTGGATTAGCCAGATTAGTAAATACATACAGTATCAATGCGCTGGTTTAAGCCATCCATGTTTTATGCTAAGTTTTCTTTTTTCCTTACTATATTTCTTCTTGCCATCCTTTTTTTCTTACTTCTTACCTTCCTTCCTTACTTAATTTCTTCTTTCCTTCCTTATTTCCCTTCTTCTTGTTTTCCTTCATTTCTTACTGTATTTCTTCTTTCCTTCCTTTTTTCAACTTCTTGCCTTCTTTAATTTATTTCTTATTTCATTTTTTACTTTCCTCCTGCTTTCCTTCCTTTCTCACTTTATTTCTTCCTTCCTTTCTTACTTTCCTTCTTCTTGCCTTCCCTCCTTATTCTATTTCTTCTTTCCTTCCTTACTTTCTATCTTTTTGCCTTCTTCCTTCCTTTATTTCTTCTTTCCTTCCCCATTTTTTTCTTTCTTGACTTCCTTTCTCCCCTAATTTATTTATGTTTTCCTTCTTTATTTTCCTTCTTCTTGCCTTCCCTCCATATTTTATGTCTTATTTCCTTCCTTACTTTCCTTCTTCTTGTCTTCCTTCCTTGCTTTGTTCCTTCTTTCCTTCCTTACCTTCCTTCTTTTTGCCTCCTTTCTTTTTACTTTTGTCCTTCTTGCCTGCCTTCCTTATGTTATTTTTGTCCCCTTACTACCTTCCTTCTTGCTTTCCTTTCTTACTATATTTCTTTTTTCCTTCTTTCTTACTTTCCTCCTTCTTTCCTTCTCTCCTTGCTTGATTTCTTCGAATGCTCCTTACTTTCCTTCTTCTTGGCTTCCTTCTTTCCTTTATTTTTTTACTCCTTCCTCTCTTTCCTCCTTCCTGACTTACTTAATTTTTTCCTCATTTCTTTCTTTACTTTTTTCCTTCTTGCCTTCCTCTATTCCTTACATTATTTCTTCTTCCTTGCTTATTTATTTATTTATTGCATTCCTTATTCAACTTATTTCTTCTTTCCTTTCTTTCCTTCCTCCTTGCCTTCATTCTTTACTTTATTTCTTCTTTCCTTCCTTACTTTCCTCTCCTTCCTTCCTTCCTTCTGTCCGTCCGTCCATTCTTCCTTCCTTCCTTCCTTCCTTCCTTCCTTCCTTCCGTCCGTCCGTCTGTCCTTCCTTCCTTCCTTCCTTCCTTCCTTCCTTCCTTCCTTCCTTCCTTCCTTCCTTCCTTCCTTCCTTCCTTCCCTCACTCCTTGGCTTTCGATTGGATTTGCCAGATTATTAAATACCTATCAATGCGTGGGTTTAAGCCATCCATGTTTTATGCTGACCAGCATTCCAAAACCCAAAATATAATATTTATTTATTATTTTATTATGTTAATATTTATTTAACAATATTTAGCTAACAAACAGTCATTTCTTTTCATCAGTATAAGGAAATCTTGGAGTCATTTCAGGCTTTGCTTGTTACAACGTTCCCTGCTCTTCTGACTTCCAAGCATGTGGTTTAGCAGGAGTTAATATTTTCTGGGTATTATAGCTGAAATAATGGCAGGCTTTTTTTTGTATCCTTTTGCTAACTGGCACGTTGAATCTTTTGTACCTCTCCACAGTTGGCGTTGTGCAGATAACATTATATATCTCTTATTCAAAGCCACCCAAGGGTTATGCTCATCGACTTTCCAAGACATGCTGATCGGCTAATAAACTTTTCAGCTATCCACCTGCTTCTTCTTGCATTGAAAACAGTTTGTTGCTGAAAACCTTGACTTTATTAGATATCGCCAGGGATACACAGAAATTGCTTATTACTTTCAAATCAGCTGTGAATACATATTACGGCAAGGGGAAAGTCTGTAAAGGGATTTGAGGCTCTTCAGTATAGAACATTACCGTTCTTTTTGTTATATAAACTATATAGTATGCATACAGCATGCGTATGGGAAGCATACCCTGGTGGCACAGTGATTGGCACTATTGCTAAGAAGCAACGGGTTCCTTACTTTGCACAAAATCATATATTTGTACAATTGTTTCTGGACTCATCAGATTGACCAATCAATGCAGCTTCCCTCATGAAAGCCTAATATTAAAGCTAGCTATGCACCTCTTGGCTCTCTCTCTCTCTCCTCACTGACTCAGACACATCAGCAGGAACCACTGGCTCCTGCTGCTGTCAATCAGCCAGTGAGGAGGGAGCGGGGCCAAGCAGTGCTCTGTGTGTCAATGGAAACAAAGAGCTAGGCTAGGGAGCGAGCAAACGTCAGTGCCCCCAGAGCAAGGGGCTTGCTCTAGCGGCACTTGGCGAGGGGAGGAACCAGGAGCACCAGAAGGGGACCCGATAAGAGGAGGATCGGGGCCGCTCTGTGCAAAACCATGCACAGACCAGGTAAGTATAACATGTTTGTTATTTTAACCACTTGCCGACTGCCTAACGCACATTTACGTTGGCAGAATGGCACGGCAGGCAAAGCAACGTACAGGTACGTTGCTTTGAAACTGACGCCTAGCGCGCGTGCCCGCGCGCGTGCGCCGCAAGCTCCGTGACCGTGGGACCCTCGGACTTGGCGTCCGCCGGTGTCCCGCGATCGTGTCATGGAGCGACAGAACATTGTAAACAAGGCATTTCCCTGTTCTGCCTAGTGACAGGACAGTGATCTACTGCTCCCTGTCATCGGGAGCAGTGATCAGTGTCGTGTCACTCGTAGCCCAGCCCCCCCCCCCACAATTAGAATCACTCCCTAGGACACACTTAACCCCTTCCTCGCCCCCTAGTGGTTAACCCCTTCCCTGCTAGTTTCATTTACACAGTAATCAGTGCATTTTTATAGCTGTATAAATGACAGTGGTCCCAAAATAGTGTCAAAAGTGTCCGATGTGTCCGCCACAATATCGCAGTCATGATAAAAATCGCTGATCGCCGGCATTACTTGTAAAAAAAAATTATAATAAAAATGCCATAAAACTATCCCATATTTTGTAGACGCTATAACTTTTGCGCAAAGCAATCAATAAACGCTTATTGCGATTTTTTTTACCAAAAATATGCAGAAGAATAAATATCGGTCTAAACTGAGGAAAAAATTATTATTTTTTTATATATTTTTTGGGGATAATTATTATAGCAAAAAGTTAAAAATATTTTTTTTTTTTCAAAATTGTCGCTCTTTTTTTGTTTATAGCGCAAAAAATTAAAACCGCAGAGGTGATCAAATACCACCAAAAGAAAGCTCTATTTGTGGGAAAAAAAGGGCGGAAATTTTGTTTGGGTGCAACGACGCACGACCGCGGAATTGTCAGTTAAGGTGACGCAGTGCCGAATCGCAAAAAATGGCCCGGTCATTGGGCAGCCAATTCTTCCGGGGCTGAAGTGGTTAATAAAAAAAATTAAAAATGGGCATTTACAATCACTTTAACTTAGAAGACAGATGATATACTATGAGTGCACAATGTCATGGACCAGCCTCTTGAAGCGTTTTCACCACGGTGCCCTGAACTTACCATGTAATGTTGCAAAGAGTACTGATCATTAAGGATCAATAATGAAGTACTAAAGGCACAATTATTACATTCTGTTATTACAAACGTTTTTTATTGAGAGAAGACAATAAAGTAGTACATACATCTGAAAATCTGTGTATCACATAGTACAGGTTGAAATATAATCATAAATGTCAACGCAGTGACAAAAAAGGAGACAGAAAGAAAAAAACAACAAAAAATTTTACTTTGAAGCATCTGAGAAAAGCCATAGCGGATTACAGAGAACCTACAGGAAACATAGTCTTACATATGAGGTATAACAGAGAGTGGGAGTAGAAGTTGCGGAGACGGGACACACACGCCGGATAATTTGCATCGAAAATAGAGGACCAATGTGGTGTGATATAGATGCCCAAGTAGGGTATTTTGTCAGTAGACCATTGCAGGGGGAAGGAGCTCTGGAGGGTCTCACACTGAGCAGGGGGAATTTTGATTGGGAGTGCAGTGGATTTGGACATGTTAACAGTGAGTCCAGAAATAGAGGCGAATCGGGACAACAGGGAAAATAGATTGGGCAGGGAAATCTGGGGTTGGGTTAGAAAAAGCATGACATCATCTGCATACATACAGAGATGAGATGTGGTGGAAGCCATGGGGTATCCGGAGATGTCAGGGTGTTGTTTAATTGTGGTGGCAAGGGGTTCCAGGGCCAGGGCGAATAAAAGGGGTGATAGGGGACATCCCTGACGGGTGCCCCTGCCCAGTGTGAAAAACCCAGAGCTGCAGCCTGGGATTTTGATTCTGGTTTGTGGGTGGTGGTATAGGGCCTGTACACCCAACAAAAATTCATCCCGAAAGCCAAGTCTTTGAAGCACTGCAAGTAAATAAGGCCATTGTACGCTGTCAAACGCCTTATTAATGTCCAAGCTAAGGAGGAGGACTTGTTTCTTACGTATGTTAGCGTCTTGGAGTACATTAAGTGTCAAACGAATATTGTCCGTGATGAGTCTATTGGGGATGAAACCAGATTGGTCAGGGGAGGTCAGTGTTTCAATAATAGCGGCTAGTCTGTCAGCTAGGGCTCGACTAAAAATTTTAAGGTCATTGTTAATGACTGAAATCGGTCTATAATTTTGGGGGAGAGAGTGGTCCTTAAGAGGTTTGGGCAGGAGAGACATGCTAGCTAAGGTCATTTCAGAGGGGAACTGTTCTCCTACAAGAATCTTGTTGAACATGCTAGTGAGGCGTGGGAGTAGTATAGGAGCATAATTTTTATAGTAGCTAGCAGTGAAACCATCTGGGCCTGGGGCCACAGAGCGTTTTAGGGATTTAACAACGCTGAGCAGTTCTTCCTCTGTGAAGGGGGCATTAAGGGATGCAATTTGTAAATCGGACAAAGTGGGAAGGGGAAGGGAGGCTAGCCAGTCTAGGGAGGGCTGAGAAGGACACGGCGGAGGGCGAGAAAGAAGTTTGGAATAAAAGTCCTCAAAGATTCCCAGGACTTCTTTAGGGTGGGAGACTATTTTGCCTGAGGAATTGCGGAGTTTGTACACGTGGGGTGGACGTAGTGTGTGATTTAATTTGCGAGCAAACATAGCAGATGCTGTGTTGCTGTGAAGGAGAAAGTTTGCTTTGGACCACCTTAGTGCTTTTTCTGTCTTAGCAGATAACAGAGTATCCAGGTCTAATCTTTTTTGCGCCACCAGGCATGCGTTGGCAATCGACGGGTTACCTATTTGGGATTTATGAAGGCGATCCAGTTCTGTGGTCAGCGTGAAGATTTGCTGCCATCTTTCTTTATTTTTCCATGAAGCAATACTAATAAGGTGGCCTCGTAGCACTGCCTTATGGGCCATCCAGAGAGTGCTAGGGGATATGTCCGGGGTGGCATTGATCGTGAAGTATTCCTGAATAGCGTTGGATACTTCCTGGCGTATGATAGGGTCAGTTAAGAGAGAGTCATTAAGTCTCCATGTATAGGGCGTATCAGATAGGCCTATAAGGGAGGTTGACATGGAGACCATATTATGGTCGGACCAGGGGCAGAGATGGATCACCGATTGTGTGGAGTTGGCAAGAATGATGGGTGTGCAGAAAATGTAGTCCAATCTGGCAAAGGAATTGTGGGGGTGGGAGTAAAAGGTGAAGTCCTTTGCACCCGTGTTGTGTGCTCTCCAAGCATCGGATAATTGGAGAGCCTGTAGAGTTCTGGACAGGGATTTAGGAAAAGCCAAATTTAGTTGGGAGGAGGTGCTTCTGTCTAATTGTGGGTGTGCGACGAGGTTGAAGTCTCCCCCAACGAACATGTGTGTCGAGGAGTATTTCTCAAGTGTCCTAAAGAAGGCGGAAAAAAAGGTGGCCTGTGCGACATTAGGGGCATAGACGTTAGCGATCGTGAGTTCGCGTCCTGCTACTAGTCCCTTAACAATAAGGAACCTACTATCAGGATCCTTATAGACCTGCTGAACTTCCATGGGGAATGAATTGTGAAGGAAGATGGCCACCCCTCTACATTTAGAGTCGTATAAGGTGTAAAAGGCTTGCTTATATGCGCCATGAAAAAAAATTGGGTGTCTGTCAGCAGCAAAGTGGGTTTCCTGCAATAATAGGATTTGTGCCCCTAGTTTTTTATAGGCTGTGAATGCCTTTTTCCGCTTGTGGGGAGAATTGAAGCCCTGGACATTATGTGTAATACATGTAATCACCATTTATGTATATAGGGATGTCATAGGCTCACCTGGGGGGTTTAAGGACCCTGAGATAACTGTGTCAAAATTCTCCGTCACTAGGGGGACGTCAGTCTGGGAGAGCTGAGAGTAATATACCGCTTCAAGTACATAGTAATAGAAAATACATCTGAAGTGCTTCAACATCCTAAATAAAAAAAAACAAAAGAAGTGATAGAACATAAAAAGCGTCTAAACATAGTGCCAGCAGTGCAAACATGTGCTGGGCAAACAGTGGGTCAGGTTGCAAGGAGCAAAAGCCTGAAACAGTGAGGTAAATCTTGTAAGGGGCAAAAGCTCCCTTAACTCCCCAGTTCATATCCAGAGCTCCAAAGGAGGTCGGGATATGAGAGGAGTGGGGCAGCACGGCATTGACATCAACCGAACTAGCCTGCAGCAAATTAAAAACAGAAAAAAAAAAGTTTGTGCATGCCAGCATGTGTTGGATTGCCATATTAGATCATTAAATGAACCGGGAACCATCATCCTGTAGAAAATAGAGTAACGAAGAAAAGCAAGGCATGCGGGGTGTCGAATCAGAAGAGGGCCCAGAAAGTCTGAAATGTATGGGAGAATCCTGCTGGGCTGAAACCTTGCTTGTAGAGACAGGGTGAAGAGATGTGGAACCATCAGTAGATCAGTAGTTCAAAAATAGAGCAGTAGATTGCGCACCAATGCCAGAAGTGCCACTGGTGTGCAGAAGTTCAAGACGTGCAGCAGGGAGAATTCACAAAAGTGGCGAAGGATTAGCTAGTGTTGAAAGGCGTTATGGCCAGCATCTTGTCTGTGACGTCTGCGGTCTCGTCTAGGAGAGGGGGTGTTCCAAATGGGTTTAGGTCTAGAAGTAGAGGGTTGGCGAGGAAGGGCTTCAGCCTCCAGGAGGCCCAGTTTGACAAGAATTTCTTGACCTTCCAATAGAGTGGTGGCAGTATAAGTTGTACCATTATGTGGAATGGTAAGCTTGAAGGGGAAGCCCCATCTATAGCGAATGTGCGCTTTTGCCAGCACTGTGGTGACCTCCTTCATATTGCGGCGCCTATCCAGGGTAGCAGGGGAGATGTCCGAGTAGATCTGAATAGGGGAGCCGTCCAGGGAGATGGAATGGGAATTGCGGGCAGCCCCAAAAATCTCCTCCTTGATAAGAAAGTCTTTTAGACATAGGACAATGTCCCTGGGGGGTTTGTCTGGGGGAGGCTTGGGGCGTAGAGCCCTGTGAATGCGGTCGCATGTGAATGCTTCCACCTCACGGTCTGGCAAGAGGGAATGGAAGAGCTTATGTATGGCAGGGATGAGATCCGTGGTGGTTTCAGGGACCCCTCTTATCCGAAGATTGTGCCTACGATTTTGATTGTCGAGGTCTTCAACTTGGGTTTGCAGTTGAGTGACCGTGGCATTGAGGGAGTCAAACTCTCTGGAGAGATCATTGTGAGCGATATTGAGCTCATCGTGCATAGTCTCTAAGCGGTCCGTGCGGGTGCCCAGGGCCGAGATCTCCTGCGTTAGTGTATTGGTGCTTTTGTGTAGCTCCGTCTGGAACTTGGCAGCAATCTTGCTATATAAAGATTCTAAGCTCCTGTCTAGGTCTGCTTTGGTCAGGGGGGGAAAGTACTCACAGTCTTGTGCAGAGTCCAGAGCAGAAGCAGCGGTATCCTGCGAATCTTGTGAGGCCTGCAGTGAGGGAGAAGCCAGGCCGCCGGCGCCATCTTGGGACATGCTGTAGCGTTCCTGGTTCCTTAGCAGATAGGTGGTTAGGGACCTCTGAGCGGTCTTATTGTCCTTCTTCTGCTTCGAAGGCATGCACAACTCGGTCCGGGGGTTATGGAGAGTATCTGTGGTGAAGATTATGAGCTTATGGCCCCGGGAAGCAGGCTAAATGGTTGGAGTAGTGCGGAGTTACTCAGTCATACGACCGGTCCCGTGGATGTCGCGCATGCGCCCCCACAATTATTACATTCTGTATTAACCACTTGACAACTGGGCACTTAACTACTTCCCACCCGGCCACTGTACATATACGGCCGGATGGGTGCTCTCTCCTTCTGAGTGGACGTTCCTGAACGTCCTTCAGAAGGAGGGGGATTGCGTGCGCGTGCGCGCCGCCGGCGCCGCGTGCGCGCGCCCGCCGCGTTACCAAGGACCCGGTGCGCGTGCCCGGCGGCCGCGATTGCCGCCGGGCACCCGCGATTCCCCGGGAACCAAGCAGGAAAGTGGATCTGTGCGTGTAAACACACAGATCCACGTCCTGTGAGGGAGAGGAGGCTGATGGTGTGTCCCTTGTACATAGGGACAACCATCGGTCACCTCCCCCAGTCAGTCCCCTCCCCCCACAGTAAGAACACATTGAGGGAACATATTTAACCCCTTCCCGCCCCCTAGTGGTTAACCCCTTCCCTGCCAGTCACATTTATACAGTAATCAATGCATTTTTATAGCAGGGATCGCTGTATAAATGTAAATGGTACCAAAAATGTGTCAAAAGTATCCGATGTGTCCGCCACAATATCGCAGTCACAATAAAAATCGCAGATCGCCGCCATTACTAATAAAAAAAATTTAAAAAATTAAAAATGCTATAAAACTATCCCCTATTTTGTAGACGCTATAACTTTTGCGCAAACCAATCAATACGCGCTTATTGCGATTTTTTTTATACCAAAAATATGTAGAAGAATACGTATCGGCCTAAACTGAGGAAAATTTTAATTGAAAAAAAAAATGGGTATTTATTATAGCAAAAAGATAAAAATATTGTGTTTTTTTTCCAAACTGGACGCTCTTCTTTTGTTTATAGCGCAAAAAATAAAAACCGCAGAGGTGATCAAATACCACCAAAAGAAAGCTCTATTTGTGGGAAAAAAAGGACGCAAATTTTGTTTGGGAGCCACGTCGCACGACCGCGCAATTGTCATTCAAAATGTGACTGCGCTGAAGGCTGAAAAATGGCTTGGGCAGGAAGGGGGTTTTAGTGCCCAGTAGGGAGGTGGTTAAACCCCCTTCCTAACCAGACGAATTTTCAGCTTTCGGTGCTCTCATATTTTGAATGACAATTACTCAGTCATACAACACTGTACCCATATGATTTTTTTGTCCTTTTTTTTCACACAAATAGAGCTTTCTTTTGGTGGTATTTAATCACTGTTGGGTTTTTTATTTTTTGCGCTATAAGATTGTTTCCGTTATAAAATTTTGCAAATTAGTATTTTTTCTTCATAAATTTTGGCCAAAATTTATACTGCTACATATCTTTGGTAAAAATAAGTACAAATTGGTGCATATTTTTTGGTCTTTGTGAAAGTTATAGAGTCCACAAGCTATGGTGCCAATATCTGAAAATTGATCACACCTGAAGTACTGACGGCCTATCTAATTTCTTGAGACCCTAACATGCCAGAAAAGTACAAATACCCCCCAAATGACCCCTTTTTGGAAAGAAGACATTCCAAGGTATTTAGAAAGAGTCATTGTGAGTTTTTTGAAGTTGTCATTTTTTCCCACAATTCTTTGCAAAAATCAAGATTTTTTTTTCTTTTTTTTTTTTCCACAAAATTGTCATATTAGCAGGTTATTTCTCACACACAGCATATGCATTCCACAAATTACACCCCAAAACACATTCTGCTATTCCTCCCGAGTATGGCGATACCACATGTGTGAGACTTACACAGCGTGGCCACATACAGAGGCCCAACATGCAGGGAGCACCTTCAGGCGTTCTGGAGCACCCAGGCCAATTCTGACATTTCTCTCCTACATGTAAAAATCATCATTTGTTTGCTAGAAAATTACATAGAACCCCAAAACATTATATATGTTTTTTTAGCAAAGACCTTAAAGAATATAATGGTGGTCATTGCAACTTTTTATCTTGCACGGTATTTGCGCAGAAATTTTTCTAACGTGTTTTTTACGGAAAAAAAAACAGTTTTGTGCTTAAAAGAAAAAAAAACAGTAAAGTTAGCCCAATGTTTTTGCATAATGTGAAAGATGAAGTTACGCCGAGTAAATAGATACCTAACATGTCACCCTTCAAAATTGCACACGCTCGTGGAATGGCGCCAAACTTCGCTACTTAAAAATCCCCATAGGCAACGCTTTAAATATTTTTACTGGTTACATGTTTTGTGTTACAGAGGAGGTCTAGGGCCAAAATTATTGCTCTCGCTCTAACGTTCGCAACGATACCTCACATGTGTGGTTTGAACACCGTTTTCATATGTGGGCGGGGCTTACGTATGTGTTCACTTCTGCATGCGAGCTCGCGGGGGCAGGGGCGCTTTAAAATATATATATATATTTTATTGTTCATTTTACTTTATTTATTTTAGTTTGACATGTTTTTCCGCCCCAAATTTTTTTTTGATCACTTTTATTCCTATTACAAGGAATGTAAACATCCCTTGTAATAGGAATATGGCATGACAGGTCCTCTTTACTGTGAGATATGGGGTCAATAAGACCCCACATCCCACCTCTAGGCTGGGAAGCCTGAAAAAAAAAAAAAAAAAAAAACAATCTTGGCTTTGATCGTAGCGGTGAGTCGGTAGAAGCACCGGAGGGCAGCGGGAGGGGGGGCATCCCCTCTCACCTTCCGTAAGAGCGATCAAGCGGTGGAACAGCCGATATGATCATTCTTATGGTGTAGGGAATCGCCAGCTGAAAAAGCGAATATCTGAATGATGCCTGTAGCTGCACCCATCATTCAGATATCCCTGCATAAAGTTAAGGATGTCATATGACGGCCGGCGGGCGGGAAGTGGTTATTGCAGAGTATTGCCGGGTATTGAGGAGTATTGCAGGGTATTGAGGAGTATTGCAGGGTATTGAGGAGTATTGCAGGGTATTGAGGAGTATTGCCGGGTATTGAGGAGTATTGCCGGGTATTGAGGAGTATTGCAGGGTATTGCGGAGTATTGCAGGGTATTGCCGGGTATCGCGGAGTATTGCCGGGTATCGCGGAGTATTGCCGGGTATTGCCGAGTATTGCCTGGTATTGCCGGGTATTGCGGGGTATTGCTGGGTATTGCGGAGTATTGCCGAGTATTGCGGGGTATTGCCGGGTATTGAGGAGTATTGCCAGGTATTGCGGAGTATTGCCGGGTATTGCGGAGTATTGCGGAGTATTGCCGAGTATTGCGGGGTATTGCCGGGTATTGAGGAGTATTGCTGGGTATTGCGGAGTATTGCCGGGTATTGCGGAGTATTGCCGAGTATTGCAGGGTATTGCCGAGTATTGCGGGGTATTGCCGGGTATTGAGGAGTATTGCCGGGTATTGCGGAGTATTGCCGGGTATTGCCGAGTATTGCCGAGTATTGCGGGGTATTGCCGGGTATTGAGGAGTATTGCAGGGTATTGTGGAGTATTGCAGGGTATTGTGGAGTATTGCAGGGTATTGTGGAGTATTGCCGGGTATTGTGGAGTATTGCCGGGTATTGTGGAGTATTGCCGGGTATTTTGGAGTATTGCCGGGTATTGAGAAGTATTGCAGGGTATTGAGGAGTATTGCAGGGTATTGAGGAGTATTGCGGAGTATGGCAGGGTATTGCGGAATATGGCAGAGTATTGCACAGTATGGGCAGAGTATGGGCAGGGTATTGCACAGTATGGGCAGGGTATTGCAGAGTATTGCACAAGGTATTGCAGAGTATTGCACAGGGTATTGCAGAGTATTGCAGAGTATTGCACAGGGTATTGCACAGGGTATTGCAGAGGGTATTGCAGAGTATTGCACAGGGTATTGCAGAGTATTGCACAGGGTATTGCAGAGTATTGGCAGAGTATTGCACAGGGATGGCTGAGCAGGGATAGATGGATGGCTGGATCTGTGACTGCAATTGTCACAGATCCAGCCCACAGCTGACATGATCTGACATGGGGGAGGGAGCGGACATGATCCGCTCCCTCCCCTCTCCTCTCACACTGTACCGATCGGTACAGAGAGGGGAGGGAGGAACCGGCGTCATCACATGACGCCGGTCTGTTTACAAGTGATCGCTCCGTCATTTGACGGAGCGATCACGTGGTAAACGGCCGCGATTAGCGGCCATCTACCGTGATCCGTGATGCGCCGGGTCTTCCGGACCCGGCGGTCACGGTCATATCCTGAAGCGCGCCCCAGGGGGCACGCGGGAGCAAGATTCTGTGAGGACGTCCCTGGGACGTCCACTCAGGATAACTCGACCGCGCTGTGGACGTCTTTTGTACATGGCGCGGTCGGCAAGTGGTTAATAAAAAGCATTAACCACTGACTTCAAACACTGTATTTGTATTGTTGAAATATTTTTTCCTATGTTGAGAATGTGTGCATATCCTCAGTTCATTACTGTTTCTGCAGTGGCTGTATTTTGGCTCTATATACAGCCAGGAGGGGGAGTGATAGATCAACTTTTTGCTGATTGCCAAAGTGAAAGAACACATTCATGGTCACCCTTTAAATGTGTATGTTCCAGGGAGGAAGTTGTCCACTGCTTGGTGTAGACTTTTAGCTGTACAGTCTGCCCATCAGTTGCTTGAATACATTATATCAGACCTGCTTATGGAACAGTAATCAAGCAACTGATCAGCTGGGGGTGTGCTCCTTTACTTGGGCTCATCACTCGTCATCACTTACCCTCTATGGGGGTTATTTACTAAAACCTGCAAAATCTGGTGCAACACTGCACAGAAACCAATCAGCTTCCAGGTTTTATTGCCCAAGCTTAACTGAACAAGCTGAAGTTAGAAGCTAATTGGCTACCATGCACAGCTGCACCAGATTCTGAGTGTTCCAGTTTTAGTACTACCTCTATGCTTTCAGTGCATCTGAATGGGTGATTATAAAGGGAGATATTAGGGAAGCAAAATTAATTTTAGACGCAGTCCTAAAGGAAATGGTAACAGATGGGGATCGCTGAAATGTTTCCAAGGTATTTATGGGGACTAAATGTGCACAGAATTTTTAAAGAAATAGGATGAAACAATTAAGGATTGAGACTTGAAGCACATTTGTATTTTTTTGTCTTTTGACTTTAGATACACTAAAGCCCTGTACACATGATCAAATTTCCTATGGATTCTAATCCGATGGATTTTTCCATTGGAAATCCGATGAAGCTGACTTCCATCAGTCTTGCCTACACACCATCAGTCAAAAATCTGACCGTTCCAAACGCCGTGACGTAAAACACTCCGACAAGCCGAGAAAAATTAAATTTAATGCTTCTGAGCATGCGTCGACTTGATTCTGAACATGCGTGGGTTTTTTGTCCGATGGAGTTCCACACAGACGATCGGAATTTGCTATCGTTTTTTTCCCCCATCGGATAAATTTAAAACATGTTCTACTTTTTCTCACCAATGGAAAAAAGACCGATGGGGCCCATACACGATCGGTTTGTCCGATGAGAAAAGTCCATCGGACTGTTTTCATCAGTAAAACCGATCGTGTGTACACGGCATAATGGTCAACTATCCCTGGGAGAAGATTGAAAAGGAAAGAAGTAACTCCTAAACCTGTTCCAGTAGTAGCAGCGTAGTTTGGTCTTCCCACGTCGCCACGTCTACTACCATCAGGCTGCCATTTTTGTTAAGCCTTCCTGCTGGACATATCTAAAATATTCTGCCTATATTTGATCGATTGTCTGTTAAAGAAGAATGCTTACTCCATCTCCGACATCTGCGGGCAATTGATCTCAGACCAGTTCCTGGTCATAAACTCTTTGTTCAAAGGTCTATGGACCTCTCAGAGGAATCTGGGAGATAAGACTGTAGAGGGATACAGGAAAGTTCAGGGAAACCCAGTTCAAGTTAATTTACAGGGCTCCTAATCACACTTCTTTGTTCTAAATCCACTCAACACCTTGCCAACTGACCTTATTGTGTTCCAACAAAATCTCCTTACTACATCGCTTCTGGCTTTGCCCCCCAATTTCCACCTATTTGGGATCAAATCATCAACTTTATTGTAGGCATCATCGGGCTCCACATACCTAAAACCCCTCTCTTGCTTTTATTTAGCTATACTCAAAGTGGATCACCCTTTCAGGAACTCCCTGGAGCCCATATCTCTCCTTGGATTCACATTTGTTTAGTAGCGGCCCATAAGAGGATTCTGAATGTGTGGACGACTTCATCTCTGTCAATAATTACTTTGGTCAAGAAGGATCTCACAACACTTCTATAAAGAGAGAAATTGGATGCGGAAATTCAGAACTATATCCTCACCAGCCGCTTGTTTGCTAGATGGAAATCGTACTTTGAGCAAACCTTCTCCCCATTTAAATTAAAATCATCTTTAATGGTTTCCTTTCGATATACAAAGTGGTACTGTAATGCCACGTACACACGATCGGAAATTGCGACAAGAAAACCGTGGATTTTTTCCGACGGAATGTTGGCTCAAACTTGTGTTGCATACACACGGTCACATAAATCTTGTCGGAAATTCTGACCGTCAAGAACCGTACAAGACGTAAGACGAGTCAAGATCAATGAAGTTCAATAGGCAGTTCGGCTCTTCTGTTTTATTCTTTTTTTTTTTTTGATTTAATATATTTTATTGAATTTTTCATATAAAGCATTATACAAATCAAGAAAGGTAATTCGATATACACGATATACATTCAGAGGTAAGGTTTGGTCAAGTGATAAGTACACATTAAATCTCCAAAAGAATAAGAACAAAATATCAATGTAGTCGTAAAGGAAAGTAAAAGAAAGAACGGAAGTATATATAGTACAGAGGTCACATGAGACGTTAGGAAAGCACTATCATTTTTTAGGCCATATAGACCAAGGTTTATCAAACTTAGTACATTGTAGAGAGTTAATTGCTATTAGTTGTTCGCACGTATAATTTCTGTGGACTGCTCTGGTTACATCAGAGAGGTTTATGGTTGTTTTTGTCTTCCAAGTGCGTAGTATTAGTGCTCGTGTTTCTAGTAGGATATGGCTTATTACAGGTCTATAATCTGGAGGGAACGTTTCTATACCTAGATGTAGAATTGCCAATGCTGGGGAGGGTGAAATCAGTATTCCCGTTAGGGAGGAAATTAGGTAGACTATTCGGTTCCACAAACTCCTTATATTTGGGCAATGCCAAAACATGTCAATAAGGTTTCCTATTTGCCCACATTCTCTCCAGTATTGTGGTGATGATCCTAGAAAGTAGTTTGATAAGCTACATGGGGTATATTGCCATCTATTTGCTATTTTTATTGTCATTTCCCAGTGTTAAACACAATGTGAGGCCTTATGTATTTCTTTGAATGAATCCTGCCACTGATCATTAGAGAAGGAAGTATTGAGATCAGTTTCCCATTTAGTCATTGCTATAGTTTTCCTAAACGTTAGTTTGTCTTGGAGTAGGTTATAAAATATTGAAATACCTTTTGTTGTTTTGTCAGAGTTTGAGTAGAAGTTCCATATTTTGGGTGGGATAAGTATCTTTGGGTTGGGATTAGACTTGAGGAAGTGCGAGATGCGTAAGCATGTAAACAACTTGTCACTAGGTAGATTATATTGTGTCATTGTTTGTGCTGGGGGTTTGGGCTGGGGGTCCATTATATAGGTCCGATATGTGTGAAATACCATGACTCGTCAAGTCTTTTACTGACAGCAATGGAATTTTTGCTTCAAGTAATCGGTAATCTGTAGGTTATTTTCTGGGCGTCAGTACCATTTAAACTAAGGCAAAGTCTCCAGGCTCTTAAAGAGGTCTGCGTGGGCGGAGAGAGGGTTGATATGTCCCATGGAGACCACATATCACTCAGAAGTAGCAGTGTTAAATCTGTTGTGGGTGATGTTATCCTTTTTATGTCTACCCATAGTGGCGTTTCCTGATTACCTAGCCAGTATTTTATGTGGTCCAGTCTAACTGCCCATAGATAGTCGTGTAGATCCACTAGGCCTGCCCCTCCCGCTTTTCTATGGGAGATGAGATTGTTACGTGAGCCCCTAGCTTTTTTCTTACCCCCATATGTATTTCCAGCTAATGCCCGACAGTTGATTAAGGTAGCTTTTAGGTATGTGAACTGGTAGGATGCGGAAAACATACAAGATTTGTGGCAGTATCATCATTTTGTAGGCTGTTATTCTCCCCATCCATGAAATTTCTTTAGTTGACATGTCCCTTAGCTGGGATTCTAGTTTGGGAAATAGTTGGTCAGATTAGCTTTAACTAGGGCTGAAATGGTATTTGTTATGGTGATACCTAAATAAGTGATACCTTTATCACTCCAAGTGTACGGCAGTTGGTTTTGCAATAGGTTTTGTGTCTTGGAAGGTACTCCAAGATCCAGGATGAGGGATTTACTGAAATTCACTTTGTAGTAGGAGATCTCTCCAAATTCCGTTAGAATTTTATGTGCCTGATGTAGGGATTTTAGTGGGTTGGTCAGGAGCAGGATGACATCATTTGTGAAAAGATTATTAGTGTGTGTACTAGAGCCAAACTCTCTTCTGCTTTATTCTGAGCATGCGTGTTTTTGCACGTCGGAAATGCATACAGACGATCGGAATTTCCGTCAAGAACTTTTTCCGTCGGAAAAATTGAGAACCTGCTCTCAATCTTTTGTTGGCGAAAATTCCGACAGAAAAAGTCCGATGGAGCCTACACACAGTCGGAATTTCCGACCAAAAGCTCACACCAAACTTTTCTTGTCGGAATTTCCGATCGTGTGTACGCGACATAAGGCAAACTTGACCAACTCTCTGGGCAAGCTGAAAGTAACATAGTTTAGGGAACGTATCTGAACTTACTCATATCAATGCTAGGACTGCGTTATTTGTATCCTGACTTGCCTTTTTAGTATGTTAATTTCTTGTCAAATTTGTTGATTGAAGTTTAACAAATCACACAAGCAGGTTTAGATACAATGGCAGAAAAAAAAGCATGCCGAGTAATATTGTGAGATTTTAGCTCCAAAATATAACTTAAAATGGTACCTACAGTCAGGGCCGCTTATAGGCCAGTACAACCAGCCCTGTTGTACTGGGCCCGCTCCCATCAGCTACACAGTGGGGCCCGGGCATCATTACAGTTCTTTATTGCATTTAAAAAAAAAATGCTTTCCAAAATCTTCCCCCGGTTCTACTTGCTTACGGGGGGATATATGATTTTCCTGGGTCCCATCAGGTCAACACAGGGACCCAGGAGGGGAGCGCAGTGGAGGGACTATTTCTTTATTTTTGGGGCGCATGTACATCATGCTTCCCCACTATTCTATTAGTCCCGGCTGGCGGAATAATACTGTGATGTTCTGTTCGGCTCCTGGCTGCAATCCTCAAGAGATATAAAGTTGAGCGGCTGACAGGGAAGAGCAGGAGGAGATGGTGGCTGCACTGGACCGACCAATCTAGTGGTTAATAGAGGAAAGAATACTGTGTCCTATTTCTGTATGTATCTCACAGCACAGCAGGTTATCAGCATTACAATTATCACACATGCAGCACTGTAAGCAGGTGCTCTATCATTTCTCTATGTCACATTGCTTTTGGAAGCTGACTTTGTTATGGTTGTTACATACAGTACAGCAATAAGTTAACAAAGTCAGCACCCAAAAGCAATGTGACATAGATCCATGATAGAGCACCTGCTTACAGTGCTGCATGTGTGATAATTGTAATGCTAATGATAATAAAAAACAGTGCGATGCTACTTTACACTTCATTTTAACTGCTTCCCGTCCAGCGGCGTATCAGTACGTCACTGGATTGGAAGGGTGATATCTTGGTCATCACTACAGCAATGATCAAGCTATCATTTTTTAACACCAGCAATTCTGCACAAAGTAAAAGTAATCATAGTGGCTAAGAAGCCCCTGGATTACTTTTACAGGCAGTGGAAGGGGGTCTCACCACTACCTTTACTGCTTTTAAGATGTGACTAGTAGCATCCGGTTACTGGGACACAGTGGGAGGGATGGATGTCGTTCCTCCCACCGTGTGATGTCAGAAACTGGAGGTGATGAGGATTTTATCACTTCCAGTTTCGGGCTCATGTAAAGAAGCCATTACTGGCTTAAACAAGTATTCCTTTCTTCCTTGTCTCATATTAGACCAACTACTATATGCTCAAACAACCATATAAAAAGAATCTCTATTATTACTATTTACAGATATCATCTTCCTGATCGGGTATAGTTTTTATACATTACCACTGTCTAGGTAGATGGTTTGACTTGTCAACGATGGCCTAATACGCCTTGCTTTCTTGTTTGAAGTAAGTACACATTACAAGCCTTCAACCATTTTTATTAGTATTCAATAGTTACCCTCCTTTGCACAAATGCTCCTTGATAACACAATTAAAAAATATACTCACAAATACAATGTATAATTTACAATTATATACTCTTTGAAGTGAGATGATTCGTATCCTCATGGCTATGCCTTCATTACTATGGGTTTAGGGTGGGAGGGATTGATGTTTGGCCACAGGATCATTGTGATACATGTATATCTGTCGTGAATAAATTTTGTATTAAAATGTTTTTTTATGTATATTTTATTTAGGCCTCAATTTTCTGTATTGTTTTTCTGTATGTTTTATAGAATTATATATATGCTCCTGGGGAAAGCGTTTACGATAGCGCGCAACATGTCGAGCAAGTTCTCCATCTCCTCTGGATCCATCTGCTGGTTATCTATTTTATAATTACACAATTATATTCTTTCTCTTTTATCTGTGTACTCAGTTGAGTCGTCTTAAGGAGAACTTATTGTACTGTATGATACTGATAACCCCTTTTGGACCAGTCATAATCATTGATCAATCAATTTGATATTTTATGATTGTTTTATATATCAAACTTTTTGTATACCAATAAATCTTTAGTCTTTTACTCTTATCTACCTTGTATGCCTTCAAAGTCCAATCATTAGTTTCCAGTTTTGCTATTCAAGTATCTGATCATACTGATCTTGGTTTGATCAGATGCTTTGGAGGCCAGAGGACAGATATGGGGTCTAAAAGACCCCAGATCTCCCCATAAAGAGGACATGTCATGGCCCATGCTATCACAAGGGATGTTGTTCATCCCTTGTGAAAGCAAAAATTTAAAAAAAAAAATTAAAGATACAGTCTAATGCCGCGTACACACGATCGGTTTTTCTGATGAAAAAAGACCGATGGACTTTTTTCATCGGACAAACCGATCATGTTTGGGCCCCATCTGTCTTTTTTCCATCGGTATAAAAAAATAAAACATGTTTTAAATTATACCGATGGAAAAAAAAACGATAGCAAATTCCGATCGTCTGTGGGGAACTCCATCGGAGAAAAAACCCACGCATGCTCAGAATCAAGTCAACGCATGCTCAGAAGCATTGAACTTAATTTTTCTCGGCTCTTCGGAATGTTTCATGTCACGGCGTTTGGGACGGTTGGATTTTTGACTGATTGTGTGTAGGCAAGACCGATGGAAGTCAGCTTCATCAGATTTCCGATGGGAAATCCGATCGTGTGCAGAGTGCATAAGATTTGTTTTTCTATTTGAAATAAAATACAATTTAAAAGAAATTTAAACTGCCCCACTCCTTCATGCTTATTAATTGCAAATGCATGCCTTGGCTCCGCACACATATGTCAATCGCTTCAAGCTGGGGTCAGGGGCAGGCCCAGAGGTGGGGTCAGGGGCGTGGTTGAAGAGGGCCCCGTCAGGTAGGCTGTACGGGGCCCCATGATTTCTAACAGCGGCCCTGCCTACAGTATAACATGACCTATAATTCCAGGTCTACTTGAGAGTCATCCAGGCCCCAAGTAAGTAAGTTTTCTCTTCTTGTACCATGTGAAAAAAAACTCACTTGTATTTTTGTGTTACATAGTTGGTAAGGTTGAAAAAAGACACAAGTCCAACCTGTATGTTGTGGTCGTTTAGGTGCCTATCTAATATTTTTTTTTATTATCTATGCTCCCTGCTGAAACCACTGCTTACATTCTTACTGCTCTTACCGTAAAGAACCCTCTACACAGTTTCCCTATTAAATCGCATTTCCTGTAATTTTAGTAAATGGTCGCGAGTCTTTTTAAATGCCCTTTCACGAAAAAGTTTTATCCCTATTCTGGGGTCACCAGTATGGTATTTGAATATAGAAATCATATCACCTCTCAAGCATCTCTTCTCCACAGAGAATAAGTTCAGTGCTTGTAATCTTTCCTCATAACTAAAATCCTCCAGTTCTTTTATTAGCTTTGTTGCCTTTCTCTGTACTCGCTCCATTTCCAGCGCATCAGAACTGGATGGCATACTCCAGGTGTGGCCGGACCAGAGTCTTGTAGAGTGGGAGCATTATCGTTTTATCTCTGGAGTTAAGAAAAAAGAGAAAAAAGAGAAAAAAGTCTGGTGTCCCCAGTGACACACCTCCATCCCTGTAATATGTAACAAAACAGAAAATTTGCCCTGGGACTTTAAATGAGGTGGGCACCGTTCTGCCAATAAGCATAACAGTAGTAGATACAGTATAAAATGTATTAGAAATGTTACATGCATAGATATCACCAACAATTGCCAATTTAAAAAGGGATACATAAACATGAGATATTGGTACATAATTGTAATAACAGTCATAATACACGGGCATCTAAAGTTTCCAACGCATTTCGCAAGACCCAGCTTGCTCTTCAGGGGTGGATGCGTGTAAAAAATGAAAGAGTATAAATTGGCGATATAAGCATAATATTGGTTATATAGGCATAGGGTAAGACGGGTCTCGGTAAATAGTACCCCTTACTCACCACGAGAGCTGGGTATCGCGAAACGCGTTGGGTACTTTAGATGCCGTGTATTATGACTGCTATTACAATTATGTACCATGTAGTTGCCCACCCCATTAATTTGTTCAGATCTACTTGCAAGGTTTCCACAAACTGCGGAGAAGGTATTGCCCTGCTTAGCTTAGTATCATCCTCAAATACTGAGATTGCACTGCTTACCCCATCCTCCAGGTCGTTTATGAATAAATTAAATAGGATTGGTCCCAGCACAGAACCCTGAGGGGCCCCACTACTCACCCTGACCATTCTGAGTACTCCCCATTTATCACTACCCTCTGAACTCGCCCTTGTAGCCAGTTTTCAATCCAGGTACTCACCCTATGGTCCATGCCGACAGACCTTAGTTTGTATAGTAAACGTTGTAAGGCAAATATTTCCTATGCTTTACACTTCCTTTGTATTGATACCTTTTTCTAGCCATGGGATATCCTGTTAATTCAATTTATGTATTTTTTCACCTCTCATGGCCATTGAGATTGAACAGTTGTGAGATGTATACAACTGTTGTTTTCTTGTATATTTTGAAAACTTAAATACATTAAAAAAAAACAAAGAAGCAGACCCTACGGGGTGAATTTACAAAAGGCAGATAGACTGTGCAGTTTGCAAAGTGTAGTTTCTCCAGAGATTAGTAAATGAGCAGAAGCTCTCCTGGCTTCCTTCATCCAATCATGTGCAAGCGAAAATGTGCTGTTTTTTTTTTTCTTAATTTTCCTTGCACGTGATTTGGTATTCTTTGCAAAGTGAAGGTTAACCTTTTTTACTAAGCACTGGACCAACTGCACTTTGTGAAGTGCACAGTCTATTTGATTTTAGTAAATCAACCCCCACATGTCTTGAGACCAACCTAAAAGCATTTGGAAAAGGTTAGTATAAAAAAAAGATTAAAGGATTAAAAAATAAAAAATAAAAAAAACATCAAGGGGGAGCACTGATGGTATTTTCTATCCTTCAAGTTTTAGGCATAGAACCTGGAGATTGAATGACATGGAATGCAAGATATTGCTGTACAGAATGAAAATAAAGTTTTGTGTTTAAATTTAAAATGTTATATTTTTTCAATTATTTTTGAATATTTCAAGCACATTTAGTTAATTAATACGATTCATCATATCCTTGAGGTCAGTGGGAGAAAACTATATCTGGCATAGTGGAAGGGGGCAGTTTGTCTTTATAATGCTTAAAATAAACCTGGATCTACTGTATGTATTATTAGTAATGCTAAGATATATTTCACATAAGAAATATGTTTGTTTCATAACTGAGTTGTTTTTGAAGGTGTAAAAATCATTTCTGTGCTTACTTAGGAGTCAATGGCCTGGAACAAACACATGCATGTGAAGTGTTAGGATGCCTGATAGTCAACAAAAGATATAAATAAAACAAGTACTCTTAGATTTCACCAAAGTTCAGAGTCTATTGGTACTCAACATAAATCCATACTGACAATTGAAAGTCCAATCATGGGCAACATTTTTGAAAATTCAAAACATTTTTAAAGCTTATGCCGCGTACACACGATCGGAAATTCCGACAAGAAAACCGTGGTTTTTTTTCCGACGGAATGTTGGCTCAAACTTGTGTTGCATACACACGGTCACTAGGGATGAGCTTCGAGTTCGAGTCGAACTCATGTTCGACTCGAACATTGCCTGTTCGCCCGTTCGCCGAACAGCGAACAAATTGGGGTGTTCGCGGCAAATTCGAAAAATCTATGGGAGAAATCTAAAGTGCTAATTATAAAGGCTTATATGCAAGTTATTGTCCTAAAAAGTGTTTGGGGACCCGGGTCCTGCCCCAGGGGACATGTATCAATGCAAAAAGAAGTTTTAAAAACGGCCGTTTTTTCGGGAGCAGTGATTTTAATAATGCTTAAAATGAAAAAATAAAAGTGAAATATTCCTTTAAATTTCGTACCTGGGGGGTGTGTATGATATGCATGTAAAGTGGCGCATGTTTCCCGTGCTTAGAACTGTCCCTGCAAAAAGTGTCATTTTTGAAAGAAAAAAATGCATTTAAAACTGACTCGCGGCTATTAATGAATTGTCGGCTCCCGGCAATACATACAAAAGTCATTGATAAAAAAAAAAAAAAAAGCGTGGGGGTTCCCCAGAATTCAATTACCAGGCCCTTCAGGTCTGGAATGGATATTAAGGGGAACCCCGCCGCAAATAAAAAAAAAATTGACGTGGGGTTCCCCCAAATATCCATTCCAGGCCCTTCAGATCTGGCATGGATTTTAAGGGGAACTCCACCCCAAATTAAAAAAAAAATGGCGTGGAGTCCCCCTAAAAATCCATACCAGACCCCTTATCCGAGCACGCAACCTGGCCGGCCGCAGGGGAAAAGGGGGGGACGAGAGAGCGGCCCCCCCTCCCTCCTGAACCGTACCAAGCCACATGCCCTCAACATGGGGAGGATGTCCCCATGTTGATGGGGACAAGGGCCTCATCCCCACAACCCTTGCCCGGTGGTTGTGGGGGTCTGCGGGCGGGGGGCTTATCGGAATCTGGAAGACCCCTTTAACAAAGAGGACCCCCAGATCCCGGCCCCCCCCTATGTGAATTGGTAAGGGGTACATTGTACCCCTACCATTTCACGAAGAAAGCGTAAAAAAATGTTTAAAAAAACACACAAACACCTTGAAAAAGTCCTTTATTTAAAAAAATAAATAAATAAACATTCCAGCGGTGAAATCCAGTGTCCCGCAGCGATCCCGATGTCCAGCGCTGTCCGTCATTGGTTGTGCCTGAGCGGACCTGATGGGGAACTCCCTCTCAGTATTTTAAATGTATAGACCCGCCCCTTCTAAAGTTCCCCATCAGGTCCGCTCAGCGGACGAGATGCGGAACATGAGAAGGGGCGGGTCTATACATGTATTACCAAAGTGAGAGCAGTTCCCCATCAGGTCCGCCTCCTCGGTATGTCGGACCCGCCTACGTCATTGGCTTGAGCGGGGAACTTCCTTCACTATGTAAATTTAAATTACACAGTGAAGGAAGTTCCCCGCTCAAGCCAATGACGTAGGCGGGTCTGACATACCGAGGGGGCGGACCTGATGGGGAACTGCTCTCACTTTGGTAATACATGTATAGACCCGCCCCTTCTCATGTTCCGCATCTCGTCCGCTGAGCGGACCTGATGGGGAACTTTAGAAGGGGCGGGTCTATACATTTAAAATACTGAGAGGGAGTTCCCCATCAGGTCCGCTCAGGCACAACCAATGAAGGACAGCGCTGGACATCGGGATCGCCGCGGGACACTGGATTTCACCGCTGGAATGTTTATTTATTTATTTTTTTAAATAAAGGACTTTTTCAAGGTGTTTGTGTGTTTTTTTAAACATTTTTTTACGCTTTCTTCGTGAAATGGTAGGGGTACAATGTACCCCTTACCAATTCACATGGGGGGGGGCCGGGATCTGGGGGTCCTCTTTGTTAAAGGGGTCTTCCAGATTCCGATAAGCCCCCCGCCCGCAGACCCCCACAACCACCGGGCAAGGGTTGTGGGGATGAGGCCCTTGTCCCCATCAACATGGGGACATCCTCCCCATGTTGAGGGCATGTGGCTTGGTACGGTTCAGGAGGGAGGGGGGGCCGCTCTCTCGTCCCCCCCTTTTCCCCTGCGGCCGGCCAGGTTGCGTGCTCGGATAAGGGGTCTGGTATGGATTTTTAGGGGGACTCCACGCCATTTTTTTTTTAAACTTGGGGTGGAGTTCCCCTTAAAATCCATGCCAGATCTGAAGGGCCTGGTAATTGAATTCTGGGGAACCCCCACGCTTTTTTTTTTTTTTTTTCTCAATGACTTTTGAATGTATTGCCGGGAGCCGACAATTCATTAATAGCCGCGAGTCAGTTTTAAATGCATTTTTTTTCTTTCAAAAATGACATTTTTTGCAGGGACAGTTCTAAGCACGGGAAACATGCGCCACTTCACATGCATATCATACACACCCCCCAGGTACGAAATTTAAAGGAATATTTCACTTTTATTTTTTCATTTTAAGCATTATTAAAATCACTGCTCCCGAAAAAACGGCCATTTTTAAAACTTCTTTTTGCATTGATACATGTCCCCTGGGGCAGGACCCGGGTCCCCAAACACTTTTTAGGACAATAACTTGCATATTAGCCTTTATAATTAACACTTTAGATTTCGAACGTTCGAGTTCATTGTATTTAATAGGGTTCTAAAGTTTACACGAACATTTTGTCTGTTCGCAGGTTCTGGTGCGAACCGAACAGGGGGGTGTTCGGCTCATCCCTGACGGTCACACAAATCTTGTCGGAAATTCCGACCGTCAAGAACGTGGTGACGTACAAGACGTACGACAAGCCAAGATCAATGAAGTTCAATAGGCAGTTCGGCTCTTCTGCTTGATTCTGAGCATGCGTGTTTTTTTGCGCGTCGGAATTCCGTCGGAATTGCCTACAGACAAACTTTTTTCCGGTGGAAAAATAGAGAACCTGCTCTCAATCTTTTGTTGGCGGAAATTCCGACAGAAAAAGTCAGATGGAGCCTACACACGGTCGGAATTTCCGACCAAAAGCTCACATCGGACTTTTCTTGTCGGAATTTCCGATCGTGTGTACGCGGCATTAGTCTTCAACCTGTAGCTTCCCCCACAGAACTTATTTTTGCTCACAAGATGTCTTCTCTCTTCCAGGATAAATGACATCCGGCAGGAGATACTAGACTGCAGGCCATCAACAACCCCCCACTGGAGGGTTGTGGAAATGATTTGATTATTTCACATTTTGATTACAAACACATTTTAAAATAAACTACAGTAATTACAAGATATAAAGTGAGATTGATCAATAGGGATGAGTAAAACAAGCAAAGTGTAGTTCATTGGGCATTTGCAGAACACTTGAAAAAATCCATAAACACTGTATGGCCACTGAAGTCTACGGGAGCCGAACATTCAGTGGTAAGTAGGTCTTTTAATAAGACTCAGGTTTCCGTTTATGAAATAGAGAAAAGCCATGATCCTCAGGATCACGGTTGATCTCCGGTGTGTACCGATTTATGTAGCTGTGATGAGGAGCAGAGAAGATGTTCTCGGCTTCTCATCACAGCACCCAACCATTCTGTCACAAACGGACAGTTTATGAAAGTGAGGTCTGAAGATCTCACTGGCCGTTACTCTAAAATATCTCCCTCCCAGATTCTCCAGCTCAGAGGTGGAGAATCTGGGGAGAGAATCTGGTGTGATTAGAGGAAGAAGACTTCTGTCTTCCTTTATATCAGCACCAGTGGGTTTAAAATCAATACAATAATATATATATATATATATATATATATATATATATATATATATATATATATATACACCGTATTTATCGGCGTATAACACACACTTTTTCCCCCTGAAAATAGGGGCAAATCATGGGTGCGCGTTATACGCCAATCGTGTACCTCAGAGGGGAAGGAGGGGGATGAGCGGCGCCGGAATCACCGAGCCGTCATCTCACATTTACTCGGCTCTGATGTCACACACACAGTCCCGCCTCCACCACCGGCATTGGACTAGTGTTCTGTCAATCACAGGAGCTGGTCCAATGCCGATGGCGGAGAGCGGGACTGTGTATGTGACTGCCGACCGAGTAAACATGAGATGACGGCCTCGTTGATTCCAGGCTGCAGAGGTGAGGCTGAATATCACAGGAGCTGGTCCAATGCCGATGGGAGAGGCGGGACTGTGTATGTGGCTGCCAACCGAGTAAACAGGAGATGACGGCTCGGTGATTCCAGGCTGCAGAGGTGAGGCTGGGGGTTAGTCAGCATGCTCGCCCCCTCCCTTGGGACTACATCCCTGTGGGGTGTGTGTTCACAGCATCTCCCCGCAGGGATGTAGTCCCAAGGGAGGGGGCGAGCACGCTGACTAACCCCCAGCCAGAACGGCTCAGATGATGGGGGCAAGCTTTCAGGAGGTGAGAAATTCAGACAAAGAAGAAAAACATTTAGAAGGGAAATCGAAGGAAAAGGTAAGTGAACCAACAATGCACTAGCTTAACCACTTGTCAACCGCCCACCGTCAAATGACGGCAGGCGGAAGACTGTTATTCTGGGCCGACGTCATATGACGTTGCGCCTTGCAAAGCCACTAGGGGGCGCGCCGCCCCCAGAAGTCATTGATTTATATTGACATCCAATCAACTAGCATTTTCAGAATGAGGTCAGAAATGGCACTCAATTACACTCCTGATCTCCCCTTTTTTAGAAAATAAAAAACAAACCTTTACAACCCTTTTAAGTGGGGATCTGCTGGTTTCCTGTTTTTTTTGGGGGGTTCTGCCCTCCACCCTGGTCTATATATCAAGATGGGGAAGGCTGGGCTCAGGAACAGAGAATGGGACTGCATGGTAAGCAAGGAGCAATGTCCAACTTACCATCCAAGAGAATACACCAGCAAGGATCTCTACCTGCCTGGGCAGCACAAGATTGATAGTTAGGATTCTGTGAACGTTGTTTATCTGTGTCACAGTTCCTCCGGTAGCGAGAAGGTTGGTGTTCTGGCTCACTCCCTAGTGGTCAGTTCCTCAATAGTATCTGGGATCGAACCCATGGTAGGGAGACCTCATGTGCCTGCCCACATGGTGCGGGAGAGAGGAAAAGATTAAAGCGGTTGTATACCCGCTGAACATTTTTTTTTTAACCCTGTAAAGCAAAAGGCATAATGAGCTAGTATGCACCACATACTAGCTCATTATGAAATACTTACCTTAGAACAGGGGTCTCCAAACTGCAGCCCTGGGGCCGGATGTGGCCCTTTGCTTGCCTTAATGCGGCCCTTGGGGCACTATTCCATCCAACTCCAATGGGGCATAATTCTTGTTGCTGACACCAATGGGGCACTATTCCTCCTACTGATACCATAAATTCTTTCCATTGACACCAACGATGGGGCACTAGTCCTCCCACTGTCATCAAAAGATATGGTATTATTTACTCCCACTGGACACTTTCTACTCCCAATGGCCCTAGTCTGGCCCCCTAAAGTCTGAAGGACCGTAAACTGGCACTTTGTTTAGAAAGTTTGGAGACCCCTGCCTTAGAACGAGGCATCAGTAACTTACCTGGTCCACGCCGAGGGAGATGACATGTTGCCTCGCCGTGTCTTCCAGGTATCGCAGCTCCAGCGCTCTGAGTGGCTGGAGACGCCAAGTCATCACTCCCGCATATGCGCGCTGGAGACTTCTCTCTGTCAAGGTCCGGTGTCCGCCAGGCCTTAAGCCATAAATCCCCTGTGCGCATGCACCACTGCATTCAGCGGTGGTTTGCGAGGGGAATATCTCCTAGACCATAAAGGTTTAGGAGATATTTTTTTACCTACAGGTAAAGCCCTATACACACGATCGGATTTCCTATGGATTTTAAACCGATGGATTTTTCCATCGGAAATCCGATGAAGCTGACTTCCATTAGTCTTGCCTACACACCATCAGTCAAAAAACCGATCGTCCCAAACGCTGTGATGTAAAACACTCAGACAAGCCAATAAAAATGAAGTTCTATGCTTCTGAGCATGCATCAACTTGATTCTGAACATGCGTGGGTTTTTTATCCGATGGAGTTCCCCACATACGATAGTAATTTGCTATCGTTTTTTTTTTTCCATCGGATAAATTTAAAACATGTTCTATTTTTTAACCCTGATGGAAAAAAGACCAAAACGATCGGTTTGTCCGATGAAAAAAGTCCATCGGACTGTTTTCATTGGTAAAACCGATCATGTGTACGCGGCTTAAGCCTTATTATAGGCTTACCTGTAGGTAAAAGTTAAAAAAATAACTATACAAACGCTTTAAGGAAGTGCACGCATGAGGGCCACACTAGTGGCACTGCAGGAAATCTTCCAATGGGGACACTAGTTCTGGCGACCTGGGGGGTCCCCAAGGAACTCCTTTAATTTGCAGCGATTTTTCTCACTTCCTGTTTAAATATGGGACAGGAAGTGAAGGGAAATCTCCCCAATGGGACACAGGTGGCAAAAAATAAACTGACAGGTGTTATGCAAAAAAATAAAAATAAAAATTGCATTTAAGTTCTACTTTAAACTTATTTAAGCAGGATATGTATTATTTTTAGGTATCAATGGCATTTCCATATTTTTTCAGTACATTTTCTCTGGATAAATATTGGGTATATCCTTTCCTAATTGTCAGACATGCTTCATACGGTTCAGTTATTTCAAAGGAAAAGCAGATTTCGTACGGTTTCTCTTCCCAGAAGTGCAGATGTAAAACAGATGAAATACTGCTGAATAACTCAATCGCCTTAGGGGTCTAACTTTGGAACTTCGGCGGAGAATACATCTCAAGGAACCGATGACCCAAAGACTTTCTTTCACATGTAATTCATCGATACTTTTCCCTCCAGAGACAGCGATGAAGTGGCGAGTGATGAGCTCAGGCTTAGTCCTATATTACACATTGATTTATATGATGACATTTCATATTGATCACTCAGTACAGTATCTCAGCATCAAAACACAATCTGAGCCAGTGCTCTCAACAGTTCTGTTATTAGCGGTGGCCTAATCCAATGAACGCTGTGTGTTAGCTGCTTGAATGTTACAGCCTGCAAAGTGTGAATCTTAAAGGACAAGAAAAATGAGGTGAGGGATGGAGTAATGTAATGTCAGAAATGTCCAGGTAGCTTGCAGAGACGATAGTTCCAAAGCTGAACTCCAGGTCAACATCTAAAAAGTATAGTTCAAATACCATTTTGCCTGCCGAAGGATTTGCATTTCTGTTCCTCCAGTTCTAAAGCCTCGTACACACGGCCGAGAATTTCGTCAGGAAAAAACTCGTCGTTTTTCTTGACGAGATTCTTGGACAAGAAACTTGTCCCGGCCGAGTGTACACACGCTCATTTCAAAGAACCCGCGGTTCTTTGAATGGAGCGAACGCAGTGACGTAATCGACTACGATGAGCGCGCGCTCGTCACATTCGATGCCGTCGCCGCCATCTTGCTACACCCTACCTATGCCTAGGAAGCTACCGTGCATGCGTCAGTCATTTCGAGCATGCACGGGTTTCCACGGCGACAGGTAAGTGTACACACACACACTTTTCTCGTCGAGAAACATGCTGACGAGAATCTCGACGAGAAAATGAAGAATCCTGATGAGAAAATAGAGAGCAGGTTCTCTATTTTTCTCGTCGAGATTCTTGTCGGTTTTCTTGACGAGAAACCTGATAGTCGCGTACACACGACCGATTTACTCGGCAAGAAAGCTCTGCCAGCAAGTTTCTTGTGGTTTTTTGACGAGAAACTCGGTCGTGTGTACGAGGCTTTAGATGTAAATGTCCCTGCCACCGAGCACAGCCAAGTAGAAGCAGATTCCAGTTATAGACTGTAGAAGCAATGCCCTCTCTCCACCCCCAGCCTGGTGATTGGAGCGTGAAGGAGCAGCAGGAGGTTGAGGTCATCTATCTGCACACTTTGCTTTCTTCTCCTATCATCATATCACAACAGATTCAACTCATCCAACATTAAGGCCTCATGCCCACGGACGTTTTTACAGCCGCGTTTTTGAGCGTTTTTTACAGCTTAAAAACGCCTGTCCATGTTAGTCTATAGCTTCATGCCCACCTAGACGTTTTTGAGCTGCAAATAGCATAGACGTTTTTAAGCTGTAAAAAAAAAAACAGGACCAGTGCGTTCCTCTGTGTCGGCGTTAGGCATTAAAAAAACGCGAAGCGTTAAAAAACGCTAAAAAATGCCGCAATTTTATTTTTTAGCATTTTCTTCCCACAAATAGAGCTTTCTTTTGGTGGTATTTGATCACCTCTGGGCTTTTTATTTTTTGCGCTATAAACAAAAAAAGACCAACATAAAAAAAAAAGTTTTTCTTAGTTTTTGTCATAACATTTTGTTTTCCCCTTCACTGACGGGCACTAATGAGCCGGCACCGCTGGGCACTCATGAGGAGGCACTGATATGTAGAATTGATGGGCACTGATGAGGCGGCACTGATGGGCACTGATGAGGAGACACTGATATGTAGAATTGATGGGCACTGATAGGTGGCACTGATATGCAGCACTGATGGGCACCAATAGGCGGCGCTGATATGCAGCACTAATGGGCACTGATAGGCGGCACTGATAGACGGCACTGATGGGCACTGACAGGTGGCACTGATGGGCACTGACAGGTGGCTGTGATGGTCACTAAAAGGCGGCACTGATTGGCAAAGTTAGGCCGTACTGATTGGCATTGACAGGTAGCACTGACAGGTGGCTCTGATGGGCAGCACTGATGATGAGGTACTGATAGATAACTGACAGGTGTTACTGCTGGGCACTGATTGGTACTGTGGTGGGCTCTGATTGGCACTGTGGTGGGCACTGGCACACTTTATTGTGGGGAAACTGCTGGGCACTGATTGGCATGTGATTGGCAGAACTGAGGGGGCTGTGCTGATAATCAATGCACTGATTATCAGCACAGACCCCCCCCCTCCGACAGGGAGAGCCGCCGATCGGGATAACAGAACCACTTCCCTGACGTCATTCAGCATACGTCGGGCGGGAAGTGGTTAAAGAAGAATTTCAGGTATATATATTATTACATAGCTACATTGATCCAGTTTGGACCAATGTAACTAAACAGTACATATACACTTTTCCAATCTTCTATTGTCCCAGTTTGGTGAACCTGTGCGAATTGTAGCCTCAGTTTCCTGTTCCTAGCGGACAGGAGTGGCACCCGGTGTGGTCATCTGCTGCTGTAGCCCATCTGCTTCAAGGTTTAATGTGTCATGCATTCAGAGATAGTATTCTGCATACCTTGGATGTAGCGAGTGGTCATTTTAGTTACTGTTGCCTTTCGATCATCTCAAACCAGTCTGCCCATTCTTCTCTGACCTCTGACCTCAACAAGGCATTTTCGTCCAGACATCTGCCGCTCACTGGAAATTTCTCTTTTTCTGACCATTCTCTGTAAACCCGAGAGATGGTTGTTTGTGGAAATCCCAGTAGATCAGCAGTTTTTGAAATACTCAGACCAGCCCGTCTGGCACCAACAACCATGTCACATTCAAAGTCACTTACATCCCCTTTCTTCCCCATTCTGATGCTCAGTTTGAACTTCAGTAAGTTGTCTTCACCATGTCTAGATGCCTAAATGCATTGAGTTGCTGCCATGTAATTGGCTGATTAGCACTTTGTGCTACCAAGCAATTAAACAGGTTTACCTAATAAAGTGGCCGGTGAGTGTACCTTACCTGTGGGATCTTTCTATAGCTGGGAATCACTGTAGTAGACATTGCAACTCCAATGATCTCCACTAGCTTCTGGGTCCCATGCCGAGTGCCTGTTCTGCTGCATTGTAAACACGGGAGATCAGTCACTTGCCATGGGTGCAATTCAAGGAATGCTTTACATTTTCTCAATGAATGCAAACAATCTCTGTCTGGATGGGGTGGAGAACATGGTGGCATTGTATCACCTCCTCACCTTATCCAATTATAAACGTTCTGCGTCAAGTGGCCAACCTCTTTTGTTCACAATGCAGCAGGGCAGCTGCTCGGCACAAGACCTGGAAGCCAGTGGAGATTACAGTAGTAACAATTTTTACTACAGTGGTTTCCATCTTCTAGAGCAGGCATGTCCAAAGTCCGGCCCTTGGGCCAATCGTGGCCTGCGTTCCGGTTTCGGACGGCCCGCCTGATCATTTTGACATGCATGTCTTTTGTGGCCCCCAACGAATCCCCGAGCGCCGGGGGCCACAAGAGAAATACATGCTGCTGGCTGCCTTGGAGGAGGAGGTATTTCCTGTTTACACGGTGACAGGAAGTCCTGTCTCCTGCGCTGCCATTGGATGACTGTTCCGTCCATCACAGGAGGCGGGACTTTTGATTAAAGAGGCAGCCGATAAAACAGAAAATTCCCCTGTATGTTTGTCGGCGCTCGTCACGCCCCCTCCCTGTCTCCTCCAAGGCTGTAGATGTCCATGAATCAGGCTGCAATGGTAAGTCTGAATTCATGGAAAGGGGGGTGCTGTATTCATGGCAAGGGGGTGCTGTATGTATGGCAAGGGGGGTGCTGTATTTATGGCAAGGGGGTGCTATATTTATGGCAAGGGGGATGCTGTATTCATGGCAAGGTGGTGCTGTATTCATGGCAAGGGGGGTACTGTATTCAGGGCAATGGGGTGTTGCATTCAGGGCAAGGGGGTTGTTGCATTCTGGGGAAAGGGGGTGTTGCATTCAGGACAACGGGGGTGCTACATTCAGGACAACAGGGGTGCTGCATTCAGGGCAATGGGGTTGCTGCATTCAGGACAACGGGGGTGCTGCATTTATGGCACTTGTGAGGCTGTATTGATGGGTAGTGACCCTTATTTTGATTCACAGTTCTTTATTTTAAATTAATTAAAGATTTTTTAAAGTGAAGGTGCGTGTTATACGCTGATAAATACGGTATATCCAAATAACACGCCTGAGCTCATCTCTTCACCACACACAGCCACAAAGGCAAGAGAATTCTTGTTGGGCCGTGTATTAGTGCTCAAACGAACACACTTAGACCAAATTTGAATGGTTCACAGAATGTCAGGCAAAATGGTCAGCCCTCACGCATGTTCACTTCATCAAATCTGGCCCTCTTTGAAAAAAGTTTGGACACCCCTGTTCTAGAGGGATCCCATAGGTATTGTATATGCATAGTTACATTGGTCCAACCGGGACCAATGTAACTATGTAATAATATCTATACCTGGAATTATTTTTTTAAATATCTTACAACATTTGTCTTTTTATTTTTATTTTTTCTTATATATCACTGATACGTTTACTGGAGAATTTTATTGAAACACTGAATCTCTTCTCAGCTCCACAATGTGGTTGGGCCCCTAATGTCTTCACATCCTTTGTACATGATGCTGTTGGTGAGGTGGTGAACAAAGAAGAGGAGGGACCAGCTGTGAATAGTCATACCTACTAGGTAGAATCCTGTGGGCTAAATGACAATTAAACGCTTTAAAACTGGGCTGTGGGAACCCAAATGTGCTTTAGATCAGTTTTAAGAGCTTTGTTAAACTGTAGCAAGAGGAGGCAGGTTTGGAGGACGGTTTTGAGCCCTGCCAAGTGGTCTTAAATGTGAACACAATACTCAACAGGTCAGTACACATATTGGTGGTGGTTGTGTAGGGTCTTGCCCAAGCACTGAATCCAGAGTTTGTCTAATGCCGCGTACACACGACCGATTTTCCCGTCGGAATAAACTCCGATGGGTTTCTCTGACGGAATTCCGCTCAAGCTGTCTTGCATACACACAGTGACGTACAACACTACGACCAGCCGAGAAAAATTAAGTTTAATAATTCCGAGCATGCGTGGTTTTTAGTCCGTCGGAATTGCATGCAGACAAACGGAACTTCCGTTCGTCAGAAAAAAAGAGAACATGTTCTCTATCTCAAGCCTCGTACACACGACCGAGTTTCTCGGCAAAAACCCCTGGCAGAGATTTCTTGCCGAGAAACTCGGTCGTGTGTATGGTTTCTCGTCAAGAAAAGCGACAAGAATCTCGACGAGAAAATAGAGAACCTGCTCTCTATTTTCTCGTCAAGATTCTCGTCAGCCTGTTTCTCGACGAGAAAATTGTGTGTGTGTACACTTACCTGTTCGCCGGGAAGCCCGCGCATGCTCGAAATGACTTTGACGCATGCGCGGTAGCTTCCTAGGCATAGGTAGGGTGAACTAAGATGGCGGCGACGGCATCGAATGTGACGAGCGCATGCTCGTCGTATTCGATGACGTCACCGCGTACGCTCCATTCAAAGAACCGTGGGTTCTTTGAAATGAGCGTGTGTACACTCGGCCGGGACAATTTCTTGTCCAAGGATCTCGTCGTAAAAAACAACATGTTTTTAACGACGAGATTCTCGGCCGTGTGTACAAGGCTTAAAGCGGAGGTTCTGCGGCGATTGTTTTTTTTTTTTTTTTGGTGCATTCAATTGGGTTTCACAATACAAGGTTAAACTCACTTGTTTGGTGTCTTCAAATATCCCCTGTCCGTTTTCATGGCAAATAAGAACTTTTAAAATCGCTTCCTGACAGTTCCCATTTTGCTTGTGGGCATTGTGAAGCCCACAAGCAATCATTTCCTGGAAGCGCCTGCAGTGTTTACGGCGAGTAGCTGTATCGATAGAACACCGCCCCTATGAGAAAAGCATTGGCTGTATAGAACGAACGAGCGGTGTGTTTATCCAATGAGCGACGAGCAGCATCCCCAGCTGACGAACTGTTCAGACTCGGGGATTTCCGTCGGATTCAATTGCTCCAGCGCAGACCATCCCGGAACCTATCTGATAGCAGAACCAGCACGATAGAACAGCAGCGTTCTGTATTGTCTCCTGGGAAACATGACTCTGTGCTCCCAGGAGACATCGCGGCGCCGGGGAAAGGAGTAGGAACGCCTACTCCCGCGGGAGGGAAAGCCCGGAAGTGACAGCTAAAAACGAAAATCTAAGGTATTTAAACTATAATTATTTTTTTTGATGTGGCTATTTAACTTGGTGATATGGTTCTGCTTGTGCCGGGATGTAGTTGTTTTTCTGGGTGGAACTCCACTTTAAGTCCATCAGAATTTCAGAGGGAAAAAGTCAGATGGGGCATACACACGGTCGGAATATCCGATGAAAAAATCCTGTTGGACTTTTTCCATTGGAAATTCCGACCGTGTGTACGCGGCATTAGGCTGTGTCTTGTTTTCTACCGCTTTTCTCTGGAAAAGCTGATATCTTAACAGCCGTCAAAGGAAATAGCAAATGTAATGCTATACAGTGGTTAAGCTATAGTTCTGTCAGGGCCACATCTAGCCTGCTTGATCTATGGGTGCAGTAAAAAGTCATAATGTCAACACACTGTCCTGAACAGTATTTATTTGGCTGAAGGACATTAACATCTGCATTGAATGATGATGTCACCCACTCCTTGGTGCCACATGGGGGAGTTCCCCATTTACCTCAGTGTTCCCCCTTTACATCAGTTTCCACCCAGAACTTCAGAGTCAGACTCCTTTACATTACTATTTCCCCCTTACATTGTCTCCTTCAAATTAGAGTCCCACCTCCCTTCACAACCCCGTCACAACAGAGTGTACCCCGTCACAACAGAAGGTACCATGTAACAACAGAGTGTCCCCCATCACAACAGAGTGTATCCCATCACAACAGAGTGTCCTCCATCACAAAAGAGTCTCCCGTCACAACAGAGTGTACCCCATCACAACAGAGTGTCCTCCATCACAAAAGAGTCTCCCGTCACAACAGAGTGTACCCCATCACAACAGAGAGTCCCCCATCACAACAAAGTGCCCCCCATCACAACAGAGTGTACCCCATCACAATAGTGTGTCCCCCATCACAACAGAGTGTCCCCCATCACAACAGAGTGTCCCCCATCACAACAGAGTGTACCCCATCACAATAGAGTGTCCCCCATTACAACAGAGTGTACCATATCACAACAGAGTGTCCCCCATCACAACAGAGTGTCCCTCATCACAAAATAGTCTCCCATCACAACAGAGTGTCCCCGTCACAACAGAGTGTACCCCATTACAACAGAGTGTCCCCCATCACAACAGAGTGTCCCCATCACAACAGAGTGTACCCCATCACAACAGAGTGTACCATATCACAACAGAGTGTCCCCCATCACAACAGAGTTTCCCCCATCACAACAGAGTGTACCCCATCACAACAGAGTTTACCATATCACAACAGAGTGTCCCCCATCACAACAGAGTTTACCATATCACAACAGAGTGTCCCCCATCACAACAGAGTGTCCCCCATCACAACAGAGTGTCCCCCATCACAACAGAGTGTACCCCATCACAACAGAGTGTCCTCCATCACAAAAGAGTCTCCCATCACAACAGAGTGTCCTCCGTCACAACAGAGTGTACCCCATCACAACAGAGTGTACCCCATCACAACAGTGTGTCCCCCATCACAAGAGTGTCCCCCATCACAACAGAGTGTCCCCCATCACAACAGAGTGTCCCCCATCACAACAGAGTGTCACCCATCACAATAGAGTGTACCCCATCACAATAGAGTGTCCCCCATCACAACAGAGTGTACCATATCACAACAGAGTGTCCCCCATCACAACAGAGTGTCCCCATCACAAAAGAGTCTCCCATCACAACAGAGTGTCCCCCGTCACAACAGAGTGTACCCCATCACAACAGAGTGTCCCCCATCACAACAGAGTGCCCTCCATCACAAGAGTGTCCCCCATCACAACAGAGTGTCTCCCATCACAACAGAGTGTCCCCCATCACAATAGAGTGTACCCCATCACAACAGAGTGTACCATATCACAACAGAGTGTCCCGCATCACAACAGAGTGTACCCCATCACAACAGAGTGTCCTCAATCACAAAAGAGTCTCCCATCACAACAGAGTGTCCCCCGTCACAACAGAGTATACCCCATCACAACAGAGTGTACCCCATCACAACAGTGTGTCCCCCATCACAAGAGTGTCCCCCATCACAACAGAGTGTCTCCCATCACAACAGAGTGTCCCCCATCACAATAGAGTGTACCCCATCACAATAGAGTGTACCCCATCACAATAGAGTGTCCCCCATCACAACATAGTGTACCATATCACAGCAGAGTGTCCCCCATCACAAAAGAGTCTCCCATCACAACAGAGTGTCCCCCGTCACAACAGAGTGTACCCCATCATAACAGAGTGCCCCCCATCACCACAGAGTGTAACCCATCACAACAGAGTGTACCATATCACAACAGAGTGTCCCCCATCACAACAGAGTGTCCCCCATCACAACAGAGTGTACCATATCACAACAGAGTGTCCCCCATCACAACAGAGTGTCCCTCCCTTCACAAGTAACAGTGAATGATGCCATGCATCCTGGTCTGCTCCCCCGCACTTTAGATACAATGATGCAGTGTGGTGAATAGGGGCAGGAAATTGTGCAGCCAAGCCAACTTGGCACCGCCGAGGCTTTGCACTGCTCCTCAGCTCCACTACATCCTGATACAAATATCATTGGTCCTGGGGGTGCACCACTTAAATCTGGGGGGGGGCAAAGCCCACCCCAGAATCCCCTTAGATCCGGCCCTGAGTTCACTGCATTTTATGCAATAACACAAGTATGGAAGAGCGAACATGCAAATCATGACATCAAAAATGACTTTAAGACAAGCACTGCAACAGTAACTGGAAATATGAGCTTGCTGAAAATGCACAATTGTCCCACTTTAATTATTGACACTCATGAATTGCACAGGTTCTGTGGCTAATTCCAGATAAGACGCTGACTGAATCTAATTAGCTGGAGAACCCATGTAATTTTAATTTGTCAATAATTAAAGGGATGAGTTGGCAACCTCGCTCGTACTTGGCTTTTTCGCAAAGTAAATTTGGGCTTCGATAATGACTTACAGAACGATATAGGGAGTCATTACTTAACACTGATGTTTGCGATCCTGAATCTCTTGGGAAAATGAATCAATGTTGAATCCCTTGCCTAACGTCATTTATACATTATACAAACAAACATGAGTCCCCATGACTCTACCTGTCATGAATTACAGATGGAAAGAATTTTTATGATTGCCTGATGGCTAGAGATGAGCTAACTGCTCTGCATGAATACAGAATCACTCCAAATCTGAAAGGTCAAAAGAATTAATGGAATTTTTAAGGCTTGCTGAACTCCTAACTGCTGTAAACACTACTCGTTAGGCCTTCAAAAATTCAAGAGATTATGGGACATATAGTGAAGAGCAATAGAGACATAGCCAGCATAAAAATCCAACAAAGACTAGACATGTGCATTCGTCTTCGTCCGAATGCATTTTCGTCCGAATTTCTGTGATTTTTGCATTCCTTTTAACAAACGATAACGAACGTGCAGAATCCGAAATCCGAAAGATCCAACATAAAAAATGTTTTATTTTCGTTTTGTTGCGACAACAGTTCAATATACTGTAGATAGAAGATTCGACATGACGGTGACAATAGCGATCTGTGTCTATCGAATCTGTGGTCGAATGTGCCTAACCTAACTCTATTAGTCCAAGATTATTCGACATAGAGAGAAAAGATTTGACATTATAGAGACATGAAGATTCGACGAAGCAGCTAAAAACACACGATCGCGGCGAGCGGACATTTATGGTCAAATGCTCCGCCCATAGGCTATTGAAGAATTCTAATGTTGGTTGACTCTTAATAATAAATAATAAATATAATTACTACTAGTCATACAACATTAGAATTCTACTATATCTTGTAGGCGGAGCATTCGACCAGAAATTTTGCGCCATCGTACAGTTTAGCTGCTTCGTCGAATCTTCTTAGAACATTCGACAGACACCATAAGCCTTCAATTGACAGATGCGACCTTAATTAATTCGGATTTTCGGACTAATGCATTTTTTAACGAAACAAAATAAATAAAAATTAATTTCGGGAGTAACTAAATAAATGTATTTTACGGACGAAAACAAAATTCCAAAACAAAATATTTCAGTGTGCACATGTCTAACAGAGACCCCCACCCAGTCTATCCAAAAACTAAAAAATCTAGCATGTTGTCCCCTCTAAAATCCATGCCAGACCCATATCTAGGTGTATCCAGACTACCTGGCCTGGAAAGTAAGTCGTAGCAAGCATTCACCATGCTTCAGAGAATTTTCAGACACGGAAGTGTTAAAACTTTTTGGCTCATAATGCTGTATGGGGACATAGGATGAGTTTCTGGTGTGCATCAACCAGAAGGTAGACCTGAACCTGAGCTGTTTGCAGTAAGGGTGCACTAAATGACCACCCCCCTGAACCTCCAGCTACTGCAGCCGGAAGACATTCATTCATCGCTACCACCACTAATTTAAGATTCTGATGGTCTGACTGTCAGCTTGTTTCAAATTGTATACAAGCTGGTGGGCATTCCATGTGTCATCAGTGACCTAAAATGGTAATGATCATATTTGGTCAATGACATCAACCAGGTTAACCAGAGATGCTGTTTACATTCCAGCAGTATTGGGTAACTGTAAATTGCAGGGAGAGTCTGGCAAGAGAGGATCATCATGCCCAACAAGAAGCTTGCCAGCCCTCTGTGTACTGCTGTGTTCTGGACTGGGTCCCCCACCTATTTGGCACATGTGGGCAGCTTGCAGAGTAGCAGTAGGGTGCCAGGTGCTGGAACACGCTTTGCATTCCAATACATGACACTGAAAGAAATTTTGTAGTACCGTCATACGGAGTCTCCTCCATAAGACAATATAGTCTCCATCAGATGGGCTAAAGAGAGAAAGAGTGGTGCAGAAGTGTGTGATCAGACAAGTGAATGGTGACCACCAATGTGGGGGGGAATGGGTTCACAGGACTGCAGCTGACCAGAAACGGAAAGTGGGTGGGGGTTACCAGCACTGCCACTGTTCAACAAAGCAGGTGGGAGATTTAATAGCACTGTAATTGACCAGTAATGCAAGGGGTGGAGAAGTAGAGAAGTAGAGAAGTACAGCCAAAGCTCCTTTGGCTGTACCGTGGATCACAGGAGTGCACTTTGTTCTGCACTCCTGTGACCCAGTTTCAACAGCAGCCCTCTGTAGGCAGACGTCACAGAACCGGTCAAGGCTCGGCAAAGATTGCGACCATATGGTCGGGATCCACTCACATGCCTGGACCAGCACCTGGCTCAGCCTCTAAGCGAGCCGCTGAGAACCTGAGCTAGCTGCTCCCGCCCCCTGTGCAGCCCAGCACTCCAGTCAGCAGCTCTCTGCTCAGGGAGCTCCAAGAACCGCGCAAATCGTCGGTCTTTGATCGCTCGGTTCTCAGTTTTAGAGCCAGCGGGGGCAGATGCAGCATTGGACCAATGTAGCATCCACCTAGGTAAGTATAATTCCCCCCAAAAAATCCCATACTTCTCTTTTAACAGTACTGCTACTCACCAGCAATACAAGGAGGTGGGGGGTTAGCAGTATTGCCCCTGACCAACAATGCAAGGGTGGGTTAACAGCCCAGCCAATGACCACCAGTGCACTGCTGCTGACACAAATTCCTGGGGTTAATATTACAGCCACTGACTCAAATGTTGTGGTTAGTATTGCAGCCACTGACATCAGTGCTAGGGGGTTATTATTGCAGTCACTGCCACCAAAGCTGAGGGACTCAGTCTCTGGCCTGAAAAAATGCAGAAGCACTGAAATTCCCTAACTCAATGCAATGGACCTCGACAGGCTGCATTTGAGATCCTCTAAAATCTTGCACCATACCCACTCTAATGCCGCGTACACACGATCGGAAATTCCGACAAGAAAACCGTGTTTTTTTTTTCCGACGGAATGTTGGCTCAAACTTGTGTTGCATACACACGGTCACACAAATCTTGTCGGAAATTCTGAACATCAAGAACGCGGTGACATACAAGACGTACGACGAGCCGAGATCAATGAAGTTCAATAGGCAGTTCGGCTCTTCTGCTTGATTCTGAGAATGCATGTTTTTTTTGCGCGTCGGAATTGCATACAGAAGATCGGAATTTCCGATAAGAACTTTTTCCATCTGAAAAATAGAGAACCTGCTCTCAATCTTTTGTTGGCAGAAATTCCGACAGAAAAAGTCAGATGGAGCATACACACGGTCGGAATTTCCGATCAAAAGCTCACATCGGACTTTACTTGTCGGAATTTCCGATCGCGTGTGCGGCATAAGCTTTGTAAGCTGGTTAAAATGGTCATGCTGGAGAGTCCCAGGATTCAAGATTGGTGTGGTGCTCAAAAGAATGCCTAAACTGACAAATCAACAAGTTTTGTAGATCTACAGGTGCTCTTTAAACCCAAGCATTTCTTTGTTGATCCTGCTGCCTAAGATGAAAAATTTGATTCAGTGGTTATCCTTTATATTTTAGAAAGAGGACACATTATGGTTTTATGATTTTTATGAAGAATGCATAGTTTTAAGGTGTTATACCAAGATTTATGTTCTTTTAATATTTTCCACAACCAAGGACAACTGCAAATACCTTGACATTTTCTGGCTGTCAAACACAAGAAGATTCATAAAATAATGGTTTTAACATTGCATTGATAGCAGCTGTATTGGCAAAGATAGTTTATTACAATTCTTTAAGTTTTTGACTAAAACTGTCAGACAAGTTCACTGAGGCTAGACTTGTTGCATGTTTGGGACATTGTTTTTTTTTTCACTATGTCTACTAATTTGACCTTGTACTTTTATTTTTGCTTCTGCTTATTTCATTTGCCTTTTGTTTTCTTGGTTATGCTTAAAGGGAAATTGTGCCCAGACTTGGCAAATTTAACTAGTTTAATATTGGGCATAATTGCGCGGTCATGCAACACTGTGTCCAAATAAAAAAAAAAAAATATGTTGTTCACACAAATAGAGCTTTCTTTTAGTAGTATTTATTCAATGTTCTTTTTGTGAAAAAAGACCAACAATTTGGAAAAAAAAAAACTTATTTTTCTTTGTTTCTTTTATAAAATTTTGCAAATAAATAATATTTTTATCTTACATTTAGTCCAAAATGTATTCTGCTAAATTTTTGGGTAAAAATATTATTTAGTTTGTAGGAAATTTATAGTCCACAAACTATGGTATCTGTATATCTGAAAATTGATCAATCCTGATGTACTGATCCTTTTTCTTGAGGCCCCAAAATGCGAGGACAGTACAAATATCCCCAACATGACCCCTTTTTGGAAAATAGGCAGTCCGAGGTACTTAGTAAGACTCATGGTTTTTTTAATTTGTAATTTTTTGTTACAATTTTTTTTAGAAAATTAAAAAATAAATAAATGTTTTTTCTTTCCTTTTTTTTTTTTTTTCACAATAGCTTCATAGTTGGTACATAGTTACATAGTTGGTGAGGTTGAAAAAAGACACAAGTCCATCATGTCCAACCTGTGTGTGTGATTTTATGCCATTATTACATTGTATATCCCTGTATGTTTAGGTCATTAATAGTTTTTTGAAACGATCAATGCTCCCTGCTATAACCACTGCTTGTAGAAGGGAATTCCACATCTTTACCGCTCTAACAGTAAAGAACCCTCTCCGCAGTTTAAGCTTAAACCCTGTCTCTTTTATTTTTTAATGAATGGCCGTGTGTCTTTTTAAATTCTGTCGCATAGAAGAGTTTTATCCCTATTTTGGGGTCACCAGTATGGTATTTGTACATTGAAATCATATCCCCTTTCATATCTCTTCTCCATGGAGAATAAGTTCAGTGCTTGCAGTCTTCCCCCGTAGCTGAGATTCTCCAGTACCTTTATTAGCTTTTTTGCCCTTCTCTGGACCCTCTCCATCTCCAGCACATCCTTCCTGAGGACTGGTGCCCAGAATTGGAGGGCATACTCCAGGTGCGGCCAAACCAGAGTCTTGAAAAGTGGGAGAATTATCTTTTTATCTCTGGTCTTGATCCCCTTTTTAATGCATGTCAATATTCTGTTGGCTTTGCTTGCAGCAGCTTGGCACTGCATGCCATTGCTGAGCCTATCATCTACTAGGACCCCCAGGTCCTTTCCCATCCTAGATTCCCCCAGAGGTTCTCCCCCCAGTGTATAGATTGCATTCATATTTTTGCCACCCAAATGCATTATATTACATTTTTCAATATTAAACCTCATCTGCCATGTAGTTGCCCACCCCGTTATTTTTTTTTTAGATCTTCTTGCAAGGTTTCCTTTCCACATCCTGCAGTGAAGTTATTGCCTGCTTAGCTTAGTATTGTCCACAAATACTGAGATTGAGCCCTTTATCCCATCCTCCAGATCATTTATGAATAAATTAAATAGGATTGGTCTCAAGAAAGAACCCTGGGGAACCCCACTTTCTACACAGGACCATTTATCACCACCCTCTGGACTCGATTCCATGGCCAGTTTTCAATCCATGTACTCACCCTATGGTCCATGCTGACAGACCTCAGTTTGTACAATAAATGTTTATGGGGAACTGTATTGAATGCTTTTGCAAAATCCAGATACATCATGTCTACGGGCCTTCCTTTATCTAGATAGCAGCTCACCTCCTCATAGAAGGTTAATAGGTTGGTTTGGCAAGAACGATTCTTCATGAATCCACGCTAATTGCTGCTAATAATACCATTTTTATTACTAAAATCTTATATATAGTCCCTTATCATCCCTGCTTGCAATCTGTTTATGTTAGGATATATCTTGGCCCTTTTTTAAATATTGATGCTACATTGGCTTTTCTCCTATCAGCTGGTACCAGTCAATGGACTGTTTGTAAAAAATTATGAACAATGGTCTGGCAATCACTTGACTGAGTTCCTTAAGGAAACTTGGGTTTAAGCCATCTGGTCCTGGTGATTTATTAATGGTAAGTTTCTCAAGTCTATTTCTAATTCTATCCTCTGTTAACCATGAGGGTGCTTCCTGTGTCGTGTCATGAGGATAAACATTGCAGTCCTGGTTACTGAATCCCCCCGTTTCCTTGGTGAAGACTGAGGAGAAGAATAAGGTCAAAACCTTTGCCATCTGTCCATCTTTTGTAACCAGATTGCCTTCATCATTCTTTTTGGGGCCAATATGATCTGACCTCCCTTTCTTACTATTTAAATACTTAAAGAATTAATTTTTTTTTTTTTTACTCTCCTTTCGTGTTCTATCTTAGCCTCTCTGATTGCACCCTTACATTACTCATTACATTCTTTGTATAGTTGAAATGCTGATGATGACTCCTCAGCCTTGTACAGTATTGTTTAAAGGCCTTCTCCTTTACTTTTATATGCATTTTTACGTTGGAGTTAAGCCACCCAGGACTTTTATTAACTCTTTTAAATGTATTTCCCATTGGGATGCACTGACCAATACCTTTATTCAATGTGTTCCTAGGATTTTATCCCATTTAATATATTCTAGCAAGGAGCGCAGTTTAGGGAAGTTGGCTCTTTTGAAATTCAGTGTCTTTGTATTACCCTTGTGTTTCCTATTTTTGTGATTTATGCTGAAACTAATTGACCTGTGATCGCTGTTTCCTAAGTTGCCCCGTATTTTCACATGTGATCAGGTTTGTATTGTTAGTAATCAGTAGGTCTTGTATTGTTATGCATTGTTTCTTGTTGGTGCATTTACCATCTGACCCATGAAAATTGTCCTGCAAGACATTTAGGAAATGGTGAGCCTTATATGATGTCACCAGTGCAGTACAGTTTCATCATATAAATGGTGTGGCCCACCAAAATGCTCATGTTTTTGCACATGTGAAACCACATAGTGCTGTAGCACCAGCAGTTCTGTGAGGCGCAATTAAAAAAAAAAGGGTCCTGGATGTTTCCACACAGAACACAGGTCACAAAGACATGAAAGAAGCCTTAATGTTCATAATCAGGGTACAGGTGCACTGTACAGTGACTGCAAACAACTATTTCATGCCTGAAGGAGCCAAATGACAAAAAGCACTTGTTGGCCACATAGGGCGACAATTGTTATTTTTCAGGAGACTAATAGACATCCCTAAGATAAAATGCTATCAGGCAATGTAAAAATGTTTGGGCAATAATCAGTTGATCCCCATATTTGGTTATCTGACCAATAACCATATTGTAAAAAAAAAAAAAGACTACCACATATTGGGTGCACTTTTCCCATGTGCCCTGTTTCCAGGCTCTAACGCAAGTTGAGTGCAATAAAAATGAATAACAAAAAAGCCAAGAGGAGAGTTTTTTCACATGACCTGTCAAAGTAATGCGACTTGCTCCCCTTCCATCACGGATATTGCACTGCTGAGTTAAGCTGAGAAAACTCCATAGGATGGCAGGGCTCCCTACATGTTATGATTGAGATGCAAAATGCAGGCCGCTGTATGAAGTAACCCTGTAGAGTAAAAAGGAGAGTGATATTGTTATAAATGAGCCCTTTAGTGGCTTTAATTAAAATTGAGAGTTATAGCGTGTGGTCTCGTCTCTCTGGGGTTTCTAACAATGTATAAGGTATTTAGTTGACAATAAACTGAATGTTCTCTGCTTAGCGTCTGCCAGTTAATGATGGAATATTAAGACTTCAAAAAAGGGCAAGGGTTAAAGGGTAGAATGGTCTTTGGCCAATTTTTGTTCACATTTCTTTTGAAACGTTGAAGATACATAAACCAAACTTTAATTGCATACAGTATATATTTTATAATAATCCAAATCTTTATATTACAACAAAACATTTGACACAGGGTGCTTCACTAATAATCAATTTACAAAGACAGTTAGGTTTTCTAAAACAAAGCAACAGCCCTATCTGCGTGCTTGTTGTTTTTCTGTGTACGACTTAATAATTCAGATAGCTCTACCTCTCTGAGCTTGAACAAATGCTAGCAACCTATGTGTCAGAGTCAGGAGTCAGGCTCGGATACCAGTACATATAGCAGTAGAGAGGCTCCCATTGACCAGCAGTACAGGTATACAAGAAGGTCACCCTGGCGGATCATGTGGACTCACTCAAGGTGCAGGGTCTAAACACTAACCAATATTCACCAGAGCTCCTGATGGTGGAGATTGGTGGGTTTTGATGTGTGTTGGTATCAGGTTGAAGTCCTCAGGATCATCTCACCAGGAAGTGAGAAGGCCAGGGTCCAGTAGCAGATATAGCAGGTAGGGATCAAGCAGAAGCGTAGTCGAGGAGTAAGACAAGGGTCAGTGAAAAGTGGTTGCAGGATGGGATCAAGCAGAAGCTTAGTCGAGGAACAAGCCAAAAGTCGTTAAAAAGTGGTTGCAGGATGGGATCAAGCAGAATCTTAGTCGAAGAGCAATCCAATGGTTGGTAATGAGCAGTAGCGAGGATACAAACGACAGCAGGAGTAACAAGAGCGAGATATTGGCTGGAGAGAGCACAATAATCTAGCAAACAGAAAGTAAAAAGGCATGGTTAAAATAGAAAGTTCATGAAAGGAGCAAAGAGTTCAAAGTTCCAGAGAAACAAAATACAATTCAAGGCTGTCTAAGGATTTAGGCAGAACACTGTCCAGCATCTTAGGTGGCTCAGCAAGAAGCTATATTGCCAAACACAGGAGAGGTTGCAGGTTCAGATCTGGGTCTTGACACTATGCAGGATGTGAAGGGACCAAGCTGTAACCTTCACACTCCTACAATAAACCAGCATAATGGTGCAATTTGTTAAAGCTATGTACATGCCTGTTCCATCACAAGGGTGGATGACTTAATAACACCTGTCAGGGGAGCACAAATAATGCAAATGGAGAAGCTTCTCTGTAACTATTATCAAAGGGATGTTGGTGCTTGCTATCATACCTGGGACCTCATTCTGCCTTAATCCATCTTTGCCACTTATTTTGCTAGAGGAAATGGAGAGGGATGCGTCCTTCCTCCAAGTCATTTGGCAGTCTATATAATTTGATCTCTCTTGCTTTTTAGGACAATACAGTGTACTAGAAATCTTTCCTAAAGCAAACTATATTTACCTACATAGCTATCATAATAAAAAGAAAATAAATGTACAGGGATGAGCCGAACACCCCCCTGTTCGGTTCGCACCAGAACCTGCGAACAGACAAAATGTTCATGTAAACTTTAGAACCCTATTAAATACAATGGACTCGAACGTTCGAAATCTAAAGTGTTAATTATAAAGGCTGATATGCAAGTTATTGTCCTAAAAAGTGTTTGGGGACCCGGGTCCTGCCCCAGGGGACATGTATCAATGCAAAAAGAAGTTTTAAAAACGGCCGTTTTTTCGGGAGCAGTGATTTTAATAATGCTTAAAATGAAAAAATAAAAGTGAAATATTCCTTTAAATTTCGTACCTGGGGGGTGTGTATGATATGCATGTAAAGTGGTGCATGTTTCCCGTGCTTAGAACTGTCCCTGCAAAAAATGTCATTTTTGAAAGAAAAAAATGCATTTAAAACTGACTCGCGGCTATTAATGAATTGTCGGCTCCCGGCAATACATACAAAAGTCATTGATAAAAAAATAAAAAAAGCATGGGGGTTCCCCAGAATTCAATTACCAGGCCCTTCAGGTCTGGAATGGATATTAAGGGGAACCCCGCCGCAAATTAAAACAAAATTGACGTGGGGTTCCCCCAAATATCCATTCCAGGCCCTTCAGATCTGGCATGGATTTTAAGGGGAACTCCACCCCAAATTTAAAAAAAAAATGGCGTGGAGTCCCCCTAAAAATCCATACCAGACCCTTATCCGAGCACGCAACCTGGCCGGCCGCAGGGGAAAAGGGGGGGAACGAGAGAGCGGCCCCCCCTCCCTCCTGAACCGTACCAAGCCACATGCCCTCAACATGGGGAGGATGTCCCCATGTTGATGGGGACAAGGGCCTTATCCCCACAACCCTTGCCCGGTGGTTGTGGGGGTCTGCGGGCGGGGGGCTTATCGGAATCTGGAAGACCCCTTTAACAAAGGGGACCCCCAGATCCCGCCCCCCCCTATGTGAATTGGTAAGGGGTACATTGTACCCCTACCATTTCACGAAGAAAGCGTAAAAAAATGTTTAAAAAAACACACAAACACCTTGAAAAAGTCCTTTATTTAAAAAAAAAAAAAACATTCCAGCGGTGAAATCCAGTGTCCCGCGGCGATCCCGATGTCCAGCGCTGTCCTTCATTGGTTGTGCCTGAGCGGACCTGATGGGGAACTCCCTCTCAGTATTTTAAATGTATAGACCCGCCCCTTCTAAAGTTCCCCATCAGGTCCGCTCAGCGGACCAGATGCGGAACATGAGAAGGGGCGGGTCTATACATGTATTACCAAAGTGAGAGCAGTTCCCCATCAGGTCCGCCCCCTCGGTATGTCGGACCCGCCTACGTCATTGGCTTGAGCGGGGAACTTCCTTCACTGTGTAATTTAAATTAAACTCGAACTCGAAGCTCTCACTTTGGTAATACATGTATAGACCCGCCCCTTCTCATGTTCCGCATCTCGTCCGCTGAGCGGACCTGATGGGGAACTTTAGAAGGGGCGGGTCTATACATTTAAAATACTGAGATGGAGTTCCCCATCAGGTCCGCTCAGGCACAACCAATGAAGGACAGCGCTGGACATCGGGATCGCCGCGGGACACTGGATTTCAGCGCTGGAATGTTTTTTTTTTTTTTTTTTAAATAAAGGACTTTTTCAAGGTGTTTGTGTGTTTTTTTAAACATTTTTTTACGCTTTCTTCGTGAAATGGTAGGGGTACAATGTACCCCTTACCAATTCACATGGGGGGGCGGGATCTGGGGGTCCCCTTTGTTAAAGGGGTCTTCCAGATTCCGATAAGCCCCCCGCCCGCAGACCCCCACAACCACCGGGCAAGGGTTGTGGGGATGAGGCCCTTGTCCCCATCAACATGGGGACATCCTCCCCATGTTGAGGGCATGTGGCTTGGTACAGTTCAGGAGGGAGGGGGGGCCGCTCTCTCGTCCCCCCTTTTCCCCTGCGGCCGGCCAGGTTGCGTGCTCGGATAAGGGGTCTGGTATGGATTTTTAGGGGGACTCCACGCCATTTTTTTTTTAAATTTGGGGTGGAGTTCCCCTTAAAATCCATGCCAGATCTGAAGGGCCTGGAATGGATATTTGGGGGAACCCCACGTCAATTTTTTTTTCATTTGCGGCGGGGTTCCCCTTAATATCCATTCCAGACCTGAAGGGCCTGGTAATTTAATTCTGGGGAACCCCCACGCTTTTTTTTTTTTTTTTTATCAATGACTTTTGTATGTATTGCCGGGAGCCGACAATTCATTAATAGCCGCGAGTCAGTTTTAAATGACTTTTTTTCTTTCAAAAATGACATTTTTTGCAGGGACAGTTCTAAGCACGGGAAACATGCGCCACTTTACATGCATATCATACACACCCCCCAGGTACGAAATTTAAAGGAATATTTCACTTTTATTTTTTCATTTTAAGCATTATTAAAATCACTGCTCCCGAAAAAACGGCCGTTTTTAAAACTTCTTTTTGCATTGATACATGTCCCCTGGGGCAGGACCCAGGTCCCCAAACACTTTTTAGGACAATAACTTGCATATAAGCCTTTATAATTAACACTTTAGATTTCTCCCATAGATTTTTCGAATTTGCCGCGAACACCCCAATTTGTTCGCTGTTCGGCGAACGGGCGAACAGGCAATGTTCGAGTCGAACATGAGTTCGACTCGAACTCGAAGCTCATCCCTATAAATGTATATTTTAAGCCAATATATATATATATATATATATATATATATATATATATATATATATATATATACAGTATATTAACCAATATTATTTTATTATTAAATAAATATATATATATGTATATATATACAGTATACATATATATATATATATATATATATATATATATATATATATATATAAAACATTGCTTAAATAGGAAGTTACACGATTTCTGGATTTCTGGCATGATCAACAGGTATTGTTTTGCATTTATCAAATAGATAAAACAAAATGCTTTCAACTTTTTGTAAAAATATCAGACAACTCCCTAAGGTGCTCTGGTCCTAGCGCCTAATGGTGCAAAATATGACCTGCAATGTAAGCTGCTATTATAAAACAAACAAAATAGTGATAAGAGTATGCTTCAATAAGAACTATAAAAAAGCATTAACAGCACTATATATTAAAATCGAATAGATTCCAAAAATGGTATGAATTCGTATCCTGCAGTATAGAAATCTCTCATGTGTCCTTCTAATCATGAAAGAAAAGAAAGGGACTAGAAAAAGTTTCTTTAAAGTTCAAATTCCAACTGTAGCTCCGCAATAAGAAGTCAAACACAAAAACCCCTTTCTGTTTTTACTGGCTGTGCAAGCCACGCAAGCAGTTCATATAATCAGCGGGCAGGTGTGCCTGATCCCAACAGTTGATATCGAATGAGTGGATGGATGGATACCTTCTATTCCATCACCTTTACAGCATATGTACTCCCCTTAGGTAGTCTACTCACCAAACGCCAGATCAACGATTGGCTGATATCTCCTCTCTGGATACAGCAATGGTCCCTCTCGGTATGCACGGTGATCTGTGTCAATGGATGGATGAGTGCAGCAGTGCGGACATGTAAGGATAAAAGGGGATGCTCCACATAGTGTAAAAAGGTTTATTAATAAAATTGTAAACCCCTCGCATACAAGAAATGCTTACAAGAACGTTACTTGGTAATTAGCATGTCACATTTAGCTCTGCATCAGCTTCACCTACGGCAGTGATCACGCGACGTCCATTCTGGCGAGCGTCCACCCGGGACTTATAGCAGCAGCCTGATGACCAGTAACTACTGCCGTAGGTGAAGCTGATGCAGATCTAAATGTGACATGCTAATTACCAAGTAACATTCTTGTAAGCATTTCATGTATGCGGGGGGTTTTACAGTTTTATTAATAAACCTTTTTACACTATGTGGAGCATCCCCTTGTATCCTTACATGTCCGCACTGCTGCACTCATCCATCCATTGACACGGATCACGGCGCATACCGAGAGGGACCATTGCTGTATCCAGAGAGGAGATATCAGCCAATCGTTGATCTGGCATCTGGTGAGTAGACTACCTTAGGGGAGTACATATGCTGTAAAGGTGATGGAATAGAGGGTATCCATCCATCCACTCATTCAATATCAACTGTTGGGATCAGGCACACCTGCCCGCTGATTATATAAACTGCTTGTGTGGCTTTCAACATTATGTTTAACAGACAAAAAGAGGTATTAGCTCTTATAAAATACCTATTATTATTATTAATATTATCATCATAATCATCATCATCACCACCAATTGCCAGGCATTCCTTACCCTGGCTGTTGATAGTTATTTGTAAATATAATACTATTTTAAATTACTTATTAAAAAAAAGCTATCACTTCATTTAATTCATAATATAAAACAAAACACTTTCAACAGTATATTTAACTGACACAAATGGGGAGAATAACAGGAGTTTATTGTTAGGTTTTACATATTCTTGAACGCCCACATATTTTATGGGGCTTTTTAGAGTATTAGTCCTTTATAAATACCTATTATTATTATTATTATTATTATTATTATTGTCATTATCATCATGATCATAATCATCATCATCACCACCAATTGCCAGTCATTCATTACCCTTGATGTAGATAGTTATTTGTAAATATAATACTATTTTAAATGACCTTTTAATTAAAAAACAGTAATGCTATCACTTCATTTAATTCATATTAAAAAACATCTTGCATATATCAACTTTTTTGTAGCTAAGGAATAATTCCAATCCCCTTCCTAAGTACGCACATTGAATTACTGAACATGACTCGAGGAAAATTATTCTTCCACAAAAAGCACACACACCGATTTTAAATTATTAAGTTAGAAAGTTAATTAAGCAGGTGTATTCACATCTGTAATGGTTGAGTCAGGGATTAAATACTTTGGATCACATATATTTGTTGGTTATTAATCATTAAGCATAGGATTTCATGAAGCTCTCCTGTACCCAGCAGACCCGCTGGAGTACTTACTCGCTAATGCATTATTTTTTTTCTTCTCCCCCTCTAATTTAAAAGAATGTAATTAAAACAGAATTTGACAATTAATTCTAAGCAGGTGGGCATCAATTCCGGAGATTATGACTACAATTCTACCGAGTCATTGAAATTCATGAGAATTATTTTAAACCAGGAGCAAGAAAAAAGGGCAAAGTTTTACCGCAGTGAAAGTAAGTTTTGATTAATTTAAAGTGGGCCTGTCCTAATGCACAGTGGAGGGAGCCATTTTGTGGGATGAGTTGATATTAACTAAACAAAGTTACATAGTTAGTCAGGTTAAAAAAAGACACAAGTCCATCTAGTTCCACCCAAAAAAAAAGTAAATATCATACAATCCCATATACACAATCCTTCACCCACAGCTGATCCGGAGGAAGGCGAAAAAACCCAGCAAATCATTCTCCAATTTGCTACAGCAGGGGAAAAAAAAAATCCTTCCTGATCCCCGAGAGGCAATCGGATATTCCCCCGGATCAACTTTACCTATAAATGCCAGTACCCAGTTATATTATGTAAAAAATGAGGAAAGGAAGGTTTGGGACTTTATATGAGGCAAGGACCAGGATTAGTCCATGCCTCCATCCCTATATACTAGAAAAAAAGGGGGGGGGGGTTGGGACTTTGAATGAAGCAACGCAGTCATCGGTGAGGGGTCAAAGCATAGTAGGTTTATTGACCAAAATTTAATACAAACAACCAATAAATAATCGCACAGTATAATTTCATAAATGTACAGAAGGGAACATGATTACATGACAGTGGAAGGGATCTGCCTACACAAACTGAGAACTTCCCATTGTATCAAAATTAAAAATGCTGATCATATAAAAAGATGCATGTAAAACATGTTGGTGACTTGATCAGTATAGAACATTGCAATTACAAGGCTCTACGCGTTTCGTGAAGCATAGATATTATATTATATTATGTACATTTAGGAAAGTATCCAGGCCTTTTTTAAAGCAATCTACTGAGCTGGCCAGAACCACCTCTGCAGGGAGTCTATTCCACATTTTCACAGCTCTTAAGGTGAAGAAACCTTTCCGTATTTGGAGATGAAATCTCTTTTCCTCTAGATGTAAAGAGTGCCTCCTTGTCCTCTGTGATGACCTTAAAGTGAATAACTCAACACCAAGTTCAGTATATGGACCCCTTATGTATTTATACATGTTGATCATATCCCCCCTTAATCTCCTCTTCTCAAGAGGGAATAAATTCAGTTCCTCTAATCTTTCCTCATAGCTGAGCTCCTCCATGCCTCTTATCGGTTTGGTTGCCCTTCTCTTCACTTTCTCCAGTTCCCCGGTATCCTTTTTGACAACTGGGGCCCAAAACTGAACTGCATATTCCAGATGAGGTCTTACTAATGATTTGTACAGGGGCAAAATTATATCTCTCTCTCTGGAGTCCATACCTCTCTTATACAAGAAAGGACTTTGCTCGCTTTGGAAACCGCAGATTGGCATTGCATGTTGTTATTGAGCTTATGATCTACCAAAACCCCCAGATCCTTCTCCACTATGAATCCCCCCAGTTGTACTCCCCCTAGTATGTATGATGCATTCATATTCTTAGCCCCCAAGTGCATAACTTTACATTTATCAACATTAAACCACTTAGTTGCCCAATTTGACAGAGCATTGAGGTCGGCTTGTAAATTGGCGACATCCTGTAAGGACGTTTTTCCACTGCATAGCTTAGTGTCATCTGCAAAGAAAGAAATGGTACTTTTAATCCCAAACCCAATATCATTTATAAAGATATTAAAAAGTAAGGGTCCCAACACTGAAACTTGGTGTACACCACTGATAACCTTAGACGATTCAGAGTAATGCAGCGTACACACGATCGGAATTTCCGACAACAAATGTTCGATGTGAGCTTTTGGTCAGAAATTCCGACCGTGTGTAGGCTCCATCGGACATTTGCTGTCGGAATTTCCGACAACAAATGATTGAGAGCAGGTTCTCTATTTTCCCGACAACAAAAGTTCTTGTCGGAAATTCTGATCGTGTGTATCCAATTCCGACGCACAAAAATCCTACGCATGCTCGGAATCAATTTGACGCATGCTCGGAATCATTGTACTTATTTTTTTTCGGCTCGTCGTAGTGTTGTACGTCACCGCGTTCTTGACGATCGGAATTTCCCAGCAACATTTGTGCGACCGTGTGTATGCAAGACAAGTTTAAGCCAACATTCGTTGGAAAAAAAACACGGTTTTGTTGTTGGAAATTCCGATCGTTTGTATGCGGCATTAGAAGCATTAACCACTTACTCTCTGAATTCGGTTTTGTAGCCAGTTTTCTATCTATTTACAAATTGATCTTTCCAAGCCTGTAGACACATTAGCCATGTGTGGGGAACTGTGTCAAACGCTTTTGCAAAATCCAAGTATACCACGTCCACAGCCAGCCCTCTAAACATTTTCATAAGACTCAGAGATAGATGTTTAGGTAAACACATGCAAAAATATATATGTTTTTGGTGCTCCATTCATGTTTTTCACAACCATTAAAATGTATTTATCTCAAATAATGGGCTTCCCTTGTTTTATTCCTCCTATTCTAAATATATCATGTATATCTGTTCAAAGAGTGCAAAAAATTACCTTTTGATCCTGACAGAAATTTACTGAGCCTGTTCACTTTTGTGAATTGCAGAGTACTGCATTCATTTGAAGGGGTTCTAATTCTCTCTACAACAAAATTTTAGTCTTTGTAAATATATAGTATTGTGCATGTACAAGGGCTTACATTTTAAGTCAGCTTAGATAGGACTTTTAAATGTCACATGTTGGTAGAGTAATTCTTCCTCTATAGTAACTCTTCCTCTTCTTTTTCATTGCCGGTAAATAATGGATTCCAAGAAGAAGCAACATGGCCCCGATGACTTCCTGATCAAGAAGAGGTGCAGGCAGCCCGATATCCACAGAAGGCTAGAGAATGTTTACAGAGATGACACCATTGACAAGAGCAATGTGCACAGAGGGGTGAATAAGTGGAAATCAGCATTGAAGACAAACCACGCAGTGGGAGACCATCAACTGTGACCACTGATATGAATCCTCTGTGACTGAATGAAATGATTTGCATGGATACATAACTGTGAGCTGGCTGTACAACTGAACTGTGGACAGAATGCCATACAGAAGATGGTGGAAGACTTAAAATGGTTGTAAACCCATTTTTTTTTTTTAAAACCACCTGCAAGACAAAGCCATTATGACTAGCATACTAGTTCATTATGCATCACTTACCTTAGATCGGGGCCCCCAAAGCCGTCCTCGTCTCCCCCTCCAGCCGCAGCCATCGCTCCACAGATAACCAGAAGGTTACTTCCAGGTATCGCCGCTCCGGCCGATCACAGCGCCGCTCCGGCACTCTGATTGGCCGTAACGGCGAAGACGTCACTCCGCGCCTGCGCGCGGGAGCCGTCAAATCCAGCAAAGCCGGATTTGTGAATGGGAATTAACCCTGTGAATTCACCGTTGTCTACGGCGTGCATGCGCCGTAGACAACGTGGTAAAACTTTTTGGCAAATATCTCCTAAACCGTGTAGGTTTAGGAGATATTTCTTGTACCTACAGGTAAGCCTTAATCTAGGCGTACCTGTAGGTGCATGTTGTAATGCAGGGTTTACAACCACTTTAAGATATCAGAATGTGTGTGCAAAATGGTTTCATCGGCAGTTGACACAAGATTTGAAGGAGAGAAGGGTGGAAGTCTTCTCTGATCTACTGGAAGCTTTTTTGCTGATAGGATAAAATGTGGAAGTATCTTTATGATCCGGAATAATCAGTCCATAGAATGGCGTCACACCTCTTCCCCAAGGCCTAAAAAGTTAAAGAGCCAGTGATCAGCACAGAAAGTCATGGGGACTGTTCTTGGGATAACAAGGGCGTCGTTCTCCTTGATTTTCTGGAGCACCGTGTGCTCGTAGGAGCAGGTCCGACTCTTCCTTCTCCCTGTCCCCATAAAGTAAGGCAGCTTTCTTAATGGCACCTTATCAGTGAATCGTCGGCTTCTGTCTCCCGTGGGTGGGGGTCGGCGGGGGGACTTGAAGATCACCGTCGTCCGTCTCCCGTGGGGGGTGACCACCGCCGTCCATCTCCCGGGGGGGGGGGTTTGTTGGTGTTAGTTTGTCCCCCCCCCAAAATAGTGTGCACCAGCCGCCACTGCCCGCTTTACAGATTCTATCCTGTGATTGATCTGTGAAAGATGAAGCAGTTTGATGATGATCCCATCTCTCTGTCACTCTGCTCTCTCCTGCTATCGGCATGTTCCTCGTTTGCACATGAGCACTGCAACACAGCTCACTGACACCATGTGCTGCTTCTCCCTCTTCCAGTCTGAGCTCTACTGTACAGAGACTGCAAGAGGCTGATACCAGGTCAGATTCTGGTAGTTGTATAGAAAACACACTTATTGACATACAGTATTAGTGCATTAACCACTTCAGCCCCGGAAGGACTTACCCCCTTAATGATCAGGCTGTTTTTTGCGATACAGCACCGCGTCGCTTTAACTGACAACTGCGCGGTCGTGCGACGACATTGTACACAAACAAAATTTATATCCTTTTTTTACCCACAAATAGAGCTTTCTTTTGGTGGTATTTGATTATCTCTGCGGTTTTTATTTTTTGCGCTATAAACAAAAAATAACCACCAATTTGAATTTTATATATATATATATATATATATATATATAAATTTTTGCTATAATAAATTTCCAAAAAATAAATAAAAAAAAACAAATTTCTTCATCAGTTTAGGCCGATATGTATTCTTCTACATATTTTTGGTAAAAAAAATTGCAATAAGTGTATATTGATTGGTTTGTGCAAAACTTATAGCGTCTACAAAATAGGGGATAGATTTATGGCATTTTTATTATATATTTTTTTTTACTAGTAATGGCGGTGATCAGCGATTTTTAGCAGGATTGCGACATTGCGGCGGACAGATCGGACATTTTTGTCATTTTTTTGGGGCCAGTGACATTTATAAAGCGATCAGTGCTAAAAATATCCACTGATTACTGTATAAATGTCACTGGCAGGGAAAGGGTTAACACTAGGGGGCGATCAAGGGGTTAAATGTGTTCCCTGGGAGGAGTTTCTAACTGTGGAGGGAGGTGACTGACTGGAGGAGGAAACAGATCGCTGTTCCTGATCACTAGTGTAGCGGCCTCCTCTCTCCCCTCTCTTCTATCAGCTCGTCTGTCTCTTGTCTAGGGGTACTTTAGAGGAGAGAGAGCGGGGTCACCACGCCAAGCCCTCACCGCAGATGTTTGTGTGGTGGAAGCAAAGTTCTTGTTTTACCTTCGGGTCAGTGTTCTGCACCTGGAACCTCCAATGAGAGTTACCTTGAACAATGTCTGCCAGAAAATGAGCCCCACACCATTAAAGTCCAACACTTCTTTATTCTTCTTGAATGAACACAATCAGTTAGACTCCCTTGTAGAACAGAACAGAAAAGGAGGTGGGGATGCGAATAGGCCCAGACACAATGAACTCTCCACTTTCCTCCCTGAAAGTGGGTTGCGGTCTCCGAGCGAGGGGGAATTTCTTTCCAGGCGGTCTCCGATGGGAGGCTCACCTGTCACTGGCAATATGCTGCACCAGGTCTTCAAGTAAGTATCTCTCACCGGTCCATTACGCCTTCTGGATTCGGGTACCCACTCCCGGGGTTCCCTAGGACCTCCTTCCCTCGCAGAACTCAGTGGTGGGCACTGAGCTCCAGACCTCCTTTTGAGTACCTCACCCCAGGCTAAAGGTGCCTGGGATGGAACACGACCTCCGAACGTCCTCTAGGCCTAGGCCCGCCTAGGGGACCGACACAAACCACCGCCCTCAGGCTGAAGGTGCCCGGGCTCGACTCCCTCCACCAAAAATGGCCGCCCCCTTTATACCCCCTCCCAGCAAGCACGGCGGGTTCCCCGCTCCACCATACAACCGCTTAGAGAGACCAAAAGAGGTACGCCACCGCAACAATGACTCAACCCCAGGCCCAAAGCGACAGTGCCACTTGGTGGGCCCCAGGGAACCATACATCACAGTTTTCCCCACCAGATTCAAAAAATAGAAAGCATATACCCGCTACACTAGGAACAGCAGATCTCTCTCTCCTCCCCTGTCAGAACGGGGATCTGTTTGTTTACATTGAAAGATCCCCGTTCTGGCTCTTTGTGGAGCGATCGTGGGTGGCCGCCGGCGTCGCGCCTGCTATTGCTCTTAAAGCGGTCGACGTACACCTACAGCAATTTGCACAGCTGTGCCAACCTGCCACCGTATAATGACGGCGGCTGGTCGGCAAGCGGTTAACATGTGTCTTTTATATTTACCTTGGTATGTGTATTATTTTCTGAGTAAGCATAGACCAATAACCCCACTACCCCTAACCCCCAAAGCTTGCCCTTGAGTGCCGATCCTTTATTTTTTATTTTTTTAACCGTAAGCGAACACAGATTTATCAAACCACCTAGCAGTGATTAATCGGCATTACATTTGTACAGATCTGAACGGTGATATTTTATATTCCACTTTGTTCCTCTTCAAGGATTCTGCTGCAAATTAGCGTCTTAATAATATGTACTGATGAAGAGGCAGCTTTTTAATTTCCCATATATTTTCCTCTTGTTTGCTAATAAATGTCAGCCATGAATATTTTAAAATGATCTTCAAAACTTTGGAATTGGAAATGCTGACTGCGGCGCATTCCTAATAACGTGCGTTACCTTATTGCCGGGATAGTTTACGGCGTCTTGTCACCATTTATTCAGTATCGATTCGGCGGTGTCATAAAAAATAACATTGTTCTTATTTTTCTCCATGTTTCTAGTCGAGGCTTTGCTGATGATTTAGACAACAAATACTCCAATTTATCACATGTGCCATAAATTGCCATTACTGTGCTATTAATATTTGATTTGATAAAGCTCATTATTAACAGTTTTAAAAGTTAACTTTTTTCCATCTGCTTCTGATATTGAAGAGATGGTCCATGCCTGGTACTCCTCTAAGCAATGTGGCTGTGCAGTGATTTAGCACCATCAATGACTAAAAGTGGACCTATTATCAGACTTTTTTTTTCTTAATAAGTTACTATGCAAAGTTACAATGTTGCAGTCTTTCCACTAGGGTAGTGCAAACAGAAGAAATGCTTCCACCAGCTTGCAGAAAACTGATGACATCTCATCGGCTGTGGCCCTGGACTGGATCAGAACTTCTCCTGCTTCTCCTTCTATGAAAGTATCTACATTACAGAAAACAATATACCAATCTAAATACCTTTAAACCATTGATGCTGGCCTTATCCAATGCTCTCTTTCAGTTTCCTGATGCTGCGTTTCAACCCTCCAGTAAAACCCAGCCACCATTTTCAAAGTTGACGTCATTGGTAGACAGCTTCTCTTTTCCCGTCCCTGACGTGGGCTCCAGACTTGCACAGTAATTTAAGGGGGAAAAAGCCTTTTTGTCCATGGGATCTTGTGAGATATCTTGAAAGTTTGCAAGATCTTGCAATGTAAAGCTGAGATCTCCCTGGAAGACACTGGGGAGGTAGTCTTCCCAGGGGGCATTTCTGAGCTCCTGGCTCCATCACTAGAACATCACTCAATGATTTTATGTAAGTAACTGAATAATAAGTTGGTTTAAAAAATATTTGGGGATTTTTTGGCATGTTCATGCAGTTCAGGGATCAGAGGAAATGCTTTCTTCAGTTGGCAGCAAATTGATGACACCACACCAGCCTAGGCCCTGGATTGGATCGGAACTTCCCCGGCTTCTCCTTATATGAAAGTGTCAACATTACATAAAACAATATGCTTATCTAAATACCTTTAAACAGGGCTTTTTTTCTCAGAACATACAGTGGGGCAAAAAAGTATTTAGTCAGCCACCAATTGTGCAAGTTCTCCCACTTAAAAAGATGAGAGAGACCTGTAATTGTCATCAAAGGTATACCTCAACTATGAGAGACAAAATGTGGAAACAAATCCAGACAATCATACTGTCTGATTTGAAAATAATTTATTTGCAAATTATGGTGGAAAATAAGTATTTGGTCAATATCAAAAGTTCATCTCAATACTTTGTTATATATCCTTTGTTGGCAATGACAGAGGTCAAACGTTTTCTGTAAGTCTTCACAAGGTTGTCACACACTGTTGCTGGTATGTTGGCCCATTCCTCCATGCAGATCTCCTCTAGAGCAGTGATGTTTTGGGGCTGTCGCTGGGCAACACGGACTTTCAACTCCCTCCAAAGGTTTTCTATGGGGTTGAGATCTGGAGACTGGCTAGGCCACTCCAGGACCTTGAAATGCTTCTTATGAAGCCACTCCTTCATTGCCCGGGCGGTGTGTTTGGAATCATTATCATGCTGAAAGACCCAGCCACGTTTCATCTTCAATGCCCTTGCTGATGGGAGGAGGTTTGTACTCAAAATCTCACGATACATGGCACCATTCATTCTTTCATGTACATGGATCAGTCGTCCTGTTCCCTTTGCAGAGAAACAGCCCCAAAGCATGATGTTGCCACCCCTATGCTTCACAGTAGGTATGGTGTTCTTTGGTTGCAACTCAGCGTTCTCTCTCTTCCAAACACGACGAGTTGTGTTTCTACCAAACAGTTCTACTTTGGTTTCATCTGACCATATGACATTCTCCCAATCCTCTTTGGATCATCCAAATGCTCTCTAGCAAACCTCAGACGGGCCCGGACATGTACTGGCTTAAGCAGGGGGACACGTCTGGCACTGCAGGATCTGAGTCCCTGGCGGCATAGTGTGTTACTGATGGTAGCCTTTGTTACATTGGTCCCAGCTCTCTGCAGGTCATTCACTAGGTCCCCCCGTGTGGTTCTGGGATTTTTGCTCACCGTTCTTGTGATCATATTGACCCCACGGGGTGAGATCTTGCGTGGAGCCCCAGATTGAGAGAGATTGTCAGTGGTCTTGTATGTCTTCCATTTTCTAATTATTGCTCCCACAGTTGATTTCTTAACACCAAGCTGCTTGCCTATTGCAGATTCAGTCTTCCCAGCCTGGTGCTGGTCTACAATTTTGTTTCTGGTGTCCTTCGACAGCTCTTTGGTCTTCACCATAGTGGAGTTTGGAGTGTGACTGTTTGAGGTTGTGGACAGGTGTCTTTTATACTGATAACGAGTTCAAACAGGTGCCATTAATACAGGTAATGAGTGGAGGACAGAGGAGCCTCTTAAAGAAGAAGATACAGGTCTGTGGGAGCCAGAAATCTTGCTTGTTTGTAGGTGACCAAATACTTATTTTCCACCATAATTTGCAAATATTTTTTTTCCAAATCAGACAATGTGATTGTCTGGATTTGTTTCCACATTTTGCCTCTCATAGTTGAGGTATACCTATGATGACAATTACAGGCTTCTCTCATCTTTTTAAGTGGGAGAACTTGCACAATTGGTGGCCGACTAAATATTTTTTTGCCCCACTGTAGGTACAGGAACTCCCCTCTTTTAAGCCACCCCTTGTCTCCGCCCCCTACCCACCTCCAGGTACTGTCTCTTGGTTCTCTCCACTATCCACCTACCAGTAACACCCCTTTTAGAGAATTATTTTTCTGGTGTTAAGTAAGTTGTATGCAATTTGTTAACCACTTGCCGACCGCCTCCTGTACTTATACGTCGGCAGAATGGCACGGACAGGCACAATCACGTACCTGTACGTTGCCCTTTTAATGCCTGGCGTGTGGTCGCGCATGCCGCCGCCGGCACACTCGCGACCCTGCCGCCTTTCCAGTGAGTCGGACCGCGGGTCCCACGAACTTGATCGCTGCGGGGATCCCCACAATCATCTCACGGAGGTATAGAGCGGGGAGATGCTTGTGTAAACAAGCATCTCCCCGCTCTGCCTAGTGACAATGACACAGATCTCCGCTCCGTGTACTCGGAGCGAAGATCAGTGTCATGTGACACACAGCCCATCCTCCCTACAGTAAGAAACACTCAATAGGGAACACTTAACCCCAACAGCACAACCTAGTGGTTAACCCATTTATTGCCAGTGTAATTTTCACAGTAATCAGTGCATTTTTATAGCACCGATCGCTGTCAAAATGACAATGGTCCCAAAAATGTGGCAAAAGTGTCCGATGTGTCCGCCATAATTTCGCAGTCATGATAAAAATCGCTGATCGCCGCCATTACTAGAAAGAAAAAAAATATTAATAAAAATGTCGTAAAACTACCCCCTATTTTGTAGATGCTATAACTTTTACGCAAACCAATCAATAAACGCTTATTGCGTTTTTTTTTACCAAAAATATGTAGAAGAATACGTATCGGCCTAAACTGAGAAAAAAAAAAATATGTTAGCAAAGGAAAAGCGATACCGGCTGTGGATGAGTGCTGCACACCCCTAGGGACTTTGAATTGCAGCGATAAACAAGAATAGTCACAAAGTGTAATTAGTAAAAAAGTGTACATTTTATTGAAATGTTACACAACGAATATATGAAATAGAAACAGCCATCTGATAGGAATCAGGACATGAGCTCAAAAGGACATAAATTAAGGCAAAAACATATGCATAAAGTCAACCGATAGAAGTAGTACAACATTGTGGATAGTTACTAGGGACGCAAAACCCCAATGCGTTTCGACCTTAAAAGTAGCGGCCTTCTTCAGGGGGATAAAAGGTTTGCGGGCGTAGATTCTATGAATAAAATATAATATATGTGTAGCACCCTCCTCACTCCCCTCTTTTTTCCTTCAGCTCGTCTGTCTCTTGTCTAGGGGTACCTCCAGAGGGGAAGGGAGCGGTGATACCACGCCTGGCCTTCACCACAGGTATCAATGTGGTGTAAGCAAAGTTCTTTTACCTTCGGGTCAGTGCTGTGCACCTGGAGCCTCCACCGAGAGTTACCTTAAACAATGTCTGCTAGGAAATGAGCCCCACATCATTAAAGTTCAACACTCCTTTATTCTTCTCGAATGAACACAATCAGTTGAACTCCCTTGGTAGAAACAGAACAGAAAAGGAGGTGTGGATGCGAGTAGGCCCAGACACAATGTGTTCTCCACTTTCCTCCCTGAAAGTGAGTTGCGGTCTCCCAGCGGGGGAGGAATTCCTTCCAGGCGGTCTCCGATGAGAGGCTCACCCGTCACTGGCAATATGCTGCACCAGGTCTTCGAGTGAGGAGCTCCCCCCGGTCCATTACGCCTTCCGGATTCGGGTACCCAATCCCTGGGTACCCTAGGATCTCCTTCCCTCACGGAACTCAGTGTTGGGCACTGAGCTCCAGACCTCCATCCGAGTACCTCACCCCAGGCTAAAGGTGCCTAGGATGGAACACGACCTCCGGCTGTCCTCTAGGCCTAGGCCGCCTAGAGGACCGACACGAACCACAGCCCACAGGCTGAAGGTGCCTGGGACTCGACCCCGTGACAAAGATGGCCGGCCCCTTTATACCCTCTCCCAGCAAGCACGGCGGGTTCCCCGCCCCACCATACCGCTGCCGAGGGAGGACAAAAAGGAGGCACGGCACACAACAATGATTCAACCCCAGCCCAGGGCGACAGCACCACCTGCTGGGCTGCAGGAAATTACACATCACTGATGTCTCTGCCAAGTTCAAATTCACACCCGGGAAAGTACATACCCGCTACATATGCATGTCAGTGGAAAATTGTTACTGAAAACAACCAATCAACAAAATAAAACACATATGCACCTAATGTGCACACGTGTGTATGATTCATACATGTAGGAACAATGGACATAGATGACAATTATGAAATACATACCAAGGTGAAATGCCGAGAGCCGAGACCCGTGGTCAGCCGATGATCCCACCGCCTGGAGCAAACTCTCCCAGATGTCCAAATCTGGAAAGGGAGGGGGTCAGGTGATACCATGGACAAAACTGCAGAGCGAGGAATAACCACCCTCAGGCCTACAAGAGGTCGCAAAATGCGACCCGACATTGCAGAGAAGGTGAAGGCTGGGAGGGGGGTCAGATGGGTGCGGCCAGTAAAAGAAGGGGGGCACGAAAAAGGGGCCGGACGGGCCAAATAGGCATGCCACCATACGAGAATAACCCTGTAAAAAATATATATCAATGAATATAAGAGAAAAAAGGGGAGAGGATTGCTCCAAGAGAGTAAAACATGTGTATAATAGTAGTCTGAAAGTACAGTGACCCACAGAAGGAAGAAAGTGAGTGAAGTGAAAAAGAAGAGGGAGGTAGGATATGTGAAATAAATCATGCGAAGGAGTATGAAGTAAACGTGGTTAGCAGTGAACAAAGAGAACCTAATGGGGATGTAGTGCTGAATCAGTGTGAAAAACCTGGAGGGGCAACACAATATGAAGAAAAACTGAAGAATCTTAATGATAAACAAAAATAAGAACATTGAATGGTGTGAAAAGGTTAAAGTGTATGTATGGATATATGAAAAGTATGATAAGAAGTGAATGGATGAATAATAAGTGAGTGGAAATGGGAATGAATAAAAAAGTGAAAACATGGAATGAAATGAATGTGTATTGAAAGTGAGTTGATAAATGTGTAATAGTGATAGGAGGAAGGAAAGAAAGGGAAGAAAATGAGAATAAAATGAAGTCAAGTGGAATAAAGTATGAGGGGGTACCTGAACTAACGAAATCAATAAAGTATATCACTCATCAGAGTGGTATAGATGGTGTGAAGGTTCGGAGGAGAATTCCCATTGTTTGATGGACATGTATTTGGAGATACCTGCATAAACAGGGATCTGCATACAAAAATATAATAAAAATATAAGCATATTGGTAATTGGAAGGGGATGGGGATTAATATTCGAAGGAAACCATATGAAGGGTCAGGCTACTACTTACTATTCAATATCTACTATATGCATATCCTTCCATCCAAGCCATCATGGGAACTCTGAATGAATCAGTCCCTTTAGGCTATGCTTTATATAGGGGCGGACAATCGTGGAAGTGGGCAGACCTTAGGACCTATGGTGCCCCCCCCCACAATAAGGGACCACACAACAAACGCCTCCCACTACACAAACACCTACCTCCTATATCGCATGCTGGGACACCAAGGGCCCGCCATAATGGCAGCCATTGTGCGGCCTCCCCGGCGTTCCGGAAGGACCGAAGTCCCCGGCAACCGCCGTCACTGCCGCCATTGCAGACGGCGTGATGTCACCGCGCGCCGCGCATGCCAGGCACGCACGGCGCTGCAGGCTGATGCCCGCAGTGATCACGGGACGCCGCCGGCAGGCTGGAAACTCCCCCTAGCGACCAGGAAGGAATGGCCGCCGGGGGGGCAAGGGCATAACACCCGAGAAAAAAATAATATATTTTTTGGGGATATTTATTATAGCAAAAAAATTTGATTTTTTTTCCAAATTGAAAATTGTCGCTCTATTTTTGTTTTTAGCGCAAAAAATAAAAACCGCAGAGGTGATCAAATACCACCAATATAAATCTCTATTTGTGGGGAAAAAAGGACGCCAATTTTGTTAGGGAACCACTTCACATGACCGCGTAATTGTCAGTTAAGGCGATGCAGTGCCGAATCGCAAAAAGTTGCCTGATGAAGAAGCACGCATGCTTCGAACGCGTGCAACCCCCGCTGACCTCCTACCCGGAAGTGACGATTCCTTTAGCAGTGTCCCAGGTAAGTTTGTTCCCCATCTCCGCGGCCGCGAGTGTGGAGTTCCGTCTACCACAACTACATCATAGAGAACAACCTGGGATTTCAGCTTCCAACATCAGGATATGCAGCCTCCGGGACGAGCGGATGACAAAATTTACAGATAAGCCTTAGATTATACTCGTTTGTGAGTGTATCTCTTGTTGCTGTATCATTTAATCTCCTAATAAATTTCTCAGACCACTACGCTTAGAAGGCGCTGCTTTTTTCCTCTCCCTGAATCGCAAAAAGTTGCCTGGTCCTTTAGCTGCAAAATGGTCCGGGGCTTAAGTGGTTAAAGATATTGAAAAAAGCAGTAATATAGATCCCCTGCAGCCAGTAACAATAAACACTATCCCAGCTGCAATAGATCCACCCAGCAATAATAGACCCCCATCCCAGGCAAGCTAGACCCCCCCCAGCAATAACAGATCACCCAGCAATAATAGAGCTCCCCCTCAGCAACAATAGACCTAACCACAGCAACAATAAATCCCCCCCAGCAATACTCGATCCCTCCAGCAATAATAAATCCCTAACTAGACATGTGCACACTGAAATATTTAGTTTCGGAATTTCGTTTTCGTCCGAAAAATAAATTTATTTAGTTACTCCCGAAATTAGTTTTTATTTATTTTGTTTTTCGTTAGAAATTGCATTCGTCCGAAAATCTGAATTAATTAAGGTCGAATCTGTCTTATGGTGTCTGTCGAATGTTCAAAGAAGATTCGACGGAGCAGCGAAACTGTACAACTCTGCAATCGTACATTTCCGGTCGAATGTTCCGCCCACAAGCTATAGAAGAATTCTAATGTTGTATGACACTAGTAATAATTATATTTATTAATTACTATTACTAGTCAACCAACATTAGAATTCTTCTATAGCCTATGGGCGGGTGGATGCATTTGACCGGAAATGTATGATTGCAGCGTCGTACAGTTTAGCTGCACCGTCTAATCTTCTAACTTTCGACAGACACCATAAGCCTTCAATGACAGATTCAACGTTTGTATGTTTTTCGATGCTTTGTCGAATCTTCGTCGTTCATGTTGAATTGTCACGTTAGTTCTAGCAATTTTACTGCTCCTCCTCTTTGGTTACAATCAGCCAATAACATTCCTCATCATCATTATTTTTATTTTACTTCCCCCACCCAATTCCAGCAGCAATCTTTTCTCTCTATGTCGAATCTTTTCTCTCTATAATGTCAAATCTTTTCTCTCTATGTCAAATCTTTTCTCTCTATGTAGAATAATCTTGGACTAAAAGAGTTAAGGTTAGGCACATTCGACCACAGGTTCGACACAGATTGTTATTGTCAGCGTCACGTCGAATCTCCTATCTATATCGAACTGTTGTCGCAATGAAAACGAAAATAAAGCATTTGTTTATGTCGGATCTTTCGGTTTTCGGATTCTGTGCTTTCGTTTTCGTTTGTCAAAATGATAACGAAAATACCTGAAATTTGGACGAAAATGCATTCGGACGAAAACGGATGCACATGTCTATCCCTAACACAACATTATACCCCCCCCCCCCCCAGCAGCCAGTCTTTTAGACCATCCAGCACCTCTTGCCATTACAAACAATCAGTGCTGGAGGTGCCGGAACTGCGTTCCCCCGCGTTCCCCCTAAAAAAAAAGCCCTGCCTTTAAACCATTATTGCCTTATCCAATGCTCTGTTTCAATTTCCAGATGCTGTTTTGCACCCCTCCTGTAAAACCCAGCTACCATGTTCAAAGCTGACTTCATTGGCAGCAGGCTTCTCCTTCCTGTTCCAGCCCTCCGAAGAAATGGGCTCCAGACTTCGCACATGCATCGTCATTTAAGGGGAAACATTTATTTTCCCATGAGATCTTGTGAGATTTTTTGAAAGCTTACAAGATCTCGCAATGTAAAACTGAGATCTCCCTGGAAGGTAGTCTTCTCTGGCGGAATTTCTGAGGTCCTGGCTCCATCACCAGTGCATCACTCAACCATTTTATGTACAGTAACTAAATAATAAGTTGATTTAGAAAATTATTTGGGAATGTTTTGGGAATGTGCACGCAGATCAGGGATCAGAGGAAATGCTTCCTTCAGATTGCAGCAAACTGATGACACCACACCAGCCTAGGCCCTGGACTGGATCAGAACTTCCCCTGCTTCTCCTTATATGAAAGTGTCAACATTACAGAAAACAATATGCTAATTGAAAAACCTGTAAACCATTATTGCTGGCCTTATCCAATGCTATCTTTCAATTTCCTGATGCTGCTTTGCATCACTCCTGTAAAACCGTGCCTCCATCTTCAAAGCTGACGTTATTGGTAACCGGCTTCTCCTTTCTGTTCCGGCCCACTGATGACATGGGCTCCAGACTTCGCACATGCACAGTCATTTAAGGAGAAAAATGGCTTTTCCAATAAGATCTTGTGATATTTCTTGAAAGCTTGCAAGATCTCACAATGTAAAGCTGACATCTCCCTGGAAGACACTGGGGAGGAAATCTTCTAATGCCGCATACACACGATCGGAAATTCCGACAACAAATGTTCGATGTGAGCTTTTGGTCGGAAATTACGACCATGTGTAGGCTCCATCGGTCATTCGCTGTCGGAATTTCCGCCAACAAAAGATTGAGAGCAGGTTCTCTATTTTTCAGACGGAAAAAGTTTGGAAATTCCGATCGTCTGTATGCAATTCCAACACGCAAAAAAAACACGCATGCTCAGAATCAAGCAGAAGACCCAAACTGCTTATTGAACTTCATTGATCTGGGCTCGTCGCACGTCTTGTACGTCACCGCGTTCTTGACGTTCGGAATTTCGGACAAGATTTGTGTGAGTGTGTGTGCAACACAAGTTTGAGCCAACATTCCATCAGAAAAAAATCCACGATTTTCTTGTCGGAATTTCCGATCGTGTGTACAGGGCATTAGAGGGAATTTCTGAGGTCTTGGCTGCATCATCAGTGCATCACTCAACCATTTTATGTAAGTAACCAAATAATACGTTGATTTAGAAAATGATTAGGGGACTTTTTGGGATGTGCATGCAGATCAGGGATCAGAGGAAATGCTTTCTTCAGATTGCAGCAAACTGATGACACCACACCAGCCAATGCCTTGGACTGCATCAGAACTTCTCCTGTCTCTGCTTATATGAAAGTGTCAACATTACAGAAACAATAAATGGTAATTTAAATACTAGGCTTGTGCAATTCGTTTCGTAACGAATCAAAATTCGTCCGAATTTAGCAACTTTCGGACATTCGGAAGCATTCGAATTTCCGAACAAAGCAATTACGAATAAGACCGAATCCGAAATAAATTATACCGCAAATAGCGAATGCCCGAATGTCTTCGGCATAATTCGTTATGAAAAAGTTACGAATGTACGAATCCATACGAAGCACAATAACACTCTGCTCTGCTCTCTGCTTCTCCCTCACCGTTCTGAACTCCCTCTCAAAATGGTGTACAGGGGCGGAGGCTATAGCCGCATGTAAAAAACTAAAGTAAAATACGAGATTTCGAATCGTTACAAATAACCGCTATGTATTTAGAAAAGTACAAATCCATTCGAAGCACATTAGGCATAATAGGCAGCGTCGTCGTGAGAGAGACACAGAAAATTACGAATCAACGAACCCAAAAAAAGTTACGAAAGTAGGAGTTGTGTCCAGAATCAACGAAAAACAATGTACTCTACCGAAAGTACGAATTATAAATCAACTAAAAATTCAACGAAAAATGTCGCTTGCGAAAATACGAATTAGTCCGAACACGAAAAATCCCGTCTAGCAAAATTACGAATGATTACGAATCAACAGGACCGAAAAGAAACGAACCGAAACTAACAGAATTTTTCCGTTGTGCACAAGCCTATTAAATACCTTTAAATCATTATTGCTGGCCTTAACCAATGCTCTCTTTTAATTTCCTGATGCCGCATTTCATCCCTCCTTTAAAACCCATCCACCATGTTCAAAGTTGGCATCATTGGCAGCTGGCTTCTCCTTTCTGTTTTAGGCCCCCGATGACATGGGCTCCAGACTTTGTACATGCACATATTATTTAAAGGGAAAAATGCCTTTTCTCATGAGATCTTGTGAGATTTCTTGAAAGCCTGCAAGATCTCACAATGTAAAGCTGAGATCTCCCTGGAAGACACTGGGGAGGTAGTCTTCCCAGGGGGCATTTCTGAGGTCTTGGCTCCATCACCAGTGCATCACTGAACCATTTTATGTACAGTGCCTTGCAAAAGTACTCACCCCCTTGGCATTTTTCGTGTTTTGTTGCCTCACAATCTGGAGTTAACATGGATTGTTTGAGGATTTGCATCATTTAATTTACAGAACATGCCCACAACTTTGAAGATGTTTTTTTTTTTTTTTTTATTGTGAAGCCAACAACAAATAGGACACAATAACAGAACAAGTCAATGTGCATAACTATTCACCCCCCTAAAGTCAATACTTTGTAGAGCCACCTTTTGCAGCTATCACAGCTAGAAGTCGCTTTGGATAAGTCTCTATGAGCTTGCCACATCTAACCACTGGGATTTTTGCCCATTCCACCTTGCAAAACTGCTCCAGCTCCTTCAAGTTGGATGGTTTGCTCTTGTGAACAGCAATCTTTAAGTCTGACCACAGATTTTCTATTGGATTGAGGTCTGGGCTTTGACTAGGCCATTCCAACACATTTACATGTTTCCCCTAAACCACTCAAGTGTTCCTTTAGCAGTGTGTTTGGGGTCATTGTCCTGCTGGAAGGTGAACCTCCATCCTAGCCTCAAATCACACACAGAGTGGTACAGGTTTTACTCAAGAATATCCCTGTATTTAGCACCATCCATCTTTCCTTCAACTCTGACCAGTTTCCCAGTCCTGACTGCTGAAACACATCCCCACAGCATGATGCTGCCACCACCATGTTTCACTGTGGGGATGGTGTTCTTTGGGTGATGTGATGTGTTGGGTTTGCGCCAGACATAGCGTTTTCTTTGATGGCCAAAAAGTTCAATTTTAGTCTCATCAGACCAGAGCACCTTCCTCCATACATTTTGGGAGTCTCCCACGTGCCTTTTCGCAAACTCAAAACATGTCATTTTGTTTTTTGCTGAAAGTAATGGCTTTCTTCTGGCCACTCCGCCTAAAAATTCCAACTCTATGGAGTGTACGGCTTATTGTCATCCTATGTACCGATACTCCAGTCTCTGCTGTGGAACTCTGCAGCTCCTCCAGGGTTACCTTAGGTCTTTGTGCTGCCTCTCTGATTAATGCCCTCCTTGCCCGGTCCATGAGTTTTGGTGTGCGGCCATCTCTTGGCAGGTTTGCTGTTGTGCCATGTTGTTATCATTTGGTTATGATAGATTTGTTGGTGCTCCTGGGGATCATCAAAGATTTGGATATTTTTTTATAACCTAACCCTGACTTGTACTTTTCAACAAGATTGTCCCTTACTTGTTTGGAGAGCTCCTAGGTCTTTATGGCAGTGTTTGGTTAGTGGTGCCTCTTGCAGGCGTTGCAGCCTCTGGGGCCTTTCAAAAAGGTGTGTATATGTAATGACAGATCATGTGACACTTAGATTGCACACAGGTGGACATCATTTCATTAATTATGTGACTTCTGAAGGTAATTGGTTGTACCCGAGCTTTTTAAGGGATTCATAACAAAGGGGTGAATACATACGCACATGGCAATTATCAGTTTTTTTTAAAAAAAATTATGTATATATTTTTCTAATTTTACTTCACCAACTTAGACAATTGTGTTCTGATCCATCACATATGATTCAGATTAAGAGATTAAAACAACATTTTACTAAAAGCTGTAATGTAACAAAATAGGTAAAAAGCCAACGGGGGTGAATACTTTTGCAAGGCACTGCAAGTAACCAAACAGTAAGTTGATTTAGAACATTTTTGGCGGATGTTTTGGGATGTGCATGCAGATCAGGGATCAGAGGAAATGTTTCCTTTAGCTTTCAGCAAACTGACAACATCACATCAGCCTAGGCTCTGTACTGGATCAGAACGTCTCCTGCTTCTCCTGAAAGTCTATGCAATACAAAAAAACAATATGCTAATCAAAATACCGTTAAAACATTTTTGCTGGCCTTATCCAATGTTCTCTTTCAATTTCCTGATGCTGCTTTGCATCCCTCCTGTAAAACCGTGTCTCCATCTTCAAAGATGATGTCATTGGTAGCTTCTTTTTTCTGTTCCAGCCTGCCAATGATGTGGGCTCCAGACTTCGCACATGCACTGTCATTTAAAGTAGGAAAAAAATGTTTTTTAAGGGAGTAAGGGAGGGTTATAACCCCTGTAAGGTTTATTGTTGCCCTCTTTGGTCCATTGGGAAGACCTACCTTCACTTCCTGTCCCATAGCCAAAACAAGAAGTGTGAGGAAATCCCTGCAAATTAGGGGAATCTCTTGGAAACCCCCAGGTCACCAGAACTAGTGTCCCCATTGGAAGATTTCCCCTCTATTACTTTTCTGGGGACAACCCAAAATTTGTGACTTTATTTTCACTTTCAATTATAATGGTAAACAGGACAGATCAAGAGGGTGAATCTTCCTAACGAGGACACAGACAGCAATAAAAACTGACAGGTGTTCTAATCTTTCTACATTGTATCCAAAAATAAAAACAAGTTTTGCCTTTAGTTATACTTTAAGGGGGGATGCCTTTTCCCATGAGATCACAATGTACTGCACTACGTCCAGGTTAGGACGAGATCCATGGTCATCCATAATACACAGGTGACTGGGTGCAGGCACTGGACTGCCCCAGTGTTGAAATCTTGGCACTCTTGAGACAGTTGATGCAACATACACATGGCCATGTTAGGTCAAGATCATCCATCCAATATTGCCATGGGCCATACTGGGACCGAGATGTCATGATCATCCCCGTCCCTCTGTCTACATGCAGGTGCCGAGTGGGGTATCTCCCACCCACAGCTTAATGGCCCAGCAATGACAGATAACCTTCAGGTTTGGACCAAACTCGAGCTCATCCCACAGGTGACTGGCTGCAGGCACCAGACCTCCCCAGTGGTGGAATCTCAGAACTCTTGAAACAGTTGGTGCAACATGCACATGACTATATGAGGTCAATGTCATGCATCTAATAAGGCCATGAGCCATACTGGGACAATGAAGTTAAGAGCATCCCCATACCTCTGTCTACATGCAGGTGCTGGGTGGGGTATCTCCCACCCACAGTTCATTGGCCCAGGGTTGATAGATAACTTTCAGGTTTGGACCAAACTCAAGCCCATCCCTTTTGCACAGGTGACTGGCTGCAGGTGCAGATTCTTCCCATAAAAATTCAGCACCCCCGAGACAGGGTGCAAAATGCTTTGCAGTGACTTAGATTTGAAAGGAAGCTGCTTGTGCTCCAACCAGGAAGCCTGCATGCCAGGGATAGTGGTAAAGGACCTGGCAGGAACCATCAGAACATATATCCCCTTGTCTTGTCTAGGAGTCCAGGGGATGGAAGAAGACCAGAGATTGTGGGGATAAAAGGGGTCTGCGCCCGCTTATGAGTAAGGTGAGTATAGAAGCACACCCCACTTTAAAAGAAAGATAAGGTAAAGAAAAAAAAAAAGAAGGAAAGTAAGGGGGGCAGAAAGGGAGAATCCTGCTCGTGGCCAAGCATGTTTTCAATGCTGGACACTTAAGCAAAAGGCAAAACCTTTGGTGTAAATGAGCCTTAACTCTTTACAATAGCCTAAATGCTCCATCAAGGAGAAGCCTTTAGGGCGAACGCCTTAGAGAACTGCACGGCAAGATCTAGCTTTTGAATAGAAAGAAAAAAAAAAAAAAAACAAGGACATCCAGCGATCTGAATGAAATCTCAGGTGAGATTATTTTGTATGCCTACTTTTCCCCTTTAGTGCACATGAAAAGGATTCTCAGTGTGATAAGCTTTGACAAGACCTGGCACCAAAGCAGGTGCCAAGGAACCCAGCAAGACTGACGCATGAGCGACGCTCTGGGCACCAGAGGAAAGGATTGCTGTCATGGCAACAGAATAAAAGCATCTCCATTATGTCTTTTATGAGTTTAGATTTATGTCAGCTCAAAAACAGAAAGGTACACTCAAAGTTTTTGTTTGATATCAACAAGAGTGGGTACACCGTGTCCCTTTGAAAAGTCAACAATAAGCAAAACTTTCCTCCTAGTTCATTACCTTTAAAATAAACCGATAGCAGACACTTGGAATATGTTTATTGGAAAAGGAATAGTAAATGATAAGATGCATGAGTCAAAAATGTGGCTATAGAAATAGTAGTTTGTGCAACAGCGACACGGCCTAGCACAACGAGTAATCATTTTGCATTCAGCAGAACCATTTGGCACTTAAATCTGACATCCAACCTTCTCTACAGTCTTGCACAGTTGTGACTTCCTCTGATTTCACTGCACACTGTGAGCTTCCTAAATTGTGCATTAGAAGCTGCAGAAAGTCAGAATATATGAACACAAACTCACACGTCGGGTGCACACATAAATGAAAATAAAGATTGTACCACACATATTAGCAACGCTGTATCCTGGCCTAGGCCAAGAAGGCACAGGCCTAGGGCAGCACTTTGCAGGGGGGCAGCACAGAAAGAGTCCCCGCCGGCTTGTGCTACACTGTTAGTGTAACGCAAGCTGCTTCTAATTTTGACTGTCCTATCAGTCTGGACCAGGGATGAGCCAAACACCCCCCTGTTCGGTTCGCACCAGAACCTGCGAACAGACAAAATGTTCGTGTGAAATTTAGAACCCTATTAAATACAATGGACTCGAACGTTCGAAATCTAAAGTGTTAATTATAAAGGCTTATATGCAAGTTATTGTCCTAAAAAGTGTTTGGGGACCTGGGTCCTGCCCCAGGGGACATGTATCAATGCAAAAAAAAGTTTTAAAAACGGCCGTTTTTTCGGGAGCAGTGATTTTAATAATGCTTAAAATGAAAAAATAAAAGTGAAATATTCCTTTAAATTTCGTACCTGGGGGGTGTGTATGATATGCATGTGAAGTGGCGCATGTTTCCCGTGCTTAGAACTGTCCCTGCACAAAGTGTCATTTTTGAAAGAAAAAAAGTCATTTAAAACTCACTCGCGGCTATTAATGAATTGTCGGCTCCCGGCAATACATAGGAAAGTCATTGATAAAAAAAAAAAAAAAAAAAGCGTGGGGGTTCCCCAGAATTCAATTACCAGGCCCTTCAGGTCTGGAATGGATATTAAGAGGAACCCCACCGCAAATTTAAAAAAAAATTGACGTGGGGTTCCCCCAAATATCCATTCCAGGCCCTTCAGATCTGGCATGGATTTTAAGGGGAACTCCACCCCAAATTAAAAAAAAATGGCGTGGAGTTCCCCCAAAAATCCATACCAGACCCCTTATCCGAGCACGCAACCTGGCCGGCCGCAGGGGAAAAGGGGGGGACGAGAGAGCGGCCCCCCCTCCCTCCTGAACCGTACCAGGCCACATGCCCTCAACATGGGGAGGATGTCCCCATGTTGATGGGGACAAGGGCCTCATCCCCACAACCCTTGCCCGGTGGTTGTGGGGGTCTGCGGGCGGGGGGCTTATCGGAATCTGGAAGACCCCTTTAACAAAGGGGACCCCCAGATCCCGGCCCCCCCTATGTGAATTGGTAAGGGGTACATTGTACCCCTACCATTTCACGAAGAAAGCGTAAAAAAATGTTTAAAAAGACACACAAACACCTTAAAAAGTCCTTTATTTAAAAAAAAAAAAAAAACATTCCAGCGGTGAAATCCAGTGTCCCGCGGCGATCCCGATGTCCAGCGCTGTCCTTCATTGGTTGTGCCTGAGCGGACCTGATGGGGAACTCCCACTCAGTATTTTAAATGTATAGACCCGCCCCTTCTAAAGTTCCCCATTAGGTCCGCTCAGTGGACCAGATGCGGAACATGAGAAGGGGCGGGTCTATACATGTATTACCAAAGTGAGAGCAGTTCCCCATCAGGTCCGCCCCCTCGGTATGTCGGACCCGCCTACGTCATTGGCTTGAGCGGGGAACTTCCTTCACTATGTAAATTTAAATTACACAGTGAAGGAAGTTCCCCGCTCAAGCCAATGACGTAGGCGGGTCCGACATACCCAGGGGGCGGACCTGATGGGGAACTGCTCTCACTTTGGTAATACATGTATAGACCCGCCCCTTCTCATGTTCCGCATCTGGTCCGCTGAGCGGACCTGATGGGGAACTTTAGAAGGGGCGGGTCTATACATTTAAAATACTGAGAGGGAGTTCCCCATCAGGTCCGCTCAGGCACAACCAATGAAGGACAGCGCTGGACATCGGGATCGCCGCGGGACACTGGATTTCACCGCTGGAATGTTTTTTTTTTTAAATAAAGGAATTTTTCAAGGTGTTTGTGTGTTTTTTTTTTTTTAAAAAATGACGCTTTCTTCGTGAAATGGTAGGGGTACAATGTACCCCTTACCAATTCACATAGGGGGGGCCGGGATCTGGGGGTCCCCTTTGTTAAAGGGGTCTTCCAGATTCCGATAAGCCCCCCGCCCGCAGACCCCCACAACCACCGGGCAAGGGTTGTGGGGATGAGGCCCTTGTCCCCATCAACATGGGGACATCCTCCCCATGTTGAGGGCATGTGGCCTGGTATGGTTCAGGAGGGAGGGGGGGCCGCTCTCTCGTCCCCCCTTTTCCCCTGCGGCCAGCCAGGTTGCGTGCTCGGATAAGGGGTCTGGTATGGATTTTTAGGGGGACTCCACGCCATTTTTTTTTAAATTTGGGGTGGAGTTCCCCTTAAAATCCATGCCAGATCTGAAGGGCCTGGAATGGATATTTGGGGGAACCCCACGTAAAAAAAAAAATTTAATTTGCGGCGGAGTTCCCCTTAATATCCATTCCAGACCTGAAGGGCCTGGTAATTGAATTCTGGGGAACCCCCACGCTTTTTTTTTTTTTTTTATCAATGACTTTTGTATGTATTGCCGGGAGCCAACAATTCATTAATAGCCGCGAGTCAGTTTTAAATGGCTTTTTTTCCTTCAAAAATGACATTTTTTGCAGGGACAGTTCTAAGCACGGGAAACAAGCGCCACTTTACATGCATATCATACACACCCCCCAGGTACGAAATTTAAAGGAATATTTCACTTTTATTTTTAGCATTATTAAAATCACTGCTCCCGAAAAAACGGCCGTTTTTAAAACTTCTTTTTGCATTGATACATGTCCCCTGGGGCAGGACCCGGGTCCCCAAACACTTTTTAGGACAATAACTTGCATATAAGCCTTTATAATTAGCACTTTAGATTTCTCCCATAGATTTTTCGAATTTGCCGCGAACACCCCAATTTGTTCGCTGTTCAGCGAACGGGCGAACAGGCAATGTTCGAGTCGAACATGAGTTCGACTCGAACTCGAAGCTCATCCCTAGTCTGGACCACAAACCTTCCTCACTGTGCTATATGTTTTCTGCTGCACCATTGGCATGGTTATATCTTCTTAGTCCTCTCCATAAAGTTATCAGAAATTTGTGCTTAAAGTAGAACTATAGGCAACACTTTTTTTTTCCATTTTGGAGTAAGGGAGGGTTATAGCCCCTGTCAGTTTATTTTTTACCATTCCTGTCCCATTGCAGAGATTTCCCTTCACTTCCTGCCCCATAATAAAACAGGAAGTGAGAGGAAATCTATACAAATTAAGGGAATCCAATGCCCCCCCAGGCCCTAAGAACTAGTGTCCCCACTCGAAAATTTCAGGGCGGGTCTTAAACAAAATGGGGTGTGGCCTTGACAGGAAGGGCTGGGTCAAATTTAAATTAGGGAATGCACGAGTTTAGTCAAGCCTAGGGCAGCACTAAACCTAAATACACTACTGCACTTAGGTGTGTCTCCTTGCACACCAGAGTGGGAGAAAAATTTCTTTATGGCCCCTTTCACACGGGCTTTCCAATCAGGTCTCCGCCGGTCAGTTTTTTAGGCGGACCTGATCGGACACTTCATTCACACCTATGGGGCAGCAGAAGTCAGTGGTGCCATGTCTGCTGACACCCGCTGCTATCCGATCCTGTCTGTGAAATCCAGAAGCATGGAAACCCTATTTTCCATCCGCCTGGTGGATCGGATCGTATGGGATCGGATGAAAACGGAAAGGCGGTCCATTTTCATCCGATCTCCCCATAGAGGAGAGCGGGGCTCTGACAGGTCCGTCCCTACACAGTGAGTGGAGATGGACCTGTCATCCGCCTGCTCAGTGGGGATCAGTGGAGCGATCCCCCCACTGAGCAAAGTGGAGTCCGTCGGACGGAGCGCCCCGTGTGAAAGAGCCCTAAAGGCTTTTAAATTGTTGCTATATTGATAATTTTAAACACTGTGTTTTTTTTTCCTCTAAATTCTAGCTCCCCTATGTACCAATATATCATTAATTACCTTTTTTGCAGAAATAAATACAATTTGCTACTTATCCTGCATAGCCCTTATCTCAGAGTCCTGCTGGCTATGTAAAAAACTTCTACATTAGTTCCTTGACAGATCTTAGGACATGAAAACTGTTAAGACACAGAAAGGAGTTCACCAGCTGACCTCATTAAGGCTTTATGTACACTTGGCCATAATTTGGCCAAGGTTTCTTCACAGAAAAGCCTCGTACACACGACTGGTTTTCTCAGCAAGAACCAGCAAGAAAACTGCTGGGAGAGCTTTTTGCCGAGAAAACCGTTTGTGTGTATGTTTTCTCGTCGAGAAAACTGCCGGGAATCTCGACGAGAAAAATAGAGAACCTGCTCTCTATTTTCTCATCGGGATTCTGGTCGGCCTGTTTCCCGACGAGAAAACCGTGTGTGTGTACGAGGCTACAAGCTTACCTGTCCTTCGGTAAGCCCGCGCATGCTCGATGAGACTTTGCGGTAGCTTACAAGAGTAGTGTAGGGTGAAGCAAGATGGCGGCGATGGCATCGAATGTGACGAGCGCATGCTCGTCGTAGTCGATGACATCACCACGTTCTTGCCATTCAGAAGAACGGCGGTTCTTTTGAATGGCTGTCTGTATGTAAGAGCTGTGAAAATGTGGAATAGACTCCCTGCAGAGGTGGTTCTGGCCAGCTCAGTAGATTGCTTTAAGAAATGCCTGGATACTTTCCTAAATGTACATAATATAGCTGGGTACTGACATTTATAGGTAAAGTTGATCCGGGGAATATCCGATTGCCTCTCGGGGGATCAGGAAGGAATTTTTTCCCCTGCTGTAGCAAATTGGATCATGCTCTGCTGGGGTTTTTCGCCTTCCTCTGGATCAACTGTGGGTATAGAATTGGGTATATGGGATGATTGTATGATATTATTTTTTTTTTATTATTATTATTATTTTTTTTATGGTTGAATTGGATGGACTTGTGTCTTTTTTCAACCTGACTAACTATGTAACTATGTCATTTATCGTGCTGCGGTTTTCCCGCATTTTGCGTTTTTTCCACGGCCGGCGGTCAAAACGTTCCTATCCTGAATGCAATTCTTCCGTGTTCAGTTGAGGGAGGTTGAACCTCACCTAACCCCAGCAGCTTCTAGACTCTGCTAAAAGTCTATGTTTACGTTGACACATAGGCTTTTATGGAGTTGAGTTTAGGAGCTTTCGCAAAAAATTGCCAAATGGAGCTGCTAGTGTACATGAAGCCTAACACACACCCTGCAGCTGCCTTCCCCTTCCAGGAGATGGCTCCCATCCACCTTCCAAGATGCACGATTTCCCAATGCAATCAATCAGTGAGTGTTCTCACTAAATACTTCTTGCATAGATTGTTCATTTGGCAAAGTGTGCAGGAGCTGAAAAATCAGATGTCATAGCTCCCAACTGTCCCTGATTTCAAGGGACTGCCCCTGATTTGACTGTCCCTCTGTCCCTTTGTCCTCCTCATTTGTCCCTCATTTTGGTCTGATCTATATAGTTGTAAATAAAATGCACTATTTATGTGTAGCGGGCTCACCCCTCCTTCTTCTCGGCTTGCTGTCTTGTCTAGGAGAACCTGGGAGGAGGGATGAGATCCACCACGGCCCATGTCCTCTTCTGGATAGAGGTGAAGGCCCGAACGTATTTTACCATCGGGTCATGTGTATAACCCAGGGTCAAGTCTTTCCTCTAACTGACCCCCCTTTGCTCCCAGTAACCAGAGTTCCACACCACTGAAAAGGTCCAACTCTTATTTATTCTTTAGCAGCAATAAATCGTCACTTAGCACAGACAGGTTGTGACCAACGAACAGTTCAGTACAGGTGGGGAGTAGGTCAAGGCACAATCCTCAATCAAACTAAACCATTGAGATATCACCAATGGTTATGGCGCACAGTGACTGTGAATGTACTTCTTTCCTTTTCTGAGTCTCTACCAGCAACTCTGACGAACATGAAATAGGAGTTACCTTCTTTAAGCTGTGGCCCCAGTCAGAGGGAAGACATCCTTCCGAGAGAGTTACCGGAGGCCCCACCGTCACCGGCAAATGCTGCACCGGGCTGTTCGGAAGGTTACACTCCCCGGCCTCCTCGTCTCAGATTCGGGCGCCCAACACCTTAGGGCCCCTCGGACTCCTCCACCCTTGCGGAACCCAGTCAAAGGTACTGGGTCCCAGGCCTCCTCAATAGTACCTCACCCCAGGGCTAAAGGTGCCTGGGTTGGACTCCATCTCCCGCTCCGGCCAGGTCAAGGGCCCCTGTGCCCGGAACTCCGGAACGCCCGCACCCAGGCCGAAGGTGCCTGGGCACCGTGGTGTCCACTGACTCTGAACCCCGTGCTCAGGGCGTCCGCCCCCTTTATCTCCTCCTCTCAGCGTCACAGCAGGTTTCCCGCCCCGCTGTACAACCGCCGGAAAGGGACAAAAAGAGTACAGTCTTGCAGTGAGGGTTCAAGCCCCGGCCCAGGGCAACAGCGCCACCCTCGGACCCCAGGGAACCTCACACCACCAAAGTCCTCCATAAACAATAATCAGTGCATCTGGGTTACACTACCACCCAGATGCTTCCCTCAAATTTAAATACCCGCTACACATGTGTAGCGGGCACTCGTCCCACACTCCCAATCCCCTCTTTTAAAGTTCTCGCTCGCAATGTCTCTGGTCTAGGGGTATGATGGGAAAGGGAGTGGGTCCGCTACGCCAGGCTTCCACCACAGATGTATAAGTGGTATTGGCCAGAGTTATTTCTTTACCCTCGGGCCTGTATTGTGCATCGAATCCAACCGTCTGCTAGGAAACTGAGTCTCACACCGTTGCAAGTCCAACACTCCTTTATTCCGAGACTTACTTGCTTACAAACAGAACAGGAGGTGTGAAAGTGTAGATACATAGGCCCAGACACAAGTTATTTCCTCCACTCTCCTCCAAAGAGTGGGCTATGGTCTCCGCACGAGGGAAATTCACCTTCCGGACGGTCTCCGACAAGAGGCTCACCCATCACCGGCAGTATGCTGCACCGGGTCTTCAGATGAGGAGCTCTCCCCGGTCCATTACGTCCACCTCGGATTAAGGTGTCCACCTCCGGAGCACCCTAGGATCCTTCCCTCGCGGAACTCAGTGTTGGGCACTGAGCTCCGGACCACCGTCCAAGTACCTCACCTCAGGCTAAAGGTGCCTGAGGTGGAACACGACTTCCGATGGTCCTCCAGGCCTAGTGCCCAGAGGACGAAAACACGAACTCCGTCCGCAGGCTAAAGGTGCCAGGGACAACGAACCCCGTGACAAAATGGCCGGCCCCCTTTATACCCCCCTCCGGCGTGCGTAGCGGGTTCCCCACCCCACCACACGGCTGGCGAAGTAGGACAAAAAAGGATTCGACCCAGCAATGATTCGCCCGTCGGCCCAAAGTGACAGCGCCACCCGGTGGACCGCCGGAGATACACCACTGGTGTCACCGCAAAAATTCAAAATTACTGGCGGGAAAGTAAACACCCGCTACATACTCCCCTCTGTCTTTTGACACTGGTCCCCAGTGTCTGGAGTAAACCACATCCTCAACGGCTGACATGATTCAGTCCAGAAACCGTTAACATTTTGAAAAACACAAAAAAACTTTTGGAAACACTATCTTTTTGCAAAGTTGTGTCTGAACCCCTGTAACAAAAGAAAAGAGGAGCAAAAGACATAATCAAACATTTCAAGGTTGCATATTAACATTTACTTTTTCCCTCCCCATCCTGACTAAAGACCTCCTCAGAGTCTAAAATCTTGCTGGGATGTTCTCCTGCAGAGGGAAAAAAACCAAAAGAAACCAACACATAAAATTCTGACACATGTATTCGTGTGTGTGTGTGAGTAAAATAAATTTCTCCTAAAAGAAATCCCTCTTTCTCCAAAGAGTGGGTGCGTGAAAAGTGTTTGTAACGTTGCGCAACACTGCCACCTGGTGACAGCATCACGGTAACTGCACCCATGGAAATTCTTCTCTTTCCTTCCCTAAAGCTAACTACCCCAGAGTCTATGATCTCTTGGCGGAAAAATATGACCAGGAACAGTTCCTTTCTCTTTTCTTTTGGGCACACAAAAACACAATTGCCCCAGAAAGTTCAGTAGCATAACACAAACGGAGTCTCTTTCTCCTAGAAGTAGAAACGTGGGTGCGGCAGAGTTAGTGGCTTTAGGTGCTGATCTACAGTCTCTAGATGATATTCCACATCTTCGCCTTCCTTGTGTTTGATCACTTATCTATCTGCGTGGATGTGTCTTCCAACCATCCATTCTGCCCTGCAGTCTTTAAAGCGCTGTGAAGCCTTTGGGGAACACGCTAAGTATCTGCGAGCGTGCGGGACTTTGAGATGGGTCCAAACAAAATCATTGTACCAACGCTCCCTGCATACTTCCACCTCATACAGCAGGTCCTTTAGCAAGTAGGGATACTCCCATCCATATTCTGCAGCAACTTTTTGACCAAACAGTCTCTGTAATCTCGCCAAAGGAGGCATGGTTGATCTGTCCCCTTCCCCGGGCAGAACGACCACATCTGGGTGGCGCGGTGCCTTGACCACCTCTAATCTAGGCATTGGAGGCCTCAATAAAAGTTTCTTTGCCCCAGTGTCAGGTGCGTGTGACACCGGTGATACAGGAACAAGTTCAGGGAAAGATTCTCCTTCAGGCACTGATGCCTCCACCCTTGGTGTGCTCTCTCCCACAGACATAGGCGAATTCCGAAACCCCCGGAATGCAGCAAGCGGTGCCTTGTCCCAGCCCTTCTCGGCAAACAAATCGTCTATTTGGACATCATCTCCCATATCAGAGAGAGACTCCAGGTCAGAAGTGTCACACTCCTCCGCGGGTATGTAGCCCTGTGTGGAAACAGAACACCCACACTCCGGAGACTTGCTAGGCCATGCCTTCCTGACACATCCTCCCTCACACCAAGTCTTCTCAGCCGGCTTACCTTGGCCTTTCCTGGGATGTCTGGAACTCTCGTCTACGGATCCATCCGGGCCTGGCGTAAGCGTGCGAGACGGTCCACCACCACCGCTGGTCGGGGCTACCACGCTGGTTCTCTTCTTCGGTGGCGGATGCTGTGAGACAGTGGTGACCGAGTCAGCATCCTCGGATTTCTCCCGTTGGTGCTTCACGACCTCGTCCGCGGTCATTGCAGTGTGCGCAGGGGCGACTCTCACGGCTGTGACTCCTGCCTTCTGTGTGGCGATGCCTGAAACCCGGCCTGGGTAGATGGTCTTCGGCTTCTCCACCGCCGGATCCACCTCGAACATGAACTCCCCACAGGCCTCACACCGTCCAAAGGGCTTCAGCAAACGTACCAGTCCCTAGCACCCAGGACAAATCATGCCCAGGGCCTCCACGTCCATGCAGGAGTATAGGGCGAACCGACCCCTTGGCTTCAGCCGGATCTCTGTATCCGTGATCGGAGCAGCAGCAGTCAGGGTTGTAGTTGCCGGGTGAACCGGGATCCACGAGGCGGGTCCAAACATGGCGACCTGTTGCTGTTCCATCGTACACTGCTGAGTTTTCGCACCAATGTCCCACGTGTAGTCCGTCACACGTATTGGACTCCTCCCCTTTTGCTCCAGTTCGCGGGCTTTCCACTTGGTTGCTTGAGACACGCCCACGAACTAAGCGGCGGGGCTTGTGTCTGATGGCGCAGTGCAATTAAAAACCCCCACGTGTAGTCCATCACACGGCTGGGCTTTCCCCCTTTCACCACTCTGCCTGCGCGGGCCTTTGCTCGTCTGAGGTCATGTCCACGACTTTCGAGCAGGGCTGCACTTCGGCCTATGCACTTGACTCTTCCCGGCAGACACGCTCTTCTAACAAGTGATGCACAACACACATCCCGGACGAGCCCCCACGTGTAGCGGGCACTCGTCCCACACTCCCAATCCCCTCTTTTAAAGTTCTCGCTCGCAATGTCTCTGGTCTAGGGGTATGATGGGAAAGGGAGTGGGTCCGCTACGCCAGGCTTCCACCACAGATGTATAAGTGGTATTGGCCAGAGTTATTTCTTTACCCTCGGGCCTGTATTGTGCATCGAATCCAACCGTCTGCTAGGAAACTGAGTCTCACACCGTTGCAAGTCCAACACTCCTTTATTCCGAGACTTACTTGCTTACAAACAGAACAGGAGGTGTGAAAGTGTAGATACATAGGCCCAGACACAAGTTCTTTCCTCCACTCTCCTCCAAAGAGTGGGCTTTGGTCTCCGCACGAGGGAAATTCACCTTCCGGACGGTCTCCGACAAGAGGCTCACCCGTCACCGGCAGTATGCTGCACGGGGTTTTCAGATGAGGAGCTCTCCCCGGTCCATTACGTCCACCTCGGATTAAGGCGTCCACCTCCGGAGCACCCTAGGATCCTTCCCTCGCGGAACTCAGTGTTGGGCACTGAGCCCTGGACCTCCGTCCAAGTACCTCACCTCAGGCTAAAGGTGCCTGAGGTGGAACACGACCTCCAATGGTCCTCCAGGCATAGTGCCCAGAGGACGAAAACACGAACTCCGTCCGCAGGCTAAAGGTGCCAGGGACAACGAACCCCGTGACAAAATGGCCGGCCCCCTTTATACCCCCCTCCGGCGTGCGTAGCGGGTTCCCCGCCCCACCACACGGCTGCCGAAGTAGGACAAAAAAGGATTTGATCCAGCAATGATTCGCCCGTCGGCCCAAAGTGACAGCGCCACCCGGTGGACCGCCGGAGATACACCACTGGTGTCACCGCAAAAATTCGAAATTACTGGCGGGAAAGTAAACACCCGCTACATATGTATCTTTCAAAAAGTGTTTCCCAGTGCTAAACCTTTCATCCACATTCTAAATTGCTGCATTTGTAAATTTAAAACCCAGTATAAAGGAATAGTAGTGGTAATGAAAAGCACTTCTCGGTTTAACTAATATTTTTATTTTTTTAAATAATTCTCCCTTAAGGGGCGTGACAAGGGGTGTGTCCTATGCCTACATACTTTTGCTTAATGGTATCCCTCGTTCCCATCTCATAAAGTTGTGAGGTTGGATAGCTGTAGTATTGACAGCTTCAACTCTTCTGGGATAGCTGTCCACAAGGTTTAGGAGTGTGTCTATGGGAGTGTTTGACCGTTCTTCCAGAAGCTTATTTGTAAGGTGAAGCACTGAATTTGGACGCAAAAGCCTGTCTTGCAGTCTCTACTCTAATTCATCCCAAAGGTGTTCTATCGAGTTGAGGTCAGGACTCTGTACAGACCAGTCAAGTTCCTCCTCCCCAAACTCACTCATCGACATTATAATAAAATAAAATATTAAAAGCCAGCAGCTACAGCTACGGCAGTTGCTGACTTTTAATATTAGGACACTTACCTGTCCTGGAGTCCAGCGACATCCGCAGCAGAGGACGAGCAATCGCTCGTCACTCTGCTGCCCCCATCGCCATCCTCGGTGAGGGAACCAGGAAGTGAAGCCTTGCGGCTTCACTGCCCGGTTCCCTACGGCGCATGCGCGAGTCGCTCTGCGCCGTTTTGACTGGTCCCTGTGTGTTCTGGGAGCCGAGTGACGTGCTTCTCGCATATTTCTTGCAGAGAGGACTCCTGGAAGTGGGTGAAAATACCTGTCTTAGACAGGTATCTTCACCCCCCTCCCCCCTGAAAGGTGTCAATTGTGACACCGGAGGGGGGGAGGGTTCCGATGAGCGGAAGTTCCACTTTAGGGTGGTTTATGTTTTCAGCATAACAAGAATTGTTATTTTATTCTTCCAACTGTGTGGGAACAGTTTGGGGATGGCCCCTTCCTGTTCCAACATGACTGTGTACCAGTGCACAAAGCAAGGTCCATAAAGATATGGATGAGTGAGTTTGTGGTGGAGGAACTTGACTGGCCTACATTAGGGATGAACCAACCCCCCCCCCCCTCCCGGTTCGGTTTGCAGCAGAGCATGCGAACAGGCAAAAAATTTGTGCGAACACTGTTAAAGTCTATGGGACACGAGCGTGAAAAATCAAAAGTGCTCATTGTAATGTAAAGGCTTATTGCCATAAAAAGTGTTTGGGGACCCGGGTCCTGCCCCAGGGGACATGTATCAATGCAAAAAAAAAGTTTTAAAAATGGACGTTTTTTCAGGAGCAATGATTTTAATAATGTTGAAAGTGAAACAATAAAAAATAAATATTCCTTTAAATATCGTGCCTGGGAAAGTAGCGCATCTTTCCCATGTTCATAACAGTACCACAGAAAAATGACATTTCTAAATGAAAAAATTTAATTTAAAGATGCTTGCGGCTGTAATGTATTGTCTGTCGGAATCCGGCAATATAGATAAAAATCATTGAAAAAAAATACATTGGGTTCCCCCCCCCAGTCCATTACCAGGCCCTTTGGGTCTGGTATGAATATTAAGGATAACCCCATGCCAAAATGAAAAAAAAAAAAAAATGACGTGGGGGTCCCCCCCAAAATCCATACCAGAACCTTATCCGAGCACGCAACCTGGCAGGCTGCAGGAAAATGAGGGCACGAGAGAGCGCCCCTCCTGAACCGTACCAGGCCACATTCCCTCAACATGGAGAGGGTGCTTTGGGGTCCCCCCCAAACACCTTGTCCCCATGTTGATGGAGACATTTAACAAGGGGGCCCCCAGATCTCACCCCCCCCCTATGTGAATGGGTATTGGGTACATTGAACCCCTACACATTTACCAAAAGAAGTGTCAAAAAAGTAAAAATGACAAGAGACCGTTTTTGACAATTCCATTATTTAAAAAAAAAAGTGTCCCGCGATGTAAATCCATCTTCAATCACAGCGCTGAAGACAGCGCTGATTGGCCAAAGCATGCAGGTCAGGTGCATACTTTGGCCAATCAGCAGCCGTCAATGCACTGCAATTTCACAGTGCATTGATGATCTCGCAATGCATTATGGGGCGATCCGCGGCGCTCAAATTTCCTGCGAATGCCCCATAATGTTCTAAATTCGGCGAACACCTCATGTTCAAATCGAAATTACGTTCGACTTGAACATCGGGCTCATCCCTAGCCTGCATAGAGCCCCAATCTCAGCCCAATAGAGCACCTTTGGAATGAATTAGAGCGTAGACTTCAGTGCCTGACCTCACAAATGCACTTCTGTAACTATAAACTATAACTGGCTTTTGCAACAAAGAGCACATGGAAGGGCAAAGAATGTCAAACAAAACCAAAGAAAATTCCCAGCTTAACTTACCGACCAATCTGCAACCAGCTGAATTTACCTGTCTAACAGTATGCATTAAAAAGTATTCTTCTGCAGAGATTAATACAAATCACTGGACTTGTCATGGTCACTCATCAAGAGTGCAACTATGCCCACTATTTCTGCCTCCTCTTCCATTTATGGAAGCTGTACTATAGCTTCCAGCAATTAAAAGCACTCTATAAATAGAGGATGGGCAGATGAATGAAAGGTCCACCTCCTCCATTCATATAGCGCTTTTCACTGCAAGAAGCTGTATTAGATTCTATAAATGGAGGAGGAGGTTGAAAAGGTGGTCATAGTCAGCATTCTTGATGAGTAGCTATGACAGGTCCAAAGGCTGGCATGAACCCCCACAGCACCAGAAGATTACAGCTACGGGGGAATTAATGGTCAGAGGACTGAAGATTTCAACAAGAGAACAGCACAGGGACACTCATTCAATGTAAGTACCATCCTGTGTCCTACATTTAAAAAATAAATAAAAAATAACTAAACTTAGGCTTTAACTTTTGGATAGCATTTGGGGAACAATCACATGGCCATTATGAAATTGAAAAGATGGACCCTTGAATGGGCTCAGTTTTATATAATACAGTATATTTAACCACAGTCCCTCTTTGTAAAGGTAAAAAGGTAGCTGAGTCACCAGGGAATTGGCTTTGAAATGCAGGTTTAAATTGACTCTTATTTTCAGTGTGGATAATAAAATAACCTAAGCCGGTACCTAGCATTCATTGAAAAGATGAAACCAAGTAATAACAAGTAAAATGAAAGGGATCTCATAGATCTTGTAGGAAAAGAACATCCAAGAACCTATAATACGATTTGAAGCTAAAAACAGTCCAATACTGTCCCCAATTTGACAGTTCAAATACTTGATGCTTGAGTGAGAATTGAAAAATTTGAGTTTATCTAAAGGTAAAACTTTTTTTTCCATTTTGGATAGAGGTGGGGAGGGTTAAAACCAAAAAACAATTGATTAGTATTATTATTATTATTATTAGTAGTAGTAGTAGTAGTAGTAGTAGCAGTATTACTTGCCATCTGGGTCTCATTAGGGAGATTTCCATTCACTTCCTAGTCTGTAAACTCAACAGGAATTAAGCTGATATCTTTGCAATATGATATGTTACTAGCACTGCCAGTATTCCATCTGTGTGTTCAATTTGTATTTTGTTTTTATTTTACAGTCCAGTTTTTTTTTGGTTCCAGTTAATTACCATACTTTGGGTGACCCCTGATGATGTCAGATGTTGCTGACAAAATGCGTTGGGATTTCCGGGACACATCACTTCCGGTCATTGGAGCTCAGGTGGAGCACAAATCAGCACTTTCAGTTTTTCCATTTCTATGTCTGAGTATATTAATATTGATGTAAGTGCGTCTTTAATTGATTTTTAATAAAAATAGAATTTACCACAATGTGTAGTGTGGTGTGTTTCTTTTACAAATATTTTATTGATAAAAAAGTAGTCACAACATATAAGTACAATAGTGTGATGGAGACATCAGACATATGATGAAGTGGAGGATCCCAATGACGGGATACTATATACATGGTACAATATTTACTGATACAATAAGTGTTCAGAAAATTAACTGCAGAACGATCATGTGGAACAAATAAAGATAATTTTTGATTTACTGTGTATGATCTCATCATTGCAGGTGTCCTGTATCACTGTAACCATCGTCACTAAATCGAATCCAGGAAATCGGGAGTCTCAGAGAAAAATACACAGAAAAAGGAAGAAAATGGGGATAGGGAGGGGATCTCCAGGAAAGAGGAGAAACAAAGGGAGGAGGAAAGAAGGGGGGGGGAAGAGTCCAGCAGGTGGGGGGCACATCCAGAGACCACTAGATTGAGAGAAGTTGAGTATCAAACCTGGAGGGTTGATTAGTTGCTATCCATGATTGCCAAACCCTGAGGAATTTGCCGTGGGTGTCAGAGGTGAGGGATGTCAGCTTCTCATTAATCATTATCTCATTCATGCGGTTTTTAACTACCTCAAAACTGAGGACAGGGGTTTTCCATGCCCTCGCAATGGTTAACTTAGTGGCGTTGAAAAGGTGCTGAGCTAATTGGCATTTCGGGCGGAGAAGTTCAAGGATGGGTTTACATAAAAGGGCTTCATAAGGGTCCCTTTTAAGGTTGGAATGGAGCATGTTACGTAGAAGGGAATAGACCCTGATCCACAGTCTGCAAACCTTAGGACATGTCCACCAAATATGGGCCATTGTGCCTTTAAGGGCGCATCCCCAGTAACAATTAGGGGAGTAGGAAAGGATAAAAGGGCTATCCTGGCTGGTGTATAGTACCACCTGTAAAAGACTTTGTATGCATTCTCCAGAGTGATGATCTGCCAGGTCATGATCTGCCAGTCCTCTGGATCCAATTTTTTACCCAGGTCTTTCTCCCATTGAAGATGATATGCTCTCACCGGGGGCTTCCTAGAGGAGATGACAGAGGAATAGATTAAGGATATTAATCCTGGAGAGTGGGGTCGGGCCCTGCAGATACTTCCAAAGGGGATCAAAGTGTATGGGGTGGGTTGGGCCCTTATGAGTCGATTGAGGAAATGTCTGATTTGAAGGTAACTATAATGCTCCCTAAGGGGAATATTATGAGAAGCTCTAAGGACCTCAAACTTAAGAATTCTCATAGGGGTGAACAGAGAATGGACATCCGTGAATCCATTATCCGCCCACCAAGAGAATTGCTTAGGGTTCTCGCAGCTGGGGGGAAATAAGGGGCAGTGAGTGAGATGCAGCAATGGTAGATGGGGGGATAGTAGTCCTGCCGAATATTTAACGGAGTCCCAAATACGGAGAGAGAGAGCCATACATGGGCCAAACCCATGTGGGCGTTTTGGGGGGGGGGGGGGGTAGCCAGGGTACAGAAGAAATAGGGATGGGGTGAGAGTCAATTAGATCAATAGTGGCCCACAGAGGCATTTGATACGTGTCATGAAGATGGGATAAGGAAGCTATATTCGCTGCTGAGTAGTAGGCCTGAAGATTAGGGACTGAGAAACCCCCATTGATCCGTCGAGCATACAGTATTCGATTGTTGATCCGGGTCGGGCAGAACCCCAGATGAATTTTAAAAGCTTCCGCTGATGAATTTTCAAAATATGGGAGGCAATCGGGACTGGTAGCACTCGAAAAAAATACAATAATTTTGGGTGGTAGGTCATACGGACTGCAGAGATTCTGCCGAACCAGGATAATGGGAGGTGGGACCAAGAGGATAATGTATCAGTGAGTTTCCGAAAGAGAGGAGGGAAATTGGCCTGATATAGACCATCGTATTTGGGGGTGAGGCGTATACCTAAATAGGGCAGCGAGGAGAGCCATTGAAACGGGAAATTCGCTTGTAAGGAGGTCAATTACAGGGGGGAAAGATTCACGGACATCGCTTTTGACTTCGTAGGATTAACCCGTAGTCCTGAAAGAGACGCAAAGGTCTCCAAGAGGGAGAACAGGTTAGGCAAAGAGATTCTGGGTTTTGTCAGTGTCAAAAGGATGTCATCCGCGAATAAGGAAATCTTATGATCAGAGCCCGCAACCGTGATACCTTTGACATCTGGGTGTGAACGGATCGCCTCTGCTAGTGGTTCCATGGCCAGAACGAACAAGAGAGGCGAAAGTGGACAACCCTGTCGAGTACCCCTCCGGATAGGAAAAATAGAGGATTCAAACCCGTAGTACTTAATTTTAGCCTGAGGGGAATCATACAGGGCCTCCAACCAACGTAAAAACGAAGCACCAAAGCCGCAGTAGTGGAGTACTGTCATAAGATAAGGCCAAGACAAAGTGTCAAAGGCTTTGTTCACATCCAGTGACAAAAGCATAGTTTCCAAGGAGCGGTTGTGGGCTAAATGCTGTAATTGTATGATTCTCCTAATGGCATCTCATGGCTGTCTCAGTGGAATAAAAGTACCTGGTCTTTTTTAATTAAGCGGGGAAGGAAAGAGTTCAACCGGTTGGCCAGAATTTTGGTGAGGATCTTCATATCAATATTAATTAATGATATGGGTCGGAAATTGGCCCAAGAGGAGTGGTCACGGTCAGGCTTCGGCAACATCACTATATTAGCTGTCAGAAGAACGGGTGAGAGTGTCTGGCCATTTTTAACAGAATTTAGCATGCCCGTCAGGGGGAAGGCCAATACGTCCACTAATTTTCTATAGTAAAGAGCCGTAAAGCCGTCCGGACCAGGCCTCTTACCTATCTTCAGGTCTTTAATACATTGTCGAACTTCAGATTCCTGAATATCGCGGCCCATAAGGTCCATATGTGCCTTGGATAAGGTAGGCAATGAAATTCACTACAAAAAATCTATCCTATCCTGTTCACTAGCAAGATCTTGGGCAGAGTACAACTTGGTAAGTCTATGGCGGAACTCGTCCAGTATACGGATCGGGTTGCTAGTAAGGACATTATGTCGAGTGCGTAGGGTGATAGGGGAGGGTTTGAGGTTAAAAGTATGTAACCTCTTGGCCAACATCGCATTTGGTTTGTTTGCCTTAATATACCAGTGCTGGCGAGACCAACGCAATACGCATTCAGCCTGATCAGTGAGACATAGGTCTAATTCTGTGCAAGCCTGGTCCAAAAGCTTACGATTTGCTGGTGTGGGTTGTTGTTTAAAAGCTACGGAGATGGACTCCAACCGGGATTCCAACGTCGATTGCAACTTTTGTCTTTCCTTTTTACGTTTCGATGCTATTTGTATAATATGGCCCCTGAGCACGGCCTTGTAGGCCCCCCAGAGAGTCACCGGGGAGGAGACAGAGGCAGAATTAAGGCGAAAATACTCTGCAGAAGCTTTTAAAAGGTCTTCCCGAATGTCTGGCAGAGATAGAAGCGAGTCATTCATGATCCATGAGGAATGTTGAGGATTATGCACTAAGGACCGGCAGACCACCAAAAGGGGGTCATGGTCTGTCCAGAGGGCCGCAAGGATGGACACCGACTCTATTAAAGGAAGATGTTTTCTAAGCATAATCATATGGTCAATTCTAGAATGAGAATGGTGTGGGTGAGAGTAATACGTATAGTCTTTACCCATTGGGTGAAATTCCCTCCAGAGGTCTACCAGATTATGAAAGCGTAGGGAGTGAGAATTTTCTTCCGCTGCAGGTGAAGTAGCCACGTCTGAAGGGTATTGCTCCAGTACTGGATCCAGGGCGACATTTGAGTCCCCTGCTAAAAGCAGGGTCCCCCTTTGGTGGGATGTCAAAAGGGAGCAGACATGTGACAGGAAGGGTCCTGGGTTAGAATTAGGAGCATAGTAAATCAGTATGGTTACTTCTGCATCTTGAATAGTACCTACAAGCAGAAGGTATCTGCCATCGGGGTCAGATATCTGTTTAACACAATTAAAAGGGACAGATTTGCAAAAGGCTATCAAAACTCCCCGCTGTTTGGTCGGGCCATTAGCTAAAAATACCTGCGGATATTTGGCGTCAAAAAATTTGGGGCTAGAGGTAGAGGAAAAATTAGTTTCCTGTAAGCATGCTATGTCTATACGTTGCCTTTTTAGATACTTAAAGTGGTTGTAAACCCTGTTGAGCATTTTTTTATTTTAACTAACCTGCAAGACAAAGCTATAATGAGCTAGTATGACTAGCATACTAGCTCATTATGTACCACTTACCTTAGATCGGGGCCCCCGAAGTCGTCCGTGTCCCTCCTCTAGCCGCATCCATCGCTGTGGCGATAGCCGGAATGTTACTTCCGGGTATCGCCGCTGCAGCCAATCACAGCGCCGCTCCGCGCTGTGATTGGCCGGAGCGGCGAAGACGTGACTCCGCGCATGCGCGCGTGAGCCGTCAAATTCGGCTACGTCGTCGAATGTTGCGACCTAGCCGAATTTGTGAATGGGGTTAACCCCATGCGCGTGACGTCAGCGTCGCCGCATTTAAATGCAAATATCTCCTTAACCATGTAGGTTAAGGAGATATTTCATGCACCTACAGGTAAGCCTTAATCTAGGCTTACCTGTAGGTCTTTGTTTATAAAGTGAGTTTACAACCACTTTAAATATCTTCACCCTTTTTGTGGAGAGTTCATACCTTAAACATTTAAAGACAACCAATGTAGGGTCATGGTGGAAAAATAATTAAAGGCAGATCAGTGGCCCTGGATGCAACCCCCGCGGACTCTGGGGAGAATAAAGAGAAGGGAGGTTGTGGGGAAGGAAGAGGTAAGTAGCAGAAGAAAGAGAGAAAGGTGAGCACAGTAAAGCCGAGAAAATCTCTATAAGTTATAAGCAAACAAATTGTTAGTGCAACTAGTCGTGGGTCCGGGGGCCCACCAATAGGTCAGTGGTTGGCCAAGACCATAGTCTTAGACAAGTGCCGACACTGTGGGGGCCTCTTCAGCCTATTTAATCAGTAAACCATAAAACAGAATGGCATAGAAAATTAGCACTTAATGTAACGGAAAATATCAGGCACAAACTATCAAAGAAGAAACAATAGTTTCCAGGCTAGGCAAAGAGTTGGTTAAGTTTCCTCCAGGTCCCCCTGGGAACTCAGGGAGGGTCCTCGGGCGGCAATCAGCCTGGAAATTGTGCAGGCTCAATTGCTGGTACCAATTGCCCATGAATTAACTGCCGTAGTAAACCATAACAATCAACATAAATCAAACAATAACGAGCATGGTTGGAATCATCCCTGAAGGCTCTAAGGGATAGGGGCGCACCCGATAGCCCTAAATGGGCACCGAGCACGCCCCCAGCCCACATAGGTGAAAATTTGTCAGGAATGTCTCCAAGGCATCAGCCAGCTCCCCAGTAACAGGTCACATTCCACCCCTGCCGCTATTAATCTATTTGGGCGGTCCAGGGCGGCAGACCCACAGTCGGCCAAGCCGGCTATACTGAAATGTAAAACAAGAGTCCAATACATAGTCAAAACAGTAGTAAAAAAACAAAAAAAAAACATATAAAAGTTCGATACCAGTTGTGTGACTCCAGAAAGCCTCCCTAAGATTGTTAGAAAATGAGATCGACCATCAGAAACTTGGTCGAAGTAGGCTATAAACGTAGGGAAAAAAACCCCTGAGAAATACCTCAGGCCCGTGTTGAAGTGGAAACGCTGAGCATATGGAAGTTCAGTTCCTCATCCATTGGGGACATCCTGGAAACGTTGAGCTTGAAGCGAACGAAGGGCCTGTGAGCCTTGTTGGGATGCCTGCGAGGCTTTGCGGGGGGGCTGTGTTATCCGTGGGTGTGAGGACAATGAGGACGGGCCTTCTTGGGATGGTGGGAGATCCAGTTGAAGTTCCTGAAGGTGGCGCTTCAAGTCGGGCAAGGAGGATGCTTGAACATGACGACCTTGGTAAGAAAAATAAAGTTTATAGGGAAACCCCCATCTGTACTTGATACCACGGGTTTGCAGAATTTGGAGATAGGGCTTCAGGTTCCTTCTTTTGGCAATCATGACTGGGGAAAGATCCGCAAACAACTGGAGAGAGTGATTTTGAAAAGAGATCTCCGGATATTCTCTCGCCGCCTGTAAGGGTCTTTCTTTAGTGCGGTAAAAACTGAACTTTATAAGGACATCCCTGGGTGGGCCCTCTGTGGGTTTGGGCACTAGAGATCTATGTACAGTATACGGTCAAATTCAAGGCGCTCCAGCAAAATCTCAGGGGCTAATTCCTGGAAGAAGGCCGTGGCCGTGCCTTGCAAGTCAGTTATGACTTCAGGTAACCCACGGATCCTAAGGTTATCCCTGCGGGCCCTATTTTCTGAGTCCTCTAACTTTCAGCTGTCCAGCTCTGCATTGAGCTTATCAACTTCTTCCTCATGGCCCTCCAGCACTGTAGTGGTTAAATCCATACGCTGTTCAAGCTGGTTTATGCGGTGGCCTAGCTCCTTAAGGCCCCTCATGAGGTCAGAGGAGAGCTTACGTGAGGCTATGGATATTTCATCCCTTACAATAGAATGGAACTTTGCCAGCATAGCATCAGATTCATGTTGTGCAGGGCTTACTAGGTCCGAGGGGTACTGCTGCATGCTGTCCGAAGGGGAAGCCAGGCTTGCTACTGAGAGCCTCATGGTGTCATCCGGCTCCGGAGGATCGGGCGCCATGTTGCCCTTCCCCACCGCGGTAGCTGCTTTAGACTGCTTGGAGGGTTTTACTTTGCCCTTCTGCGAGCGGTACATACCCACGGGTGTCCGGTGGTTTCAGCTGTCCCGGAGGCTCACTCGTTTGTGTTGGCAGGGTAATAGTGCTCTGTCAGCCAAAGATGTGATGGCCGGCGGCATGGAGTGCAGAGATCGCGCGCATGCACCCCGTGTGGTGTGTTTCTAATGGTAGAAGAGGAAGAGCACTGTATTGTTTCCTGGGTGTTACTCTACCTTTTTCAACACTTTTTTCATCACCATTGGATGTATTTATTTGCACTGAGCACTTGATTTGGACAGTTTTTTTTACACATTTTCTTTATTGAATAATATTTGTATTTGGGGGATTTTAATTATCCAGACATAGACTGGGCAGAGGGAACCACACATTCATCTAAGGCTGGCCATTTCCTAAATGTCTTGCAGGACAATGTTATGGGTCAGATGGTAGACACACCAACTAGAAATAAAGCGTTACTAGAACTACTGATTACCAACAATACAGACCTGATCACGAATGTGGAAATATGGGGTCATTTAGGCAACAGCGATCACAGGTCAATTGGCTTCAGTATAAATCACACAAATAGGAAATATAAGGAGAATACAAAGACACTGAATTTCAAAAGTGCCAACTTCCCTAAACTAAGAACTTTGCTAGAAGGCATAAAGTGGGATAAAATCTTAGGAACAAAGAACACAGAGGAGAGATGGGTTTGCTTTAAGAGCATATTAAATAAGGGCATTAGCTAATGCATCCCATTGGGTAATAAATTTAAAAGAGTGAGCAAAAGTCCTGGATGGCTTAACTCCAATGTAAAAATGCATATAAAAACAAAAGAGAAGGCCTTCAAAAAATACAAGGCTGAGGGATCATCATCAGCATTTAGATTTTAGAAAGAATGCAACAAGAAATGTGGACAGACCATATTGGCCCCATAAAGAATGAGGAAGGACATTTGGTTAGAAAGGATGGGAAGATGGCGAAGGTATTGAATTAATTATTCTCCTCAGTCTTCACGAGGGAATCCGGGGGCTTCAGTAACCAAAACTGCAGTGTCTATCCTCATGACACATCACAGGAAGCACCTCCATGGTTAACAGAGGACAGAATTAAAATTAGACTTGGGAAACTTAACATTAATAAATCACCGGGACCAGATGGCTTGCACCCGAGGGTACTTAGGGAACTCAGTCAAGTAATTGCCAGACCATTGTTTCTAATTTTTACTGACAGTCTACTGACTGGAATGGTTTCAGCTGATTGGAGTAAAGCCAATGTAGCACCAGTATTTAAAAAGGGCCCAAAATATATCCCTGTGAATTACAGACCAGTTAGCCTAACATCCATAGTATGTAAGCTGTTGGAGGGGATGATAAGGGACTATATACAAGATTTTAGTAATGAGAACGGTATCATTAGCAGTAATCAGCATGAATTCATGAAGAATTGTTCTTGCCAAACCAATCTATTAACCTTCTATTAGGAGTTGAGTTGCCATCTAGATAAAGGAAGGCCCGTAGACGTGGTGTATCTGGATTTTGCAAAAGCATTTGTCACAGTTCCTCATAAACGTTTACTGTACAAAATAAGGTCAGTTGGCATGGACCATAGGGTGAGTACATGGATTGAATACTGGCTACAAGGGTGAGTTCAGAGGGTGGTGATAAATGGGGAGTACTCGAATGGTCAGCTAATAAAGGGTCTGGAGGATATTAGTTATGAGGAAAGGTTGCGAGTACTGAACTTATTCTCTCTGGAGAAGAGACGTTTGAGAGGGGATATGATTTCAATTTACAAATACCATACTGGTGACCCCACAATAGGGATAAAACTTTTTGCGGAAGGGATTTTTCCAAGACACGTTGCCACTCATTAAAATTAGAAGAAAAAAGATTCAACCTTAAACTATGTAGAGGGTTCTTTACTGTAAGAGCAGCAAGGATGTGGAATTCCCTTCCACAGGCGGTGGTTTCAGCGGGGAGCATCGATAGTTTCAAAAAACTATTAGATAGGCACCACAACATACAGGGATATTCAATGTATTACTGACATATAATCACACACATAGGTTGGACTTGATGGACTTGTGTCTTTTTTCAACCTCACCTACTATGTAACTATAAGCAAAAACAATATCCCAGAACTACAGAGGAAATGGATTTGCAAAATGAGCAAAACCTGTGGCAAAGCAGTGAAAAGTGATTAGAATTCTAGGGTATATGACTAAAGGGGTCATCAGCAGGAAGAAGGAGGTCCTGGTTCTTCTATATAGATCTGTAGTTAACACTACAGTCATCACCAGAAGGAGGAAGGAGGTCCTGATTAATCTATATAGATCTGTAGTTATCCCTAGAGGGATCACCAGATGGAGGAAGAAGGTCCTACTTTCTCTATAAAGATTTTTAGTTATCACTAGAAGGATCACCAGCAAGAGGAAGGACCGAAGGAGATCTTGATTCCTCTATATAGATCTTAAGTTATCACTAGAGAGATCACCAATGAGAGGAAAGAGATCCTGATTCCTCTATATAGGTCTTTAATTATCACTTAGGGCATCATTAACAGGAGGAAGGAGGTTCTGATTCCCCTATCAAGATCTTTAGTTATCACTAGACATGTGCACACTGAAATATTTTGTTTCGGAATTTCGTTTTCGTCCAAAAAATACATTTATTTAGTTACTCCCGAAATTCGTTTTTATTTATTTCGTTTTTCGTTAAAAATAGCATTCGTCCAAAAATCTGAATTAATTAAGGTCGAATCTGTCATTGAAGGCTTATGGTGTCTGTCGAATGTTCAAAGAAGATTCGACGGAGCAGCGAAACTGTACGACTCTGCAATCATACATTTCCGGTCAAATGTTCTGCCTACAAGCAGTGATCTTTTCTTTCTATGTCGAATCTTTTCTCTCTATAATGTCGAATCTTTTCTCTCCTATGTCGAATCTTTTCTCTCTATAATGTCAAATCTTTTCTCTCCTATGTCGAATCTTTTCTCTCTATAATGTCAAATCTTTTCTCTCCTATGTCGAATCTTTCCTCTCCTATGTCGAATCTTTCCTCTCCTATGTCGAATCTTTTCTCTCCTATGTCGAATCTTTTCTCTCCTATGTCGAATCTTTTCTCTCCTATGTCGAATCTTTTCTCTCCTATGTCGAATCTTTCCTCTCCTATGTCGAATCTTTCCTCTCCTGTGTCGAATCTTTTCTCTCCTATGTCGAATCTTTTCTCTCCTATGTCGAATCTTTTCTCTCCTATGTCGAATTTTTCCTCTCCTATGTCGAATCTTTTCTCTCCTATGTCGAATTTTTCCTCTCCTATGTCGAATCTTTTCTCTCCTATGTCGAATCTTTCCTCTCCTATGTCGAATCTTTCCTCTCCTATGTCGAATCTTTTCTCTCCTATGTCGAATCTTTCCTCTCCTATGTCGAATCTTTTCTCTCCTATGTCGAATCTTTTCTCTCCTATGTCGAATCTTTCCTCTCCTATGTCGAATCTTTCCTCTCCTATGTCGAATCTTTCTCTCCTATGTCGAATCTTTTCTCTCTATAATGTCGAATCTTTTCTCTCCTATGTAGAATAATCTTGGACTAATAGAGTTAAGGTTAGGCACATTCGACCACAGGTTCGATAGACACAGATTGTTATTGTCAGCGTCACGTCGAATCTCCTATCTATATCGAACTGTTGTAGCAACGAAAACGAAAATAAAGCATTTGTTTATGTCGAATCTTTCGGTTTTCGGATTCTGTGCTTTCGTTTTCGTTTGTTAAAACGATAACGAAAATAGCTGAAATTCGGACGAAAATGCATTCGGACGAAAACGAATGCACATGTCTAGTTATCACTAGAGGGATCCCCAGCAGAAGAAAGGAGGTCCAGATTCCTTTATATCAGGGGTATCAAAGTACCGGCCCGCGGGCCATTTACGGCCCGTGGACAGGTTACAAATGGCCCGCAGGTAGGGCCGATCCTGAGCGGGTGAGGGGTGTGTACCGCGCAGCGGCTGGGAGCTTTCTCTCTCTCTCTCCTGTGTCCTGCATGCTGCTGCAGCCCAGCGCGCACAGCAAAGGAAACGCAGCACATGAGAGCAGAGAGAACAGAGCGGAGGTAGGATCTGCCCATCGCCCCGCCCACCTAGGCTCTGATGATCATTCAGAGGTGTTCTCCCTCTGAGGCTGTGCCCGGATCCAGGGTCCTGCTGTCACCACAGGGCGGGAGATCATGTAGTTCTCGGGGTGCCCTGCCACTAGGCCTGTGTTGAGCCAGGACCTGACAGGCCACCAGCTGACTGCCAGGAGGAGAGGTAAGTGAGTCATCACACTGATGCCGCATACACACGACCGTTTTTCACGACGTTAAAAATGCAAATTTTTAAATTGGGCATTAAAAACGATCGTGTGGAGGCTCCAGAGCATTTTTAACGACGTGAAAAATGGCCTAAAAAAAATGAGAACCTGCCCCATTTTTCCACGTTGTTTTTTTTAACGACGTGAAAAACAGTAGTGTGTATGCTTTTACGAGGGGAAAAAAAACGCGCATGCTCAGAATCAAGTATGAGATGGGAGCGCTCGTTCTGGAAAAACTAGCGTTCGTAATGGAGATAGCACATTCGTCACGCTGTAACGGACTGAAAAGCACGAGGCTGAAAAGCGTGAATCGTCGCTCAACAAACTTTACTAACATGAATGGTGGCGCCATTCGAACGGAACTTCCCCTTTATAGTGCCGTCGTACGTGTTCTACGTCACTGCGCTTTGCTCAAGCGTTTTTTTTTTTAATGAACGTGTGTATGCAAGGCAGGCTTGAGAGGAAACAAGAAAAATCACGTCGAGAAAAACGTTGTTTTTGAAAATGACATTAAAAATGATCGTGTGTACGGGGCATGAGGCTGAAGCCTCGTACACACGGCCGGGAATCCCGTCAGGAAAAAAAAATTGATTTTCCTGACGGGATTCCTGGCAAGCTTTCCTTGCTCGCCATTCAAAAGAACCGCTGGTGGAGTATCACAGCCGGAGATGCATAACTAGGGGTCCTTGGGTATGACCACTTGATGAATTTGACCAATGTACTTTAAAACATGGTAGCCTGTCTTCACTGTATGGGTTCTTTCATTGCTTGGTTTTTCAAATCCAGAAGCAGTCTAGGAACATGGCACAATACCCTATTTCTCACTGTGTTCGCATTGTCTGCCACATTTGCCAGAGAGCCCTCAATGGTAGGAGCCGAATGGGGGAGGCCCGACCACTCCCCTTCTGCACAGCTAGCTCACTTTTGGGGTGCAGGTGGTAGACGGGTCTGAGTCACCCCCTGGATCTCCTTTGCCTTACGTTTACGATATGCTACATATGCTGGCTCCTCAACTCCTCGGTTACTAGCCTAATGTTAAAGGTGTTGTTTCTCACTCAGTCTCAATGGATATTATATTGATGTTTTTCACGTCCTCGCATATTTGTACTTTGTTACCTCTATGAAAATTAATAAAAACTTTTGAAACAAAACCTGGTAGCCTGCACCATTTTAATTGCACTGTTCAATATCATCACTGGATGTTTTGGTGGGATTTAAGGGTATATATGTTTTGCAGATTAATTTCCCTCATCGCTTTGAAAAAGATGCAGTTCCATCCAAATCTTGGTTATAATAAAGATCCATCCAAACTTTGGTTACAATAAACTCTTCTTTTTTGGACACATACTCCTGCCCAGGACCCATTAGTACCTGTACTAGTTTCCGTTTTTTAAATATGAGGGATTTCCCCTCCTAGACAGTCATCACAGGAACAAGTCTCCCCATTGGAACATTTTCCCATCACTCCTGTTCTGGTGACAAGTCAAGATTTTGGATTTACCCACACTTTCATTCCTAGTGACATTATTGATCAGGACAATACAAGGGAGTATCACTCTAACAGGGATAAAGACAGCAGTAAAGCCTAGTACACATGATTAGATTATCGGATGAAAGATCATCAGTTTTTTTCTGCATGGTACAGTAGTCTTCATATCGAATGCGAATAGGTTACTAAAGTATGAAAATTCTCGTACGACAGAAAAAAAAATTGAAAGTGATTTAATGTATTTGTATTATATTTTTGGACGAAAACTGTGCAGATTAAACGAAAATTGTACAATCTAGTATCGTACGAGAAAAATTCTCGTGTTTGTCCCTTCGGAAAATTTCTTACTAACGATCAGATTATCATTGAAAGTGGATTTTTTTGTCCGGTTTTCTCGTGTGTACGAGGCTTTATTTTCACTTTGAGACCCAGAGATTATTTTTTTCTTCCTAGAAATTGTCTGCCTTTTTATGACATCTATTATTAGAAGGTTCCAGACCTTCACTGTAAACGAGTGGAAAATCTTAAGCCCTGGAAGTGCACCGCTATCAGAGCAGGGCAAAGATCACAGCCAGTCCTAATACTATGACAAGTAATATGATTATAGGCACATATCTTCTCCTCTTTTGTTCTTGGGAAGATATCTGACCATCTAAAGCCAAGCCAAGAAGTGAAAGAGACTGTTTCAAAATGTAAATTTGAGATTTTCTCAAAGAACTCTTTAACATATTTATTTTAGTTTAACCTTTTTCTCCAAAAAGACAACTTAAATGCAAGTCTTAATTCTTATATCTTCTGCTCAAAGCAAGAATGTGGCATCTTTAATGAAAATCTATTTGCCTCTGCATTGAAAGGATAACTTTTTATTTAATTTTGGTGTTCTCAATAGAGGCCATTAACTTAAGGTCACACTTTCAATAAAATTCTTATTCTGCCTTAAAACTACTGTAGTGCTTATTTTAAATATTCCTATCTGTCTTGTTAACGTATTGCTGCCTCCGCCACAAGTCTGTTTAATTTATTATGTCTCAAGATAAACTAATTCTAAACAGCCACAGCAAATATATTTTCTGGAGTAACTAATTTTCCTTATAATGAACACGTACTTTTACACTTTTCTTTTTAATTGACTTTAAATTTAAATCTAATTTTTGTGGCCTGTGGAGAAATGTAAAGCCACTGCATGTTTGTGTGGAACTATAGATTTAGAAAAACAACTTATAAAGAACTTGCAAACTGAGCAAAGTTGGAAACTTCTTAAATCATTGATTTTCTGATTCATGCTACAGATTAGAGAAGTTGTGATGTGTAGGCTGGAGTTTAGCAATCTACTGGCCAGAAAAGCAATAATCCAGAGGATGGAGAAAGCAGCAATCTATAAATTGTGGAAGCAGATATCTATGAACTGAAGAAGCAAAAGTCTATGGACTGGTGAAGCAGCAATCTATGGAATGTGAAGCAGCAAAGTACTGGCTGAACAAGCAGTGGTCTACAGACTGGAGAAACAGGGTTATACAGGCTAAAGAAGCAATGGTCTATGGAATGGAGAAGCATTGATTTATGGACTGTAGAAGCAGTTATCTGAGGACTAGAGAAGAAGTAATCTATGGACTGGAGAAGCATAGGTCTATGGACTGGAGAAGCAGAGGTCTATGGACTGGTGAAGCAGTGGTCTATGGACTAGAGATCTTTAATAAAGTTTTCAGTGCTCCAAATTGCATACAAAAAGTACTGGAGTGCTTCATAAAGGAATGCTGTGCAATGTGCCCCACTCCCCTCTCGCCTCCCCACTCACCAGAGAAAATGGACCCTCAGCTTTTCAGTCTGGGGGTCAGGCATGCTTATATCTGGTGATGGGAGTAATGAGCTTCTAGGCGTCCTCAATAGGGTCTCCAAACTGTACACCTTAAGGCAACTGGTATATCCACCAAACTCAAAGAAACAAAATGGTACTCATAGTGAAGTACTGATAAAATGATTTGTTTGCGCAATATTAAAATATGATTTTTGCAATGCCTGTTTGTTTCTGGAATCCTGTAAATAAATCAAGAGTTTCTCTTACGCTGGCATCTTTACTATCCTGAGTGCCAACAGGGCCCCACACCTCAGCCTGGAGTGGCACCACCAAGCACTGATGGCCTAATTGTTTGTGTACAGTTCACACTATTTCGCTTGTGATGACACAGGGTTTTTAATTAATCTAGTACATGTTCTTAAATGTTTAGCTTGATTTTAATGTTGGGCTACAGCACCTCCTCAACTTGGGAACTAATATTCTAGTTTTGTTTATAGAACCTCTGTAAGGAAGTCTCAGCTATCAGCAGAGTAGAAAAAAACACACCTGTGACCAGAAAGTGACGCAAAGTGAAATCCATACCTTCTGGTTGTTCAAACTGTAGATTATGTGGGGGCCCACAACTAATATTGACCACTCAGAGGGTCCACATTAGTTTGTAAGAGATATGTTATGTAGCGCTGGCATTTTTGCTTTCTAATGTTATGTGATGCTAAATAGTAGGCAATGCATATAAATTGGTATTTGGCACCATCTAGTGGCCTAAACGTGAAATGGACTCTAATTATGTTCTGTTTTCAAGAAAATGAAGATACAACAGGAAATGACTGTTCTGTTTACATTTGCTATGACTGACCTACCCACAATGCCAAAGTGACCTACCCATGAACACCCAGTACTGAATTGCATGCTGGGTAGGTTATAAAAAGCCCTGTGCGTCCATCTTAGGTCTTTTGTTCCTGGGACGCATGGCCTGCCAGCAGAGCTCTGTGGGTGTGTGTGTGTCCCACAGAGCTGCGGCCTACATTGTGCAGAGCGGAACAGCAGTCTTTAATTCTGCCTTACACCACAGCGTGCTGGAGCAGCAGTGTGGTCGAACTGGAGACCCTTGAAGGAGGTAACCGAGGACTCCGGGTCGTCTGTGAAACGGAACAGTGTGATGGCGTGACCGCAGCAAACAGACTGAGATCCTGTGGAGCGGAGGCATCCATCTGTCTGGACCTAGTGTGGTGAGAGGACTGGTGTCCAGAACTTTGTACTGCATTTCACACACTTAGACTGATTGCATAGTGTTGCTGGGACCGGCAGACCCATGGAACAGTTCAATTCAATAGAGTTACATGTGCATAGGCCTCAAGCCTGATTTCATTACTAAGTGACTGCCGCTGGAGGTACATTCCCAGGGAATGAGCTCACAGATACTTTGCACAATTGAAGTTACTGCTCTATGTTATTCCACACTGCTTTATTGATCGGAAATTCTGTGGATTATAAGTACTGACACACAATAGCTAGCAGAAGACAGAAGAATAAAGACCAGAGACTATATTCCTTACTGTAAGGCCTTACAGTGTTGCTATTACCTACTAGAGACTGTAGGGGGAATATTGAGTTAATCCTATTGTGGTATATCATTCTTGCCATATACTGTGTGTCGCATTGCTGATCTCATAGTGTCTACTAGGGATGAGCTTCGAGTTCGAGTCGAACTCATGTTCGACTCGAACATTGCCTGTTCGCCCGTTCGCCGAACAGCGAACAAATTGGGGTGTTCGCGGCAAATTCGAAAAATCTATGGGAGAAATCTAAAGTGCTAATTATAAAGGCTTATATGCAAGTTATTGTCCTAAAAAGTGTTTGGGGACCCGGGTCCTGCCCCAGGGGACATGTATCAATGCAAAAAGAAGTTTTAAAAACGGCCGTTTTTTCGGGAGCAGTGATTTTAATAATGCTTAAAGTGAAACAATAAAAGTGAAATATTCCTTTAAATTTCGTACCTGGGGGGTGTGTATGATATGCATGTAAAGTGGCGCATGTTTCCCGTGCTTAGAACTGTCCCTGCAAAAAGTGTCATTTTTGAAAGAAAAAAATGCATTTAAAACTGACTCGCGGCTATTAATGAATTGTCGGCTCCCGGCAATACATACAAAAGTCATTGATAAAAAAAAAAAAAAAAGCGTGGGGGTTCCCCAGAATTCAATTACCAGGCCCTTCAGGTCTGGAATGGATATTAAGGGGAACCCCGCCGCAAATAATAAAAAAATTGACGTGGGGTTCCCCCAAATATCCATTCCAGGCCCTTCAGATCTGGCATGGATTTTAAGGGGAACTCCACCCCAAATTTAAAAAAAAATGGCGTGGAGTCCCCCTAAAAATCCATACCAGACCCCTTATCCGAGCATGCAACCTGGCCGGCCGCAGGGGAAAAGGGGGGGACGAGAGAGCGGCCCCCCCTCCCTCCTGAACCGTACCAAGCCACATGCCCTCAACATGGGGAGGATGTCCCCATGTTGATGGGGACAAGGGCCTCATCCCCACAACCCTTGCCCGGTGGTTGTGGGGGTCTGCGGGCGAGGGGCTTATCGGAATCTGGAAGACCCCTTTAACAAAGGGGACCCCCAGATCCCGGCCCCCCCCCTATGTGAATTGGTAAGGGGTACATTGTACCCCTACCATTTCACGAAGAAAGCGTAAAAAAATGTTTAAAAAAACACACAAACACCTTGAAAAAGTCCTTTATTTAAAAAAAAAAAAAAAAAAACATTCCAGCGGTGAAATCCAGTGTCCCGCGGCGATCCCGATGTCCAGCGCTGTCCTTCATTGGTTGTGCCTGAGCGGACCTGATGGGGAACTCCCTCTCAGTATTTTAAATGTATAGACCCGCCCCTTCTAAAGTTCCCCATCAGGTCCGCTCAGCGGACCAGATGCGGAACATGAGAAGGGGCGGGTCTATACATGTATTACCAAAGTGAGAGCAGTTCCCCATCAGGTCCGCCTCCTCGGTATGTCGGACCCGCCTACGTCATTGGCTTGAGCGGGGAACTTCCTTCACTGTGTAATTTAAATTTACATAGTGAAGGAAGTTCCCCGCTCAAGCCAATGACGTAGGCGGGTCCGACATACCGAGGGGGCGGACCTGATGGGGAACTGCTCTCACTTTGGTAATACATGTATAGACCCGCCCCTTCTCATGTTCCGCATCTCGTCCGCTGAGCGGACCTGATGGGGAACTTTAGAAGGGGCGGGTCTATACATTTAAAATACTGAGAGGGAGTTCCCCATCAGGTCCGCTCAGGCACAACCAATGAAGGACAGCGCTGGACATCGGGATCGCCGCGGGACACTGGATTTCACCGCTGGAATGTTTTTTTTTTTTTTTTTTAAATAAAGGACTTTTTCAAGGTGTTTGTGTGTTTTTTTAAACATTTTTTTACGCTTTCTTCGTGAAATGGTAGGGGTACAATGTACCCCTTACCAATTCACATAGGGGGGGGGGCCGGGATCTGGGGGTCCTCTTTGTTAAAGGGGTCTTCCAGATTCCGATAAGCCCCCCGCCCGCAGACCCCCACAACCACCGGGCAAGGGTTGTGGGGATGAGGCCCTTGTCCCCATCAACATGGGGACATCCTCCCCATGTTGAGGGCATGTGGCTTGGTACGGTTCAGAAGGAAGGGGGTATCGCTCTCTCGTCCCCCCCTTTTCCCCTGCGGCCGGCCAGGTTGCGTGCTCGGATAAGGGGTCTGGTATGGATTTTTAGGGGGACTCCACGCCATTTTTTTTTTTAAACTTGGGGTGGAGTTCCCCTTAAAATCCATGCCAGATCTGAAGGGCCTGGTAATTGAATTCTGGGGAACCCCCATGCTTTTTTTTTTTTTTTTTTCTCAATGACTTTTGTATGTATTGCCGGGAGCCGACAATTCATTAATAGCCGCGAGTCAGTTTTAAATGCATTTTTTTTCTTTCAAAAATGACATTTTTTGCAGGGACAGTTCTAAGCACGGGAAACATGCACCACTTCACATGCATATCATACACACCCCCCAGGTACGAAATTTAAAGGAATATTTCACTTTTATTTTTTCATTTTAAGCATTATTAAAATCACTGCTCCCGAAAAAACGGCCGTTTTTAAAACTTCTTTTTGCATTGATACATGTCCCCTGGGGCAGGACCCAGGTCCCCAAACACTTTTTAGGACAATAACTTGCATATTAGCCTTTATAATTAACACTTTAGATTTCGAACGTTCGAGTCCATTGTATTTAATAGGGTTCTAAAGTTTACACGAACATTTTGTCTGTTCGCAGGTTCTGGTGCGAACCGAACAGGGGGGTGTTCGGCTCATCCCTGGTGTCTACGCAGTGTGCTGGAATTGGGAAGGTGCCCAGTGCTGATGTTGCTGCCTGAGCCCTAGTTCCAATTGGAGCCACATGATCAGAGGTCACCTTGGATAACTGTACAGATACAATCTGTTGTGTGTACCTACTGTACTGTCACGCTATGTTTTTGTGACAGTGCAACTGCTGAAATTATTACTTTACACTAACCTTAGTAAAAATAAGTTCTTGGTTAAGTACTTTGGTGTGGAGTGTTGTTCCTTTTTCAGCAGCAGATGGAGCCATTGGGTACACAGATAATAGCAAAGGTATAATGTTATTATATTATATATTGTGGGGTTGTCCTTCACCATTAGCTCCACACCAACATTGCACCACAGCTGTGTCAAGGGGATTGAGCCAAGTCAGTGGGGGTTCACTAGCAGAGTACAGGCCCAAACAAATTCAGAAGCTCCTTCGGAGGTCAATGCTACAGTTATATAACAAAAAAAATTACGCATTACTATCCCACCAATATGATTTGTTGGACATCCCATTTCAAAATCATGGGCATTATTAAAGTGGTTGTAAACCCACTTATGCAACTTGCACCTACAGGTAAGCCTAGATTAAGGCTTACCTGTAGGTGCAAGAAATATATCCTAAACCTACACGGTTTAGGAGATATTTGCAAAAAACGACATGCACCGATGTCTACGGCGCATGCGTGTCGTAGACAACGGTGCATTCACAGGGTTAATCCCATTCACAAATCCGGCTTTGCCAGATTTGACGGCTCCCGCGCGCATGCGTGGAGTGACGTCTTCGCCGCTCCGGCCAATCACAGCGCCGGAGCGGCGCTGTGATTGGCTGAAGCGGCGATACCCGGAAGTAACCTTCCGGGTATCTGTGGAGCGATGGCTGCGGCTGGAGGGGGAGACGAGGACGGCTTCAGGGGCCCCGATCTAAGGTAAGTGATGCATAATGAGCTAGTATGCTAGTCACACTAGCTCATTATGGCTTTGTCTTGCAGGTGGGTTTTTAAAAAAATTTAAATAATTCAGGGTTTACAACCACTTTAAGGAGTAGGGGACTTGGTACCCCCTTTGCATCTATAACAGGCCCCACTCTTCTGAGAAGGCTTTCCACAAGACTATGGAGCGTGTCTGTTGTAATTTTAGCCCATTCAGCCATAAGAGCATTTATGAGTAGGAATGAGCCGAACACCCCCCCGGTTCGGTTCGCACCAGAACCTGCGAACGGACCTAAAGTTCGCGCAAACTTTAAAACCCTATTAAATAGAATAGACTCGAACGTTTGAAATCAAAAGTGTTAATTATAACAGCTAATATGCAAGTTATTGTCTTAAAAAGGGTTTGGGGACCTGGGTCCTGCCCCAGGGGACATGTATCAATGCAAAAAGAAGTTTTAAAAACGTCCGTTTTTTCGGGAGCAGTGATTTTAACCCTTTCCATACAGGGCTTTTTATACCACTTCCATACCGGGCCTATTATGGCACTTCTCTCCTACATGTACAAATCATCATTCGTTTGCTAGAAAATTACTCAGAACCCCCAAAGATTATATATGTTTTTTTAGCAGACACCCTAGGGAATAAAATGACGGTCGTTGCAACTTTTTATCTTGCACGGTATTTGCGCAATAAATTTTCAAACGCCTTTTTTTGGAAATAAAATGGTTTCATAAATTTAAAAATAACAAAACAGTAAAGTTAGCCCAATTATTTGAAAGATATGAAAGATTATGTTACGCAGAGTAAATAGATACCTAACATGTCACGCTATAAAATTGCTCACACTCATGGAATGGTGCCAAAGTTTGGTACTTAAAAATCTCCATAGGCGACACTTTGAAAATTTTTACAGGTTACCAGGTTAGAATTACAGAGGAGGTCTAGTGCTAGAATTGTTGCACGCGCTCTAACGCACGCGGCGATACCTCACATACTGTATGTGGTTTGAACGGCGTTTACATATGTGGGTGGGACTTACATGTGCGTTCGCTTCTGATATGTACAGATAGGTGCACCTGTACCCTTGTCCTGCACCTGTACCCTTGTCCATATGCTTTCATGATCATCTGAAATGTGAGTGTTCAATTTTTATTTTTAATTTTCATTAAAAAAAACTTTCCATACGGTATCACGCTATGCAAGCTTCTTTTTATCCTAACACGCATGATATATGGATACCGGGCCTCTGTCTATACCCATGAATATGTGACCAACTTATTTGATGCTCTGACGGATCGAGGTGGACCAACCTCCCAGATCTAGGACCAGCTGTATATATTGGGTTTAACTAACCCCCAAGCTCATCTCGACTTGGGTGGCATATGCCCCTCCAAGTCCGAGACCTCTGGTAAGCCTCCTCTCAACTCACCCTTGGTGGCGGTGTTATATAGCATCCTTCTTTCACAAGAATATTTTGTGTTGCAAGTTTGGCACTTCAGTTTTGGAACATTTCTGCTTCCTGGACTATATATAATAATATACTTCAGAGTCACTTTATTTCTGGATTTTTTTCTCTTTTCTCTGGACTTTATTTAACCACATCTTTTCAGAGTCAATCTGCATTGTTTGAAACTCATTACTGTATAATTTATCATATGTATAACCACATGTTAGATTTATTATTGTTTTTTGGTTTATCACATGTGTAATCACATACCACACACCCAACTGTTTACGGTTTATTACTATATACAGTTTCACAAAGATAGCGCTACACTTTTAACGTTGGACAAGAAGACCTGGCTTGCAATTCCCATTCCAATTCATCCCAAAGGTATTCAGTATGGTTGAGGTCAGGGCTCTTGAGTTTCTCCACACTAAACAGTCATGTCTTATGAAGCTGACCTTGTGCAGAGGGGCACAGCCAGGCATGATGAAACAAAAAAGAGCCTTCTCCAAACTTTTGCCTCAAGGTTTGAAGGACATGTCTAAAATGTATTTGTATGTTATAGAATTAACAAAATCCTTCAATGAATACTCCTGAACTCATTTACTTGGAAGGTTCTTCATATCTTTGGCCATCTAGGTTGGAGTGATGGTCAGGTGCCCAGATACTTTTCACCTTATATTTTAATAGTAGTATTTATAACAATTCTAACAGCCCTAAAATAATTGTTGGTCCTCTGTGAGACAAAAAAATGTCTAAACTAGGATCATTATGTGATCAGAAGTTATCAAAGGATTGTTCTGTCATCAAATCTGAAAAGCAAACAGCCTGCACCGCCGATTTTTTGTTCCTGTTTAATTTTTCATTTTACCAGCCCTTTGTTCGCTAATGATTTATTATGACAGCAATGATTGTCACTCCCCTCATTATCTTTTCTATAAACATATAATTAGCTTTATTTTTCTCTCTTTTCTTAACACAACATGATTTGCTTTGAATAGCAAATCAGCATTAGCATTTGCCAAGTGCTAATTGTCTACTTCCTATGAATATTCAGATGGACACTGAGTGACAGATAATTAAAAAGGCCAAAAGATTCTCCTTCTGCTAAACCTAAATGAATTTATTTTCCTGCGATAAAGCTTTGAGAAATGTCACTGATCGCAAGGTACTTTCTTTTTTATTATTTAACAAATTACATTTTTAATATATTGTTTACCTCAGTTCTAATAATGATTCAAACCGTAATAATTTTATTCATTTGCAACTTTATTAAAAATGCATACGAGTAGAATTCAATTTCTACAAATCGAAGATTAACGGGACATACGCCCTGGGCTGCGATTAGGGTTAGGCAGACGAGGCAGGTACAATATCTACAAAATTAGTTTGGACATAATTTGAAATAACTACATTTGCAAAATTTCATTTTGGGAGTTGCTCTTCAGGCATTTTCAAGGGATGTTACTAAAGCTATAATTAAAAATATTATTATTATTTTTTTTCTTTTAATTATATATTCTAATGAGAAATGATAGCCATTAATTATACAGTTGCCACTTATTGACAAACTTTAGCTTTGTTCACTTATTTCATCTATTTTTGCTCACTGAGCGCTTATTCACACTTACGGTTGGTGGCGGTAAAACCTCACGGTTAAGCCACTCTTATACTGCCTCTCAACTGATAATCCCTTTAGCTGCAGATGCAGCAGCCCAGGGGACTGAACATGCCTCAGCTGTGATGATTTGCTTCATGGCCAACAGCAGGAATTATACTCTCAGTGGCTTTCAGTGGGCATAGAATTTGACCCATTTAAGTGAATGGGACCTCTCTGGAAAGGGCCTGCAATTGCATGTGCGCCAGGTACGTGCATTCAGGGGAGGCAGGGCCTCACCTGCATGAACATTAAAAAAACAAACCAACTTTGAGGGTTATGAATGGGACCTCTCTGGAAAGGGCCCTGCAACTGCATGTGCGCCAGGTACTTGCATTCAGGGGAGGCAGGTGAGGCAGGGCCTCACCTGCATGAACATTAAAAAACAAACCAACTTTGAGGGTCATAGCTGGGTGGTATGTAGCCTGAGTCCTACCCCACAACTGGTAAAAAAATGGGGCTCCTACGACCTATGGTTCTTGAGATACGGGGCTCCGTGCGCAGCCTGTCAAAAGCTACATACAGAGCGGCCAGTTTAAATACAAGCTGGCACACTCTGTTTGCAGCAGACTGAAAGGATGAGCTCACAGTGCCTCTCCTCACTTCTTGTCAGAGGCACTGAGCTCAATGAACAGCTGGGACCAATGGTAAAGTACCATTGGTCCCAGCTGTCCAATAAAAATGCTGCAGTGGAGGCACACCTTTCACTGCAGTGTCATCGAAAGGGGGATGTGTCTAAAATACAAATGCTTCCTTCCAGCCCAGCCCTCTTAACTAGAAGGAAACAACATGGGTTCATGTGTATAAGATTTACCCATAATCATATATTTTTCTCACACAGTTAAGAGGGAGAATGAGAATCTGCTGCCTGATGAAAATGTACATATGTAATATGTTATATTCAAGCTAAATCATATATTATGCTACATGTTATAACATAATAATTTATTATTTATCTATTTACTGTGAAATTACTGGTTGGAATTTATAACTTCAAACTTCAGTAATTTGTCCGTTAAGCCACCTGCTTGAGTACAGATTTTGGAAATATAGTAAATTGCCTAAAAAAGGATATATAATAATTATATGTATATTACTTACTTATGGTAATTAACCCCTTGCCACCCAGACCAATTCTGACATGTCTCTCCTACATGTAATAATCATCATTGTTTTGCTAGAAAATTACTCAAAACCCCCAAACATTATATATATTGTTTTATTGTTTTAGAAAACACCCTAGGGCAGTGGTGGGGACCGGCGTTGTTGAAGAAAATTGTGCCAAGGCCCGGGGGGGGGGGGGGTGTATGCGGCTTTTCGCGGGCAATTTATCAGGGCAATGGCTGGTGTTAGCGCTTCAATCATCCCGGCGCCATGATTGATGTCAGGATGATTGTTGAAGAGCATTATTTCTATTATTACACTGCCTGCCTTCAGATGCAGCTTGTCACTTGCCACGACGCTTGTCACCAGATGCATTTTGTCCCTTGCCATGTCGCCTGCCACCAGATGCATTTTGTCCCTTGCAATGTCGCCTGCCACCAGATGCTTTTTTGTCCCTTGCCACGTCATCTGCCACCAGATGCGGATTGTCACTTGCCACATCGCCGGCCTTCATATGCAGCTTGTCACTTTCCATGTTGCCTGCCACCAGATACACTTTGCCACTTGCCATGTCGCCTGCCACCAGATGCGTAGTGTCACTTGCCATGTCGCCTGCCTTCATATGCAGCTTGTCACTTGCCACGTCCCTTGCAACGTCGCCTGCCACCAGATGGGGAGGGTCACTTGCCACGTCGCCTGCCACCAGATGCATTTTGTCCCTTGCCACATCGCCTGACACCAGATTCAGATTGTCATTTTCCACGTCACCTGCCATCAGATGCAGCTTGTCATTTGCCACCAGATGTGGATTGTCACCTGCCACCACATGAAGATTGTCACTTCAGTGGTGGCAGCACAGGTGTGCGCATTAGTTTAGAGGCAAGCCTGGAGTAGTGGGTAGTGAGGGAGAACAGCGGTAATGGGGGGGGGGCGGGTGGTGAGAGATGATCTTATCTCTCTGCTCCCCTCTTCCTCATCTCCAGCAGTGTATCGTAATCTGTGTGGGTGGAGGAGCAGTGATGCGGTCGGGCAGTGAGAGATGGTCTCATTTCTCTGCTTACCCGCCTCACCTCCAGCATTATAGTAGCCCAGCTGTGAGCGGGGAAGAGTAGCGATGCAGGCGGGCGGTGAGAGATGATCTCATCTCTCTGCTCGCTCGCTTCAGTATAGCGGCCCTGCTGTGAGCACAGAACAGCACCGATGCGGGCGGGTGGTGAGAGATGATGTCATCTCTCTGCTCGCTCCGCCGCCGCACGTCAGACAGTGTAGCCTTCGCGTCCCAGCAGCAAACAGGCCACGGCCCGGCAGTAGGGCGGGGCCCGGGGGTTGACGACCCCTGCCCTAGGGAATAAAATGGTGTTCCTTGAAACTTTTTATGACTCACGGTATTTGCGCAGCAATTTTTTTAAACGCATTTTATTTTTAATAACCACTTCAGCCCCGGAAGAATTGGCTGCTCAATGACCAGTGCATTTTTTTGCGATTCGGCACTGCGCCGCTTTAACTGACAATTGCGTGGTCGTGCGCCGTTGAATCCAAATAAAATTGACGTCCTTTTATTCCCACAAATAGAGATTTCTTTTGGTGGTATTCGATCACCTCTACAGTTTTTATTTTTTGCGCTATAAACAAAAAAAGAGCGGAAATTTTGAAAAAAAAAAAACACAATATTTTGTACTTTTTGCTGTAATAAACAACCCCATTTTTTTTTTTTTTTTTTAAAAAGGCAGATATGTATTTTTCTACATATTTTTGGTAATAAAAAAATCACAAAAGGCATATATTGATTGGTTTGCGCAAAAGTTATAGCGTCTACAAAATAGGGGATAGATTTATGCCATTTTTATTATTATTATTATTTATTTTTTTGTTTCACAAGTTTTTTATTATTTTTACTAGTAATGGCAGCAATCAGCGATTTTTATTTGGACTGCGACATTATGGCGGACACATTGGACACTTTTGACAAGGTGCCAAATGTGGCAGTGAAGAGGGGGAGGGGTCAGACAAGCGGAGCTTCCCCCTTTTGGGTGGAGCTCCACTTTAAAGTGATGACATCAGCAAACTGGAGGTAGAGAAAGGACACTACTGTATGCCCTTTCCAGTCTATAATTGTAACAAAGCAAATGGTGTCATCTGCCTGGCTGAGTTATGTCACAAAGTTGTGTAAATCTCAGTACTGGATGGACAGAAACACAAATTCATTTGGGTATTTAGCAGTTTCCTTGGAGCTCAGCTTCAAGTACCGAAGTGTTATAATTAGGGTTGAGCGGACCCGAACTGTAAAGTTCGGGTCCATACCGAACTTTTGGGTTTTTGTGTCCCGGACCCGAACCCGAACACTTGACTGTATGTTCATGTTCGGGTTCGGGTCCGGTGTTCGGCAATATGCATGTAAAGTCGCGCTTGTTTCCCGTGCTTAGAACTGTCCCTTTACAAAGTGTAATTTCTGAAGGAAAAAAAGTCATTTAAAACTCACTCGCTTCTATAATGAATTGTCGGCTCCCGGCAATACATAGAAAAGTCATTGATAAAAAAAATTTAAAAAGTGTGAGGTTCCCCAAAATTCAATTACCAGGCCCTTCAGGTCTGGTATGGATATTAAGGGGAACCCTGCCGCAAATTAAAAAAAAAAATGCGTGCGGTTCCCCCAAATATCCATACCAGGCCCTTCAGGTCTGGTATGGATTTTAAGGGGAACTCCACCCCAAATTTAAAAAAAAAATGGCGTGGAGTACCCCCAAAAATCCAGACCAGACTCTTTATCCGAGCACGCAACCTGGCAGGCCGCAGGAAAAGAGGGGGGGACAAGAGAGCGCCCCCCCTCCTGAACCGTACCAGGCCACATGCCCTCAACATGGGGAGGATGTCCCCATGTTGATGGGGACAAGGGCCTCATACCCACAACCCTTGCCCGGTGGTTGTGGGGGTCTGGGGATCGGGGGGCTTATCGGAATCTGGAAGACCCCTTTAACAAAGGGGACCCCCAGATCCCGCCCCCCCCTACGTGAATTGGTAATGGGGTACATTGTACCCCTACCATTTCACAAAGAAAGTGTAAAAAATTGTAAAAAAAAATACACAGACACCGTTGGGAAAGTCCTTTATTAAAAGAACAGTGTGCACCTAAACCATCTCACATTAAATCACCCACATTCCCAGTTCCACCCTATCCTCACGGTTAAAATAATGTTAGGTATACACCTGTTAGACCTATTATCCCTGCATAAACTTTCCTGCTGCCAGATAACATTAAACTACTTTATAATCTGTGTTCTTACATTCTTAATGAGAGTTTGATAAACATTGGCCAGCAGCAGAACAGTTTTGTATCAGTGGGAACAGCAACAGCCACAGTGAATTTAAAAAGGGGCATAACTGGAAAAAATTACTTTATAGGCACCACTGATAAAAAATATTACATTTTATTGAAACACACCACCGGGGATGCGGCAGAAAAGGTAACATTTAAGCAGATTACATTTCAGCTTCAAAGTAGTTGTAAACCCTTAGGCCTCGTACACACGACCGAGTTTCTCGTCGTAAAAAAACACGTCGTTTTTTTCGACGAGATTCTTGTTAAGCTTGTCGATTTTCTCGTCAAGCTTTCTATGCGTACACACTGTCATTTCCCAATTTCCTTGTTGTTCTCCGCGCTCACGTCCAGCACGTACGACGGCACTATAAAGGGGAAGATCTTTTTTCTTGGCGCCACCCCTTGGGCTGCTTTTGCTGATCTCGTGTTACCGCGTGTGAAGTAAAAGTTTGGGAAGAGACGATTCGCGCTTTTCAGTCTTCGTACTTTTCAGATCGTTTTCTGCCGTTCAGTTTGTGCTTGTGGGTTCGTATCTTGACTTTCAGGGCGTCTAGGCAGGTCGTATCTGTTTTACAGTGCGTTCTTGCCTGTTCGTTTCTGATTTTCAGTTCGTTATTCATAGGCCTTGCTGTTCTAAAGTGCGTTCTGTTCTGTACGTTCTGATTAGACGACCGTTTCCTAGCCATGTCGCCTGGACGTTCTCGTCGTCGAGTTCGTGCTGTGCGTGCGCTTGGTGTTGGTCTGCTTGTTTTGGACCAAGACCAGTCCATGAATGGTGTGAGGAGGAGTTCATGGACCAAGAATTGGTTGCTCCAGCGGGACCAATTCTGCCACATGCCTCTGCTGCGGGAGATCGTCGAGAATAATCCTGAGGACTACAGGAATTTTCTGAGGATGTCTGACCCCGTTTTTCAGGAACTGTTGGCTTTGGTGTCCCCCTATATTACCAGGAAGGACACCGTTATGCGGGAAGCCATCAGTGCTGAGCAGAGGCTCATCGCCACGTTGCGTTACCTGGCGACAGGGAGAAGTCTTCAGGACTTGAAGTTCACCACAGGCATCTCCTCCCAGGCTCTGGGCCTCATAATCCCAGACACCTGTTCTGCCATCATCCAAGTCCTGCAGGAGGACTATATTAGGGTAAGTTTGCTCCCTTAACATCACATTTTAGGTATTACATGTATGCTAATGTATTGTATTTCTTTCATCCTTCCCTAATTACCATGATTGTAATATGCTGAGAATGTCCCCTTTGTCCCCATGCATGTTGGAAGCTTTAGATTGCCCCTTTTTTCTCCTCCCTAAATATTTCCCTTCACTAACTTTTCCAGCAGGGGCGCCTGTTGCTCCAAATGTTTGGGGGTTCAAACCCCAATTTAGGAAATAAACGTCCTCCTTTTTTGCTCTGGTGCCTATTAAACGCCCCCAGTTGTCCCCTCCAATGCAGCCATTTTGTTCCCTCAAATGCAGCCATTTAGTCCCCTCTAATGCAGCCAGTTTCCCCCCAGCCCTGCACTTACCTTCTTGTGGTCAGCGCCATCCTTCTTCTGTCCTTGATGTCTTCTCCTTCCCTTCATGTTGCATCAGCCAATCATGTTACCATTAAACAGACTTGGTGAACATGATTGGCAGAGCAGCCTGTCAGTGTTTACCCAAGGAATGCCCCCCCCCCCCCCTGCGTCCCCGATTTTTCTTTTAGGAAGCCAATTACATCCCTCAGGTTGTAATTTGCAAGACTATTTTACTACCTGTTTCTGCTATGCAATTTTAACCCCCTAAATGCCGCAATGATTCATATGTCTTTCGCTTTACAAGAGGCCATCCACCTGAATAGTGTGCGGCATAGACAATACATAGGTTCATGCAACGCATGAACCTATGTATTGTTCTGAGTGATGGGCACAGGAGAGAGGGGGCAGTGCTCCAGCGCCCACTCTGGACGCACCGCCACTGCAATGCTATCCTGTGGCCAAACACATCTCCCCCCCCCCCAAATAATTTAGTAATGGCCCATCAGAGGGGGTGATGAATATGATAAATGAGCCTTCCATTATCCTTTTTTTACACACCTTAATAAACGTATAATTTGATTGATGTTGGCCTCTAATTTTTTGGGATAGAATTTCCTTGTAATGTATGACTTTGTTTTTCTAATATTATTTCATCTTGTTTCACTCCACAGCTTCCTTCCACGCCACAGGAATGGCAGACTGTGGCATCGGAGTTTGCCACGCGGTGGGACTTCCCCAACTGCGGTGGTGCCATAGACGGGAAGCACGTCCGCATCGTGCCGCCACCCCCGTTCTGGGTCCTACTACTACAACTACAAGGGGTTTCATAGCATTGTGCTGATGGCGGTGGTGTCAGCACAGTATGAATTCCTCTATGTTGATGTAGAGAAGAATGGCCGGATGTCCGATGGGGGATCCTTCATCCAGACGGAGTTTGCCCTCCGTCTCCAGAGTGACGACCTTGCATTGCCACCGGATGCAGGGAATATTGAAGGACTCCCCTTTGTTTTCTTGGCTGATGAAGCCTTCGGACTCGGACGGCATCTTATGAGGCCATTTCCACAGAGGACCCTGACCCCAGAGAAGAGGGTGTTCAATTACCGGCTGGCCAGGGGCCGAAGAGTCATTGAAAATGCCTTCGGCATAATGGCCAGCCGGTTCCGCCTTTTTATGACTTCCATCCACTTGGCGGACTACAAAATAAACTATGTAGTGTTATGCTGCTGTGTGCTACACAATTTTTGTTGCCGCAAATCTAATTCATATATGGCCTCAGTTTTGCCAGAGGCTGGACTTTCCCCTGCAAATCCCCTTCCGGCCTGGAATCTGCCCGTCTTGGCTTGCCCCCCCAAAATGCCCGTGTGGTTCGGGACAAATACATGGAGTATTTCACGGGTAGGGGGGCAATTCCTATGCCAGCCTATGTCTAAGTATCCCAATAAAAATCTTGTTTAAACCTTTAATTATTTGTTCTTTCCTGTCTCCTAGTTTGTCTTTGTGCATTTGTAGTGGCAAGTGTATTTTACTTTAGTAAATAACAACCATTTCACTATGTAACCTTACAAAAGAACCAAATAAGCTTAGAGGGTATTATAAAAAGAAGCTACACGTTGTTTGTGGTCAAATATTTTACTCTGTGCACATTCTCTTAATTTTTTTTTATTTTTTTTTACTTTGGGGTTGGCCTGGCCCCAACCCGGCAATTTTTGGCTTATGAAAATACAAAAATAACAGTTGCATTTCAAAAATTACAACATTGGATACCTCTGAGCAATCGGAGACATTCACTTACACAAACTATGTCTCTATGTGCCCGTCCTAATATGGGGTCCTGCCACCCCTTGGCCAGCCAAAAATTGAATATGCACACATTTGTTTGTTTTTTCATATAGGAAGTTTACAATCCTGATCCCTATTGTCAACATGTGCTATCTGCCATCAGGGGTGATCAATGGACGTGTTTTGGGGGTGCATCCCCTTCCTCAGTTCACCGACTTTTGATACGAGGAAGGGGTTGCACCCACAAAAGACGTACATGGATATCCCCTGATGGCAGATAGCACATGTTGACACACTGTGTGCATATTCAATTTTTGGCTGGTTTGATAGTCAAAAAATTTGAAATAATTACAAAAACAAACATGTAAAAACAAATGTGTTTGGATGGCTTATTGAATTCTCCCCAAAACATCGAGAATGTCTTTAAATGTTTGTACCATCACATGGATTCTTTGTTTAATTAGGTCCAGTTCCGTGCTACATTCCATCACTTGCTGGATGAGGCGGAGGGCACTGTCAGCAGAGAACCGTGTACTATCCTTCACAACATTTACATCCCCTAAAAACCAAAAAAAAAAAGTATTATAACTCTGCAGGCCTACCTCGCTTACCTGAAGCTGTGGTGACAGATACTGACCTGTTGTGGTGACCAGATCCACAACGTCATCCACCTCTCCTTCCTGCACTTCTCCTTCCTCCACCTCAACTTCCTGCACATCTTTCGGTTGTGGGTCTTTGGGAGTTTGGGGTTGCTTGGAAGTTGTGGGGTGCATGTGCTCCCTGGAGTGTCCTCCTCCCAGTCTTCTCTCCCCTATGAGAATAAAACCAAAGGTCTATTTATCACACTGTAAATCTCATTGTTAAAATAAAAACAGGCTAAATTGCTTGGAAGTGGGGTACAAGTGTGTGTTTGTGCGGAATTTAAAGAAGAATGCATTATTTATGACCCCAAATATGTTTAGTATTCACATTTGGATGTAATTTTTTTGACATGGAGGCACCACAAAAATTCTCTGATGCACCTGTGTGGGACACCCAAAAAAGGCGGGTCTGGTGGCCCACACTATAGTGCTCCAAAGTACAGATGTGGAAGCAGCTGCTGAGTGTCCTCTCCTTTACACTGATAAAAGTTTGCATTTCATTCTCTTTACAAACACATCATCTAGACTAAAAAATTATCCACAATAGTTGATCAAAAATGGCAGATGTCTAATTACTTTTGTGGCTCTAAAATAAGCCAAAACCGCGGATAGTGGCCGAACGAAGTGTCGGTAACGTAACAAACGATTACTGTGCCCAACCAAGTTCAAAATATTACATTTTGGAAGGGAGTCCAATATGAGAAAAAAATAAAAACATGTCAGTTTATAAAAAGATTAATAGCAGAAACGTTGACATTTTACTTACTTTTAGCGAGCATCCTCTTTATGCTCCTCAACTGGTCTGGCTCCCTCAGTTTGAGGTCTGACCACCTCTTTCTGAGCTGCTCATTTGAGCGTTTCACCCCGAACTTCGCCCTCAGACTCTTCACAACTTTAGTGAGGATTTTGGCCTTCCTTCTATTTGGTTTGCTATACGGCCCATGCTTGGCATCATAATCAGCCTTGACCAAGATGTCCACCATCTCCGCCATCTCCGCCAAAGACATATTCGATGCCTTGAATCTCCTCCTTGATCGTGACGTGTCCTCGGTCTCCGGGCTTGTCTCCTCGCTAGTTGCGGAATTATCAGACACCTGCTGTAACTCCGCCATATCTGTCTGCGCGCCGAAAGAGAAGGGGCGGGGAAAAGATGTTAGTTAGAACGTCATGGGCGGGCGACGTGTGCGGAGCGACGTGTTCGAATTTTGACGCATGCGTGGTGTGTGTATATAGCAAACACACATGTGACTATAGTACGTTCGGTGTGCGGAGAGAGGAGTTCAAGTGACGGACGTGCGAACGAAGGTATGTGATTTTGTGACTTGTAAAAATTGTTGGCCTATACTGTCTTGAGATTGTTGGAGGATATATATGGTGACTAGGATGTTAAGGAGGTTAGACTGTTTGCCTCACATTAGTTAAATATAATTTATTTAACTTGCAGATACAATATGAATGTCTTTATTAGCGACAAAGAGTTCCTGGCGGAATTTATTGACCGGGTAAGGGAGCTGCCGGCTCTGTGGGAGACGAAAAACCCCATCCATTAAAAAAAAGGGGTGAGAAAAGCAGCGCTGGAGAAGCTGCTCCCATTTGTGCATACCAAGGTGCCCACAGCCACAGCAAAACAAGTGGACACTAAAATTGGGAGCTTGAGAGGTACCTACAGGACTGAACGCTCTAAGGTGCTGGCTTCTCAGAGGTCAGGAGCAGCAGCAGATGATGTTTATGTCCCTATTTTGTGGTACTACAACAGGATGTCCTTCCTGGATGACCACATTGACACAAGGCCATCACTCTCCACTCTTCCCCCCAGACTTCCCTGCAGCCAACCTGAGCCTTCTCTGGAGCAAGAGGAGGCAGCCATCCTGGATGATCCAGATTTGGCCATCTGGAGCCAGGTATAGTATTAACTGAAAATGTATTGGGATAAAATTAATGTTTGACAAATATGTCAGGATGAGAAACATACATTATTTTGGATTCCACAAGTGAAATCAAGATCTGTAGACATTATTCTGCACTTAATTGGGTGCTAAATAGTCAATCTGATGTAGTGGTAAATTTAAAGCAAGGATTTATGCATTTACATTCTAATTGCTTCAATCAGGATTACAAAGTTTGATGCAAAGATTAAACCAACATATTAAACTATGTTCCTTTTTCATACACAGGATGAAATCAGCCAGGAGGAGGGTCTGGAAACTGTCAGGCAGGAGGAGGAAGGGCCCAGTGGCAGCCAGGAGGTGGCAGGGCCCAGTGGCAGCCAGGAGGTGGCAGGGCCCAGTGGTAGCCAGGAGGTGGCAGGGCCCAGTGGCAGACAGGAGGTGACAGGGCAAAGGAGAAGCACCAGATCCCAGGTGCCTCCCATCCGGCTTCACAAAAGAGGCAGGAGGGACAGGACCACCAGTGAGGCAGCAATGGCCCTTATTAAAGAGGCCCATGCCACCCTCAAGGAGCCCACATCCCCTGAAGAGGCCATTGCCGGCCTAGTGGAGGCTAAGTTCAAGGTGATGAGCATGGAGCAACGCCTCCTATGCGAGCCCCTGCTCATCACCTTGCTCAACAAGGGGGTGATGGAGAAAATTACACCCAATACCGCCATATGTGAGGTGGCCCAACTGACCCAACCTCAACCTCCACCTCCACCTTCTTCTTCTGCCCCACCCCTTCTGCTACACCTCCACCTTCTTCTTCTGCCCCACCCCCTTCTGCTACACCTCCACCTTCTGCCCCACCCCCTTCTGCTACACCTCCACCTTCTGCCCCACCCCCTTCTGCTACACCTCCACCTTCTGCCCCACCCCCTTCTGCTACACCTCCACCTTCTGCCCCACCCCCTTCTGCTACACCTCCACCTTCTTCTTCTGCCCCACCCCCTTCTGCTACACCTCCACCTTCTTCTTCTGCCCCACCCCCTTCTGCTACACCTCCACCTCCTCCTCCTGACAGGAGTACCCCTCCAGTGGGCCAGCCTCCAGCCAAACGAAGAAGGAAGGCTGCAGGGAAGGCTTCAGGAAAGGCTGCAGGGAAGGTTGCCAGGAAGAAGAGGAAGTGATGGCCTTGCTTCATTGTGGTCGGACAGAAGGCATCCTGTTGTAGTACCACACACTTGGGACATATATCTCACCTGCTGCTGTTCCTGACCTCTGGGAGGCCAGCATCAGATTGTGTTCAGAAATGTTGGCCTTCTCAAGCTCCCAATTTTAGTGTCCACACAGGGTTGCTGTGTGCTCTGGGGTCCCTGGGATGCACAAATGGCAGCAGCTTATCCAGCGCTGCCTTCTCTTTATTTAATTTATAAACATGAATAAATGTGATTTTTGTTTAAGTTCATACTTGACTATGTGTATTTTTAAATAAACAAAATCAAGCTTTGGAGTAAGCAGATACATTTGACTGACAATAAAAGGCACAGATATCACCCCCCCCCCCCAAAAGAATAACTAAATCTGATTAGCACAAAAACATGGTGGGAAATTTAAATAATATAGATTCCTAAATTAAATGGGAGATCACTATCAAAACATTGTGAAATTATAATTAACATCATTTTGAAAAATCTAACCATTTAAATTATTCCTAAAAACTTGCACGATATAATACACATAAATCTTATAAAGAGCAGCATGAAAAAGGTTAAAAATAAGGCATAACTCTGTGTGAATATCAGCAGTAAAAGAAGGTCACTCGTTTTGATTAATGTAACATTCTAACGAAGATTTCAATGCAGAACATTTAAACGATGAAATATTTTTGAGCGTGACGAATGTGCTCTCTCCATTACGAAGGCTTGTTTTACCAGAAGATGCGCTCCCGTCTCATAGTTGCTTGTGAGCATGCGCGCTTTTGGAAGAGTCGTAAAAGCATACACACGAACCATTTTCTCGTCACAAAACAGGCCGACGAGAAACACGACGAGGAAATCTGGAATCCTGACGAGAAAATAGAGAGCAGGTTCTCTATTTTCTCGTCGAGATTCTCGGCAATTTTCTCGTCGTAAAACCATACACACGAACGTTTTTCTAGACAAAAAAACTCTTGCGGCACTTTTCTTGACTGTTTTGGACGAGAAAAACAGTCGTGTGTACGAGGCCTCACATATACCCAGTGAAGTGTCTGGCCTCAGGTGATATACAGAGATATACAGAGATGAAACAAGTCCTTCTACATAAGTTGTACCTGTTTATCTGCAGTCTTCTCTTCTCTACATGTGTTCACAGTGCAGAGCTTTCAGAAGGAGGGGGGAGGAAGGGTTGAAGTTTCACTCTGCAGAGATCAGTGAGGAGAGCTCTGAGAGCACACACACACTCCACTTCACACAGCACGCAGGAAAAGGGCTAAGCCTGTCAATCACGGGCTGTATTTTGGAGCTCCGTCCCCTGTCACCTTTTTTCCTCTTGGTGTCACAAAAACTTTTCAGAAGTGACTCATGTAGATAAAGGAAAGGAAACACAGCGCCTCTAAGTGCAGTATTGGTAAACTATTTAATGATAAGTCAAAAGTGAAACTACTCACAAAGGGAGCATAAACACAAGCACGATAGTAATCCTGCAGCAAAATCTGGGGGTGGTTTCTCCTAAACGTCCGTGTCTCTGAAGTGCAGCTGACAGCTTGTGCACCTGGATTCCAGAATTCGCAGCCTATGGGAAAAGCAGGGAACACAGGGGAGATCGGAGATGACGTCACTTCCGGGTGCAGGGTGAGAGGAGGCGGCTTCACGTTCGGAGCATGCTTGCTCCTTCTTTAGACCATCATGATCTGTGTACACCTCCAGGGTCTCTCCTCAAATGAGCGCTGAGTTTATTTTTTGTCTGTTTGTATCATGCAGATAGCAGAGGAACGAGGCAGTGGATAAAAATTACACTTAGTGCTCTGTATTGAGACAAGTACACACTATAGAGGGATATAATTTGTTCATAATTTATGTCTGAGGTTAAGGAGAAGTACAGCGAAAGCTGTGCAGTGTGCATCCCCATTATTAAGCTCCAGGGGGAGGAGTGAACAATGATGGGGCCTGGTGGGAGCCCAGGCTGAGGTTATCACTCTCATACAGTGACCGCCCATCCATTAGGGGCGCCTGGGCCCTCCTGTGACCCGTTTTTAGCAGACAGCGGGCAGAAGTCCGCTGTCTGCTGATGTCACAGAGCCAGTCGAGGCTCAAGAAAGATTGTGACCACATGCCTGGACCAGCACCCGGCTTAGTCTCTCAGTGAGCTGCTGAGAGCCTGAGCTCGCCACTCCCAGAGAAGAGATCTCTGCTCATGGAGCTGTGAGAGCCAAGCGATCAGCAGTGTTTGATCGCTCGGTTCTGAGTCTTAGAGCTGGCGGGGGACAGATGCAACATTGGACCGATACTGCATCCAGCTAGGTAAGTATGATTCTACAAAAAAAAAAAAAAACTACTTCTCTTTTAAGTTTAGAATGAGCAAATTTGCATGAAATGTTAAAAAATAGTTGATAGATATTTTCAGGCCTTTTTTTTTCAATGAATAGGTGCAGGAACTCCCTTTTGAGTCACCCCTCATCTCTGTACCCTACCCACCTCTGCGCACTGTGCCTTGGTTCTACCCCCTGCCCACTTCCCAGTACCACCTATTTTAGAGAACACAGAACCAAGTTTCATTTTGTGGTTTTAAGGAATTTGTATGGAATTTGTTAATGATAACAAAAAAAGTAGATCCCCTACATCCAGCCACAATGGATACCTCCCACAACAATAGACCCCCGAGCAACAATGGACATCCTGCCACAAAATACCCCCCAAAACAACAACAGACCCCCATGCAAAAAAATAGATCCCCTCCAGCGCCAATAGATCCCCCTTGCATCAATAGACCATTCAGCACACCCCAGCACCCCTTACCATGGCACACATGAAGTGCTGGAGGTGCTGGAACTACATTCCCCCACGTTCCTGCTGAAAAAAGGCCCTGGATATTTTTTAGTTTGCTTGCCGTACTGCTGTAAGTATAAAGAAAAATATTTTAAGTTCACTTTAAATTTTCAGGAATCATATATCTATTTAAATTATGATTTACGAAACTTACCTCTTCCCTTTAAAAAAAAAAAAAAAAGTGTCCATTTATTGCCACATCCTTATAGGCTGCGGGAATACACGGAGGCTTAATATTGTTTTATTGAAAGACCCAAGATTGTGCCCTTCACACAGCAGCTATTGTTGATAGCGCAAGAGGAACATGATTGAATACTGTAGGCTATTGCATCACAATATATATGAGGATGGCCTATAATTTATTTCCTCCCGTTTACACAGCTTCATTTGTTTTCCCGGTGTCAGGGAAATGTAAATAGTGGAGGTATAATGTAACATATGCTGGGGTCATATGAGATAGAGATGGAGCTTAGCAAGATTAAAATAAAACCCTGGGGAAATATATCATTGTGCACAGAAACAACAAACTCTTCTGATGAATAGGCCATCGTTATTTGGAGCACTGCTAATCGCTATATAAACAGGAAGCTTCACAATTCTATAACGTGGAATGACAGTTGGCTGCAGTTTTGAAAATTAAAGGGGAAATCTAGTTTACAGCTAAACTTACAATCTTTCTGAACTATTTGCAGCGCCAGGAAGTCCACCAAAACTGGCCCTGTGATCTATTTATTCCAGGTTGGACTATTCACCATTATTTGAGGAAACTGAAAAAAAAGGGGTTCCCTTCACCCTACACTTGTTGACTTTAACTGCCTGCCGCCCGCCCACGTTCTTTTTCCTGCAGGTGGGGGGCACAGGCAACAGGAAAACTTCCCTGTACGTCGCTGGCTTGCTTCACAAGTTGGATTGGACACAGCAAGAGTTTGGTACTGGTTTCGGTCAATGATTTTGGCTGAAGTCGGCTGATCAGCTGTAGCCAATCACACACAGAGTTCTGTGTTTACAAAAACACAGAACTCTGTGTACTGTGAACAGAGATCTGGCTCTTTCTTCTTCCTGCAAACCAGGGGGAAATAACAGCCAGATAGTAAAGTAAATGCAGCACACATTAACCACTGGAGGACGGGGTAAACAGTTCAATCTCTGTATTTGAGGATGATACTGAGCTAAGCAGGGCAATAACTTCTCCGCAGGATGTGGAAACCTTGCAAAAAGATCTGAACAAATTAATGAGGTGGGCAACTACATGGTTTAATGTAGAAAAATGTAAAATAATGCATTTGGGTGGCAAAAATATGAATGCAATCTATACACTGAGGGGAGAACCTCTGGTGGAATCTAGGACGGAAAAGGACCTGGGGGTCCTAGTGGATGATAAGCTCAGCAATGGCATGCAATGCCAAGCTGCTGCTAACAAAGCAAACAGAATATTGGCATGCATTAAAAAGGGGATTAACTCCAGAGATAAAACAATAATTCTCCCGCTCTACAAGACTCTGGTCCGGCCGCACCTGGAGTATGCTGTCCAGTTCTGGGCACCAGTCCTCAGGAAGGATGTACTGGAAATGGAGCGAGTACAGAGAAGGGCAACAAAGCTAATAAAGGGTCTGGAGGATATTAGACATGTGCGATTAGTTTCGTACGAATCGGAAATTCGTAAAAAAAAAACGAAATTCGTACATTTGTACGAATCCGAATTACGAATTTTTATGAATACTAATTCTGTACGAAATACGAAATTTCGTTTACGAATTTCGGATCCAAATTATCCGAATCCAAACTACCAAATAACGAATTTCAACTAATACGAAAGAAACAAACAAAAAAAAAAAAGTTACGAAAGTAGGAGTTGTGTCCAGAATCAACGAAAACAATGTACTCTACCCCGTCCGAAAGTACGAATTATGGTATTGAGCTTCCCTTTAATAGTGCTGTTGTACGTCTTATACGTCACCGTGTTCTTGGCGCTCGGAATTTCCAAAAACATTTGTGCGACCGTGTGTATGCAAGACAAGTTTGAGCCAACATCCTTCGGAAAAAAAATACACGGTTTTGTTGTCGGAATTTCCGATCGTCTGTACGCGGCATGAGTCCGTAGAGTTCAATATTAACGATTCGTACGAAATTCGTATTTCGTACGAATCCGAATTAAATTCCGTACACGAATTGAGAATTATGATTTTTTTTTTAATACGAAACGGAACGGAACGAAACGAAACAAATTTTTTGACGGCTCCCATGTCTAGAGGTTTTTTAGTTATGAGGAAAGGTTGCAAGCACTGAACTTATTCTCTCGGGAGAAGAGATGCTTGAGAGGGGATATGATTTCAATTTACAAATACCGTACTGCTGACCCCACAATAGGGATAAAACTTTTCCGCGGAAGGGAGTTTAATAAGACACGTTGCCACTCATTAAAATTAGAAGAAAAGAGGCTTAACCTTAAAGTACGTAGAGGGTTCTTTACTGTAAGAGCGGCAAGGATGTGGAATTCTCTTCCACAGGGGAGCATCGATAGTTTCAAAAAAAAAAATTCAACCTCACCTGCTATGTAACTATGTAAGAACCTCCAGGGCCAGAGATAGCTGACATCCTCCTGTATATGGTGGGTTGCATGGCATAGTGGGTGTAATGCAAGGTAGATTGATTGGGCGCCAGACACTTCTTAGATGCAAAAGAGATTTTATTTCTCTTAACAGAACCTTGGGAGAGAGGGTTAGGGCCAGGACACCCTTAGGTAGTTGCAAGATTAATTGGCAGACTCTGAGACTTCAATAGGAGGGCAGCCATGCAGGGAAAGGTATCCAGCAAGACACCACATCTGCATGTATAGGAAGACTGTCTCCTATGGCAACAGTCTTTACCAGTTCCTAACAAAAAGTGTAGCAGTTCCTTCGCTTCCACTACAATCACGTCTTGTAGTTCTTCAGCCCACTGAGCTCTCAGCCTCTCACTACACTAGATGGTTTACTGTCACTGAATCCCTTGAGCTTCTCCAATCTTCACGGTATTATCTTCCTCAAGCGTCACCGCTGCATCTCTCCTGGGTCCCTAGCTTGGCACTCAAGACACCACTCAAGCTTCACCCGCTGGCCTGCTTGGTCCCTGGCTTGACACACAAGACTGTTCTGCAAGCGTCACCTCCGCTGGCTAGGTCCCTGGCTTGATACCCACTGAAGTTTTCAGATTCTTCACCATCCCCGGTTGGTGAGAATGCTGCTCCGGTACTTGTTTCAGCTACTCACTATGGTCCCTGGTAATAAGGTGGATGGTCCCTTAGTGGCGACAGCTTCCCCTCTACCTTCGACCACGACAGGTTCTCCGGCCAGCAGAACCGTCACTTCGGCTTGGACTGCAAGCCGAAATCCCTACCCTGCACTGCTCTCTTGCTTCTGGATAGGACTAGCAGCCCGGGTAATACAACACACGTCCACCCAGACAGCCGTCCAGATAGTACAGAATATCGATCACCTGACGGATTTAAGAAAACCCCTGCCCATTGGCCGAGATACCCCATATACCAATAATCTGACCCTGCAGTGCCCTTCTCATATCTAGTGCCACCAAGTACCAGGCCACCTAGCGGCAAAAGAGAAAAGTGTAGCAATTACAGACTTAGAGTGAAATCTATTTATCCCCAACAATTAGCCAAGGTAGCTATACTTGGCAGGTAAAATTAGGAGCAACCCTGCCTAAACACCAGGGTGCTACAAATAAAAATAAATATCAAACATACAAACCCTCTAACGTGTTTCACTCAGTTGGAAGCTCAAGAGGTTACCTGAGGTAACCTATGACTTATCCTACCCTGGCTACCCTGGCTGCTCCATGAGTAAGCTCCCAACCAAGTGAAATATGTTAGAGGGTTTGTACATCAAATGGAGTGATCTGTTTTGTTTTACAATGTAATATATTGCAGCTTACAGTCCTTATGTGGTGTTGGGAAAAGTAAAGAGCAACGCTACAATCACCAACACACAGCAGCCAGGTGACTCCAGTGCTGGCATTCAGCAGCGATTGCCTAGCCTATTGGAAGTGAACTGCACACCAATGGATCAGCCCATTCACCATAATGTCCGCCATAATGTCGCAGTCATGATAAAAATCGCTGATCGCCGCCATTACTAATAAAAAAAAATAATAATAAAAATTCCATAAAACGATCCCTTATTTTGTAGACGCTATAACTTTTGCGCAAACCAATCAATATCCGCTTATTGCATTTTTTTTTACCAAAAATATGTAGGAGAATACATATCGGCCTAAACTGAGAAAGAAATGTGTTTTTTTATATATTTTTTGGGGATATTTATTATAGTAAAATGTAAACAAATTGCTTTTTTTTTCAAAATTGTCGCTCTTTTTTTGTTTATAGCGCAAAAAATAAAAACCGCAGAGGTGATCAAATACTACCAAAAGAAAGCTCCATTTGTGGGAAAAAAATTACGGCAATTTTGTTTAAGTGCATGTTGATGGGGACAAGGGCTCATCCCCACAACCCTTGCCCGGTGGTTGTGGGGGTCTGCAGGCGGGGGGCATATCAGGAATCTGGATGCCCCTTTAACAAAGGGGACCCCCAGATGCCGGCTCCCCCTATGTGAATTGGTAACGGGGTATATTGTACCCCTAACACACACACACAGCTTGGTGACCCCGCCCCCCCCCCTCTGTTGCAATGGAGTTTCCGGCGGTTTCCCCGTGGTGTCACGGGTGACCCCGCCCCCTCTGACGCAACGGGGGTTTCCTGTGACGCGTCAGAGGGGGCTGGGGTCACCCGTGACACCACAGGGAAGCCGCCGAAAACCCCGTTGCAACAGAGGGGGGGGGGTCACCCGTCCACATCACGGGTGGCCCCACCCTCGGTTACTTAAGAGCTGTCAGACGGTTCACACGTCATTCGGCCGGGTGCCTCCTATGGAGGCAGTATCATTCGTAGTGGCGGGTCGGACTTGTAGAAGGATTACGGCGCTGGAATTTTTTTATTTTTTATTAAAGGACTTTTCCCAAGCTGTGTGTGTGTTTTTTTTAAACTTTTTTGTCACTTTTTTGGGTGAAATGGTAGGGGTACAATTTACCCCGCTACCAATTCACATAGGGGGGCGGCATCTGGGGGTCCCCTTTGTTAAAAACCGGCTATTGTAATTTTTACGATTTTTGACACTTTTTTTGTGAAATAGTAGGGGTACATTTGTACCCCATTACCATTTCACACAGGGGGGCCGGGATCTGGGGGTCCCCTTTGTTAAAGGGGTCTTCCAGATTCTGATAAGCCCCCTGCCAGCAGACCCCCACAACCACCGGGCAAGGGTTGTGGGGATGAGGCCCTTGTCCCCATCAACATGGAGACATCCTCCCCATGTTGAGGGCATGTGGTCTGGTACGGTTCAGGAGGGGGGGCGCTCTCTCTTCCCCCCCTCTTTTCCTGCGGCCGGCCAGGTTGCATGCTCAGATAAGGGTCTGGTATGAATATTTGAGGGGAACCCCACGCCATTTTTTTTTTGGCACGGGGTTCCCCTTAAAATCCATACCAGACCTGAAGGGTCGGTATGGATTTTGAGGGGGACCCTTACGACATTTTTTTTTTTAATTTGGCGCAGGGTTCCCCTTAACCACTTCCCATCCGCGCTATAGCCGAATGACGGCTACAGCGCGGACTCCAAATGCCGGGAGGCCGTCAATAGACGTCCACCCCTCCCCTGCAGGGCGCACTGTGCATGCTGTGATCACTGAGACTCGGGCGATCACAGATCCGTGTAAGGGGCCGGTCCCGGCCCCTTACTACGTGATCAGCTGTCAGCCAATGACAGCTGATCACGTGATGTAAACAAAGGATCTTTAAACATTTTTTTTCTCCTCACGCTAACAGCGTGAGGAGAAAAAAAAGCTGGTTTCCCGGCCTGTGCACAAGGGACAAGGAAGGAGGCACATCAGCCTCATCTGTGTCCTAAAATACCGCCTGTCAGTGCCACCTGCCATTGCTACCTGCCAGTGCCCACCAGTGCCACCTATCAATGCCCATCAGTGCCACCCATCAGTGCCACCTCTCAGTGCCGCCTATCAGTGCCCACCAGTGCCACCTATCAGTGCCCATCAGTGCAGCCCATCGGTGCCCATCAGAGCAGCCCATCGGTGCCCATCAGTGCAGCCCATCAGTGTCCATCAGTGCAGCCCATCAGTGGCCCTCAGTGAAGCCTCATCAGCATACATCAATGAAGGAGAAAAATTACCTGTTTGCAAAATTTTATAACAAAATATAAAAAAAATATAATATATATATATATATTTTTAGTCGATCTTTTAAAAAAAAACTAACAAAAAAAAAAAAGCAGAGGTGATCAAATACCACCAAAAGGAAGCTCTATTAGTGGGGAAAAAAATGATAAACATTTCATTTGGGTACAGCGTTGTATGACTGCGCAATTGTCATTCAAAGTGCATCAGCACTGAAAGCTTAAAATTGGTCTGGGCAGGGGGGTTTAAGTGCCCAGTAAGCAAGTGGTTAATATCCATACCAGATCTGAAGGGCCTGGTAATGGAATTTTGGTGGACCCCCACGCATTTTTTTTTTTTGGTTTGGGGTTTCCCTTAATATTCATACCAGACCCAAAGGGCTTGGCAATGGACTGGGGGGGGAGGGGGGGGGCATGTCGTTTTTTTCAATGACTTTTATCTGTATTGCCGGGACCCGACAATTCATTATAGCCGCGAGTAGTTTTAAATTACTTTTTTTCCTTTAGAAATGTCATTTTGTGCAGGGACTTTTCTAAGCACGGGAAACAAGCGCTACTTTACAGGCATACTATAGACACCCCCCAGGTCCGAAGTTTAAAGAAATATTTTACTTTTATTGTTTCACTTTAAGCATTATTAAAATCACTGCTCCCAAAAAAACGGCAGTTTTTAAAACTTTTTTTGCATTGATACATGTCCCCTGGGGCAGGACCCGGGTCCCCAAACACTTTTTATGACAATAACTTGCAGATTAACCTTTAAAATGAGCACTTTTGATTTCTCCCATAGACTTTTAAAGGGTGTTCCGCGGCTTTCGAATTTGCCGCGAACACCCCAAATTGTTCGCTATGCGGCGGTCGGGCGAACAGCCAATGTTCCGGTCAAACTCATGTTCAACCCAAACATAAAGATCATCCCTACTGGGCACCTCAGAATCTGCACATCATGGAGGAACATCATGTAAATTTAGCAGTAGTGATGGTGTGGTGTGACTTGTCAGCGCAAAGATTATGTGGACCATTCTTTTGTTGATGGTACTGTAACTGCTGCCATGTACTAGAACTTGCTGCTGGAATCTGTCATGCCACGTATTCATGAAGATTTTGGAGATGAGGACTTTTATCTCCATCATAATGTAGGGCCTATCTTACAGAGAATCTGCAAAACAGATGGGTTGGTCGAAGAGGTTCAGAAAAATACCCTCCACGTTCACCAGACCTCACACCACTGGACATTTTCTTATGGGGATTTTTTTTTTTTTTTTTTTTTGAGGATGAACCGTAAAGGAACATACTGTACATTCACAAAAGTGGCACAGTATATGTACAGTGCCTAAAAAAGTATTCATATCCCTTGAAATTTTCCACATTTTGTCATGTTACAACCAAAAACGTAAATATATTTTATTGGGATTTTATGCGAAAGTGGCACATAATTGTGAAGTGGAAGAATTTTTTATTTTTTTTTAAATAAATAAGTGAAAAGTGTGGCATGCATTTGTATTCAGCCCCCCTGAGTTAATACTTTGTAGAACCACCTTTCTCTGCAATTACAGCTGCAAGTCTTTTTGGGGATGTTTCTACCAGTTTTGCACATCTAGAAAGTGACATGTTTGCCCATTTTTCTCTGCAAAATACCTCAAGCTATGTCAGATTGGATGGAGAGCGTCTGTGAACAGCAATTTTTATGTCTTCCCACAGATTCCCAATTGGATTTAGGTCTGGACTTTGACTGGGCCATTCTAACACATAAATATGCTTTGATCTAAACCCTTCGATTGTAGCTCTGGCTGTATGTTTAGGGTCTTGTCCTGCTGGAAGGAGAACTTCTGCCCCAGTCGCAAGTCTTTTGCAGACTCTAACAGGTTTTCTTCTAAGATTGTCCTGTATTTGGCTCCATCCATCTACCCATCAACTCTGACCCTGTTGAAGAAAAACATCCCAACAACATGTTTTGCGGTGGGGATGGTATGTTCTGGGTGATGCACAGTGTTAGTTTTCCACCACACATAGCGTTTTGCTTTTAGGCAAAAAAGTTCAATTTTGGTCTCATCTGACCAGAGCACCTTCTTCCACATGTTTGCTGTGTCCCCCACATGGCTTCTTGCAAACTGCAAAGTGGACTTCTTATGGCTTTCTTTCACCAATGTCTTTCTTCTTGCCACTCTTCCATAAAGGGCAGATTTGTGGAGTTCTTGACTAAAAGTTGTCCTGTGGACAGATTCTCCCACCTGAGCTGTGGATCTCTGCAGCTCCTCCAGAGTTAACATGGGCCTCTTTGCTGCTTCTCTGATTAATGCTCTTCTTGCCCGGCCTGTTAGTTTAGGTGGACGGCCATGTGTCGGTAGGATTGCAGTTGTGCCATACTCTTTCCATTTTCGGAGGATGGATTGAACAGTATTTTTTTTATAACTAAACCCTGCTTTAAACTTCCCCCCAACTTCATCCCTGACCTGTCTGGTGTGTTACTTGGCCTTCATGATGCTGTTTGTTCACTAAAGTTCTCTAACAAACCTCTGAGGGCTTCACAAAACAGCTGTATTTATACTGAGATTAAATTACACACAGGTGGACTCTATTTACTAATTAGGTGACTTCTGAAAGCAATTGGTTCCACTAGATTTTAGTTAGGGGTATCAGAGTAAAGGGGGCTGAATACAAATGCACGCCACACTTTTCAGATATTTATTTGTAAAACAAAAAATCCCAATAAAATACATTTACGTTTTTGGTTGCAACAATTCAAAATGGGTAAAATTTCAACGGGTGTGAATACTTATTAAAGGCACTGTACATTTACGTATTTAACAAAATGCAAAAGCAAATCTGCAATTAGAGCTGACTCCTTCAGCTGTGTGTGTATCCTCAGGATACACACAGTCAGCTTTAATTGCAGATTTGTGTTTGCATTTTGTAAAGCCTCTGAGCATCAGTACTGCTTGGACCCAGAGGAAGGACGAAAAATAGTGCAAATAGGGCGAATCATAGTAGTGGGAGCTTGCTGTGAGTACCGTTGGTTGTCCAAAGGCTTGGTATCAACAAGTTTGTTTGATTTATTCTAAAGGGATCCACTCATTTTGGTAAGAGGCCATTTATACTTGTGGTAGTGGGCCGGGCACCAGATGTTCAACTATTTAATTCAAGATTGGGTCACTTCCTTATTGGATGGTGCATGTTATGATTTATAGTAACACTTGGCTGCTTTCATCAACAAATCATTTGATTCGAAAATCTTCATTACTGGACTTTTAATACACTACACATATTTATACTATACGTATTGTTACTATTGATTTTTTCTGTGGGGATGGACACTTTTTTTTTTTTGTATATTAAACGTCTGACATCTGGTATTTGGATGATTAGTGGTGCAGCTCTGAACACACATGTTAGCAGTAAGCGCAGAATATTTTTAGTTAATTTAACCTACAGCGGGTGACGCGAGATTGTATTTCCAGCGCGATCCAATCGTGCTGGAAATCGGCACTGCGAGGCTGTACTTCTTGCGTTCGCCACCCCCATGAGATGCAGCGTATCCATAGGAATCCATAGAAGAAAAAAAAGAGCGACAGAGCTCGGCACTGACTCGCGCGACGGGGCTCGCAGAGGGACAATATCGTCAATGCAGAGCTGGTTTTAGACACAATCTCGCGGTCACCTACTGTATTATATTGCCTTCTATTTTCTATGAGCCATTGAATTTGATAAATAGTTGTTTTAAAAAGGTTTGTTACATCGATATATGGATTGTGATATTGTGCTTGGCCTGGACATAAACTGGTCGGTCTCCAATGCCATAATGCTTAGAAAACAAAAAGAGAGTTTAACGTTTGTACATGTTTAGGGACCTGTTCAGTATTCAAGACAATTCCTGAAAATTGGATGAAAGTCATTTCTGTAGGTGGGCCCTAACCTTTGATTTTGACACTCCTCATATAAGGTCTGCATGTATCAAGGTAGATAACATTCTTTGCGCTATTGTATTCAGTACGCCAAGAATATTTTTACTAATTCAACATTCCCATGTTTGCTTTCAAGTGTTTGTTTTTTTTACCTTATCTTTAAGCATATTTTTCACTTTTTAGTTTGATAATTACAAACGGTTAGAAAGGCAGAAGTTGCTGAACGTCTTCGAGAATAGAAAGGAAGATCAAGGTTACATTCCTTACAGTTTATTTATTGGTTTCTAGATTTGCCCTTTTGGGTGCAGCCTGGAAGCATCATAGTTTATGATGAGCTTCAAATCAGACACGACATACTGAGGACATGAATAGCGCGTCGTCCTTGGCTAGCTGATGGGTTTTCACAATTTGATGTTATTAAACTGAATTATTATTATTAGACCTTATGGGATGTGAGAAGAACTAGGGAATAAAAACTGGATCTAAATTTGAAATGTATCTTCGAGCATGTTGGTGGAGGAATGGTGTCACAAAGTCCTGAATTATATACGGTACTTCTAGGATGGTTTTCTTCTAGAGTCACTGTACAGTGCCTTTAGTATGATGTTACTAATGAAGTTATTCATAAAAAAATATATATTAAGGATGTATAATTTAAATATAGAGAATTTCAAGAAAATATGGAATCCAACATCCTTATTGAGTTTGACTTAACCACTTCAGCCCCAGAAGAATTTACCCTCCTTCCTGACCAGAGCACTTTTTGCGATTCGGCACTGCGTCGCTTTAACTGACAATTGCGTGGTCGTACGACATTGTATCCAAACAAAATTGACGTCCTTTTTTTCCCCACAAATAGAGATTTATTTTGGTGGTATTTGATCACCTCTGTGGTTTTTCTTTTTTGCGCTGTAAACAAAAAAAGAGCGACAATTTTTTAAAACAAGCAATATTTTTTACTTTTTGCTATAATAAATATCCCCAAAAAATATATAAAAAAACAAATTTCTTTCTCAGTTTAGGCCGATATGTATTCTTCTACATATTTTTCTTAAAAAAATCGCAATAAGTGTATATTGATTGGTTTGCGCAAAAGTTATAGTGTCTACAAAATAGGGGATAGATTTATGGCATTTTTATTAATATTTTTTTTTTATTAGTAATGGTGGCGATCTGCGACTTTTATCGTGACTGCGACATTATAGCGGACACATCGGACACTTTTGACACTATTTTGGGTCCATTGTCATCTATAAAAATACTGTATAAATTACACTGGCAGGGAAGGGGTTAAACACTAGGGGGCGATGAAGGGGTTAAGTGTGTCCTAGGGAGTGATTCTAACTGTGGGAGGGATCACAGGGAGCAGTAGATCTCTGTCCTGTCACTAGGCAGAAGAGGGAAATGCCATGTTTACATAGGCATCTCCCCGTTCTGCCTCTCCAAGACACGATCGCGGGACACCGGCGGACATCGAGTCCGCGGGTCCCGCGGGCAAGGTCGCGGAGCGCGCGCGCCCGCACGGTGGCAAATTCAAAGCAACATACAGGCACGTTGTTTGCGCAGCCGTGCCATTCTGCCGACGTATATCGGCGTGAGCCGGTCGGCAGGTGGTTAACATAAGTATTTGGGTGTACAAGAAAACAAGCTAAGGTACCTGATTTGACTACTCCCCAGTCCCCACCTGAATACTACAGATGTTTAAAATACACTCATTTAATATCATAATACAATTATTATAAATGAGTAAAAACAAATAGCCCTTAAATCCATACAAATAGCAGCTTACACAAATATGTAGAATATACTTGGACACTTACGCTGGTCATAGATAGAAATTTGATCAGTTCAGCAGGGACGGGCAAAATTTCCATGTCAAAGTATTTTATTGAAAGAAATGTAAAAGATGTGTACAGATCATGCGTTTATAATGGTTGTAGAACATTGTCTATATATTTCTATTATAAAGGATAAATAGTAAATTAAGAGCCCATTCACACAGGGGCGTCTTTGGATCCGACTCCAAATCGCCCCAGGTCGCCCCTAGTCGCCTCAGGTCGCGCTGGCTGAAGAAATCAATGTAAGTTAATGGAGCCGTCCTTATGCACACTACTGCAGTCACTCCGACTTCAAAAAAGGTCCCTGTACTACTTCAATCCGACTCCTAGGCGACCTGTAACCATTCATTTCAATGGGAGTCGCCTCTCACTGTCTTAATAGGAGCAACTCTCCAGGAAGAAAACATACATTTATCAGGCAAACCTCTCACTCCCCCCTCCCTCCCACAGAGCTGATTCTTGTTTGATTGGCCACTGGAATGTCTCCTGTCCTGCAGGCAACTTGGAGTTGCCTTGTAAATAGCTCCAGGTCGCGCTGTGATTCATTCTCAAGTCGTGTCTGAGTTGCCTCATAAAATCGCGCTGGAAGTCGTGTTGCCCCTGTGTGAATGGGCTCTCATGGTCTACAATGTACATATTGGTGGATAGTTTCTAAGGGCTAAGCTGAAATTAACGGTGTATACATCTTCGCACTTAGATGTTCATTACTGTAGATGGTAAAATATTGAACAAATAAATACTATTTGGTTTAGTACAAATGAGATCTAATTACAAGATATTGCTTTTCAAGTAAATATTAAAGATTTAAATGAACTTTAAATGGACGTAAAAATGAACGTAAAAATAACATAAAAATAGAAATGGATAGGTAGTTAACATAAAAATAGGTAGAATAGGATAGTAGGAAAATAGAGGGGGGGTATAGGAGTCCACTTGAATGGCTCAAGTACATTGGTCTTTGACCTGTGTTTCAACAAGATAATAGAGTATTCACGATAAGGTCTACCAGCTACCATGGCATGAGAATCAAGTCTTCGCGGAATGAAGATAGGTGATATTTAATCCAAGGGTTCCATATCTTTTCAAAGATTGGAATTTGATCTCTTTCTATGGCTATCATTTTGGCGTGAGCCATAAATTAATTTACTCTACGTATGGTCTCGGCTATTTCCAGTTTAGGGGTCCTCCATGCCTTTGCAATTGTTTGTTTAGCTGCCGTAAACAATTGAGTGAGAAGTTTAAATTGCTTATATGTGATGTAATCTGATTTTAGATTGAGCAAGGCCGTGGTTGGGTCAGGATGCATAGTGAGACTGTCACGTACCAGACGGTGACGAGCCCGGATCTGCAGAGGGAGGCCTCTCTTACGGCTTCCACCGGCGGCCCCTGGTAGTGAAGACAGGAGGCACGGAGGTAGAAGGGGTACGAGTGCCTGGCAGGATGGATCAAGGTAGAGTAGAGTCTGAAGACTGGGACGGATCCAGGCACCCAGGAAGTATGGCAGGCTGAACCGGAACCAGGAACACAGCAACTGGACTGGAACTGATGAGGCAGACTGGACTGGAACCAGGAACACAGCAACTGGAGAGATTGGTCAGGCAAGCTGGGTCGGTAGAATTGGCTGGCGACAAGGTACTGGAGGATCAGGCAGAAGATTGGTCAAAACAAGCCGGAGGTCAGAGGCAGGCAGGAAACTGGAAGGGTCAAGGTAAGCCGGGTCAGATGCAGGTAAATCCACGAATCAGGTCTCTTTGAGTACTACACGCTGTAGAGCAGACAGCAGGGACTGTCTGTCACAGGCATGTTTAAATAGCCCTTGTGGCGGGCTTCGTGGAGCGTGCGCGCGCCGTCGTGCGCGCGCGTGCCCGCGCGCGCGGACGTGCCCGAGATTGGAAATCAGGAAGTCCAGGAATCCTGTAGCTGACAGGATTTCTATGACATTGCCCCCCCCAAGGGGCAGCCACCGGATGCCCAGTCGGGTGAACCTTCCAGGGTGAGTCCTCTTGAAAGCCTGTACCAAGCTCCTGGCATGGATATTCTCCTCGGGTTCCCATGAGTTTTCCTCGGGTCCGTAGCCCTTCCATTTAATTAGGAATTGGTTCTGGTTATTTCTTCTCCTGAAGTCCATGATAGCTTCTACTTCGAATTCCTGCTCACCGTCAATAATGATCGGATCAGGGTGATCCGACTTCCGATCTGGGAACGGATTGGAGACTGTGGGTTTCAGGAGAGAGACATGAAAGACTGGATGGATTCTAAGAGAGTCAGGAAGTTCCAACTCATAAGCTACTTCATTAATCCTCCTCTTAACAGGGAATGGACCTAAAAATTTGGGGCCCAGTTTTTTAGAAGGGCATGCCATTCTTAGGTTTGTGGTAGATAGCCATACTTGGTCGCCGGGTACCAACACTAATTCACCCCGTCTCTTCTTGTCATAGATTGTCTTGTTGCGTTCTTAAGTCTTGGTCATGGTCTCTTGTTGAAGCTGGTTATTGACCGAGAAAAAATTTAACTTTTCCTGGACTGCAGGTACAGGACACTCAGGAAGGGAATTAGGCAGAAAAGTAGGATGAAAACCATAGTTTGCAAAGAAAGGAGTCTGGCAGGTAGCGGAGTGAATGGAATTGTTATACGCAAACTCGGCCAACGGAAGTAGGGAAATCCAGTTGTCCTGAGCAAAAGAGGAGAAGCATCGCAGGTATTGCTCGAGCGTCTGATTCGTTCTCTCTGTCTGTCCGTTGGTCTGTGGGTGGTAAGCAGAGGAAAACGATAATTCGATCTTCAAGGTTTTGCAAAGGGATCTCCAGAATCGAGAGGTAAATTGAACCCCGCGATCGGAAACAATATTGGCTGGTACCCCGTGGAGTCTGACTATTTCTCTGATGAACACCTGTGCGGTTTCAGGAGCGGAGGGAGTCCCTTTTATAGGGATGAAGTGTGCCATCTTGGACAGACGGTCCACTATAACGAAGATGGTGGTATGGTTCTCAGCCGGGGGCAACTCGACAATGAAGTCGATGGACAACATTCTCCAGGGCCTATCTGGAACGGGTAAGGGTTTTAGTAGTCCCCAGGCCTTGGATCTGGAACCCTTGTTTCGGGTGCAAGTTGTACAAGAATCTACAAACCTCCTACAGTCTTCACGTACTCGAGGCCACCAGAAGGTGCGCTGTACCAGGTCAGTGGTCTTGGCAACGCCAAAATGTCCGGCCAGGGCGTGGTCGTGGCAGAGTTCTAATGCGGTTACCCTCAATTTCTCAGGTACGTAGATTCTGTCTTGGTACCACAATAGTCCATCCTTAACCTGCAATTCCGGCTCGGAGAACTGTCTCTGCCCAGTGGAAGCTTGTTTGATTTGAGTGAACAGGTTCTCCTGTATAAGAAGGAAATTTCCGGGGGCAAGGATGGTATCAGGCGGAGAAGTCTCCTTGGACTTATGGAACATCCGAGACAGGGCGTCAGGCTTAATATTCTTGGCCCCAGGACGATAAGTAACATGAAAAGAGAACCGGGAGAAGAAGAGTGCCCACCTGGCTTGCCGTGGATTCAATCTTCTCGCGGCCTTCAGGTACTCCAGGTTCTTGTGGTCAGTGAATATCAGAATCGGATGAGCCGCGCCCTCCAGCAGGTACCGCCATTCCTCTAGTGCAGACTTGATCGCTAGTAGCTCCCGATCCCCCACGTCGTAGTTCCTCTCCGCTGCAGATAGCTTGCGAGAGAAGAAGGCTACTGGATGGAGCAAGGCTTTGATTCCCTGTCTTTGGGACAGTATTGCTCCTACCACTATTTCGGAGGCGTCTACCTCAAGTACGAATGGCAGTGAGGAGTCTGGGTGTTTCAAGATAGAGGCCGAGGTAAATAGGGCCTTCAGGCGTTCAAAAGCTTCTTGGGCTTCAGGAGACCAGTGAAAACGTGTTCCTTGCTTGGTGAGTTGAGTAATGGGTGCGATAATAGCTGAAAACCCCCTGATGAACTTGCGGTAGAAGTTGGTGAATCCAACGAATCGTTGGATTCCCTTCTTGTCCACCGGTTCTGGCCAGTCCAGGATTGCAGTAATCTTTTGAGGATCCATCTTGATGCCCTCGCTAGAAATGATTAACCCCAGAAATGATATACTCTCTTGCTCGAACTCACATTTTTCGGCCTTCGCATACAGGCCATGCTGGCGGAGCCGACCCAACACATTTTTGGCATGTCTGCGATGAGAATCAAGGGAGGAAGAAAAGATTAAGATATCATCAAGATAAACAATGACAAAGAGGTCTAGGAAGTCCCGTAGAACATCATTGATAAAATACTGGAAAGTGGCAGGGGCATTACACAACCCGAATGGCATTACCAAGTACTCAAAATGTCCATACCGGGTACGGAAGGCGGTCTTCCCTTCGTCCCCTTCTTTGATACGGATCAAGTTGTAGGCTCCGCGGAGATCAAGTTTGGTAAAGATGGTGGCAGTTCCTTGTCTCTGAAATAGCTCTGGTACCAGGGGGAGAGGGTAGCGATTTTTTACTGTAATTTTATTCAGTTCACGGTAATCCACACAAGGTCGAAGGGTGTGGTCCTTTTTCTCTACAAAAAAGATGCCTGCGCCTGCTGGGGATGTGGAAGGGCGGATGAACCCCTTTTGCAAGTTCTCATCAACATAATTTTTTAAAGCCCCTTGTTCTACCTCCGTTAAAGGGAAGATTCTACCGAACGGAATCTTTGCTCCAGGAAGTAGGTCAATGGGGCAATCATAGGCCCGATGGGGCGGTAGAGTCTCTGCCCTTTGTTTACTAAATACGTCAAGAAAGTCGTGGTAAACTTCTGGGATGGATTGACGGGTGCCATCTTCTGTATCAATGCATAGTAAAGAGGCCGGCCCAGGAGGTTTGTATGAGCCACAGGACTGCTGGCAATAGGAAGAAGGAAAGGTAACTACTCCCGTGGTCCAGTGGATAGTGGGATTGTGGGCTTGTAACCAAGGCATACCAAGGATCAAGGGAAACAACGGAGAAGAGATGATGTCCAGACATAAGTATTCTTGGTGGGTTCCAGAGGTGGTAGAGATGGTAACGGGTATAGGAGTGGTCTCCTGGATCACAGGTCCAGACTTAATAACGGAACCATCAGCCAGATGGACACGAAGTCCGTGGGTCTTGGTACGAAGGGGAATTTGGTGTTTAATGGCAAAGGTTGAGTCCATAAAGCAGCTGCATGCTCCAGAATCAATAATGGCGGGTACTTGCAAAGTCCTTCCTGGGAGCTGTAATGAAACAGAGAGGGCAAGGTGAGATGTGGTTTTGGCTTGTAGGTTAGTCATGTTAGAAGAAACTGAAAGAAACTTACGAAGCTTCAGGGGACAGGTTCTAACGAAATGTCGGGTTCCCCGCAGTACAGGCACAAATTATTTATTCGGCGGCACTGGCGTTCTTCAGGAGCGAGGGATGGACGAAGGAGCCCGAGCTGCATTGGTTCAGGCGTGTCAGATGTGGGGGTTGGAGGTGTAGCAGGAGCCGGGTACAGGTGACTAGGAGCCCGAGGAAGCATCCAGGTTGGGCGGGAGAGGCCAGTGGTCCTCTCAGCCCTCCGTTCCCTCAGACGTCGGTCAATCTGGATGGTTAGGTCAATCAACAGGTTGAGTGTCTGTGGTACACCGACTCTAGCAAGCTCGTCCTTCAAGGAATCGGAAAGTCCTAAGTGAAACTGATGGCGGAGGGCGGCATCATTCCAATTGGTATCCGCACTCCACCGCCTGAATTCTGCCACATAGTCCTCCGCTGGTCTGCGTCCTTGTTGAAGGGAACGCAAGGCGGCTTCTGCGGTTACTGAGAGCTGGGGATCTTCGTATAGCTGGGCCATGGCATCGAAAAAAGCAGCGAGGTTGTTTAGTGATACATCCTTCTGTTCAAAGAGACGGTGGGCCCAGCTCTGAGGGTCTCCAGCGAGCAAAGAGACCACAAAGCCCACCTTGGTGGCCTCTAGAGAAAAGGTACGGGGCTGTAGGGCAAAGTACAGTTCACACGAATTCCGGAAGGCCCTAAACTTGCTCCGATCCCCGGAAAATCTTTCGGGTGTAGGAACCTTAGGTTCAGGAGGAAGCATGACCACTGTGGGTGAGGAACTTGTTCCGGCTGTAGAAGCAGAGGCGTGGGGCCCCTCTTGGATGGCAGAAGGATTGGAGAGGGCCCGCACTTGTTCTTCCAGGCGGGTGTAGCCTTGTTGAAGACTCTTGACTGCTTCAGACAAACCTGCCAGGTGCCGACAGAGTTCCTCCATAGGTGAGGCTCCCTGCCCGGGCTCAGACATGGCTGTCTGCTACTGTCACGTACCTGACGGTGACAAGCCCAGATCTGCAGAGGGAGGCCTCTCTTACGGCTTCCACCGGCGGCCCCTGGTAGTGAAGACAGGAGGCACGGAGGTAGAAGGGGTACGAGTGCCTGGAAGGATGGATCAAGGTAGAGTAGAGACTGAAGACTGGGATGGATCCAGGCACCCAGGAAGTATGGCAAGCTGAACCGGAACCAGGAACACAGCAACTGGACTGGAACTGATGAGGCAGACTGGACTGGAACCAGGAACACAGCAACTGGAGAGATTGGTCAGGCAAGCCGGGTCGGTAGAATTGGCTGGCGACAAGGTACTGGAGGATCAGGCAGAAGATTGGTCAAAACAAGCCGGAGGTCAGAGGCAGGCAGGAAACTGGAAGGGTCAAGGTAAGCCGGGTCAGATGCAGGTAAATCCACGAATCAGGTCTCTTTGAGTACTACACGCTGTAGAGCAGACAGCAGGGACTGTCTGTCACAGGCATGTTTAAATAGCCCTTCTGGCGCGCTTTGTGGAGCGTGCGCGCGCCCCCGCTAAGCGCGTGCGCATGCCCGCGCACGCCGTCCCACGCTTGCGTGCCCGCGCGCGCGGACGTGCCCGAGATTGGAAATTAGGAAGTCCAGGAATCCTGTAGCTGACAGGATTTCTATGACAGAGACCAAATATTTTGGAGGCAGTTTCAAATATCTGTTCCCAGTATAATTGTATCAACGGGCAAGACCACCAAATGTGTAGGTGGGTGCCCGGGTCAGGAGAGCCCCGGAAGCGGACGGGCAAAATTTCAATCCATGTCTGTATGTCTGTTCCCACTTGACAGAAGTTGATTAGCAATTGACTTCTGTTGAATAGGAATTTTGTCAATCAGCAGCTGCAGCCACAGAAGATACTACAGAATTTTAAAAGATTTTAAAAGATATGACACCATGGACGAGAGCAATGTTCTGTCATTGGTAACTTTTGCCAATACTGTCATCTCCATAAACATTCTGTAGCCTACTGTGGATGTCAGACAGCCTGTCCCCCTCCTTCATCAAGAACTCAAGAACATCAAGAATGACAACACATTGGTTCTGCTTGGAATTGATTATTTAACCTGCAATGAAAAATAATGAGAAGAGTTACTATAGGGAAAGAGTTACTCTTCCAACATGTGAAATTTGAACAACCTACGTAAAGCAATTAAAAACCTATGCCTACTTTTGCATTACTTTTGGTACAGTCCTACAGTCCTTGTTCACACAGACACACATATATTTTGTGGTATTGGGGAGATTATACTCATGTGGCAGATGCTTTTCCAATGAGTTGCACTAGTCCAAATTGTATTTTAGGGCATGGCAGCCCACTTTTATTTAATAAAATGGAAAGTCCACAAAGACATTAGTTGCCCACGCAGGAATTCTTCCACATCAAATTCAACAGTCAAACGAAAATACTGAGCCACCAAGCTACCTTGTTTATGGCCCACTCCTGGCCTCTGAATAGGCTTCTTCTGATACTCTGATAGAAGCTGACCTGACTCCTGAAACAAGACATCCTGTGGTTTCTGGCTGGGGCACCTCTGACCTCTGGGTGAGACCTTCTGTCTCTTGGCTGCTGGCTGGGTCTCCTCTGACCCCTGGGTGAGACCTCCTGTCTCCTGGTTGGGACACCACTGACCCATTGGCTGCTGGCTGGGTCTCCTCTGACCCCTGGATGTGACCTCCTGTTTCCTGGCTCCTGGTTGGGACACCACTGACCCATTAGCTGCTGGCTGGGGCTCCTCTGACCCCTGGGTGAGACCTCCTGTTTCTTGGTGCAAGGCTGGGGTGCCTCTGACCCCTGGGTAAGACAGGGCCAACTTCCTCCATTGCCCTGCGGTGCAGTTTTGATGCTTATGTGCCCATTGTAGGTGCTTTTGGAGGTGGACATGGGTCAGCATGGGCACCCTGACCAGTCCTGTAGCCAGGAAATGAGGCGGCTCTATCTGACTTATTGCAGCTTCTAATGCACTCATTCTGAGAAGCTCAAAGTGTGCAGTAAAATCAGAATACACAATTTTTATACAGGAGAGGCGCCTATACAACTATTCAAGACTTAAAACTGGAATTCAACTTTAATCATTGTCTTATAAATCAGTATAGAAGAAGAAGATAAATCCTCATAGGATCAGCTATCCAAAATTTCTAGAGAAAAGCCTTTTATTACTGGTTTCAATCTAATAGGATGGAGTTTCTGTAGTACCAGCCTCAGCCAGCCAGCAAACTGTCTGCTGTAAGGAATAAAGACTTTATTGAAGGAGAATTGCTATTGCAGCTGTTAAGCACTTGTTAGGTTTGACTATACAGCAGTCCAACACAGGCTGAACACTTTGTTCAATGAACTTTTTATGAAGAAAAAAGTTGTTTAACTGCAAAATCATTGTTAAGAAAAGAAAGAGTTCAAAAGATAAATTTATTCCTTCTCCGCTGCCACTATTGTCCTCAAGTGGATCGATAAAGACTGCAATGGTTGATATAGTTGTTATTCATTGTCTACTGAAATATAAGAAATGTCAACTGGAACCCAAGAAAAACAACAAGGCCAACACCTCTTCACCAACAAGGTCAAATCTGCTACATCCAGACTCAAACTTAATAGAAGAAAAGTGCATGGTGGTGGCTGGTCCATTTTTTTTTTATTTTTTTTATTTATTGCAGATAAGTTATAGAAATTCACAAGGTGTTAGAAGAACACTATAAGTGATAGCAAGCTCTTCTAAGGGAGGCCATGCACAGCTCAATAATGGCGATCAATGCAACAAATCGTGACTTGGTTCATGTTTCTTTATTGTGCCACAAAAGGGTTACCAAAAGGGTTACCAATATCCCCTTTTCAACTGGAACCCAACAGCAGCAAGAAGGCCAACTCCACTACACCCACACTCTTATGTGCACAGGGTCGGAATTTCTGACAACAAATGTTCGATGTGAGCTTGTTGTCGGAAGATCCGACCGTGTGTAGGCTCCATCGGACTTTTACTGTCGGAATTTCCGACAACAAAAATTTGAGAGCTGGTTCATTGGTTCTGGGCATGCTTATTTGTCCATTGGACAAAAGTCCGATGGATTTCTGTACACACGGTCGGACTTTGCTCCATCGGACTTTTGTTGGCGAAAAGTTTGTCCGTTTGCAGACCGAACATTTGTCCGATGAAAACCAAAAAAGTTTGTCCGATGGAGCGTACACACGGTCGGATTTTTTGTCAAACTTGCTCAAAATGAAGTTTGTTGTCAAAAAGACCGACCGTGTGTACGAGGCTTAAGGGAGGCCATGCACAGCTAAATAATGGCAATCAATGCAACAAACTTTGGCTTGGTTCACAATCTTTCATTGCTGGGCCACCAGAGGGTTACCAACACCAAATCTATCAATTAGAAACCAAGAAGAGCAACAAGCCAACTCTCCACACTCATACTCAATGGAAGTAGAGCGCACAGTGAAGCCTGTTCCATTTTTTGTTTTGTAACCTTATTTCTCCCCTGTTAATTAAAGAAAACAAAAAATTCCAAGGTGTTGAAAGACCTTTACAAGTCAGAGCAAGCACTTTAATAGTGGGCATGCACAGCTAAATAATGGCAATTGATGAAACAAAGTTCGGATTGGTTCACAATGTTTCATTATTGGTGCACAAAAGGGTCACCAAGTCACTTAAGGCTTATTTATAAAGCAGTAAATCTGACATCTTCCAAACATTCACTGAAAGTGAATTTTTCAGGTGCATGTAGTTTAAAGGGCAAGTTCACCTTTTCACGAACATGAAAAGGTGAACTAACTCTTCAGCATGCTGTTAGCACAGGGTAATCTAGCTGTTGCTGCAGCAATTAGCAATTAAAAACCACAGAAAGGCAAGCATATTAAATAATGTATGTGCAGCTAGAATGCATTATGGCCCATTCACATGTTTAGCTGCCTTGCCCAAAGCAGTCCTACTGCAAACAAAAGGCAGTTTGCCTAAAGTCCTATGAGTTCAGTTCACATCAATGTGCAACAGTGGTGTGCGCTGAAAAAGGCAGGACATGCAGCGTGTTGCAACATAGTAGGCTGCGTCACAACCCACTGTGGTGAATGAAGACAAGTGAAAAAAATATATAGAAAACCATTGGTCACTTCACATAGCACACCAATGACCATCGTTCTCAGTTAGTAACATGTTACATTTTACACCCTAAATATTGGTGTAACTTATTACTAAAGATGAACTTATCCTTTAGAGTTCAGTCCTAACACAAGCTTGGACCAGACCTTTCTACCGCTATTATATACATTGGACAGCTTTCCGCAGTCAGTCGTAGTTAAGGGTATCAGTGGGTGCAGGTCTGGAGTACTACATAGTCCCTTCTGGTAAAGTTCTTGGATTCACACAAGGACCCCACCTGTCCTCTCTTACTGCTCTCTATTACTCCACTACCAACAAAAACCAACTCATCTCCACTCTCCTATTTACAGTGCCTTGAAAAAAGTATTCACACCCCTTGACATTTTGTCATGTTACAACCAAAAGCATAAATTTTATGTGATAGACCTACACAAAGTGGCACATAATTGTGAAGTGGAAGGAAAATTATAAATGTTTTTTACATTTTTTTTACAAATAAATATCTGTAAAGTTTGGGGTGCATTTTGTATTCAGCCCCCTTTACTCTGATACCCATAACTAAATTCTAATGGAACCAATTGCCTTCAGAAGTCATCTAATTAGTAAATAGAGTCCACCTGTGTGCAATTTAATCTCAGTATAAACACAGATGTTCTATGAAGCCCTCAGAGGTTTGTTAGAGAACCTTAGTGAACAAATAGCATCATGAAAGCCAAGGAACACACCAGACAGGTCAGGGATAAAGTTGTAGAGAAGTTTAAAGCAGGGTTAGGCTATAAAAAAATATCCCAAGCTTTGAGCATCTCACGGAGCAGTGTTCAACCCATCATCCGAAATCGGAAAGAGTATGGCACAACTGCAAACCTACCAAGACATGGCCGTCCACCTAAACTGACAGGCCAGGCAAGGAGAGCATTCATCAGAGCAGTAACCAAGAGACCCATGGTAACTCTGGAGGAGCTGCAGAGACCCACAGCTCAGGTGGGAGAATCTGTCCACAGGACAACTATTAGTCGTGTTCTCCACAAATCTGCCCTTTATGGAAGTGGAGTCTGGAAGTGGCCTTTATGGAGTGGCAAGAAGAAAGCCATTGCTGAAAGAAAGCCATAAGAAGTCTCATTTGCAGTTTCAAGGAGCCTTGTGGGGGACACAGCAAACATGTGGACAAGGTTCTCTGGTTAGATGAGACCAAAATGTAACTTTTTGGCCTAAAAGCAAAACTCTATGTGTGGCGGAAAACTAACACTGCACATCACCCTGAACACACCATCCCCACCGTGAAACATGGTGGTGGCAGCATCATGTTGTGGGGATGATTTTATTCAGCAGGGACAGGGAAGCTGGTCAGAGTTGATGGGAAGATGGATGGAGCCAAATACAGGGGAATCTTAGAAGAAAACCTGTTAGAGTCTGCAAAAGACTTGAGACTAGGGTGGAGGTTCACCTTCCAGCAGGACAACGACCCTAAACATACAGCCAGAGCTACAAAGGAATAGTTTAGATCAAAGCATATTCATATGTTAGAATGGCCCAGTCAAAGTCCAGACCTTAATCCAATTGAGAATCTGTGGCAAGACTTGAAAATTGCTGTTCACAGATGCTCGCCATCCAATCTGACAGAGCTTGAGATATTTTGCAAAGAAGAATGGGCAAAAATGTCCCTCTCTAGATGTGCAAAGCTGGTAGAGACATCCCCAAATAGACTTGCAGCTATAATTGCAGAGAAAGGTGGTTCTACAAAGTATTGACTCAGGGGGGCTGAATATAAATGCACGCCACACTTTTAACATATTTATTTGTAAAAAAAAAAAAAAAAAAACATTTATCATTTTCCTTCCACTTATATGCCACTTTGTGTTGGTCTATCACATAAAATCCCAATAAAATACATTTAAGTTTTTTGTTGTAACATGACAAAATGTGGAACATTTCAAGGGATATGAATACTTTTTCAAGGCACTGTAAATAGAGCTTACCCAAACAGAGATGTCTGGCTTATATTACTAGGGATTAATGCTGTGTACACACGATCAGAAATTCCGACAAAAAATGTCCGATGTGAGCTTTTGGTCGGAAATTCCGACCGTGTGTACGCTCCATCGGACATTTGCTGTCGGGATTTCTGACAACAAAAATTTGAGAGCTGGTTCTCAAATTTTCCAAGAAGAAAAGTTTTTGTCAGAAATTCCGATCGTCTTTATGCAATTCCGACGCACAAAAAAACACGCCTGCTCAGAATCAAGCAGAAGAGCCGAACTGTCTATTGAACTTCATTGATCTCGGCTCATCGTACGTCTTGTACATCACCGCGTTCTTGACGTTCAAAATTTCCGACAAGATTTGTGTGAGCGTGTGTATGCAACACAAGCGAAAGAAGGTGTACCGCTCTAAGGTTCCAAACCCCTCTGATTGCTCCCGCCCTGCTTCACTCACAGGTGCTGGTTCTGCTCTGATCCATGGAGAAAGAAGATTTCCTGGACTGCCGCACTCTGTTCAAACGTTTTATTTTGAAAAAGTAAAAATCCAAAAGATAGCTATGATATCTAGATAGCTAGATAGCTATGAGTAAGCATCATGCCTTGATGTGAAACGCATTAGCCCTTGTTCCCTGTATGTCCACTTTTCATTTTTTGATTGCTTTGGATTGTTTTTGAATATCTTTTAGATTTTTACAAAATAAAACATTTGAACAGAGTGCGGCGGTCCAGGAAATCTTCTTTCTCCATGTATGCAACATAAGTTTGAGCCAACATTCCGTCGGGAAAAAAATCCACGGTTTTGTTGTCAGAATTTCCAATCGTGTGTACGCGGCATAACACTCAACCCAGAAAGGGGAGCTACAAACATGGCTACTAGAACCAATGTTGGCTCTTTTGTTGCCTGCTCCTTCTGTCTTGCAACATTATGCAATCTGCAAGATAGCACATCAAGATGACGAGCTTGCTATTGTATAGCAGGGTGTCTGAAAATCCAGATTGCAGAGGTGTTCCTAGAAAACAAAGAATTTTATTATAAGCCATACATCCCCTTTTTCATTTTCTACCATTCACCCATTATTATTGTGCCTGAAATTTCTATCCTATGCATGCTACCATGCATTTATTTTTTCCAAGGAATGCTCTTTATATATGGGTATGAATAATAGGCCAATTAATCAAACCCCATGCGCCAAGCTTCCCGCTGAATTATTGTGCACTTACGTCAAAAAAATCAATGGATCTTGTCCATAAAAAACACATTTAAACCAATTGCTGAAAGATTAAAAGGGTTAAATATTTTAACAAGCAATATATTCAAATGCATTTTTAATATTATAAAGTCATTGTGATGAAAGATGACTCCAGAGTCTTCATTACAGAGTTCCAAGAGTAATGTGTTAATATCTGAACAGATGGCACAGCTATCAGAGTGCTGAGAACCTCTAGGGTAAAGCCTAGTGCCATTCCTGAAATATCATATTCTGTCAGCCAATCAACGCAATTCATTGTACGCTCTACTCTTTTGTCTCCGGCACTGGCTGTTGGATATTGAGCCATCTCAGGGACAAATCTAATTTTCCAATCCGATGACAAGATATCCTTGCAACCTGCCTCGTAACATGGTAGCATTTGCATATCACACACAAAACTGATGCATTCCTTTCAGTTGAATATTAGCTGCATGGAACGCAATGACAGCAAATGATGAAAAATGATAACCGGGCTTATTTAATATGGTGCTGCAAGGTCTATGTACAGTTATCAATAGCGATCAATCAAAATTCAGATTACTGTTTTCAGGTGGGTTAAAGGGAATCTATACAATATACATGACACGTAGTGGTCCCTTTAGCAGTATCTATTAGAAATCATGGGGCCTAATACAGCCTGCCTGACAGGTAATTCCCACCCACGCCGCTTCGCCTGACAGTCCCTGTCTTTAAATACCTTATTGTGCATGCACAGTAGCCCCAGCAGCTGCTGCTTCCAGCAATTAAAAAAAGTTCCCCAGGTCCCATCAGTTCAGCGGCAAAGGCTGGGGATAGAAAGGGGGCTATTTACTTATTTTCAGGAGCAGGCAGAGTAATCCCCTGTGCCGCAGCTTTTGACAATTAAAGTATTATAAAAAATATATGCGTCTTAAAAATATAAAATGCATTACCAGCGCTATAAATGGAATACAAATTAAAGTATTGTCTTCCTAGGACAGGAAGGGCTTAAGGACTACAATATATTACATTTTTTGTTCTTGGATTTAGACTTAGAAGTAGGTATTCCTATGGCTGCTGATGGGGTAGAGCCGGTCCTACTGTACTGGACCCAGGTCCCATCAGTTCAGCAGAGGGCCCAGGGGCAGAGTGAGCGCATTTAAGCCCTGTACTGGACCCAGGTCCCATCAGTTTCAGCAGAGGGCCCGGGGGCAGAGTGAGCGCATTTAAGCCCTGTACTGGACCCAGGTCCCATCAGTTCAGCAGAGGGCCCGGGGGCAGTGTGAGCGCATTTAAGCCCTGTACTGGACCCAGGTCCCATCAGTTCAGCAGAGGGCCCGGGGGCAGAGTGGGCACATTTAAGCCCTGTACACACGATCGGATTTCCTATAGATTCAAATCTGATGGGGTTTTTTCATCGGAATTCCGATGAAGCTGACCTCCATCAGTCAAAAATCCGACCGTCCCAAACGACGTGACGTAAAACACTCAGACGAGCCGAGAAAAATGAAGTTCAATGCTTCTGAGCATGCGTCGACTTGATTCTGAGTAGTGATGAGCCGAACACCCCCGGGTTCGGTTCGCACCAGAACCCGCGAACGGACCGAAAGTTCGCACGAACTTTAGAACCCTATTAAATACAATGGATGCGAACGTTCGAAATCTAAAGTGCTAATTATAACGACTATTATGCATGTTATTGTCCTAAAAAGGGTTTGGGAACCCGGGTTCTGCACCAGGGGACATGTATCAATGCAAAAAGAAGTTTTAAAAACGGCCGTTTTTCTGGAGCAGTCATTTTAATGATGCATAAAGTGAAAAAAAAAAGTCAAATATTCCTTTAAATATTGTACCTGGGGGGTGTCTAAAGTATGCCTGTGAAGTGCCACGTGTTTCCCGTGTTTAGAACTGTCCCTGCACAAAATTACATTTCTAAAGGAAAAAAAGCCATTTAAAACTGCTTGCGGCTTTAATGTAATGTCTGGTCCCGGTAATATGGATGAAAATCTTTAAGAAAAATGGCATAGCTACCCCATCACACCCCCCCCCCCCCCCACCCCAGCCCATTACCAGCCCCTTTGGGTCTTGTATGGATATTAAGGGGAACCCCGCACACAAAATAAAAAAGGCCCTATATACTCTGAACAGCCGTATACAGGCGGTGCATACAAGACAGGGACTGTAGGTTTGTTCTTATGTAGAATCTGTTTGTAATTTTGAACAGGTACATTGTTTAAGTGTAGCTCCAGCCAAAAAATATATTTTTAAGCTTTTTGGAAAACATAGGGAAGGGTTATCACCCCTGTAACATTTGTTTTGCTGTCTGTGCAGTGTGCACCTGTTCAGAACAGTTCACCTCACTTTCCGTCCTAATGACAAATGTTTTTTGAAAATTTGGGTTTTTTATTGAAACAAGAATTGGTGATAAAGAATCAGTGGAGAGGAGACACTTTTTTTCCCATATTAACTCTTACAGGAGAGAATTTGCCTTCCTAGGGGTAGATTTCCTCTCACTTCCTGTTGTATCCTTCCGTTTGCAAGGAGGAGTCGTTTGTAAGTTGGATGTTTGAAAGTAGGGGCCTGCCGTATATACTCAGCTGAAATTTGCCCCTTACATGTTGGTGTTGCCACAACACTGTGAGCCCTCACAGTTACTCTTGGTGGGCGCATGAATGGGCCCTGCTGTGAATTATTAGATCAAGAATTGTAATTCCATGCCCCTGTTGAACAGGGGCTGAAAAATTGGGCCTTTGGTGGTGGTGGTGGTGTTGACACAACACTGTAAGGCCTCACAGTTAGTCTTGGTGGGCGCAGGAATGGGCCCTGCTGTGAATTATTAGATCAAGAATTGTAATTACATGCCCCTGTTAAACAGGGGCAGAAAAATTGAGCCTTAGGCACTGGTGCCACAACACTGCAACCCCTCACAGATACTGTACTTGGAGCACAGCAATGAGCCCTGTTGCAAAGTATTGCATCAAAAATTGTAATTACACGCCCCTGTTAAACAGGGGCTGAAAAATTGGGCCTTAGCCACTGGTGCTGGTGCCACGACACTGCAACCACTCCCAGATACTCTAGTTGGAGTGCAGGAATGAGCCCTGCTGCAAAGCATTGCATAAAAAATTGTAATAACACACCCCTGTTAAACAGAGGCTTAAAAATTGGGCCTTAGCCACTGGTGGCGGCACCCAGAAACAAAAATGTTCTTCCAAGCTATCATCGTCAATCGGATCATTGAGGAGGAGGAGGATAGTCAGTCAACATAACAGGACAGTCTCTCAGCATCAGCATCAGCCTTGAAGGGATGTGACATTTGAAAATAAATTAGTCTGTTATATCAGCTTCAGGTGTTTGGTAGCTGGTGGTGATCCAAGACTGGTTCATCTTTATGAAGGTCAGTCGATCAACAGAGTCGGTGGACAGGCGCACCCTGTGATCCGTGACAAATCCTCCAGCAGCACTGAATGTGCGTTCTGAAAGAACGCTGGATGCAGTACAGGCCAGTAGCTCAATTGCATACTGTGCAAGCTCTGGCCAGTGATCCATCCTCAAGACCCAGTAAGCCAGAGGATTTTCAGTGGGGAAGGTGTCCAAGTCTGACCTTGCCCCTAGGTATTCCTGCACCATGAATATCAGACGCTGGCGATGGTTGCTGGAACCGATCATACCTTGGGGCTGCGGACTAAAGAATTGTCTGAACGCTTCGGTCAGACGGCCACCTTCCCCACCGCTCCTTCTTTGACTGACCGAAGCCTCAGCAACTCGTTGTCCAGGACCAGGAGTTTGTAACCTCCCAGTCTCTGGAAACGCGTTGCACAGACCTTTCTGCAAGGCCTCCCGGAGTTGTCTCATCCTCTGCTCCCTCTGCGACGGTAAGATAAGGTCCACAACCTTACCCTTGTACTGTGGATCAAGGAGAGTGGCCAGCCAGTAATGGTCCCTCTCCTTGATCCGAAGAATATGAGGATCCTTCCGCAGACTTTGCAGGATCAGGGAGGCCATGCAGCGTAGGTTAGCTGAGGCATTCAGTCCGGAGTCCTCTGGGTCACTAAGGACGACATGATCCGCAGCCACCCCTCCCAGCCACGTACAAGTCCACTGGTTTCTTGGGACTGTAAATCATCCCTAAAAGACTGCTGCTGATGATGCTGAGTGCCAAGCTCCACCTCCATGCTGACACAATCCTCCTCCTCCTCCTCCTCTTCTTCCTGTGCGATGGGTGGGACAGAAGGAACACTGTCTGGGTAAAGGGGGCCTTGAGAGGCAAGGAAGTCCTCCTCTTCCTGCCTCTGTTCTGCCTCAAGTGCCCTGTCCATTATTCCACACAGCATATGTTCCAACAGGTGGACAAGAGGTACAGTGTCACTGATGCATGCACTGTCACTGCTCACCATCCTCGTGGCCTCCTCAAATGGTGCCAGGACAGTGCATGCATCCCTGATCATGCCTCACTGGCGTGGTGAAAAAAAACCGAGCTCCCCTGACCCTGTCCTGGTGCCGTAGTCGCACAGGTACTCATTGATGGCCCTCTGCTGCGTGTGCAGCCGCTGCAGCATGGCCAACGTTGAGTTCCACCTGGTGGGCATGTCACATATAAGGCGGTTCTTGGGCAGGTTCAACTCCTTTTGCAGCTCAGCCAGGCGAGCACTGGCATTATAAGATCTGCAGAAATGCACACAGACTTTCCTGGCCTGCCTCAGGACATCCTGTAAGCCCGGGTACCTGCCCAAGAACCGCTGCACCACCAGGTTAAGGACGTGAGCCACACAGGGCACATGGGTCAGTTGTCCCTGTCGGAGAGCGGAGAGGAGGTTGGTGCCATTGTCGCAAACTACCATTCCTGACTTAAGCTGGCGTGGCGTCAATCACCTCTCGGCCTGCCCCTGCAGAGCAGACAGAACCTCTGCCCCAGTGTGGCTCCTGTCCCCCAAACACACCAGCGCAAGCACGGCATGGCATATTTTTGCCTGCGTACTTGCGTAGCCCCTTAAACGCCTACGGAGCACCGCTGGTTCCGAGGACAAAGCACAGGAAGAGGCCACGGAGGAAGAAGAGGAGGGGGTGGAGGACAGAGGTTTGTCACAACCAGTAGTAGCATTTTGGAGGCGTGGCGGTGGAACAACCTCCAACACTACTGCACCTTGTCCTGCATCCTTCCCAGCTGCCAAAAGAGTGACCCAATGGGCCTTGAAAGAAAGGTAACGTCCCTGTCCATGCCTGCTGGACCATGAGTCAGCGGTAATATGCACCTTACTGCTGACCGCCCTGTCCAGCGAGGCCAAGACATTGCCTTCCACATGCCGGTAGAGAGCCGGAATCGCCTTCGTGAGAAAAAGTGGCGTTTGGGAACCTGCCACTGAGGAACCGCACATTGCACAAACTCACGGAAGGGGGCCGAGTCTACCAACTGAAAAGGCAGCAGTTGAAGCGCTAGCAATTTAGCCAAGCTAGCATTCAACCGCTGGGCATGTGGATGGCTGGGAGTGAACTTCTTTCGACGGTCCAGCAGCTGGGGCAGGGAAATTTGCCTGCTAGAATCGGACATTGGTGTACTGCTAGCAGAGTGCCCGCAAGTACTTGGCTGTGACACACCTAATTCTACACCTTCATTCCTCTCAGAGCAGGTTTCAGAGAGGACTGAAGGTATAGTGGGGTTGGAGATCCCAGCTGATGCGGTGCAAGAAGAGGTCAGCTTTGTTCTTTGGTGTGGGTCTTTAAGGTAGGCTTGCCAACGAGCTGCATGGCAGGTCAACATATGTCTGGTCAAGCATGTGGTGCCCAAGCGGGTGATGTTTTGGCCACGCGATATACGCTTGAGACATATGTTGCAAACTGCAGCTGTGCGATCTGATGCACTCGACTCAAAAAAGGCCCACACCAAAGAACTTTTTGAATAACGGGCAGAGGCAGCGCCCTGCACAGGCGGAGCTCTGCGGTGTGATTCCGTCGGTGTGCTGCCCTTACGCTGGCCCCCAGAGGGCATCCTGCCTCGTTGGAGATGTACCTCCTCCTCATCCTTCTCCTCCTCCTCCTCCTCTCTCCTATTAGGCACCCACGTGGAGTCAGTGACCTCATCATCCCCTCCCTCCTCATCACTGGAGCCAATCTGGCAGTATGCTGCAGCTGCTGGAACATGACTGCCAGATTGGTGTCCTTCTTGAGCATCCCCTCTCTCTGCTCTCACGCTACTGCCTTCCTCTAGCTGGGTATCATCATCAGACCCTTCGAAACGCTGGGCATCCTCCTGGAGCATGTACCCAACACTGTGCTCAAACAGTTCGGGGGACTCCTCAGGAGGACATGGTTGGTCTAGGGAAGGAGTGACTGATGATGACATTGATACCAGGGAAGAGGACGCTTTGGCAGCTGCTTTGCCAGTACCCTGAGCCTGGGTGAGAGAGGATGAGGAGGATGAGGAGGGCTTGGTCATCCACTCTACCAAGTCTTCGGCATGATGCGGCTCAACACGTCCAGCTGCCGAAAAGAAGGACAAGCGTGTCCCATGGCCACGTGCTGATGGCGATGCACCGCGTCCACGACCAGCGCTGTTGTCTCTAGACACAGAGCCTGCTTGCCCTCTTTTTTTGGCTCCTGACTGTCTGCCTCTCCTTGTTTGCCTTCCAGACATTCTAATGGCCTGCAGGGAAATGGAAAAAGCAGCAATACAGGCTAAGTTAAGGTGTAATATGGTCAGGAGGCACACTCCGCCCGCTGTAAGTGCCGCAAAATCCTCTTGGTGTAACACACCAGGAAAAAGCAGCAATACAGGCTAAGTTAAGGTGTAATATGGTCAGGAGGCACACTCCGCCCGCTGTAAGTGCAGCAAAATCCTGTTGGTGTAACACACCAGGAAAAAGCAGCAATACAGGCTAATTTAAGGTGTAATATGGTCAGGAGGCACACTCCGCCCGCTGTAAGTGCCGCAAAATCCTCTTGGTGTAACACACCAGGAAAAAGCAGCAATACAGGCTAAGTTAAGGTGTAATATGGTCAGGAGGCACACTCCGCCCGCTGTAAGTGCCACAAAATCCTGTTGATGTAACACACCAGGAAAAAGCAGCGATACAGGCTAAGTTAAGGTGTAATATGGTCAGGAGGTACACTCCGCCCGCTGTAAGTGCCGCAAAATCCTGTTGGTGTAACACACCAGGAAAAAACAGCAATACAGGCTAAGTTAAGGTGTAATATGGTCAGGAGGCACACTCCGCTCGCTGTAAGTGCCGCAAAATCCTGTTTGTGTAACACACCAGGAAAAAGCAGCAATACAGGCTAAGTTAAGGTGTAATATGGTCAGGAGGTACACTCCGCCCGCTGTAAGTGCCGCAAAATCCTGTTGGTGTAACACACCAGGAAAAAGCAGCAATACAGGCTAAGTTAAGGTGTAATATGGTCAGGAGGTACACTCCGCCCGCTGTAAGTGCCGCAAAATCCTGTTGGTGTAACACACCAGGAAAAAGCAGCAATACGGTCTAACTTCAGGTGTATAATGTGCAGGAGGCTTAGCAACAATGACACTGACACTGTCCCCTGCCTATCCTTCTCTCTCCCTGCACACAAGGTTTATCAAAGTATATGACACTGACACTCTCCCTGCCTATCCTTCTCTCTCCCTGCACACAAGGTTTAGCAAAGAATATGACACTGACACTGTCCCCTGCCTATCCTTCTCTCTCCCTGCACACAAGGTTTATCAAAGTATATGACACTGACACTCTCCCTGCCTATCCTTCTCTCTCCCTACACACAAGGTTTAGCAAAGAATATGACACTGACACTCTCCCTGCCTATCCTTCTCTGTCCCTACACACAAGGTTTAGCAAAGAATAGATTTGACAAGATTTGACACTGTCCCTGCTTATCCTTCACTTTCCCTGCTCCGGAACACACTACACAAGGCCGCCGCGCTGGCGGCCTTTTATAGTGTGGGGCGTGTACTAAACCCCCTCAGCTATAATTGGCCACAGGCATCCTGCCTGTGGCCAATCATTGCTCTCCTTGCTGCCGGCACTGTGATTGGCCAAGCATGCAGGGTCACAGTGCATGCTTGGCCAATCACAGCGCCGGGATTACACTGCAATGGCGCAGTGTATTGTGGGCCGTTCGCGTCACTCGAATTTGGCGCGAAAGGCCCAAATCGTTCATTGTTCGCCGAACGCGCGAACAGCCGATGTTCGAGTTGAACCTACGTTCGACTCGAACACTGAGCTCATCCCTAATTCTGAGCATACGTGGGTTTTTTCTCCGATGGAGTTCCACACAGACGATCGGAATCTGCTATCGTTTTTTTTTTCATCGGATAAATTTAAAACATGTTCTATTTTTTCTCACCGATGGAAAAAAGACAGATGAGGCCCATACACGATCGGTTTGTCCGATGAAAAAAGTCCATCGGGCTGTTTTCATTGGTAAAACCGATCGTATGTACAGGGCATGACAGTAATCCTATCAGTGACGTGCGGTGAGGTCAGTGACTGGTGAGGCACTGGCTAGTATCAGAGCCAGATACACACAGGTTACATACACCGTGATCGTTAGAGCGAGAGCAATAATTCTAGCACTAGACCTCCTCTGTAACTTTAAACATGTAATCGTTAAAAAATTTAAAGCGTCGCCTATGGAGATTTTTAGGTACTGAAGTTTGGCGCCATTCCACGAGTGTGCACAATTTTAAAGTGTGACATGTTAGGTATCTATTTACTTGGCGTAACATCATCTTTCACATTATACAAAAATCAGGTTATCTTTACTGTTTTTTTTTTATATATTCATGAAACAATTTTTTCCCCCCAAAAAATGCGTTTGAGAAATTTCTGCTCAAATACAGTATAACATAAAAAGTTGCAACAACCGCCATTTTATTCCCTATGGTGTCTGCTAAAACAATATATATATTTGGGGGTTCTGAATAATTTTTAAGCAAAAAAATTATGATTTAGGAGAGAAGTGTCAGAATTGGCCTGGGTGGCAAGGGGTTAATTACCATAGTAATATACATATAATTTACTTTATTTCAAAAACTGTACTCAACTAGGTGGCTTAATGGAGAAATTACTGAAGTTTGAAGTTATAACTTTAAACCAGTAATTTCACAGTAAATAAATAAATAATACATTATTTCCTTATAACATATAGCATAATGATATATGATTTAACTTGATTATAATTGTTCCTTTTCAACAGCAGCAGATTCTCATTCTCCCTCTTAACTGTGTGAGAAAAGCATGGGATTGTGGGTAAATCTTATACACATAAACACATGTTTTTTCCTTCTAGTTAAGAGGACTGGAAGGGAGCATTTGTCTTTTAGACACATCCCCCCTTCTATGACACTGCAGTGAGAGGAAAGTCTCCACTGCAGCATTTTTATTGGACAGCTGGGGCTAATGGTACTTTACCATTGGTCCAAGACTCCAAGCTGTCCATTGAGCTCAGTGCCTCTGACAAGAAATTAGGAGATGCACTGTAAACTCATCCTCTCAGTCTGCTGCAAACAGAGTGTGCCCGCTTGTATTTAAACTGGCCACTCTGTATGTAGCTTCTGACAGGCTGCGCAAGGAGCTCCGTATCTCTGGGGCCATAGGTCGTAGGAGCCCCACATTTTTTCCAGTGGTGGGGTAGGACTCCCCTGATTGAACCTCCCTGAATCATATGGCCAACAGACAAATATTTCCCAGCACACTTCTAACAATTCATGTTAAAAAGAGAGGTTTTAGTTTTTTAGATTTACAAATATATTAGGAAGGCTCCTCTGTATACTGTGGTCCTATCTCTATAGTTTTGAGAGTCTCCAAGTTGAAGCAATGGATAAATTAAAGGAGAAGTACAGCCAAAGCTTGTTTGGCTGTACTTCTCCTGTGGATCAAAGGAGTGCAGTTCATTCTGCACTCCTGTGACTTATTTTCAACTGATGTCAAAAGGCCAGTCCGAAGAATACGAGGATCCTTCCGCAGACTTTGCAGGATCAGGGAGGCCATGCAGCGTAGGTTAGCTGAGGCATTCAGTCCGGAGTCCTCTGGGTCACTAAGGACGACATGATCCGCAGCCACCTCCTCCCAGCCACGTACAAGTCCACTGGTTTCTTGGGACTGTAAATCATCCCTAAAAGACTGCTGCTGATGATGCTGAGTGCCAGGCTCCACCTCCATGCTGACACAATCCTCCTCCTCCTCCTCCTCCTCCTCTTCTTCCTGTGCGATGGGTGGGACAGACGGAACACTGTCTGGGTAAAGGGGGCCTTGAGAGGCAAGGAAGTCCTCCTCTTCCTGCCTCTGTTCTGCCTCAAGTGCTCTGTCCATTATTCCACGCAGCGTATGTTCCAACAGGTGGACAAGAGGTACAGTGTCACTGATGCATGCACTGTCCCTGCTCACCATCCTCGTGGCCTCCTCAAATGGTGCCAGGACAGTGCATGCATCCCTGATCATGCCCCACTGGCGTGGTGAAAAAAACCCGAGCTCCCCTGACCCTGTGCTGGTGCCGTAGTCGCACAGGTACTCATTGATGGCCCTCTCCTGCATGTGCAGCCGCTGCAGCATGGCCAACGTTGAGTTCCACCTGGTGGGCATGTCACATATAAGGCGGTTCTTGGGCAGGTTCAACTCCTTTTGCAGCTCAGCCAGGCGAGCACTGGCATTATAAGATCTGCGGAAATGCACACAGACTTTCCTGGCCTGCCTCAGGACATCCTGTAAGCCCGGGTACCTGCCCAAGAACCGCTGCACCACCAGGTTAAGGACGTGAACCACACAGGGCACATGGGTCAGTTGTCCCTGTCGGAGAGCGGAGAGGAGGTTGGTGCCATTGTCGCAAACTACCATTCCTGGCTTAAGCTGATGTGGCGTCAACCACCTCTCGGCCTGCCCCTGCAGAGCAGACAGAACCTCTGCCCCAGTGTGGCTCCTGTCCCCCAAACACACCAGCGCAAGCACGGCATGGCATCTTTTTGCCTGCGTACTTGCGTAGCCCCTTAAACGCCTATGGAGCACCGCTGGTTCCGAGGACAAAGCACAGGAAGAGGCCACGGAGGAAGAAGAAGAGGAGGGGGTGGAGGACAGAGGTGTGTCACAACCAGTAGTAGCATTTTGGAGGCGTGGCGGTGGAACAACCTCCAACACTACTACACCTTGTCCTGCATCCTTCCCAGCTGCCAAAAGAGTGACCCAATGGGCCGTGAAAGAAAGGTAACGTCCCTGTCCATGCCTGCTGGACCATGAGTCAGCGGTAATATGCACCTTACTGCTGACCGCCCTGTCCAGCGAGGCCAAGACATTGCCTTCCACATGCCGGTAGAGAGCCGGAATCGCCTTCCGTGAGAAAAAGTGGCGTTTGGAAACCTGCCACTGAGGAACCGCACATTGCACAAACTCACGAAAGGGGGCCGAGTCTACCAACTGAAAAGGCAGCAGTTGAAGCGCTAGCAATTTAGCCAAGCTAGCATTCAACCGCTGGGCATGTGGATGGCTGGGAGTGAACTTCTTTCGACGGTCCAGCAGCTGGGGCAGGGAAATTTGCCTGCTAGAATCGGACGTTGGTGTACTGCTAGCAGAGTGCCCGCAAGTACTTGGCTGTGACACACCTAATTCTACACCTTCATTCCTCTCAGAGCAGGTTTCAGAGAGGACTAAAGGTATAGTGGGGTTGGAGATCCCAGCTGATGCGGTGCAAGAAGAGGTCAGCTTTGTTCTTTGGTGTGGGTCTTTAAGGTAGGCTTGCCAACGAGCTGCATGGCAGGTCAACATATGTCTGGGCAAGCATGTGGTGCCCAAGCAGGTGATGTTTTGGCCACGCGATATACGCTTGAGACATATGTTGCAAACAGCAGCTGTGCGATCTGATGCACTCGACTCAAAAAAGGCCCACACCAAAGAACTTTTTGAATAACGGGCAGAGGCAGCGCCCTGCACAGGCGGAGCTCTGCGGTATGATTCCGTCGGTGTGCTGCCCTTACGCTGGCCCCCAGAGGGCATCCTGCCTCGTTGGAGATGTGCCTCCTCCTCATCCTTCTCCTCCTCCTCCTCCTCTCTCCTATTAGGCACCCAGGTGGAGTCAGTGACCTCATCATCCCCTCCCTCCTCATCACTGGAGCCAATCTGGCAGTATGCTGCAGCTGCTGGAACATGACTGCCAGATTGGTGTCCTTCTTGAGCATCCCCTCTCTCTGCTCTCACGCTACTGCCTTCCTCTAGCTGGGTATCATCATCAGACCCTTCGAAACGCTGGGCATCCTCCTGGAGCATGTACCCAACACTGTGCTCAAACAGTTCGGGGGACTCCTCAGGAGGACATGGTTGGTCTAGGGAAGGAGTGACTGATGATGACATTGATACCAGGGAAGAGGACGCTTTGGCAGCTGCTTTGCCAGTACCCTGAGCCTGGGTGAGAGAGGATGAGGAGGATGAGGAGGGCTTGGTCATCCACTTTACCAAGTCTTCGGCATGATGCGGCTCAACACGTCCAGCTGCCGAAAAGAAGGACAAGCGTGTCCCATGGCCATGTGCTGATGGCGATGCACCGCATCCACGACCAGCACTGTTGTCTCTAGACACAGAGCCTGCTTGCCCTCTTTTTTTGGATCCTGACTGTCTGCCTCTCCTTGTTTGCCTTCCAGACATTCTAATGGCCTGCAGGGAAATGGAAAAAGCAGCAATACAGGCTAAGTTAAGGTGTAATATGGTCAGGAGGTACACTCCGCCCGCTGTAAGTGCCGCAAAATCCTGTTGGTGTAACACACCAGGAAAAAACAGCAATACAGGCTAAGTTAAGGTGTAATATGGTCAGGAGGCACACTCCGCTCGCTGTAAGTGCCGCAAATTCCTGTTTGTGTAACACACCAGGAAAAAGCAGCAATACAGGCTAAGTTAAGGTGTAATATGGTCAGGAGGTACACTCCGCCCGCTGTAAGTGCCGCAAAATCCTGTTGGTGTAACACACCAGGAAAAAGCAGCAATACAGGCTAAGTTAAGGTGTAATATGGTCAGGAGGTACACTCCGCCCGCTGTAAGTGCCGCAAAATCCTTTTGGTGTAACACACCAGGAAAAAGCAGCAATACGGGCTAACTTCAGGTGTATAATGTGCAGGAGGCTTAGCAACAATGACACTGACACTGTCCCCTGCCTATCCTTCTCTCTCCCTGCACACAAGGTTTATCAAAGTATATGACACTGACACTCTCCCTGCCTATCCTTCTCTCTCCCTGCACACAAGGTTTAGCAAAGAATATGACACTGACACTGTCCCCTGCCTATCCTTCTCTCTCCCTGCACACAAGGTTTATCAAAGTATATGACACTGACACTCTCCCTGCCTATCCTTCTCTCTCCCTACACACAAGGTTTAGCAAAGAATATGACACTGACACTCTCCCTGCCTATCCTTCTCTGTCCCTACACACAAGGTTTAGCAAAGAATAGATTTGACAAGATTTGACACTGTCCCTGCTTATCCTTCACTTTCCCTGCTCCGGAACACACTACACAAGGCCGCCGCGCTGGCGGCCTTTTATAGTGTGGGGCGTGTACTAAACCCCCTCAGCTATAATTGGCCACAGGCATCCTGCCTGTGGCCAATCATTGCTCTCCTTGCTGCCGGCACTGTGATTGGCCAAGCATGCAGGGTCACAGTGCATGCTTGGCCAATCACAGCGCCGGGATTACACTGCGATGGCGCAGTGTATTGTGGGCCGTTCGCGTCACTCGAATTTGGCGCGAAAGGCCCAAATCGTTCATTGTTCGCCGAACGCGCGAACAGCCGATGTTCGAGTCGAACCTATGTTCGACTCGAACACCGAGCTCATCCCTAATTCTGAGCATGCGTGGAGTTCCACACAGACGATCGGAATCTGCTATCGTTTTTTTTTTCATCGGATAAATTTAAAACATGTTCTATTTTTTCTCACCGATGGAAAAAAGACAGATGAGGCCCATACACGATCGGTTTGTCCGATGAAAAAAGTCCATCGGGCTGTTTTCATTGGTAAAACCGATCGTATGTACAGGGCATGACAGTAATCCTATCAGTGACGTGCGGTGAGGTCAGTGAATGGTGAGGCACTGGCTAGTATCAGAGCCAGATACACACAGGTTACATACACCGTGATCGTTAGAGCGAGAGCAATAATTCTAGCACTAGACCTCCTCTGTAACTCTAAACATGTAATCGTTAAAAAATTTAAAGCGTCGCCTATGGAGATTTTTAGGTACTGAAGTTTGGCGCCATTCCACGAGTGTGCACAATTTTAAAGTGTGACATGTTAGGTATCTATTTACTTGGCGTAACATCATCTTTCACATTATACAAAAATCAGGTTATCTTTAGTGTTTTTTTTTTTTTTATATTCATGAAACAATTTTTTCCCCCCAAAAAATGCGTTTGAGAAATTTCTGCTCAAATACAGTATAACATAAAAAGTTGCAACAACTGCCATTTTATTCCCTATGGTGTCTGCTAAAACAATATATATATTTGGGGGTTCTGAATAATTTTTAAGCAAAAAAAATATGATTTAGGAGAGAAGTGTCAGAATTGGCCTGGGTGGCAAGGGGTTAATTACCATAGTAATATACATATAATTTACTTTATTTCAAAAACTGTACTCAACTAGGTGGCTTAATGGAGAAATTACTGAAGTTTGAAGTTATAACTTTAAACCAGTAATTTCACAGTAAATAAATAAATAATACATTATTTCCTTATAACATATAGCATAATGATATATGATTTAACTTGATTATAATTGTTCCTTTTCAACAGCAGCAGATTCTCATTCTCCCTCTTAACTGTGTAAGAAAAGCATGGGATTGTGGGTAAATCTTATACACATAAACACATGTTTTTTCCTTCTAGTTAAGAGGACTGGAAGGGAGCATTTGTCTTTTAGACACATCCCCCCTTCTATGACACTGCAGTGGGAGGTGTGCCTCCACTGCAGCCTTTTTATTGGACAGCTGGGGCTAATGGTACTTTACCATTGGTCCAAGACTCCAAGCTGTCCATTGAGCTCAGTGCCTCTGACAAGAAATTAGGAGAGGCACTGTGAGCTCATCCTCTCAGTCTGCTGCAAACAGAGTGTGCCCGCTTGTATTTAAACTGGCCACTCTGTATGTAGCTTCTGACAGGCTGCGCAAGGAGCTCCGTATCTCTGGGACCATAGGTCGTAGGAGCCCCACATTTTTTTCCAGTGGTGGGGTAGGACTCCCCTGATTGAACCTCCCTGAATCATATGGCCAACAGACAAATATTTCCCAGCACACTTCTAACAATTCATGTTAAAAAGAGAGGTTTTAGTTGCTTAGATTTACAAATATATTAGGAAGGCTCCTCTGTATACTGTGGTCCTATCTCTATAGTTTTGAGAGTCTCCAAGTTGAAGCAATGGATAAATTAAAGGAGAAGTACAGCCAAAGCTTGTTTGGCTGTACTTCTCCTGTGGATCAAAGGAGTGCAGTTCATTCTGCACTCCTGTGACTTATTTTCAACTGATGTCAAAAGGCCAGTCCAGGCTCGGGCAAGATCATGACAATGTAGTCAGGATCCGGCCACATGCCTGGACTGGCACCTGGCTCAGCCTCTCAGCGAGCCACTGAAAGCCTGAGCCGGCCGCTCCCACCCCCTTCATAGCCCAGTGCTTCAGTGAGCGCAGAGGGGGGGGGGCAGAGCAGAGAGTGGTGACTGACAGTCACCAGCTCTCTGCTCACGGAGATCTGAGAACCGAGTGATCGGCAGTGTTTGATCGCTTGGTTCTCAGTGTTAGAGCCAGCAGGGGGCAGATGCAGCATTGGAGTGATGCTGCATTCCCATAGGTAAGTATGATTCTGCAATAAAAAAAGTCTATACTTCTCTTTTAAGAGCAGGTTTTGCCTGTAGGGAGCCCACTCCTCCCTAACTACTTGCCTACTGGGCACTTTTCCCCTCTTCCTGCCCAGGCCAGTTTTCAGATTTCAGCGCTGTCACACTTTGAATGACAGTTGCGTGGTCATGCAACAATGTAACCAACGGAACATTTTTATTATTTTTTTCACACAAATAGAGCTTTCTTTTGGTGGTATTTAATCACTACTGGGTTTTTTATTGTTTGCTTAATAAATTAATAAAGTCCAAAAATTTTGAGAAAAACAAAAAACATTTTTATAGTTTATTATAAAATTAATTTTTTTCTCTTTCACTGATGAGGCTGCACTGATGTGCACTGGTATCCTGCACTGATGGGGACTGATGAGGCAGCGCTGATGGGCATTGATGGGCACTGACAGGTGGCACTGATAGGCACTGGTATGTGGCACTAATGGGCACTGATAGATGACACTGATGAGAAGGCACTGATGGGCACTGAGAGAGGGTGACAGAGAGAGGGGGGGACATATAGAGAGAGAGGAGGGTGACAGAGAGAGGGGGGACATATAGAGAGAGAGGAGGGTGACAGAGAGAGAGAGGGGGGTGACAGAGAGAGAGAGGGGGTGACAGAGAAAGAGGGAGTGACAGAGAGAGAGAGAGGAGGGTGACAGAGAGAGAGGGGGTGACAGATAGAGGGAAAGGGGGGGGAAGAGAGAGAGGGGAGTGACAAATAGAGAGAGGGGGGAGGTGACAGAGAGCGAGACAGAGGAGGCTGACAGAGAGAGAGAGGGTGACAGAGAGAGAGAGGGTGACAAAGAGAGAGTGGGTGACAGAGAGAAAGGGGGTGACAGATGGAGAGAAAGGGGATGGCAGAGAGAGAGGCTGACAGAGGGAGAGAGATAGAGAGAGAGAGAGATAGAGAGAGAGGAGGGTGACAGGGAGAGAGGAAGTGACCAAGAGAGAGAGGATGACAGAGAGAGGGGGGTGACAGATAGAGAGAGAGTAGGGTGACAGAGAGAGAGGGAGTGACATCGAGAGAGAGGGGGTGACAGAGAGCGAGAGAGGAGGGTAACAGAGAGAGAAAGAGTGACAGAGAGAGAGACAGGGGGTGACAGAGAGAGAGGGAGTGACAAAGAGAGAGAGGAGGGTGACAGAGAGAGAAGGGGTGACAGATAGAGAGAAAGGGGGTGACAGAGAGAGAGAGGATGACAGAGAGAGGAGGGCGACAGAGAGAGAGGAAGTTACAAAGAGAAAGAGGAGGGTGACAGAGAGAGAGGGGGTGACAGAGAGAGAGGGGAGTGACAGATAGAGAGAGGAGGGGGTGACAGAGAGAGAGAGAGAGGGTGACACAGAGAGAGAGATAGAGAGAGGAGGGTGACACAGAGAGAGGGAGTGACAGAGAGAGAGGGGGAGTGACAGAGAGAGATAGAGAGAGGGGGTGACAGAGAGAGAGAGGGGGGTTACAGGTAGATAGAGAGGGGGTGACGGAGAGAGAGGAGGATGACAAAGAGAGAGAGATGGGTGACAGAAAGAGAGGGGGAGACAGAGAAAGAGAGGGATGACAGAGAGGGGGTGACGGAGAGAGAGGGATGACAGAGAGGGGGTGACAGAGAGAGAAAGAGAGAGGGGGTGACAGACAGAGAGAGAAAGAGAGAGGGGGTGACAGACAGAGAGAGAGAGAGAAAGAGGGGGTGACAGAGAGAGGGGTGACAGAGAGTGGGAGAGAGAATAAGAGAGAGGTGGACACAGAGAGAGAGAGGGGTGAAAGAGAGAAAGAGGGGGGTGAGAGAGAGAAGGAAAGAGGGCAGAGAGAGAGAGGGGGTGAGAGAGAGACCCTTTGCCCTGTCTGCAGCCCCTCTTGTGCCCCCATGTCCCAGTCCCTGTCTGCTGGAAGGTGTGTGTGATGCTCAGTACAGTACCTTCAATGCCAGCAGGATGTTCATGATAACCAGCAGCAGGTATAGGACCCATTTTTGTGGTCACAGAGGTGCTCTGCTCCTTCCAGCAGATCTATGTGAGGTGGAGCTGTCCCTGGCTGCCTGCACCTACTACTAGGGTGACCACGTGTCCCGGATTGCCCGGGACAGTCCCGCATTTTGCAGGTATGTCCCGGGCACCTTCATTCCAGGACAATACAGTGTCCCAGAATGAAACTGACACAGCCACCCCCCGGGCCAATCTGATGCCCCCAAAAAAGGCCGCCACATCACCGCTTTACTCACTGACAGTACTTGTCCTGGCCGGGAATGCCTGGAGGAGCACAATCCCCGCCCCCTGCTTGTGATTGGAGAACTCATAAATCCCGCCTCTTGTGTCCAATCACTGTGCTACGATTCGTTACAGCACAAGCTGATTTTTGGGAAGGGGGGGGTGTCCCTGAATGGTAGTTTGGAAATGTGGTCACCCTACCTACTACCCGTCCTTATTCTTCAGTCTCCCGGTCAGCTTGTCCTTCGGGCCTGGGAGCAAAGAGGAATTTGAAAGAGTCCAGGGGTTCAATGCAATGGCAGGTTCCGGGGATGCTGTGCCCACTATTGCTCATAGCTTTGGAGGTTTTCTCCAGGGCTATCAGTCCTTGCCCCGCCCTCATTGCTCTTCTTCCCTGTGGCCTCTGTCTCCTGGGCTACCTGCTCGCACAGTGGAGACGGTAGCTTGAACTGGGTGATGTCACCCTGCTCTTTGCACCTGTGGTCACCTGATTGGGCCCCTCCATGACCAGGCCCTTATTGGCCCCAGGGTCTCATGCAGTGCCCTGCAGCTCCATGAGCCCCTACATTAATCCAGCCCTGGCGAAGGGACATTTTACTTCCCCCCTCCCCAGCCTGTGCTGCCTAATGGAGGCGCCGGCCCTGCCCACATATGAAATTGATGATCATTAGCCCCTGCTTGGTATAATTGGTTAATCATAAACCTGACTCTAATCCTCCAAAATCCCTGACTTTATGCAAGTGTACAAAGTGTGCAAGTGTAAGAAGTGATGCTGGTTTGAAGCCAAAGGGTAGTCACACCAAATACTGATTTGGTACATATTTGTCTTCTGTTTGCATATTGTAAATTTATATAAATAAACATTTAAAAAATATATTTTTTACTTTACAGCATTTCTTCATACCTGCTAAAAACATTTGCACAGCACTATACATTTTATGTTCAATTCATACAGTCGCCAATCCTCTAGAAGCCAATACTAATCTTAAAGCCTTAATTTTGCAATAGAGTGAGTAAGAAGAAAAACTTCAATCAACTTGTAATTTCTCTCTCCATCATCAATTAGGGGATTCATCTTGTCTTTCTTTTCTGAGGATACAAGGACAAGAAATGAGGGCATGTCGGTGTCACCGGGACATTACCGACAAAGAGAAATGAAAAACTGATGAATGGTCTTTCCTCTCCTCACGTTACTAAATAAATGTGCTTTTGTTGCCGTTTCTGTCCCATCAGAGAGATTTTCCATCCCACCCTTGTGACACCCTGTCACTGGAACAGGAAATGAGGGTGAAACTACCAGATGGGGTCACAGACAGCAACAAAACATGAACAATGTTCTAAATCTCTCCTACCACAATGCAAAACTATAAAATATGTTCTGGCTGGAGTTAAGCCCCAAGGCTTTGTTCAAACCATGCAAAATTTCTGCATATTTTTCATGCTTTGCCACATGTCCAATGTAGGGCCGCCTATTGATTTCAATGAGCTGCCCTTTGCATGAGAAATGCACGAAAGATGTTCCTGATCTTTTTTCTCTGGCCAACTCAATATTGAACCCTACGGACTAAGACTGGAACGACATGTTTCGTCGTAAAGACTTAATCATTAAGTCTTTACGACGAAACATGTCGGGGCGTGGCTGTGCGGCAACCGTCTGAAGGAACGTGTGACATCACAAAGTCGTACTAGGCAGTGGAGGTCCAGGGAGAAGCGGAAAGGAGGCAGTGAGACATCAGTGGTTTACCGTGGGTCCGCCACGACCAATACACTCGCTTTTTGTGCAGTTTATGAGTTTGCTGTGGTTTAATGCTCAAGTTTTCTGAGATTCATGTGAGTGCAAGAGTTGAAGTGTTTACAAGTGTGTTATTAAAACTGATTTTACGATATCACACCATTGGAGCTTCTTTTACATATTTGCACGTGGAGCAATCTGACAATCAATTGGTTGGAATCTGGAAAACCGACTACACCTATTTTGTGAGTTTTTGTTTACGCTTACACGCCAAACACGAGAGTGTGAGACAACTTGCTCTGGTGAGTGTTGCATCTGACGGGAGAGGGATCACCGAACACTGGGTGTGGTGCAAGATTGGAAGAGATCATATGCACTGGATTTAATTATACATTGTGTGGACTTAATACTTTATTATCGTTTTAGTTTGTACACATATTCACTTATTTCACAGGGTGTAAACTTTGAAGGACATTATCACCTATAGTCTGTTAGACACAGACAGTGTGTAGTAGTATCCTTTAGCGCTACTGTTTATTTCTTTTTAGATTTAACACTTTTTTCAAATAATGTATATATACTTATACTGTGGGTGGAATTTACTAACACTAGAGCATAGCAGCCACTCAGCTTCTAGCTTGTTCAGTTAAGTTTTGAAAATTAAATCTAGAAGCTGATAGGTTGCCATGCAAATTTGCTCCAGATTCTGGCTGCTCTTCTCTTAGTAAATTCCTCTGTATATATACATATATAAAAAGACTAGAAACACAAGAAGCTCCTCTTACCAAACAAGACTACATAATATGTCAGAATTCTAAATGTACAGTAAAACGTGGCCAATCAAATTTTATCTTGGAGCTTGAAACTTTGTTAGAGGTAATGCACGCTGCCTTAATATATAAGCCTCCTGCACTTTTATCTATCGAGCATTTTGTATTTAATTTTCTATCCACCCAGTCGTGATATTTACACAGCCCTGCCAAACCAGGCACCCAACTTTTCTCCACTGTAGTTAAAGTGGCCGTAAACCCTTGCATATACTCACTGAAGTGACTGGCCTTAGGTGATACACAGAAATTAAACAAATCCTCCTACATATGTTGTACCTGTTTATCTGCAGCCCTCCCTCTCTCCTCTACATCTATTCACAGTATACATTTTACACAGCATTCATGTGCTTCAGAAGGCAGGGGGCAGGGATCTGATGTCACATACAGCACATCACAGGGGGGAGAGCTAAGTGTAATCTGAGACCTGGGTGAAGGGAAAGGGCCTGCCACCTTTTACACAGTTTAATAGGGAAATATGCACAGCTGAGGATGTCAATCACCTGCTGAGTGTTGGGGGGGGGGGCTATCTACTGGGATTGCTTGGTGTTGGGATAAATCAGGGGTCTCCAAGCTTTCTAAACAAAGGGCCAGTTTATTGTCCTTCAGACTTCATGGGGGGGGGGGGATGCAGACTGTCACCAATAAGAGAAGACAATGCCCCAGCGTCAGTGGGAGGAAAAAAAATGCACATAGTGCCTATGGTCATTCAGAGGAGGAATAGTGCCCATCATTGGTATTAGTGGGAGGATAGTGTCCCATCATTGGTATTAGTGGGAGGATAGTGTCCCATCATTGGTATTAGTGGGAGGATAGTGCCCATCATTAGTATTAGTAGGAGGATAGTGTCCCATCTTTGGTATTAGTGGGAGGATAGTGTCCCATCATTGGTATTAGTGGGAGGATAGTGTCCCATCATTGGTATTAGTGGGAGGATAGTACCCATCATTAGTATTAGTGGGAGGATAGTGTCCCATCTTTGGTATTAGTGGGAGGATAGTGTCCCATCATTGGTATTAGTGGGAGGATAGTGTCCCATTATTGGTATTAGTGGGAGGATAGTGTCTCATCATTGGTATTAGTGGGAGGATAGTGTCCCATCATTGGTATTAGTGGGAGGATAGTGTCTCATCATTGGTATTAGTGGGAGGATAGTGTCCCATCATTGGTATTAGTGGGAGGATAGTGCCCATCATTGGTATTAGTGGGAGGATAGTGTCCCATCATTGGTATTAGTGGGAGGATAGTGCCCATTATTGGTATTAGTGGGAGGATAGTGCCCATCATTGGTATTAGTGGGAGGATAGTGTCCCATCTTTGGTATTAGTGGAAGGATAGTGTCCCATCATTGGTATTAGTGGGAGGATAGTGTCCCATCTTTGGTATTAGTGGAAGGATAGTGTCCCATCATTGGTATTAGTGGGAGGATAGTGTCCCATCATTGGTATTAGTGGGAGGATAGTGTCTCATCTTTGGTATTAGTGGGAGGATAGTGTCCCATCATTGGTATTAGTGGGAGGATAGTGCCCATCATTGGTATTAGTAGGAGGATAGTGTCCCATCATTGGTATTAGTGGGAGGATAGTGTTCCATCATTGGTATTAGTTGGAGGAATAGTATTCCATTGTTGTTTTCAGCGGAAGGATTAGTGCCCAATTGTTTACCTTGGTGGGATGAAAAGTGCCCCATCGATGGTGTCAGTAGAAGATGCCCCACTGTTAGTGTCAGTGGAAGGAATAGTGCCTCATCATCGTTGTCAATAGAAAAAATAGTGCACAAATGTTTATATCTGTTGGAGGAATTATACCCCATCATTGGTGACAGTAGAAGGAATTAATGCTCTATTGTTGGTGTCAGTGGAAGTAATATTGCCTCCCCGTTGGTGTCAGTGAAAGGAATGATGCCTTATCATTGGTGTCAGTGAGAGGAAAAGTGCCTCATATCAGTGGGAGAAACAGTGTCCCTAGGGCCAGATAAAGGCAAGCAAAGGGCCAAATCCGGCCTGCAGGCCGTAGTTTGGAGACCACTGGGATAAATGATCAGAAGTGAAGCCCTGTATACACGGCCGTGATTCTCGTCAGCAAAAAAACGTTGTTTTTCCTGCCGAGAATCTTGACAAGAAACTTGTCCCGGCCGAGTGTACACACGTACAATTCAAAAGAACCGCCATGGTGACGTCATCGACTACGACGAGTGTGCACGCGTCACATTCGATGCCGCCGCCGCCATCTTGCTACACCCTATGCCTATGCCTAGGAAGCTACCGCGCATGTGTCAAAGTCGTTTCGAGCATGCGCAGGTTAACACGGTGACAGGTAAGTGTACACACGCTCGGGTTTCTCGTCGAGAAACAGGCCGACGAGATTCTCGACGAGAAAAAAGACCGCAGGTCGTCTTTTTTCTCGTCAGGGAATCTGGGCAGTTTTCTTGACGAGAAAACTGAAACCCGCGTGCACACAGCCGGTTTTCTCGGCAAGAAAGCTCTCCCGGCAGTTTTCTTATCGTTTTTTGCCGAGAAAACCGGTCGTGTGTACGCGGCCTAACTCCTGCAGATAGCAGAGTGGAGAGATACAAGCTTGATATCACACTAGGTGCTTTGGATTGAGGCAAGTACACACTATAGAAGGATATGCTTTGTTCATTTTTCGTTTTGGAGGTTTAAAACCACTTTCAGCGATACATCTTGGTGATCTCCTCTCCCCCAGAGTGTGACTGGAACAGCAGCAGACTAAAAAGTCATCCTCTGCTCTCTCATGACAGCACATTTGCATGCAGTACACCCAATCAACTGCATCTGCTGCCCTACTCTGAGTGCTTCCAAACAGGGAATTAGAAGGGGATAAAGTTGGATATATATATTGTTTTTTTCTTTTTAATTTTGGCCACCAGGTGGATGGAGGAATCCCGCCCCCCTCCCCTTCTGGAAAATTGTATTTGGACAGTAGCATCTACCAGTGTCAGAATACACTGATCAGTAGCTTCAGTCCATTGGCTAAAGCCGCTGATGGAGAAGTTTTCCAGGATGCCCCTTCATCAGAAATGATCGACTTTTGTGCAGCAATAATGGCCGAGCACTGATCAAAATTCAGCCAATCTCTGCTGACCTGTCTGAATTTCAATGAGTGCATGGCCAGCTTTATACAAACTCAAATTCAGGCATTACCAGTGGCGGCCCATCCATAGAGGGCGCACGGGCGCCGCCTCCCCCTATCCATGCATTCCGCCCCCTGTTCTACATATCATTGGCGCCGGACCATGGATTACAATGCGGGAGTTTTTTTTTTAACCACCTGATTAGAGCCAGAGGCTCTAATAGGCTCCAAAAAAGGGTGGCCTCGGAGCGCAGAGCATTGCGTCCGGAGCCCACCCAGTTGTGTGACCATAGCGAATTAATTTTCGCTATTTTCACACTAAAGTTTAGCAGCGCATAGTAATTTTATTTTTTTCGTTTTAGTATAAACTATATGATTGTAATGGACCTGGGACACCTTTGGGCACTCCAAAGAGAATAGTAATGTGGTGGACATAGTGCCCCCTCACCCCCCTGTCAAGTCCTGTTCCAAGCCACATTCCTGTCTGAATAATGTGTCCGGGTTTCAAGTGGAATGAAACCCAGACACATGATTCAATACCTGGACTGTCCGGGTGAATTCGGGACAGGTGGCAACCCTACACACGGAGCCACCACGGCCACTGCCCACACTCCAGGAGAGGAGGAGAGGACACCACAGTCCCGCGGGTAAGTGCCGTACTGCCTAGGGGGTGGGAGGTGGTTCAGTGACGTGCCACGCTGCCGGGGGGTGTTCTTTGCTTACCGCCCCCCAAAAAATGCCACCACTGGGCATTACCAATGGTAAAAGTTAAATATATTTATTATTTTCACTGAGTATATAATTGCATTTGTTTTTGTTGTTTGACTCAGCATAAAGTTCAGCCTTGTTAACCGTTCCTTAGGCAGTGCCGTATGAGGTAGTAGAAGCTGGAGGGTGCATCAGCAAGGAAAAGGCTATAATGATAAAGGAGCAGCCATGGGGAAAGCAAGAGCAAAATGAATGCATACAACAATGTCTCAAACAAGCTTGCACATAATTATCACTTAGGGCCCAGTGCTCCGACTCATCTCCCCAGAAAGCGGCTGTAAGCTGGATGCAGAATCTCTGCCAGGGTGATTAAGTCAGACACTGACAGTTGCCATTTGCACTCGGCTCTCCCTTATTCTCTAAGCCTCCTTATTAACTGGAGAATGTGATGGCTATTTATGCACTCCGAGAAAAGCTTGGTTGCCAAAAACATTGGGCTCCGCATCAGACGGATTGAAGACAAATTCTAGGCTGTCTGTTATAGTCACAGAGTGGATTAAGGCTATTGTGAGTGGCGCATTGTGTTCAGTTTTATAGCGAGGAAAGTTGGCTACGCATTTTTTCTCGCTATTTTAAATTGTAAAGTTTATAAGTAAATACACACTCCAGACTTAAATATATATACAAAGGACATAGAAACAAGGCTAAGTGAGTCAACTATGTGCTAAAACATAGGAACTGGGGTGTAGAAAATATGGCAGCAGGTGCTCGGGACTGATGAGTCAAAATGGGAAATATTTGGCTGTAGCAGTCAGTGTAAAGAGGAACAAGGAGTCCTGGAAGTGATGGTTTGGCCCCCACAGAACCCTGATCTTAACATCATCAAGTCTATCTGGGATTACATGAAGAGATGAAAGGATGTGAGGCAGCCTACATCCACAGAAGATCTGTACTTAGTTCTCCAAGATGTTTGGAACAACCTACCTGCTGAGTTCCTTTAAAAACCGTGTGCAAGAGTACCTAGAAGAACTGATGCTGGTTTAAAGCCAAAGGGCGGCCACACCAAATATTGATTTAATGTAGATTTCTCTTCTATTCATTTACTTTCCACTTTATTAACCCCTTGCCGACCGCTGCACGATGATATACATCGGCAGAATGGCACGGCTAGGCATATGGACGTATATATATACGTCCCCTTTAAGACTCGATGTCCGCCGGGAGTCCCGCGATCGTCTCACTGAGAGGAAGAACGGGGAAATGCTGATGTGAACAAGAATTTCCCCATTCTGTCTAGTGACAGGACACTGATCACAGCTCCCTGTGATCGGGAGCGGTGATCAGTGTCGTGTCACACATAGCCCCGCCCCCCATACAGTTAGAACACATCCCTAGGGCACACTTAGCCCCTTCAGCACCCCCTACTGGTTAACCCCTTCACTGCCAGTCACATTTACACAGTAATCAGTGCATTTGTATAGCACTGATCGCTGTATAAATGTGAATGGTTCCAAAATAGCGCCAAAAGTGTTCGATGTGTCCACCATAATGTCGCAGTCACGATAGAAATTGCTGATCGCCCCCATTACTAATAATAAAGAAAAAATAATAATAAAAATGCCATAAAACTATCCCCTTTTTTGTAGGCGCTATAACTTTTGCGCAAACCAATCAATATACGTTTATTGCGATTTTTGTTACCAAAAATATGTAGAAGAATACGTATCGACCTAATCTAAGGAAAAAATACGTTTTTTTATATATTTTGTGGGGATATTTATTATAGCAAAAAGTAAAAAATATTGCTTTTTTTTTTAAATTGTGGCTCTTTTTTTGTTTATTGCGCAAAAAATAAAAAGTGCAGAGGTGATCAAACACCACCAAAAGAAAGCTCTATTTGTGGGAAAAAAAGGACGTAAATTTTATTTGGGAGCCACGTCGCACGACCGCGCAATTGTCAGTTAAAACAACGCAGTGCTGAATCGCTATGGTCTTTGGGCAGCCAAATGGTCCGGGGCTCAAGTGGTTAAAGTGCAGTCCCACCCAAAATTGGAACTTTACCTTACACATGAGCCGTGTGTGGGGAACTGTATCGAACGCTTTTAAAAAATCCAAGTATATCACGTCCACCCCTCTGTCCAAGGTTTTACTTACCTCTTCATAAAAAGAAATCAGGTTTGTCTGACAACTTCTGTCTTTCATGAATCCATGCTGTCTGTTGCTTAAAATATTTTTTTTTAGAAAGAACTCATCTATGTCGTCTTTTATTAATCTCTCCAGTATCTTCCCAACTATAGAAGTTAAACTAACAGGCCTATAGTTACTTGGTAAAGACTTTGTTCCCTTTTTAAATATAGGCACCACATTGGCCCTGCGCCAATCCAGTGGTACTATTCCCATCATTAATGAGTCCCTAAAAATTACATACAATGGATTTGAAATTACAGAGCTCAATTCTTTTAGGATCCGTGGGTGTGTGCCATCTGGTCCAAGTGCTTTATCCACCTTTATTCTGTCTAAATATTTCTGGACCATATCACTTTTGAGCCACAACTGTAGACTAGTTTGTAGAAAGGGGTGGCATCTTAGGACGAGGATGGGACACCCACTTTCATTTATATGCATGTGGTTTAGGCATATTATAGGGTGGGTGTATTTGCACTGCTATACTGTTCTCGGCTGATGACAATTAAAAAATTCTTAAAGTTCACTTATGTACATATTACACTGTTTTGTCATACGGATGGGATGCATTTGCACTGCTGTTTTTTTTTCTCTTTCAGGTGTTCCTGCACCATTGGACAAAGAGAGACAGTGACCCGAGATGGATAATAATGTTAAAATATTCATGCCCTTTATTACTGTACATATTAGATAGATAGGATATAAGCCTAATGTTGATATGCTTCCTTAACAAGTTGGGTGGTACACCACACGTTAAACTGTACATATAATTCCTGTTATTTATCTACCCTGTGTGAACTACCATTCGCTCATGCATTTGTTATGCATGTTTACTTTCTGCGATATGCTATGTGCATTATTTGTTGTTATTATCCCTTCCCTGTTTCCCCACCCATCCCAGTTTTGCCAGGACATTCTCTCTTAGACCCCATTCACACAGGGGCAACACAACTTCCAGCGCGACTTTGGGAGGCAACTTGGACATGACTTCAGTTTGAATCACAGCGCGACTTGGGGCGACTTACAACACGACTGAAGTCGCCTCCAGGACAGGGGACTTTGCCAGTGGCCAATCAAAGAGTAATCAGCTCTGTGGGAGGGAGGGGTGAGGGAGGGGTTTGCAGAGAAAACTATTTTTATTTCCTGTAAAGTTGCTTCAGTTAAGACAGGGGATCTGACTTGGAGGTGACTTCCATTGAATTCAATGGGTACAAGTCGCCTAGAAGTTGGATTGAGGTAGTACAGGAACCTTTTTTGAAGTCGGAGGGCCTGCAGTAGTGTGCATTAAGACGGCTCCATTCACTTACATTGATTTTCTCATGCAGCGCGACTTGAGGCGACTAGGGGCGACTTTAATTTGGATCCAAAGTCGTCCCTGTGTGAATGGGCTCTTAGGCTTGAGAGCTCAAATTATTTTTCTGCAAACTCTGAAATGTAGTTTTGTAGGCAGGGGAGGATGTAGCACCCTGATGGTTAGGCAGGGTTGCTAGTAAATTTACCTGCCAGGTAAAGTTGCCTTGGCCAATTGATAGGAGATCAATTGATTCCACCCTAATTCTAGAATTGCTGCTCTTCTCTCTTCTGTCACTAGATGGTGACATTCAATAAGACAAGGGCTTTGCAAGGACACATTAGGAATAGATAGGGTATCTCAGTCAATGGGCAGGGACCTTCTTGGGTCCCTTAGCCTGCTGGAAGAGCCTATCTATTTGGGTGAGGTCAGGTGATCAGGGTTCTGTGCCACATGGACAGCTGTCTGCGTGGATGTGTTGTGCTGCTCCGGCTGCTGGGCCAGAGCCTAAGGCCTATCCCAGGGACATCTGGCTGCTCCAGGCAAAAATTTGCCCATGGTTCTGCTTTAACTGACCACATTTACAGATCTGCAGATGGATTAAACAAAGTTACCTTGTTTCTCTCTATTCGTTATCTGAACAGTGTTGGAAAACACTGGGGCTGATTTACTAATAACAGTGCGCTGCGCTGCTTCTAACCTTAATTGGTGCGCCTGATAACTCCTTCACTGGGCGCAGGAAGCAGCGGCGCACTGTTATAGTAAATAGAAATGTCAGAGGCGCTCTATTGAAAATGAATGGTTCCCTATGGGAAGAGGGGTGAAAAAAAAGCACTGGACTGCATCAAAAACTTACCAAAAATGCACTGGAACGCATGAAAAACGTGCATGCAGAAAAGCACCTGGAACGCATCCGGATTGCGTTTCTATGGTGTGAACTGGCCCTAGTTCACACTATAGAAACGCAGTCTGGGTGCGTTCCAGGTGCTTTTCTGCATGCACGTTTTTGACACATTCCAGTGCATTTTTGAGGCGTTTTTGATGCAGTCCAGTGTTTTTTTCCCCCTCTTTTCACTTAGGACAAGTGTGTTGCAGTGCGTCTTTGGTGCATTTAGGTGCGTTGCGGTGCATTCCAGTGCATTTTTGGTACGTTCCGTTGCGTTTTTGATGTGTTTTACTGGGGTCCAGTACAGTTTTGTACCTAAAAAATGCAGCATGACCAATTATTTTTTGGCTTTCTGAAATGCACTGGAACGGACTGCAGTGGTGTGAACTATGCCATTGGCATTAATGTGATCAACTTTCTTTGCGTTTTTCAGGCATCAAAAAAAACGCACTGCACTGCATCCGGTGTGAACTGGCCCTAAATATCATCCCCAAGGGGGTGTCTATAGTATGCCTGTAAAGTAGCACATGTTTTCCATGTTTATAACAGTTGGAGAGCAAAATGACATTTCTAAAGTAAAATAATAGTCATTTAAAAGTCCTTGCGGCTGTAATAAATTGCTGGTTCCCGTCAATACAGATAAAAGTCATTGAAAGTCTTTGCTAACCAAAAAAAAAATGCGTGGGGGTCCCCCAAATTCCATAACCAGGCCCTTCAGGTCTGGAATGGATATTAAGGGGAACCCCGCTGCAAAATTTTTAAAAAAAATTCGTGGGGTTCCCCCCAAATATCCATACCAGGCCCTTCAGGTCTGGTATGGATTTTAAGGGGAACTCCACCCCAAATTTAAAAAAAAATGGCGTGGAGTCCCCCTAAAAGTCCACACCAGACCCTTATCCGAGCACATAACCTGGCAGGCCGCAGGGGAAGAGGGGGGGACGAGAGAGCGGCCCCCCTCCCTCCTGAACCGTACCAGGCCACATGCCCTCAACATGGGGAGGATGTCCCCATGTTGATGGGGACAAGGGCCTCATCCCCACAACCCTTGCCCGGTGGTTGTGGGGGTCTGCGGGCAGGGGGCTTATCGGAATCTGGAAGACCCCTTTAACAAAGGGGACCCCCAGATCCCGCCCCCCTGTGTGAAATGGTAATGGGGTACAAATGTACCCCTACCATTTCACAAAGAAAGTGTAAAAAATGGAAAAAATGACAAGAGCCGTTTTTTGACAATTCCTTTATTAATGTGTTTGCTTTTCTTCCATCGTCTTCTTCTTCCATCTTCTTCTTCCATCTTCTTCTTCCATCCTCTTCTTTTCTCCATTCGGGTTTCTTCCTCCATCTTCCTCTTCATCTTCATCTTTATCTTCATCTTCATCTTCCTTCTTCCTTCGGTGTTCTCGTCCGCATCTTGCCCCGGCGTCTTCCCTTCTTCTTTCTTCTCTGGCGCACCGTTTGAATTGGAGGTTCCCGCTGTGCGACGCTTCAGTTCTTCAGTTCCCCATCGGGTCCGCTTACACCCGGTGACCCCGCCCCCCTCTGATGCACATGGATTTCACGGGGACTTTCCCCGTGGTGGCAGAGGGGGGCGGAGCCACCGGGTGGTTAGCGGACCAAGTGGAGAACTGAAGCGTCGCACAGCGGGAACCTCCAATTCAAACGGAGCGGCCGGAGAAGAAAGAAGAAGGGAAGACGCCGGGGCAAGATGCGGACGAGAAGACCGAAGGAAGAAGGAAGATGAAGATGAAGATAAAGATGAAGAGGAAGATGAAGATGGAGGAAGAAACCCGAATGTAGTGATGAGCCGAACACCCCTGGGTTCGGTTCGCACCAGAACCCGCGAACGGACCGAAAGTTCGCACGAACATTAGAACCCTATTAAATACAATGGATGCGAACGTTCGGATTCTAAAGTGCTAATTATAACGACTATTATCCATGTTATTGTCCTAAACAGAGTTTGGGAACCCGGGTTCTGCACCAGGGGACATGTATCAATGCAAAAAGAAGTGTTAAAAACGGACGTTTTCCGGGAGCAGTCATTTTAATGATGCATAAAGTGAAAAAAAATAAGTCAAATATTCCTTTAAATATTGTACCTGGGGGGTGTCTAAAGTATGCCTGTGAAGTGCCACGTGTTTCCCGTGTTTGGAACTGTCCCTGCACAAAATAACATTTCTAAAGGAAAAAAAGCCATTTAAAACTGCTTGCGGCTTTAATGTAATGTCTGGTCCCGGTAATATGGATGAAAATGTTTAAGAAAAATGGCATAGCTACCCCATCAACCCCCCCCCCCCTACCCCAGCCCATTACCAGCCCCTTTGGGTCTTGTATGGATATTAAGGGGAACCCCGCACACAAAATAAAAAAGGCCCTATATACTCTGAACAGCCGTATACAGGCGGTGCATACAAGACAGGGACTGTAGGTTTGTTCTTATGTAGAATCTGTTTGTAATTTTGAACAGCTACATTGTTTAAGTGTAGCTCCAGGCCAAATACCTATTTTTAAGCTTTTTGGAAAACATAGGGAAGGGTTATCACCCCTGTAACATTTTTTTTGCTGTCTGTGCCCATGTTCAGAACATTTCACCTCACTTTGCGTCCCAATGACAACTGTTTTTGAAATGTGGTGTTTTTATTGAAACAAGGATTGGTGATAAAGCATCAGTAGAGAGGAGACACCTTTCTCCCATATTAATTCTTACAGGAGAGAATTTTCCTTCCAAGGGGTAGATTTCCTCTCACTTCCTGTTGTCTTCTTCCGTTTGCAAGTAGTAGTCGTTTGTAAGTTGGATGTTTGAAAGTAGGGACCTGTCGTATATACTCTGCAGAAATTGGCCCCTTAGGTGTTGGTGTTGGCACAACACTGTAAGCACTCACAGTTACTCTTGGTGGGTGCTGGAACGCCCTGCTGTCAACTATTATATCAGGAATTGTAATAACATATAATTGTTGAACAGTGGTAGTAAAAATTGGGCCTTTGATGGTGGTGCTGGTGCCACAACACTGTAAGGCCTGACAGTTACTCTTGGTGGGCGCAGCAATGGGCCCTGCTGTGAATTATTAGATCAATAATTATAATTGCATGCCCCTGTTGAACAGGGGCTGAAAAATTGGGCCTTTGGTTGTGGTGGTGGTGGTGGTGGTGTTGACACAACACTGTAAGGCCTGACAGTTACTCTTGGTGGGCGCAGCAATGGGCCCTGCTGTGAATTATTAGATCAATAATTATAATTGCATGCCCCTGTTGAACAGGGGCTGAAAAATTGGGCCTTTGGTGGTGGTGGTGGTGGTGGTGGTGTTGACACAACACTGTAAGGCCTGACAGTTACTCTTGGTGGGCGCAGCAATGGGCCCTGCTGTGAATTATTAGATCAATAATTATAATTGCATGCCCCTGTTGAACAGGGGCTGAAAAATTGGGCCTTTGGTGGTGGTGGTGGTGGTGGTGGTGTTGACACAACACTGTAAGGCCTGACAGTTACTCTTGGTGGGCGCAGCAATGGGCCCTGCTGTGAATTATTAGATCAATAATTATAATTGCATGCCCCTGTTGAACAGGGGCTGAAAAATTGGGCCTTAGGCACTGGTGGCACAACACTGCAACCCCTCACAGATACTGTACTTGGAGCACAGCAATGAGGCCTGTTGCAAAGTATTGCATCAAAAATTGTAATTACACGCCCCTGTTAAACAGGGGCTGAAAAATTGGGCCTTAGCCACTGGTGGCGGCACCCATAAACCAAAATGATCTTCCAAGCTATCATCATTAATCGGATCATTGAGGAGGAGGAGGAGGATAGCTAGTCAACATAACAGCACAGGAACTCAGCATCAGCATCAGTCTTGAAGGGATGTGACATTTTAAAATCAATTAGTCTGTTAAATCAGCATCAGGTGTGTGGTAGCTGGTGGTGATCCAAGACTGGTTCATCTTGATGAAAGTCAGTCGATCAACCGAGTCGGTGGACAGGCACACCCTGTGATCCGTGACAAATCCTCCAGCAGCACTGAATGTGCGTTCTGAAAGAACGCTGGATGCAGGACAGGCCAGTAGCTCAATTGCATACTGTGCAAGCTCTGGCCAGTGATCCATCCTCAAGACCCAGTAAGCCAGAGGATTTTCGGTGGGGAAGGTGTCCAAGTCTGACCTTGCCCCTAGGTATTCCTGGACCATGTATATCAGACGCTGGCGATGGTTGCTGGAACCGAACATACTTTGGGGCTGCGGACTAAAGAATTGTCTGAACGCATCGGTCAGACGGCCACCTTCCCCACCGCTCCTTCTTTGACTGCCCGAAGCCTCAGCAACTCGTTGTCCAGGACCAGGAGTTTGTAACCTCCCAGTCTCTGGGAACGCGTTGCACAGACCTTTCTGCAAGGCCTCCCGGAGTTGTCTCATCCTCTGCTCCCTCTGTGATGGTACGATAAGGTCCGCAACCTTACCCTTGTACCGTGGATCAAGGAGAGTGGCCAGCCAGTAATGGTCCCTCTTCTTGATCCGAAGAATACGAGGATCCTTCCGCAGACTTTGCAGGATCAGGGAGGCCATGCAGCGTAGGTTAGCTGAGGCATTCAGTCCGGAGTCCTCTGGGTCACTAAGGACGACATGATCCGCAGCCACCTCCTCCTAGCCACGTACAAGTCCACTGGTTTCTTGGGACTGTAAATCATCCCTAAAAGACTGCTGCTGATGATGCTGAGTGCCAGCCTCCACCTCCATGCTGACACAATCCTCCTCCTCCTCCTCCTCCTCCTCCTCTTCCTGTGCGATGGGTGGGACAGAAGGAACACTGTCAGCGTAAAGGGGGCCTTGAGAGGCAAGGAAGTCCTCCTCTTCCTGCCTCTATTCTGCCTCAAGTGCCCTGTCCATTATTCCACGCAGCATGTGCTCCAACAGGTGGACAAGAGGTACAGTGTCACTGATGCATGCACTGTCACTGCTCACCATCCTCGTGGCCTCCTCAAATGGTGCCAGGACAGTGCATGCATCCCTGATCATGCCCCACTGGCGTGGTGAAAAAAACCCGAGCTCCCCTGACCCTGTCCTGGTGCCGTAGTCACACAGGTACTCATTGATGGCCCTCTGCTGCGTGTGCAGCCGCTGCAGCATGGCCAACGTTGAGTTCCACCTGGTGGGCATGTCACATATAAGGCGGTTCTTGGGCAGGTTCAACTCCTTTTGCAGCTCAGCCAGGATAGCACTGGCATTATAAGATCTGCGGAAATGAACACAGACTTTCCTGGCCTGCCTCAGGACATCCTGTAAGCCCGGGTACCTGCCCAAGAACCGCTGCACCACCAGGTTAAGGACGTGAGCCATACAGGGCACATGGGTCAGTTTTCCCTGTCGGAGGGCGGAGAGGAGGTTGGTGCCATTGTCGCAAACCACCATTCCTGGCTTAAGCTGGCGTGGCGTCAACCACCTCTCGGCCTGCCCCTGCAGAGCAGAGAGGACCTCTGCCCCAGTGTGGCTCCTGTCCCCCAAACACACCAGCGCAAGCACGGCATGGCATCTTTTTGCCTGCGTACTTGCGTAGCCCCTTGAACGCCTACGGAGCACCGCTGGTTCCGAGGACAAACCACAGGAAGAGGCCATGGAGGAAGAAGAAGAGGAGGGGGTGGAGGAGAGAGGTGTGTCACAACCAGTAGTAGCATTTTGGAGGTGTGGCGGTGGAACAACCTCCAACACTACTGCACCTTGTCCTGCATCCTTCCCAGCTGCCAAAAGAGTGACCCAATGGGCCGTGAAAGAAAGGTAACGTCCCTGTCCATGCCTGCTGGACCATGAGTCAGCGGTAATATGCATCTTACCGCTGACCGCCCTGTCCAGCGAGGCCAAGACATTGCCTTCCACATGCCTGTAGAGAGCAGGAATCGCCTTCCGTGAGAAAAAGTGGCATTTGGGAACCTGCCACTGAGGAACCGCACATTGCACAAACTCACGGAAGGGGGCCGAGTCTACCAACTGAAAAGGCAGCAGTTGAAGCGCTAGCAATTTAGCCAAGCTAGCATTCAACCGCTGGGCATGTGGATGGCTGGGAGTGAACTTCTTTTGACGGTCCAGCAGCTGGGGCAGGGAAATTTGCCTGCTAGAATCGGACGTCGGTGTACTGCTAGCAGAGTGCCCGCAAGTACTTGGCTGTGACACACCTAATTCTACACCTTCATTCCTCTCAGAGCAGGTTTCAGAGAGGACTGAAGGTATAGTGGGGTTGGAGATCCCAGCTGATGCGGTGCAAGAAGAGGTCAGCTTTGTTCTTTGGTGTGGGTCTTTAAGGTAGGCTTGCCAACGAGCTGCATGGCAGGTCAACATATGTCTGATCAAGCATGTGGTGGCCAAGCGGCTGATGTTTTGGCCACGCGATATACGCTTGAGACATATGTTGCAAACAGCAGCTGTGCGATCTGATGCACTCGCCTCAACAAAGGCCCACACCAAAGAACTTTTTGAATGACGGGCAGAGGCAGCGCCCTGCACAGGCGGAGCTCTGCGGTGTGATTCCGTCGGTGTGCTGCCCATACGCTGGCCACCCAAGGGCATCCTGCGTCGTTGGAGATGTGCCTCCTCCTCATCCTCCTCCTCCTCCTCTCTCCTATTAGGCACCCACGTGGAGTCAGTGACCTCATCATCCCCTCCCTCCTCATCACTGGAGCCAATCTGGCAGTATGCTGCAGCTGCTGGAGCATGACTGCCAGATTGGTGTCCTTCTTGAGCATCCCCTCTCTCTGCTCTCACGCTACTGCCTTCCTCTATCTGGGTATCATCATCAGATCCTTCGAAACGCTGGGCATCCTCCTGGAGCATGTACCCAACACTGTGCTCAAACAGTTCGGGGGACTCCTCAGGAGGAGGACATGGTGGGTCTAGGGAAGGATTGACTAATGAAGATAATGATACCAGAGAAGAGGATGCTTTGGCAGCTGCTTTGCCAGTACCCTGAGCCTGGGTGAGAGAGGATGAGGAGGATGAGGTGGGCTTGGTCATCCACTCTACCAAGTCTTCGGCATGATGTGGCTCAACATGTCCAGCTGCCGAAAAGAAGGACAAGCGTGTCCCATGGCCATGTGCTGATGACAATGCACCGCGTCCACGACCAGCACTGTTGCCCCCAAACACAGAGCCTGCTTGCCCTCTTTTTTTGCCTCCTGACTGTCTGCCTCTCCTTGTTTGCCTTCCAGACATTTTAATGGATGGCCTGCAGGGAGATGGGAAAAACAGCAATAAGGGCTACCTTCAGGTGTATACTGTGCAGGAGGCTTAGCAACAATGACACTGACACTGTCCCCTGCCTATCCTTCTCTGTCCCTAAACACAAGGATTTGCAATATGCTTCAGCAAGATTGGTTTAGCACAGAATAGCACACTGTCAGTTTCACTCACTGTCCTACTCTGTCCCTACAAACAAGATTTAGCACAGAATAGCACACTGATAGTTTCCACGAGTGTCCTTCTCTGTCCCTAAACTCAAGGATTTCAAATATGGTTCAGCAAGATTGGTTTAGAACAGAATAGCACACTGTCAGTTTCACTCACTGTCCTACTCTATCCCTACAAACAAGATTTAGCACAGAATAGCACACTGATAGTTTCCACGAGTGTCCTTCTCTGTCCCTAAACTCAAGGATTTCAAATATGGTTCAGCAAGATTGGTTTAGAACAGAATAGCACACTGTCAGTTTCACTCACTGTCCTACTCTGTCCCTACAAACAAGATTTAGCACAGAATAGCACACTGATAGTTTCCACGAGTGTCCTTCTCTGTCCCTAAACTCAAGGATTTCAAATATGGTTCAGCAAGATTGGTTTAGAACAGAATAGCACACTGTCAGTTTCACTCACTGTCCTACTCTGTCCCTACAAACAAGATTTAGCACAGAATAGCACACTGATAGTTTCCACGAGTGTCCTTCTCTGTCCCTAAACTCAAGGATTTCAAATATGGTTCAGCAAGATTGGTTTAGAACAGAATAGCACACTGTCAGTTTCACTCACTGTCCTACTCTGTCCCTACAAACAAGATTTAGCACAGAATAGCACACTGACACTTTCCCTCACTGTACCTCTCTGTCCCTAAACTCAAGGATTTCAAATATGGTTCAGCAAGATTGGTTTAGAACAGAATAGCACACTGTCAGTTTCACTCACTGTCCTACTCTGTCCCTACAAACAAGATTTAGCACAGAATAGCACACTGATAGTTTCCACGAGTGTCCTTCTCTGTCCCTAAACTCAAGGATTTCAAATATGGTTCAGCAAGATTGGTTTAGAACAGAATAGCACACTGTCAGTTTCACTCACTGTCCTACTCTGTCCCTACAAACAAGATTTAGCACAGAATAGCACACTGACACTTTCCCTCACTGTACCTCTCTGTCCCTAAACTCAAGGATTTCAAATATGGTTCAGCAAGATTGGTTTAGAACAGAATAGCACACTGTCAGTTTCACTCACTGTCCTACTCTGTCCCTACAAACTAGATTTAGCACAGAATAGCACACTGACACTTTCCCTCACTGTACCTCTCTGTCCCTAAACTCAAGGATTGAAAATATGGTTCAGCAAGATTGGTTTAGAACAGAATAGCACACTGACACTTTCCCTCACTGTACCTCTCTGTCCCTACAAACAAGGTTTAGCACAGAATAACACACTGACACTCTCCCTACCTATCCTTATTTGTCCCTAAACACAAGGAATCCAGGATTAGTAAAGGAAAAAAATGACACTGTCCCTGCCTATGCTTCTCTTTCCCTGCTCCGGAACACACTACACAAGGCCGCCGCGCTGGCGGCCTTTTATAGTGTGGGGCGTGTACTAAACCCCCTCAAGAATAATTGGCCACAGGCATCCTGCCTGTGGCCAATCATTGCTCTCCTCGCTGCCGGCGCTGTGATTGGCCAAGCATGCGGGGTTACAGTGCATGCTTGGCCAATCACAGCGCCTGGATGACACTGCGATGGCGTAGTGCATTGTGGGCCGTTCGCGTCACTCGAATTTGGCGCAAACGGCCCAAATCGTTCGATCTTCGTCGAACGATCGAACAGCCGATGTTCGAGTCAAACGTATGTTCGACTCGAACACGAAGCTCATCCCTACCCGAATGGAGAAAAGAAGAAGATGGAAGAAGAAGAAGGAAGAAGATGGAAGAAAAGAAAATACATTAATAAAGGAATTGTCAAAAACTGGCTCTTGTCATTTTTTACATTTTTGACACTTTCCTTGTGAAATGGTAGGGGTACATTTGTACCCCATTACCATTTCACACAGGGGGGGGCCGGGATCTGGGGGTCCCCTTTGTTAAAGGGGTCTTCCAGATTCCGATAAGCCCCCCGCCCGCAGACCCCCACAACCACCGGGCAAGGGTTGTGGGGATGAGGCCCTTGTCCCCATCAACATGGGGACATCCTCCCCATGTTGAGGGCATGTGGCCTGGTACGGTTCAGGAGGAAGGGGGGGACGCTCTAGTCCCCCCCTCTTCCCCTGCGGCCGGTCAGGTTATGTGCTCGGATAAGGGTCTGGTGTGGATTTTTGGGGGGACTCCACGCCATTTTTTAAGAAAATTTGGGGTGGAGTTCCCCTTAAAATCCATTCCAGATCTGAAGGGCCTGGTTTGGAAATTTGGGGGGAACCCGCACGTCATTTTTTAAAAAAATTTGCAGCGGGGTTCCCCTTAATATCCATTCCAGACCTGAAGGGCCTGGTTATGAAATTTGGGGGGACCCCCACGCTTTTTTTTTTTGGTTAGCAAACACTTTCTATGACTTTTCTCTATATTGCCGGGAGCCGACAATTCATTATAGCCGCGGCTGCTTTTAAATGGGTTTTTTTTCCTTTAGAAATGTCATTTTGCTGGCGCACTGGCAATTTCAGAGCTGCGCCTGTTCAACTTATGCAAATTAGTTTACGTGACTTGACATTTACTAAGATTTTGCCGGCGCAGTGAACCGGCGCATTTAAACCATTGAAATTCCCGCTCTGAGCTCAAAAAAACCTCCCGCAGCTCGAATCGTACTTTCCGGCGCAGCGGGATGGTTTTGAAAAAGTTACTTTCCCACTCTATTTTGGCCATATTAGTTATTTGGGCAGGTGTCCCTACACTTCCTCACATCACCCCATGTCACCCCCAATATTTTCTCACTTCCAGCTTCTTTATATTTAGATTTTAACATGCCCTGCGCCAGGTCCATAGTAGCGCACTGAGCGCCTCCTCCCGGGCGCAGAGAACACTATAGTAAATGGCAAATAGGGCTGCGCTACAGGCGCTATTTTTTTGTAAATACCAAAACAGCCATTGCGCACGCAGATGCGCCAATACTCATGGCGCAAACGTTTGGTAAATCAGCCCCACTGTGTCACACAGCCATTTTTTGTGGACAGTTGCAGCAGCTAGAGCTGATGGATGTAAACAGCAAGCAAATGCTACTAGGATACTGAATGTGAGCTCCATCTAGTGGCCACCATAATGCCGTATTTCCTTTTTCACACTATTCTGTATGAAGGAAAAATATTTGACTTAGACAGAAAATAGCCTATTAACATTTGCCCCCATTTGCACAGAACAAATGTACATGCAGTTTTAAAGGATGCATAGCTCTGCAATTTGTTTTTATAAATGCATGTTTAATATTTTTTTAATGGCTTGGTTCAGCTTGCAGCTTCCTATGTTGCATCTGTCCCACCAGCCTGCCCACGGGGCAATGAATCCCTAGCACCACACCAGCTGATTTTATGAACTTCAACAAGGCGTTGGAAGCATTCCTCAGAGATTTTGGTCCATAGTGACATGATAACATCACACGGTTGCTGCAGATTTGTCAGCTGCACATCCATAATGCCAATCTGCAGTTCCATCACGTCCAAAAAGGGTGCTCTACTCGATTGAGATCTGGTGACTGTGGAGACCATTGGAGTACAGTGACCTCATTGTCATGTTCAAGAAACCAGTGGTGAGATGATTTGAGCTTTGTGACATGGTGCATTATCCTGCTGGAAGGAGCCATCAGAAGATGGGTACACTATAGTCATAAAGGGATGGACATGGTCACAGTGGCATCTCCAGCTTTCATATTTAGGGGGGGGCATATGGGGGACAGGGACAAAATTAGGGGGGGCAACTATAAAATGCAATTATATATGTAGCGCACAGACCCCTCTCTTTACCTGCCTTGTTCGGCTCCTCGCAGGAATAGAGGGGCACACCGCACCACAAGCCCGTACCCTCCTGTGTGAAGAGACTGAGTGGTGTTGTTGATGGGTCCTCCACAGTCAGACAGCCAGAGAATGTTTCTCACCTCTATATTAAATAAAGACAAGTCCTTGTATCCCCACAGTAACTTGAATGTCCACACCAGCTGAAACTCCAACGTAGAGTTTATTCTCTTGTAAAACACAGTCTCTGACAGAAAAGGTTGGAGGGAGGACAGGACAGCTTAAGGTGTGAAAGAGGTCCAGGCACAAATGTAACCCAATTCACTGCTCCGATTCTCAAGCAGACTCAGCCCATTCGGATAGTCTCCCTAGCTTGGGACTAGCAGCCGATATGGTGCTCAAACACTTGGTCTCTGCCACAGACCCGATGAACTTGGTCCCTGCCACAGACCTGGTGAACTTGGTCTCTGCCACAGACCTGGTGAACTTGGCCTCTATTAAGGAGAAGACATCCCTCCAGAGAGTTACCGGGACCCTTTCTTCACCGTGACTTCTACACCAGTGCCTCGGAACGGTTCCTCACCCGGCCTCCTCATCTAGGATACGGGTCCCCTCGCAAGGCGGCACCCTGAGACTCCTCGATCCTTGGTGGGCTCCAGCCGAAGATGCTGGGCCCAGGCCTTTGCTGCAGCCCCAGGAGTAAGGGTGCCTGGGACTGATCCACCGACCTCCGCCCCTGGGCCAAAGGTGCCCAGGACGGACAGGAACACACCCTTGGGGTAGGACCCCCGACAGCGAACCCTGAACAGGCAGCGTCTGCCCCTTTTATATCCTCTCCCAGCATGCACAGCAGGCCTGCCACACCCACCATATGGCTGCCGAGAGGGGACACAAGGGACAGCACTGTATTAGCGGTTCGACCCTGGCCTACCATGGCAGCGCCACCTGCATCCCACAGGGAACTATACACCAATACTCTCCCTGCAGACAAAAATGGTTGCAAGAACTCTAACAATTGGGGTGTTTGGGTATAACTACCACCCAACACTTCCCCTAAATTTAGCACCCCACTACATATATATATCCTGGGGCCCTTTACTTCTGTTGTGGGGCCTTTTATTATGATCCTGCAACGAGACCCTTTCACATGTTTTGCAGTGAGCCCCCTTCCTACTGTATTGGGGCCCCCAGGGTGGCAAAAAACAAGATGTATGTCACCAGCACACCAGGAAAATATAAGGGTCCAAAGCAGTGGGAGAACTACCAGAGTTGCAAAGGATGCACTTGCGACCGAGCCCTGATGTTCTGCCACTGTGGGGTTCCCCAGCCTCCTCTTGCTGTCCTGCCCCTGCTATTGACAGCGCTGGTCTGGTTTCTGTCTCCTTGGCAGCGGCGGCAGTCTATTAGGACCTAGTGCTGGTGACATTATGGGTGCATGCAGGGGAAGGCTGGCACTATTGGTTGTAGAGAGCTGAGCCCCCAACTGGTCACCTAGCAGCAGTAATGCATAACCTTCTCTGTTGCCGATCAGGATGTGATCCCGGTGATGCTCCCAGTCAGATCTAATAAACACAGTATTTATTAGAATCAACAGTACAAATATATATATTGTAATGTTTGGGGGTTGATAGCTCAAGTGTAGCACACGCTAGCGAGAACAGTCCCACACAAATGTTTCCTTTTGAGAGCTTGTTGGCCCACTTTTATTAAAGAAAATCAGACAAAGTTCCAGAAATGAAAACAAATGTGGTTTCCCTTGCAGGGGGTTTTCACCATCAACATTAAACGGTTGTATGTTCAGCCTCATGGCTCACACATGCAAAAGTGCAAATGAAAATACCAAGCCGCCTGGCTCTCTTCAGCAGCAGCACCACTGCTCAGGCTCCCGCATGGAGCCCTCCTGACACCTGTCAGCAACCTCAGACTCAGGTCTCTGGGTTTCACAGTGCAGCCTGCACTCTCTAGCTACTCCAGCTTCTCTAGCTACTCCAGCTTCTCTAGCTACTCCAGCTTCTCTAGCTACTCCAGTGCACACCTGCACACTCTGGGTTCTCCCTTGCAAGCCTGGTCTCCTCGGGAGGGTGGAGCCCAGAATGCTGGTCCTGACTCTCCTATCAGGTCCACACACACACACCTGAACCATCAGTGTGCCGTTCAATCTTAAATCCCGGACCCAGGACTGGGGATTTCATCCCACCCGGATCTCTAAGAAATCCCCGGGCTCCAGGTCCCAAAGTGGACTTTATTAAATAATGAGGAAACTGAAACACCAGTTTCCTCTGTACATTATAAACTCCCTGGAGCCCCTCAACCCATCCAGTTGAGAATTCTGGGTCACTACACTGGTGGGGTACCACATACCACACTACCACATACCCCCCCCCCCTTGTTTCGACCCAGAGGGCGGAACACACCAGTCCAACCTCCTCATTTTGGCATGCCAGAAAATGGGCCAAATCTTGTCCCATCAGTTGACTTTCTCCACGTCCCCCTGCTACGTTTACTCGGGCTCTGCAAAGACACTCCCATGTCTTTTTGCTTGCACGCTTCCAAAAGCGATGTCTTTCTATTTCCCTTGGACCTACACTAGCCACATTATCAGTAGGGAGTTTACTACTCTTGGCACCTTTTTGCACCCGAGGTTGATTTCTGAGCTTTAAGGGTCCGATACCATTGAGGTTACCAAGGGCTCCCTCATTTTCCGATAGACCACCCCTTTTCCCTTTATTTAATTTGGAAGGGATCAGATTTTTAAACACCTGTTTAGTGATAAGCGGGGGCTCTTTTATTGGGGTGACACTGGTTTCTCTCTGAGCTCTATGTACGGGCACCCCCTTACTGTCCAAACTTAGCGCCACTTGTTTCCCCATGTACATTGCATGCTTCATTCTGTCAGTTTCATCACTAACATCCTCATAAGACTGCAGCCTTGTCCTAGTCTCCCTCTGAAGGACATCCTGACTGTCTTGCCACTCTGAGGTTTCTAAGTTATGTGATACCTTGCTGCGCTTTGGGCTATTTCCCTCCAGCCATTGTTTACCAGGATCCTTCTCAGATCCTAGAAGTTCTTCAAACTTCAGGAAATCTTCCCCAGAATTACCCTCCTGAACCTGTAGGGGGCCTAATTCTGCTGTACCTTTTACCTCTTCTAGGTCAGGCACACCATTTATCTTCACACATTTTTTAGGATTAGCAGAAACCGCATCACCTTGACCATCAGGTCTGACATAATTTTTGTCACCCATGGTAACCAAACCATCAAAAATTGCCAATGCGCTGCATTTTTCATTACGGTCAGAAATATTAATGCGTTTGTCATATTTCATTTCACCCATGTTTGGCAGGGCAGTGTCTGGAGAAGAACTGCACCCAGCAGAGTGGTTGTCTACGGCAGCTTCACTGTACACAAACCCCACTGGCATGAGATCCTCTGCCAGCAACTGTCCTGACCCCTGACCATCATCGCATAAAGCAACATTTGGACCTGTGACTACAATCACTTCATTTATTGTGGTGCCATCTGGCACTTCCACCAACACCAGCTCATTTGGCACGACATCAACCATTACCGCATCATTAGACCCTTTGTGGACCACTGACATGACCTCCTCTGTGCATTCGCCCTTACTTGGTGCTTCCATCTCATGAGCAACATCATCTGCAGCAGCAAGTACACTGTTGCATATAAGTTGCTCTGCAGGTCCTTCATCTGGCACTGCAGAAATCATGTCTGCTCCACTCTGACCAACAGAGGCCTTTTCCAACAAAGCCAACAGGCTTTTTGCCCATCTGTCCCAGTCTGTTATCTCTGCGCTACCAGAGGGACAGAGTGGCTCAGCAACCGACACATTGCACATGTCACCTTTGTTCAAATCAGACTGTGTAAATACATTTTTAATCAGAGCAGGTTGCAATACCACACTCTCACCACCTTACTCTGATGGCGCTTCATTAAACGCATGAACACCTTCACACCTGTCATTGCCAGACTGCAATAACCTATTTCCATGAGTGTTTTCAAACATTTCTGTTATAGCATTAACCATTTTGTTATCACCAGGTTCAGGTACCGTCTTATCCCTTAGAGCGGCACCATAGCTGTCCCAGGCAACCTCCGGCTCCAAAACGCAGAGCTCCCTGGGGGTTTCTAGGGACACCTCTGTAGCCTTTGTCACAGTTTCTAGGGGAGATAGCACATCTTTAACTGCACTCACATCAACATTTTTATCTCTAGTGAGCTGCAGTAGCCCATTAGCAACTGGACCATCAACTTAAGCCAATTCAATATTAACAGTTTTAAACATCTCCATATCACATTCAAGTTTACCACTTGCCTCCCCACTGGACAGGGCACTGTAGCAAGGCAATAGGGATGAGCTTCATGTTCGAGTCGAACATACGTTCGACTCGAACATCGGCTGTTCGATCGTTCGACGAAGATCGAACGATTTGGGCCGTTCGCGCCAAATTCGAGTGACGCGAACGGCCCACAATGCACTACGCCATCGCAGTGTCATCCAGGCGCTGTGATTGGCCAAGCATGCACTGTGACCCTGCATGCTTGGCCAATCACAGCGCCGGCAGCGAGGAGAGCAATGATTGGCCACAGGCAGGATGCCTGTGGCCAATTATTGCTGATGGGGTTTAGTACACGCCCCACACTATAAAAGCCCGCCAGCGCGGCGGCCTTGTGTAGTGTGTTCCGGAGCAGGGAAAGAGAAGCATAGGCAGGGACAGTGTCATTATTTTTCCTTTACTATTCCTGGATTCCTTGTGTTTAGGGACAAATAAGGATAGGTAGGGAGAGTGTCAGTGACAGTGTGCTATTCTGTGCTAATCCTTGTTTGTAGGGACAGAGAGGTACAGTGAGGGAAAGTGTCAGTGTGCTATTCTGTTCTAAAACTATTTTGCTGAACCATATTTTCAATCCTTGAGTTTAGGGACAGAGAGGTACAGTGAGGGAAAGTGTCAGTGTGCTATTCTGTTCTAAAACTATTTTGCTGTTCCATATTTTCAATCCTTGAGTTGAGGGACAGAGAGGTACAGTGAGTGAAACTGACAGTGTGCTATTCTGTTCTAAACCAATTTTGCTGTTCCATATTTTCAATCCTTGAGTTGAGGGACAGAGAGGTACAGTGAGTGAAACTGACAGTGTGCTATTCTGTTCTAAACCAATTTTGCTGTTCCATATTTTCAATCCTTGAGTTGAGGGACAGAGAGGTACAGTGAGTGAAACTGACAGTGTGCTATTCTGTTCTAAACCAATTTTGCTGTTCCATATTTTCAATCCTTGAGTTGAGGGACAGAGAGGTACAGTGAGTGAAACTGACAGTGTGCTATTCTGTTCTAAACCAATTTTGCTGTTCCATATTTTCAATCCTTGAGTTGAGGGACAGAGAGGTACAGTGAGTGAAACTGACAGTGTGCTATTCTGTTCTAAACCAATTTTGCTGTTCCATATTTTCAATCCTTGAGTTGAGGGACAGAGAGGTACAGTGAGTGAAACTGACAGTGTGCTATTCTGTTCTAAACCAATTTTGCTGTTCCATATTTTCAATCCTTGACTTGAGGGACAGAGAGGTACAGTGAGTGAAACTGACAGTGTGCTATTCTGTTCTAAACCAATTTTGCTGTTCCATATTTTCAATCCTTGAGTTGAGGGACAGAGAAGGACACTCGTAGAAATTATCAGTGTGCTATTCTGTGCTAAATCTTGTTTGTAGGGAGGGACAGAGTAGGACAGTGAGGGAAAGTGTCAGTGTGCTATTCTGTTCTAAAACTTTTTTGCTGAACCATATTTTCAATCCTTGTGTTTAGGGACAGAGAAGGATAGGCAGGGGACAGTGTCAGTGTCATTGTTGCTAAGCCTCCTGCACAATATACACCTGAAGGTAGCCCTTATTGCTGTTTTTCCCATCTCCCTGCAGGCCATCCATTAAAATGTCTGGAAGGCAACCAAGGAGAGGCAGACAGTCAGGAGGCAAAAAAAGAGGGCAAGCAGGCTCTGTGTCTGGGGGCAACAGTGCTGGTCGTGTACGCGGTGCATTGTCATCAGCACATGGCCATGGGACACGCTTGTCCTTCTTTTCGGCAGCTGGACATGTTGAGCCACATCATGCCGAAGACTTGGTAGAGTGGATGACCAAGCCCACCTCATCCTCCTCATCCTCTCTCACCCAGGCTCAGGGTACTGGCAAAGCAGCTGCCAAAGCGTCCTCTTCTCTGGTATCATTATCTTCATTAGTCAATCCTTCCCTAGACCCACCATGCCCTCCTCCTGAGGTGTCCCCCGAACTGTTTGAGCACAGTGTTGGGTACATGCTCCAGGAGGATGCCCAGCGTTTGGAAGGATCTGATGATGATACCCAGCTAGAGGAAGGCAGCAGCGTGAGAGCAGAGAGAGGGGATGCTCAAGAAGGACACCAATCTGGCAGTCATGCTCCAGCAGCTGCAGCATACTGCCAGATTGGCTCCAGTGATGAGGAGGGAGGGGATGATGAGGTCACTGACTCCACGTGGGTGCCTAATAGGAGAGAGGAGGAGGAGGAGGATGAGGAGGAGGCACATCTCCAACGAGGCAGGATGCCCTTGAGTGGCCAGCGTATGGGCAGCACAACGACGGAATCACACCGCAGAGCTCCCCCTGTGCAGGGCGCTGGCTCTGCCCGTCATTCAAAAAGTTCTTTGGTGTGGGCATTTTTTGAGGCGAGTGCATCAGATCGCACAGCTGCTGTTTGCAACATATGTCTCAAGCGTATATCGCGTGGCCAAAACATCAGCCGCTTGGGCACCACATGCTTGATCAGACATATGTTGACCTGCCATGCAGCTCGTTGGCAAGCCTACCTTACAGACCCACACCAAAGAACAAAGCTGACCTCTTCTTGCACCGCATCAGCTGGGATCTCCAACCCCACTATACCTTCACTCCTCTCTGAAACCTGCTCTGAGAGGAATGAAGGTGTAGAATTAGGTGTGTCACAGCCAAGTACTTGCGGCCACTCTGCTAGCAGTACACCAACGTCCGATTCTAGCAGGCAAATTTCCCTGCCCCAGCTGCTGGACCGTCGAAAGAAGTTCACTCCCAGCCATCCACATGCCCAGCGGTTGAATGCTAGCTTGGCTAAATTGCTAGCGCTTCAACTGCTGCCTTTTCAGTTGGTAGACTCAGCCCCCTTCCGTGAGTTTGTGCAATGTGCGGTTCCTCAGTGGCAGGTTCCCAAACGACACTTTTTCGCACGGAAGGCTATTCCGGCTCTCTACAGGCATGTGGAAGGCAATGTCTTGGCCTCGCTGGACAGGGCGGTCAGCGGTAAGGTGCATATTACCGCTGACTCATGGTCCAGCAGGCATGGACAGGGACGTTACCTTTCTTTCACGGCCCATTGGGTCACTCTTTTGGCAGCTGGGAAGGATGCAGGACAAGGTGCAGTAGTGTTGGAGGTTGTTCCACCGCCACGCCTCCAAAATGCTACTACTGGTTGTGACACACCTCTCTCCTCCACCCCCTCCTCTTCTTCTTCCTCCATGGCCTCTTCCTGTGGTTTGTCCTCGGAACCAGCGGTGCTCCGTAGGCGTTCAAGGGGCTACGCAAGTACGCAGGCAAAAAGATGCCATGCCATGCTTGCGCTGGTGTGTTTGGGGGACAGGAGCCACACTGGGGCAGAGGTCCTGTCTGCTCTGCAGGGGCAGGCCGAGAGGTGGTTGACGCCACGCCAGCTTAAGCCAGGAATGGTGGTTTGCGACAATGGCACCAACCTCCTCTCCGCCCTCCGACAGGGACAACTGACCCATGTGCCCTGTATGGCTCACGTCCTTAACCTGGTGGTGCAGCGGTTCTTGGGCAGGTACCCGGGCTTACAGGATGTCCTGAGGCAGGCCAGGAAAGTCTGTGTGCATTTCCGCAGATCTTATAATGCCAGTGCTCGCCTGGCTGAGCTTCAAAAGGAGTTGAACCTGCCCAAGAACCGCCTTATATGTGACATGCCCACCAGGTGGAACTCAACGTTGGCCATGCTGCAGCAGCTGCACACGCAGCAGAGGGCCATCAATGGGTACCTGTGCGACTACGGCACCAGGACAGGGTCAGGGGAGCTCGGGTTTTTTTCACCACGCCAGTGGGGCATGATCAGGGATGCATGCACTGTCCTGGCACCATTTGAGGAGGCCACGAGGATGGTGAGCAGTGACACTGCATGCATCAGTGACACTGTACCTCTTGTCCACCTGTTGGAGCACACGCTGCGTGGAATAATGGACAGGGCACTTGAGGCAGAACAGAGGCAGGAAGAGGAGGACTTCCTTGCCTCTCAAGGCCCCCTTTACCCAGACAGTGTTCCTTCTGTCCCACCCATCGCACAGGAAGAGGAGGAGGAGGAGGAGGAGGAGGATTGTGTCAGCATGGAGGTGGAGGCTGGCACTCAGCATCATCAGCAGCAGTCTTTTAGGGATGATTTACAGTCCCAAGAAACCAGTGGACTTGTACGTGGCTGGGAGGAGGTGGCTGCGGATCATGTCTTCCTTAGTGACCGAGAGGACTCCGGACTGAATGCCTCAGCTAACCTACGCTGCATGGCCTCCCTGATCCTGCAAAGTCTGCGGAAGGATCCTCGTATTCTTCGGATCAAGGAGAGGGACCATTACTGGCTGGCCACTCTCCTTGATCCACGGTACAAGGGTAAGGTTGCGGACCTTATCGTACCATCACAGAGGGAGCAGAGGATGAGACAACTCCGGGAGGCCTTGCAGAAAGGTCTGTGCAACGCGTTCCCAGAGACTGGGAGGTTACAAACTCCTGGTCCTGGACAACGAGTTGCTGAGGCTTCGGGCAGTCAAAGAAGGAGCGGTGGGGAAGGTGGCCGTCTGACCGATGCGTTCAGACAATTCTTTAGTCCGCAGCCCCAAAGTATGTTCGGTTCCAGCAACCATCGCCAGCGTCTGATATACATGGTCCAGGAATACCTAGGGGCAAGGTCAGACTTGGACACCTTCCCCACCGAAAATCCTCTGGCTTACTGGGTCTTGAGGATGGATCACTGGCCAGAGCTTGCACAGTATGCAATTGAGCTACTGGCCTGTCCTGCATCCAGCGTTCTTTCAGAACGCACATTCAGTGCTGCTGGCGGATTTGTCACGGATCACAGGGTGCGCCTGTCCACCGACTCGGTTGATCGACTGACTTTCATCAAGATGAACCAGTCTTGGATCACCACCAGCTACCACACACCAGATGCTGATATAACAGACTAATTGATTTTAAAATGTCACATCCCTTCAAGACTGATGCTGATGCTGAGTGCCTGTGCTGTTATGTTGACTGGCTATCCTCCTCCTCCTCCTCAATGATACGATTAACGATGATAGCTTGGAAGATCATTTTGGTTTATGGGTGACGCCACCAATGGCTAAGGCCCAATTTTTCAGCCCCTGTTTAACAGGGGCGTGTAATTACAATTTTTGATGCAATACTTTGCAACAGGCCTCATTGCTGTGCTCCAAGTACAGTATCTGTGAGGGGTTGCAGTGTTGTGCCACCAGTGCCTAAGGCCCAATTTTTCAGCCCCTGTTCAACAGGGGCATGCAATTATAATTATTGATCTAATAATTCACAGCAGGGCCCATTGCTGCGCCCACCAAGAGTAACTGTCAGGCCTTACAGTGTTGTGGCACCAGCACCACCATCACCACCACCACCACCACCAAAGGCCCAATTTTTCAGCCCCTGTTCAACAGGGGCATGCAATTATAATTATTGATCTAATAATTCACAGCAGGGACCATTGCTGCGCCCACCAAGAGTAACTGTCAGGCCTTACAGTGTTGTGGCACCAGCAACACCATCAAAGGCCCAATTTTTACTAACACTGATCAACAATTATATGTTATTACAATTCCTGATATTATACTTGACAGCAGGGCGTTCCAGCACCCACCAAGAATAACTGTGAGTGCTTTCAGTGTTGTGCCAACACCAACACCTAAGGGGCCAATTTCTGCAGAGTATATACGGAAGGTCCCTACTTTCAAACATCCAACTTACAAACTACTACTACTTGCAAACGGAAGAAGACAACAGGAAGTGAGAGGAAATCTACCCCTTGGAAGGAAAATTCTCTCCTGTAAGAATTAATATGGGAGAAAGGTGTCTCCTCTCTACTGATGCTTTATCACCAATCCTTGTTTCAATAAAAACACCACATTTCAAAAACAGTTGTCATTGGGACGCAAAGTGAGGTGAAATGTTCTGAACAGGGGCACAGACAGCAAAAAAAATGTGACAGGGGTGATAACCGTTCCCTATGTTTTACAAAAAGCTAAAAAAAAGGAATTTGCCATGGAGCTCCACTTAAACAATGCAGCTGTTCAAAATTATAAACAGATTCTACATAAGAACAAACCTACAGTCCCTGTCTTGTATGCACCGCCTGTATACGGCTGCTTAGAGTATATAGGTCCTTTTTTATTTTGTGTGCGGGGTTCCCCTTAATATCCATACAAGACCCAAAGGGGCTGGTAATGGGCTGGGGTAGGGAGGGGGGGGTTGATGGGGTAGCTATGCCATTTTTCCTAAAGATTTTCATCCATATTACCGGGACCAGACATTGCATTAAAGCCGCAAGCAGTTTTAAATGACTTTTTTCCCTTTAGAAATGTTATTTTGTGCAGGGACAGTTCTAATCACGGGAAACACGTGGCACTTCACAGGCATACTTTAGACACCCCCCAGGTACAATATTTAAAGGAATATTTGACTTTTTTTTTTCACTTTATGCATCATTAAAATGACTGCTCCCGGAAAACGTCCGTTTTTAAAACTTCTTTTTGCATTGATACATGTCCCCTGGTGCAGAAGCCGGGTTCCCAAACTCTGTTTCGGACAATAACATGGATAATAGTCATTATAATTAGCACTTTAGAATCCGAACGTTCGCATCCATTGTATTTAATAGGGTTCTAATGTTCGTGCGAACTTTCGGTCCGTTCGCGGGTTCTGGTGCGAACCGAACCCGGGGGTGTTCGGCTCATCACTACAAGGCAAGTCCTTTTCCACACAGACAGTGGATCTCCCATTTGGGGTCATTTCCACTCCAATGCGCACAGTCACATAGTCAGTCTCTTGAATGCATTTACGAGCAACAGTCTTACCCATCACTGCACCAGGGGTTGCCATGTTCACTTGAGTGCGTTGTCTATCCTGTGTTGCACTTTCGCTGGCCAACTCTCCCTGGTGGCCATGGGATTAAACTGCAGCAGCCATTTCTGACTCCATAGAACCCCCTGCAGGCACAACAGGTACTTCCTCACTGTTGCCAGAGGTGACTGAAAACATTTTTAAACAGGAACCTGGGCTTGCTGACAAAGACTTCTGCCCAGTAGCCATATCTCCAGCCATGTTCCATAACCTGGGACAAGAAAAAATACCATGCCCAAGTTGACCACATTCCAGGCATGGTACATTTCTGCACACATCTTTAGTGGGACGCCGCTCCACATCTCCACTGTAGCTCCTTTCGGTTAACATTTGATCTCTCGTTGCTAAGGGAGATGGCACTCTTCCAGCTGTACTTTTCTGACTTTCCCAAACGCAGCGACTTTGTGATCCTTGGAGCATTGTTGCTTTCAACTTGCCACGATCCTCTGTTGGCAATACGTTTCTCACGTGGTCCGCAGACTTGAAATTACCGCCATTGCTACAGGCAACCACATACCTCTCGAACTTCTGATCAGCCTTTTGGACACTCCTGGGACTCAAATCAGGCTTCCCAAACATTGTTGCGGACCTTTGTCTGGCCATGTCACCTTGTCTTGGAAACTGAGACAAAGGGCACTTGGAGACAACATGCCCCCACTCTCTGCACCGCAAACAGCGCTCTTGCTTCAGAACCTTAACAGGGCTTCCCCAATTGCATCCTCTTTCAAACTTAGGCCTTTGCACATTGATAGCTGGCCTGTTTGTACTAGCGTTACCAGGGGCAACCACATGCACTTCCCCTTTAACTGGAGTTGGAGTAGCAAAAAACAGTCTGCAATACTCTCTGGCAGGCTCAAACCCTTGCATCATCTTTGCAATCATTCCACCAAACTTTTGCGCTGTCCAGCAAAAATGAAGCACTGTCACTTTAAAGCAAGTTGCTTTTCACTTCATGCAAGCTTTCCTCACCTGCACACACAGATTGTGCTGTCTCATGCACACAAACACAGTTCATATAACAGATGAACTTACTTTTTCCAGGGATCTCCAGTTCTGCCCGCATTCTCCACCACTTGTAATGTTTGGGGGTTGTTAGCTCAAGTGTAGCTCCCGCTAGCGAGAACAGTCCCACACAAATGTTTCCTTTTGAGAGCTTGTTGGCCCACTTTTATTAAAGAAAATCAGACAAAGTTCCAGAAATGAAAACAAATGTGGTTTCCCTCGCAGGGGGTTTTCACCATCAACATTAAACGGTTGTATGTTCAGCCTCCTGGCTCACACATGCAAAAGTGCAAATGAAAATACCGAGCCGCCTGGCTCTCTTCAGCAGCAGCACCACTGCTCAGGCTCCCGCATGGAGCTCTCCTGACACCTGTCACACAACCTCAGACTCAGGTCTCTGGGTTTCACAGTGCAGCCTGCACTCTCTAGCTACTCCAGCTTCTCTAGCTACTCCAGTGCACACCTGCACACTCTGGGTTCTCCCTTGCAAGCCTGGTCTCCTTGGAAGGGTGGAGCCCAGAATGCTGGTTCTGACTCTCCTATCAGGTCCACACACACCTGAACCATCAGTGTGCCGTTCAATCTTAAATCCGGGACCCAGGACTGGCGATTTCATCCCACCCGGATCTCTAAGAAATCCCCGGGCTCCAGGTCCCAAAGTGGACTTTATTAACCACTTAGCAACCACCTGCCGACAAATAACGTCGACAAGGTGGTTGCTTAACTCTGGGAGGACGTTATATAACGTCCTCCCAGAATCGCGCTCTCGTGCGCCCCCTGGTGTGCGCACACGGGAATCTCCGTGACCGCCGGGTCCAGAGGACCCGGCGCATCACGAATCGCGGTAAATCGCCGCTGATAGCGGCCGTTTACCACGTAATCGCTCCGTCAAATGACGGAGCAATCACTTGTAAACAGACCGGCGTCATGTGATGACGCCGGTTCCTCTCTCCCCTCTCTGTACCGATCGGTACAGTGTGAGAGGAGAGGGGAGGGAGCGGATCATGTCAGCTCCCTCCCCCATGTCAGAACATGTCAGCTGTCGGCTGGATCTGTGACAATTGCAGTCACAGATCCAGCCATCCATCCATCCCTGCTCAGCCATCCCTGCCAATACTCTGCAAATTACCCTGCGCAATACTCTGCAAAATACCCTGGTGCAATACTCTGCAATACCCTGGTGCAATACTCTGCAATACCCTGCGCAATACTCTGCAATACCCTGCGCAATACTCCGCAATACCCTGCACAATACTCTGCAAAATACTCTGCAATACCCTGGTGCAATACTCTGCAATACCCTGGTGCAATGCTCTGCAATACCCTGCACAATACTCTGCAATACCCTGCGCAATACTCTGCAATACCCTGCGCAATACTCTGCAATACCCTGCGCAATACTCTGCAAAATACTCTGCAATACCCTGCGCAATACTCTGCAATACCCTGCGCAATACTCTGCAATACCCTGCGCAATACTCTGCAATACCCTGCGCAATACTCTGCAATACCCTGGTGCAATACTCTGCAATACCCTGGTGCAATACTCTGCAATACCCTGCACAATACTCTGCAATACCCTGCACAATACTCTGCAATACCCTGCGCAATACTCTGCAAAATACTCTGCAATACCCTGCGCAATACTCTGCAATACCCTGCGCAATACTCTGCAATACCCTGCAATACCCTTTGCAATACCCTGCAATACTCTGCGCAATACTCTACAATATCCTGCGCAATACTCTACAATACCCTGCGCAATACTCTACAATACCCTGCACAATACCCTGCACAATACCCTGCACAATACTCTGCACAATACACCCTGCGCAATACTCTGCAATACTCTGCGCAATACCCCCTGTGCAATACCCCGTGCAATACCCCGTGCAATACTCTGCAATACCCTGCAATACTCCGCAATGCCCTGCAATACTCCGCAATGCCCTGCAATACTCACAATGCCCGGCAATACTCCGCAATGCCCGGCAATACTCTGCAATAACCACTTCCCGCCCGCCGGCCGTCATATGACGTCCTTGACTTTGTGCGGGGATATCTGAATGATGGGAGCAGCTACAGGCATCGTTCAGATATTAGCTTTTTCAGTCGGCGATTCCCTACACCATAACAACAATCATAGCGGCTGTTCCACCGTTTGATCATTCTTACGGGAGGCGAGAGGGGATGTCCCCCCCCGCCACCCTCCGGTGCTTCTACCGACTCACCGCTATGATCAAAGCCAGGATTGTTTTTTTTATTTTTTTATTTTTTTCAGGCTTCCCAGCCTAGAGGTGAGATGTGGGGTCTTATTGACCTCATATCTCACTGTAAAGAGGACCTGTCATGCCATATTCCTATTACAAGGGATGTTTACGTTCCTTGTAATAGGTATAAAAGTGATCAAAAAAAATTTTGGGGCGGAAAAACATGTCAAACTAAAATAAATAAAGTAAAATGAACAATAAAAAAAAATATTTTTTTTTTAAGCGCCCCTGTCCCCGTGAGCTCGCATACAGAAGCAAACGCATACGTAAGTCCCGCCCACATATGAAAACGGTGTTCAAACCATACATGTGAGGTATCGCCGCGAACGTTAGAGCGAGAGCAATAATTCTGGCCCTAGACCTCCTCTGTAACTCAAAACATGTAACCAGTAAAAATATTTAAAACGTCGCCTATGGGGATTTTTAAGTAGCGAAGTTTGGAGCCATTCCACGAGCGTGTGCAATTTTGAAGGGTGACATGTTAGGTATCTATTTACTCGGCGTATTTTCATCTTTCACATTATGTAAAAACATTGGGCTAACTTTACTGTTTTTTTTTAGCACAAAACATTTTTTTTCCATAAAAAACGCGTTAAAAAAATTGCTGCGCAAATATCGTGCGAGATAAAAAGTTGCAACGACCACCATTATATTCTCTAAGGTCTTTGCTAAAAAAACATATATAATGTTTTGGGGTTCTATGTAATTTTCTAGCAAACAAATGATGATTTTTACATGTAGGAGAGAAATGTCAGAATTGGCCTGGGTGCTTCAGAACGCCTGAAGGTGCTCCCTGCATGTTGGGCCTCTGTATGTGGCCACGCTGTGTAAAAGTCTCACACATGTGGTATCGCCATACTCGGGAGTAATAGCAGAATGTGTTTTGGGGTGTAATTTGTGGTATGCATATGCTGTGTGTGAGAAATTACCTGCTAATATGACAATTTTGTGAAAAAAAAAAAAAGAAAAAAAAATCTTGATTTTGCAAAGAATTGTGGGAAAAGATGACAACTTCAAAAAACTCACAATGCCTCTTTCTAAATACCTTGGAATGTCTTCTTTCCAAAAAGGGGTCATTTGGGGGGTATTTGTACTTTTCTGGCATGTTAGGGTCTCAAGAAATGAGATAGGCCGTCAGTACTTCAGGTGTGATCAATTTTCAGATATTGGCACCATAGCTTGTGGACTCTATAACTTTCACAAAGACCAAATAATATACACCAATTTGTACTTATTTTTACCAAAGATATGTAGCAGTATAAATTTTGGCCAAAATTTATGAAGAAAAAATAGTAATTTGCTAAATTTTATAACAGAAACAAAAAAAAAATCATTTTTTTACAGAATTTTCAGTCTTTTTTCTCTTATAGCGCAAAAAATAAAAAACCCAACGGTGATTAAATACCACCAAAAGAAAGCTCTATTTGTGTGAAAAAAAGGACAAAAAATTCATATGGGTACAGTGTTGTATGACTGAGTAATTGTCATTCAAAATGTGAGAGCACCGAAAGCTGAAAATTGGTCTGGTTATTAAGGGGGTTTAAGTGCCCAGTGGTCAAGTGGTTAAATAATGAGGAAACTGAAACACCAGTTTTCTCTGTACATTATAAACTCCCTGGAGCCCATCAACCCGTCCAGTTGAGAATTCTGGGTCACTACACTGGTGGGGTACCACACTACCACAATATATATATATATATATATATATATATATAAAAAGCAACTGTATGTTCAGCTGCCATGTGGGCTCCATGCCTGTAAGGTGTGGGCTTTAATCAATAAATCCACTATCATATTTAATATTAGATTTGATCAGGAGCCTCACCTGGATTGCATCCCGATCAGTATATCAGAGAAGGCTCCACTGCTGCTAAGCAACCTGCAGGGAGCTTAACTGTCTACAACCATTAGAGATGGGCTTGGGTGTGCTTGAAATCCCACATGCCCGATCCCGCCAGGAAGTCGACACTCCACACGGCTAATCACAGGCAGGGAGACCTTTCCTGATCTGTGCAGCTGCGAACCGGGGAAATGTCTCACTGCCTGTGATTAGCACTGTGGAGTGTCGGCTTCCTGGCGGGATCGGGCACGTGGGATTTCAAACACGCCTGAGCCCATCTCTAACAACCAATTGTGCTGAACCTACTGTGCATGAGCCTTCAACCCCATAAAGTAATCAGCACTGTGTCCTAATGTGCTGCTGCCATGGAGACAGAGACCAGTGCTGTCAATAGGCAGGACAAAACAGCAACCCTGATAGTTCTGCCGCTGGTCCACAGTGGGAGGATTCCCCCATCCACCTGGAAAGTGTAGATGGGGGAATTGAAACATAATTTTTTTTCATTCAACCAAATAGTTGAATGAAAAAAGTGATCAATGTATGGTCTGCCTAAGTGCTAAGACCAGCCATAGACAGTTTAAATCTCGGCCGGTTCAGCAGGAACTGGCTAAGATTTAAACTATTAATGGCAGGCTGAATGTACCAAGTTGACCGATCAAATTGGGTACAACCAGCCTGCTGGATTCTCTTATGATTATCGCTAGCGGCTGCTATATCTGCTAGTGATAATCACTGTTTGTTGGGAGAATACAATTGCTCAACGGAAGGGATTACTGTTTGTGCTGATGGGGGAATCATGCAAGTTTCTTTCCTGCAATCTGTGGTTGCAGGAAAGAAATTTATACCATCTATTACCAGCCTAACTGAAACTGAAAGTTTGTAAATGTCTTGAAAGAACGGGGGGGGGGGGGGGGTGGAAGGGAGACAGACGGGGGAGAGAAGGGAGGGGAATGATCGGAGATAGCGAAAGTTCAGTGATCACAGTGTACTGCAGTGTGCACACTTACCCGCGGGTCCTGGCTGGGAGCTCAGGAATCATTGACACCAACGCTGTATCCTGGCCTAGGCCAACAAGGCCCAGGCCTAGGGAAGCACTTTGCAGGGGGGCAGCACGGAAAGACTGTTAGTGTAGCGCCAGTCTTATGGGGCGGACTGGGCTAAGAGGCAAATTAGTCTAGCGCCCCCATAAAGCGGCCGCACTGCTTCTGGTATGCAGTGGGGGAGGGGGGGCTGCTTCTTGACTGTCCTATCATCCTGGACCACAAAACTTCCAAGTAGAACTATAGGCAACACTTTTTTGTTTCATTTTGGATAGAGTAAGGGAGGGTTATAGCCCCTGTCAGTTTATTTTTTACCATCCCTGTCCCATTACAGAGATTTCCCTTCACTTCCTGTCCCATAGCCAAACAGGAAGTGAAAGGAAATCTGTGCAAATTAAGGGAATTCATTGCCGCCCCCTCCCCAGGCCCTCAGAACTAGTGTCCCCACTCAAAAATTTCACGGTGGGTCTTAAACAGCAAGGGGTTTGGTCTTGACAGAAAGGGGTGGGTCATATTTAAATTAGCGGGTGCACGAGTTTAGTCAGGCCTAGGGCAGCACAAAACCTAAATACACTACTGATTGACACACAGAGGAATCTGCAGCTACTGGTTTTCCCACCCACACATCCCCTCTCTCCAGATACAGCTGAACGCTGGGGATAATGTGGGTGGGGCGGGAAGACAGAGGAGGAGCAGAGGTGGGAGGAGAAGGAGCTGTATTCCTCTCTGATCTACCATCAGTGAGAGGGGGGTGGATGTGTTCGCTGGGCTGTGAAAGAGTGTCACAGACACTCTTACAGAGCTGCAGCCACCAGTTTTAGAATTTATAGGCTGATTCTCCTGTCCTATGGATGGGAGAAATCAGTCTGTTTTTTTACTGTCACTGAGATAATGGGATGCTTGATTGCCACCCCGCTGGTGGAGTCCTTCCTAAAGTCGCCCTCCTCCGTGCCAATGAGGATGCAGGGGGAGGAAGCAGATCAGCAGCCGTGGTTGTGCGATGGCTCTCGTATTATGCACAGTGTCATCGAGCAGAGGGAAGGGGAGAAATCCCCAGCAGGAGCTTTCAGGATGCTCTGCCTCTCAGGAGAGCCTGTGTTCACTGGGCGGCGACCCGAGCAAGACGCGGGCACCCTCTACAGATAGAAACAAAAATGTGTTTTAATTGGGGGCACATGGTGGGGTACAGCATAATGTTGGGGGGGTGTCAGGGTCCCCTCTGCCCCCCCCTTAGTGACGCCACTGCATGGTCAGCAACAATACTCAGGTAGGCCGTGGTGTTTAAACAATGCTCAATTGGTACTAAGGGGCCCAAAGTGTGCCAAGAAAATATCCCCCACATCATTACACCAACACCACCACCAGCCTTAACCATTGATACAAGGCAGAATGGATCCATGCTTTCATGTTGTTTACGCCAAATTGTGACCCCACCATCTGAATGTTGCAGCTGAAATCGAGACTCATCAGACCAGGCAACGTTTTTCCAATCTTCTACTGTCCAATTTTGGTGAGCCTGTGTGAACTGTAGCCTCAGTTTCCTGTTCTTAGCTGACAGGAGTGGCACCCGGTGTGGTTTTTCTGCTGCTGTAGTCCATCTGCTTCAAGGTTCGATGTATTGTGCGTTCAGAGATAGTATTCTGCATATCTTGGTTGTAACGAGTGGCTATTTGAGTTACTGTTGCTTTTCTATCATCTCAAACCAGTCTGCCCATTCTCCTCTGGCCTCTAACATCAACAAGGCATTTTCCCCCACACAACTGTCGCTCACTGGACATTTTCTCTTTTTTCGGACCATTCTCTGTAAACCCAAGATATGGTTAAGCGTGAAAATCCCAGTAGATTAGTAGTTTTTGAAATACTCAGACCAGCCTGTCTGGCACCAACAACCATGCCACATTCAAAGTCACTTAAACCCCCTTTCTTCCCCATTGCTCGGTTTGAACTTCAGCAAGTCATCTTCACCACGTCTAGATGCCTAGATGCATTGAGTTGCTGCCATGTAATTGGCTGATTAGAAATTTGTTTACCAAGCAATTGAACAGGTGTACCTAATAAAGTGGCCAGTGATGCCAGTTTCACATATGTGCGGTGGCTGCAGTTTGCAGTCCAGGGTTCGGTGCGTTCCTGTTCACCCGGTTCAGGTGCGATTCAGGTGAGAATTTGTGCCTAAATTTGCACCTGAACTGTACCCAAAAACACGCAGAACCCTTTTTCGAACCACACCGCGGCTGCCCTGGATGTATGAACCGGCTCTATTGAGAGCCAGTCATATTCACATGTCATGCAAATTGGATGCGGTTTAAAGTGCATTCCATTTGCATACATGTAAACCCAGACTAATGCCCTGTACACATGATCGGATTTCCGATGGATTTTTCCATCGGAAATCCGATGAAGCTGACTTCCATCTTGCCTACACACCATCAGTCAAAAATCCGACCGTCCCAAACGCCGTGACGTAAAACACTCCGAAGAGCCGAGAAAAATTAAGTTCAATGCTTCTGAGCATGCGTCGACTTGATTCTGAGCATGCGTGGGTTTTTTCTCTGATGTAGTTCCACACAGACGATCGGAATTTTTTGAATTTTTTTTTTTTAAAAGACCGATTGGGCCCACACACGATCGGTTTGTCCAATGAAAAAAGTCAATTTGCTTTGTTTCTGTTGTATATGGGGGAGGTTATCTCAATAATCCATACAGCTCTTTGGATTTCTGAATCTCCATTATAAAATCTCGGATAACATGCCCTTTAACTCCATCCTCACCGTCTGTGGCCAGGCTGTGCGCTTTGTTAATATTAATATTAGCAGTGATTTGTGATTGTGCTGAGTTTCATATGTTGTTCCTCTCACTTCATCTCTTGGAATGCAAAATTCATTTTTTAGAAGCATGGTCAGGCACTGCCCTCTGCTGCATCGCTATTATCCTTCTTTTAGCTTCCCATTATAATACTGATTGCAAGCTCCTAGGCACAGTTTGCCTTTTTATGCAATCAGTTCTTCCTGGACATAATATGAATTATGTATGGCTTGTGTAAAAGATACTAAATGCTAGACTCCATGCAGATATAAAAGACACAAATTAATGGAGACCTGTAATCACTAATACCTATTTTTTTTTTTCTTTATTTTATGTAAACAGTAAGCACCTCTTGGTTTGAGCCCCTTGCAGTCTACAGTAACACAGAGCTTCTAGAGGGGGTGGGAGAAGCAGCACAATGAGCTAATAATGTGTGCAGCACTCCAAAGAGCATACTGAGTGGAGGAAAGGGCAATGTAAAAGAGGGATGATCCCATCAGGGTTTTGCTTCGCTCAGTCACAGGAAGGAGAAGGGGGGGATGTTTGGCCTTGGTACAGGCACACAAGGTGACACACACAGGTTAAAATGGCAATTAAAGGTTAATTTCCCACATCTGCAACTAGTGTCTGTGTATAAATAGTCAATGAGTTTGTTAGCTCTCACATGGATGCACTGAGCTGGCTAGATACTGAGCCATGGGGAGCAGAAAAGAACTGGCAGAAGACCTGCGTAACAAAGTAAATAAACTTTCTAAAGATGGAAAAGGATATAAAAAGATATCCAAATCCTTGAACATGCCACTCAGTACTGTTCAATTTTTTATTAATAAGTGGAAAATTAGGGGATCTCTTTATACCCAGCAAAGGTCAGGTAGACCAAGAAAGATTACAGCCACGACAGCCAAAAGAATTGAAAAAACCCTTCAGGTAACCTCAAGAGAAATACAGTCTGCTCTGGAAAAAGCCTGCGTGGTTGTTTCAATGAGCACAATATGACAATACTTGAACAAAAATGAGCTGCATGACCCAGTTGCCAAAAATAAGCCTTTACTGCACCAATGCCACAAAAAAGCCTGGTTATGCCCAACACCTTGACACGCCACACAGCTTCTGGCACACTATAATTTGGAGTGACGAGATCAAAAAAGAGCTTTATGGTCACAACCATAAGCGCTATGTTTGGAGAGTTGCCAACAAGGCCTAAAGGGACAAGAATACCATCCCCACTGTGAAGAATGGTGGTGGCTCACTGATGTTTTTGGGGTGTGTGAAATTTAATTGCTGGAGAGATAAATGCAGCATGTTTTCAGAAAATACTGGCAAACAATTTGCATTCTTCTGCACGAAAGCTGTACATGAAATGGCTCTTGGACTTTCCAACATGACAATTACCCTACACACAAGGCCAAGTTGACCCTCCAGTGGTTACAGAAGAAAAAGGTGAAGGTTTTGGAGTGGCCATCACAGTCTCCTAAGCTTAATATCATCAAGCTATTCTGAGGAGATCTCAAATGTGTGGTTTATGCAAGACAACCAAAGACTGCATGATCTGGAGGCATTTTTCCAAGACAAATAGGCAGCTATACCACCTACTAGAATTTGGAGCCTCATAGATAACAACAAGAACAAAAGACTGCATGCTGTCATTGATGCTTAAGGGGGCAATACACAGTAGTAAGAACCAAGAGTATGCAGACTTTGGAACAGAGCTTATTTGATTTATATGTGATTGTGCTTTGTGAGTACCGCAACCTACCCATTCTTGCATTGCCTCTACCATGAAGCCATTTGCTTTTGCTGAAATTGTTCTAATAATATTTTGTGTCATTACCATATTTGTGGACAAGTGAATGTTCTTAAGAAATTCAGGAAATTCCTTGGAAAAAAAAAGTGAAGCGGGAATCTTATCTATGTTTTTTTTTATAAAGCTATTGGGACAGTAGGGCCTATACTTGTGGAGACTGGAGAGGAGGACAAGATGATTAACACCATGGGGGATGTAGTAGTGTCATTGTCCCTCTGGATCAAGATAATGCAGACCTAGGTGCAGAGCTGAAACTATTGTCTAGATAGAGGCCTACAGAGTAACATTTCTCCCCGTTGCTCTGTATGGTGCAAAGTGAACCTGTGTCATAGAATATGGTTTCCGACCACAATCAAGTGGTCTGAAAAAAGTTGGACGGTTTTTCCGACGGAATTCCCCTCAACCCTGCTTTGCATACACACGGTCACACAAAAGTCCGGATAGCTTTTGACTGCCAAGAACGCAGTGACGTAAAAGACTACGACGAGCCGACAAAATTAAGTTCTATGCTTCCGAGCATGCGTCAAATTGTTTTCGAGCATGCGTGTTTTTTTTCCTGTCGTAAAAACATACAGGCAAACAGTTTTTCCGCTAGGAATTTTTTCCGACGGGAAAATAGAGAACCTGCTCTCTATTTTTTTCCGGCAGGTTTCCTGTTGGAAAAAGTCTGATGGAGCATACACACGGTCGGGATTCCCGACCAAAAGCTCTCATCAGACTTTTTTCCAACAGGGAAACCGGTTGTGTGTACGGGGCATAAAAGGTATGAGATCCCTTGAAGGATTCTGAATCTTACACAAACCTGGTGAAGATGTTCTCCATGGGTGGAAGTTCCAGTCACTCCCATCAATACCCCTCCTATATGTAGACTGGGAAAACATTATACCCTCCTTCAAGTAAACTGAGAAAATGATTACCCCATCCTACAAGTAGACTGTAAGGAGTTACAACTTCAGGGTTTTATTGATCTATATGGTTTCCTAGGAAAATACTTTTTTTTTTTCATAATTGATGTTGGTGAAAACTGCAAAATTTCACAGAACACGCCAATTTTTTTACTGAAAGTTTGGGAGTTTTTTTTTGCTTACCCCAACCTGGGTGCTTCTTAGGGTTACTTATTACACTAGCATGGGTCATGAGACTAGTGTCATGGTTAAGCAGTAATGTTTGTCTGTCAGCTTACCTCTTTATGTGCTCAGATTAAGAGGCCAGCCACTCTCACCTGGCTGCTTAAGTTATCTCTCCTCTAAGCATGGCTCCACCCCAGGCCCTATCAGGGAACTCTATATTAAACTGTGCACTGCAAGCCAGCCGTGCTGATCAATATTGTGTGTTTTGGCTCCCGTGTGCTCACTGCTCTGTGTCCTACGTCTGATCCTGTTTACCGACTTTGGCTTGTTCTTGACTGTCCTCGTCTGCTTTGGCGTGTTCTTCGACTATACCTATCTGCTTGTTGCCCTGACCTTTTGGCTAATCTCCTCACTATCCTTGTTGTTCCAGGCTGCTGCTTCCCTTCTCTTTTTCCTGTAGTCTATTGTGAGCGTGAGCTGGGAGACCCTGGGGGCCGCGACCTGGAGCCAGTTGCAGCGCAGTCCATCCTCACCACTAGAGGCTCTGGTGACTACCTGCTGGCTCTTAGACTCCACACCCTGGGGAATCTATGCTCTAGCTCCTAGTGGATGTGTGTTGGTGCTGCAGTGGACCTGCCTTTCTGAACCTCCCAGAGTTCCACCCGAAGCAGTCAGTCCTAGGGTCCACTACCTTAGCGGTGCACTCCTGACTCCTACGGAGTGCATCTATCACCTGGACTCAGTTGACCTGACAACCAGCATGAACCATTCTGATAGGTTGCCAGATATAGTTGAGTTGATCCTTTATTTTCTCCACCTTGTTGTTCTAAGGCAGCCTTTCTCAACCTTTTCAACACAGAGGAACCCTTGAAACAAGTATCAGGGAACACCTGCTAAAAATGTCTATATCTACAACTCATGATACATTATTGTCATGGTCAGTGGGAAGAATGTTCCTTACACTTGTGGTCATTGGGAAGAATTCCCCCCTTACACATAGCTAAAAAGATCAATGGTGTCAGTGGGAATTTATCTGAGAGGCAGAAATTATTCATTGCTCAAGGAACCCCTAGAAACCTCTGGAGGAACCTTAAGGTCCCGAGGAATCCTAATTGAAAAATCCTGATCCAAGGTATTTAAAGCCGGAATCCTCTGTTTTTACTATGGAATTTATCCTGACCAGGGAACACATTTGTGAGTAGAGGATTTGACTTATGATACTGCAAGTGGAGGTCGTAGCATGCACAATGTCTACTACGACAGAGCACTTCTCCGAGGAAGCAATTAATAACGTAGCTTTTGATCCTGACTTCACTGGTGCATTTATCAAGGACATGGCTGGGAATGCAGTTTGAGATCTTAAGTGATTGAATGAGGGACAAACTGAGCTGTTATTGCATGGCCTTTCTGGCTGACTTTTATGACTTACAGTAAACCACAATAGCATGACATCAGTGTGAAAAAGATTTGTCTTGGCTTATTGACACCCAGGAGGCTGTTAGTAATTGTCGTGAATCAGGTATTATTGGACACTTAAGAGATTGTATTGTGTTTTACTAAATAACTTTATTGTCAATCATGTAAATGAGAGATTGATATGAATGCATTTTTTATTTATCTTTTGCGACCAACCATATAGAGAGCTGTGGATGTCCATGGAATTATAAACTGATTGCCGAAATGTATTTATTTCCCTAAGAAATAACTTTTCTTATTTGCTCCCTTGAGATCTGGTAAACATACCATTGAAAGTGTTTGTTATAATTGAAAAAAAAAAAAAATTAAATACAATGATCTTGTAGCTTTCTAGCACTTTGCCTTTGCTGCTTGGCACATAGAGAGATCAGCTTAAAATTCATGTTAACCTATATTTTTTTTTCTGTGTGGCTTTACATGCAGTATGTGTATTTTATAAATCATAGTCTTTATCATTTTCATGTACTTCTTCCTTCTGAAGTATTTGGTTGATCCTGCCAGTCACCTTTCTTCCTTGTTCCACACTGACGACACAGAGGACAGAAGCTGATCTGTGTTAGCTTGGTCAGGTTTCATCCTACGACTGGCCTTTCAGAGGTACAGGACACTGAGCAGACACACAGCATGCTTGTATTTGGTAGTCTGTTCAGCCACTATGCCTCCTGACCAATCACAGCTTGCTTCTGGCACACACTTGCTCCCAATCACAGGCTGCCCCCTGAACACGCCTCCTGCTCAAACACAGCCTGCTTCTTGAACACGCCCCCTGCTCAAGCACAGTCGGCCTCCTGAACACGCCCCTGCTCAAGCACAGCCTGCCTCCTGAACACGCCCCCTGCTCAAGCACAGCCTGCCCCTGAACACGCCCCCTGCTCAAGCACAGCCTGCCTCCCGAACACGCCCCCTGCTCAAACACAGCCTGCCTCCTGAACATGCCCCCTGCTCAAGCACAACCTGCCTCCTGAACATGCCCCCTGCTCAAGCACAGCCTGCCTCCTGAACAAGCCCCCTGCTCAAGCACAGCCTGCCTCCTGAACACGCCCCCTGCTCATGCACAGCCTTCCTCCTAAACACGCCCCCTGCTCATGCACAGCCTGCCTCCTGAACACGCCCCCTGCTCAAGCACAGACTGCCTCCTGAACATGCCCCCCTGCGCAAGCACAGCCTGCCTCCTGAACACGCCCCCCGCTCAAGCACAGCCTGCCCCCTGAACACACCCTGCTGCTCAAGCACAGCCGGCTCCTTGAACATGCTCAGCGGACCAGATGCGGAACATGAGAAGGGGCGGGTCTATACATGTATTACCAAAGTGAGAGCAGTTCTCCATCGGGTCCGCCCCCTCGGTATGTCGGACCCGCCTACGTCATTGGCTTGAGCTGGGAACTTCCTTCACTGTGTAATTTAAATTTACACAGTGAAGGAAGTTCCCCGCTCAGGCCAATGACGTAGGCGGGGTCCGACATACCGAGGGGGCGGACCTGATGGGGAACTTCCTTCACTGCGTAATACATGTATAGAGTCTATAGCAGTGAAGGGGTCTATAGACTCTATACATGTATTACGCAGTGAACGAAGTTCCCCATCAGGTCCGCCCCCTCGGTATGTCGGACCCCGCCTACGTCATTGGCCTGAGCGGGAAACTTCCTTCACTGTGTAAATTTATATTACACAGTGAAGGAAGTTCCCCGCTCAAGCCAATGACGTAGGCGGGTCCGACATACCGAGGGGGCGGACCTGATGGGGAACTTCTCTCACTTTGGTAATACATGTATAGACCCGCCCCTTCTCATGTTCCGCATCTGGTCCGCTGAGCGGACCTGATGGGGAACTTTAGAAGGGGCGGGTCTATACATTTAAAACACTGAGGAGGAAGTTCCCCATCAGGTCCGCTCAGGCAAAACCAATGACGGACGGCGCTGGACATCGGGATCGCCGCGGGACACTGGATTTCATCGCTGGAATGTTTTTTTTTTTTTTTAATAAAGGACTTTTTCAAGGTGTTTGTGTGTTTTTTTTTACATTTTTTTTAAGCTTTCTTCGTGAAATGGTAGGGGTACAATGTACCCCTTACCAATTCACATAGGGGGATGTGGGATCTGGGGGTCCCCTTTGTTAAAGGGGTCTTCCAGATTCCGATAAGCCCCCCCCCGCAGACCCCCACAACCACCGGGCAAGGGTTGTGGGGATGAGGCCCTTGTCCCCATCAACATGGGGACATCCTCCCATGTTGAGGGCATGTGGCCTGGTACGGTTCAGGAGGGAGGGGGGGGCGCTCTCTCACCCCCCCTCTTCCCCTGCGGCCGGCCAGGTTACGTGCTCGGATAAGGGTCTGGTATGGATTTTTGGGGGGACTCCACGCCATTTTTTTTTAAATTTGCGACGGGGTTCCCCTTAATATCCATTCCAGACCTAAAGGGCCTGGTAATTGAATTTGGGGGAACCCCCACGCTTTTTTTTGTTTTTTTTATCAATGACTTTTGTATGTATTGATAAAAGCCGACAATTCATTAATAGCCGCGAGTGAGTTTTAAATGACTTTTTTTCTTTCAAAAATGACACTTTGTGCAGGGACAGTTCTAAGCACGGGAAACATGCGCCACTTTACATGCATATCATACACACCCCCCAGGTACGAAATTTAAAGGAATATTTCACTTTTATTGTTTCACTTTAAGCATTATTAAAATTACTGCTCACGAAAAAACGGCCGTTTTAAAAAAAAATATTTGCATTGATACATGTCCCCTGGGGTAGGACCCGGGTCCCCAAACACTTTTTAGGACAATAACTTGCATATTAGGCTTTATAATTAGCACTTTAGATTTCTCCCATAGACTTTTCGAATTTGCCGTGAACACCCCAATTTGTTCGCTGTTCGGCGAACAGGCGAACAGGCAATGTTCGAGTCGAACTCGAAGCTCATCCCTAATTCTGATATATCCGAATCTCCGAATAACAAAAAATTTGTCCGAATATTAATTTGGAACTAAACGAACCGCACATGTCTAGTGCCTACATAGTTCTCACTGTATTAAAGTCTCTAATAACATTATATGTTCACAACTACTTTAAACAGATTGCAGGATGAATTACACCCTTCCTCCTTAATAGGAATAAATGTGTACATCAGGGCAAGATAATAAAATTAGATCCTGGTAGCATACCTCCCAACTTCTTGATATAGGAATGCGGGACACCTATTAGCAAAAGTATCTAGGCATAGGACCCACCCCCTGCCACACCCCCTTAAAGGACAAGTGCATTTTTTTTAACACTACTGTTCCTTTATACTGTCTTTTGAAGTTTACAAATGTAGCCATTTAGAAACTAAATAAAAGGTTTCTCACTGGGAAACACGTTTTGAAAGATAAAAACTGCCTTTTTTTATACAACTATGTAGATCACACCAAAATGAGGGACAAATGAGGAGGAAAGAGGGACAGGGGGTACTTTGTTCCAAATCAGGGACAGTTGGGAGCTAGGTGGTATTACAGAAAAATACTTCCTGATCTGCCAGAATGCATTTAGCTTCTAATTTCCTCTGGTGAAATGACACAGCATGCCTTTTGTGAAATAAACCTGCAAAACCTGGTGTCAGCCCTGCCCAGTTGTCTGTCGTTTAGAACTGAATCCCACTCATTCCCATAATCCTCACTTCATAGGGAATAAATGTTCCCAGTTCAAGTTCGAAATCACACCTTGAGATAAGAAAGGAAGTTTGTACAGGACACATCTACATTTCTAAGGTATATTGTTGCAGTTATCAAACAGGTATACCAAAAAAAAAAAAAACCTGTTTGAGGCTGGGTGCGAATTGGATGCAGTTTTTCCCCTCATCCAATGGAGCCGGTTCACACATCTCCGGGACGGCTGCGGAGCGGTTTGCAGAAGAGTCCTGTGCGTCTTCTGGTCCGTTTCAGGTCCGAATTCAGACAAAAAGTTGGGCCTGATTCGTCCCTGAAACGGAGAACAGGGACGCACCGGTAGAGCTACCCCCATAAGGGCTGCTGGATTTTTGGGCCTTTCCTTATGCACACAGCCAGGCAACAGGAATTTTGCAACTCTTGCACAGGCTCAATAATCAGGGTATTTTGTTTTGTTTTTTGTTTATGTAGCGCACCCACCTTTTCCCCAGCCTGCATTTAACTTGGCTCCTCGCAGGAGGAAGAAAGGCACACCGCACCACAAGCCCGTACCCTCCTGTGTAAAGAGGTTGAGCGGTGTTGTTGTTGGATCTTGTCCACAGCCAGAGCCAAAATCCTCCTGAGAATGATTCTCACCTCTACCGTGGGTAGAGACAAGTCCTTGACTTCCCCAGTAACATGAATGTCCACACCAGCTGAAACTCCAACTTAAGATTTATTCTCGCTTTGCAATAAACAGTCTTTTGGATAGGAAAAAGGTTGGAGCAAAGGAAACAGGACAGCCCAAGGTGTGGAGGAGGTCCAGGCACAAACGTAGCTCAATATTCACTATTCTCAAGCAGTATACTAGGCGCACAGTCTCTGCCACAGACCGTGAGGTTGGTCTCTGCCACAGACCTGGTGAATAAGGCCACTGCCACTGACCTGGTGAATTAGTCTCCCTCTTAGAACATAGCCCCTATCAAGGAGAAGATGTCCCCCTAGAGAGTCAACAGACCCTTCCTTCACCGTGACTCCCGCATTGGTCCTTCGGAATGATCCTCCCTTCTCTGAGAGGCACCACCCTGGACTCCTCAATCCTTAGCGGACCCCAGCCGAATGTGCTGGGCCCCGGGCCTCTTCCGCAACCCCTGGGTCTTCATACCCAGGCGAACAGGACAGCAGGGTAGTACCTCATCCCAGGCCAAAGGTGCCTGAGATGGAACAGGAACACAGCCTCCGGGCCTAGGGCACCCGGAGATGAACCTCACTTACTCCCAGGCTGAAGGTGCCTGGGCGTGGACCCCGATCAGGAGATGTCTGCCCCTTTTATATCCTCTCCCGGCATGCACAGCAGGTTCCCTGCCCTACTGTACGGCTGTCGAGAGGGGACACAAAAGGCACAGCACTACGCTCGTGGTTCAACATCGGCCCAGAATGGCAGCGCCACCCGCAGGCCACAGGGAACTCATCACCAGCATTATCCCCTGAGGACAAAAATGGTCCATAACCCCTAACAAATTAAGGTGTCTGAGCCTAATTACCACTCAGAGACTTCCCCTAAATTCACCACCCCGCTACATTTATTTAGGGGATGAACTTGGGTAGGGAATGGGAAGGCATGGGTTGCCCAAGACTGTAAAACGTGAATAAAATCTTGAGGACAGGCTGTCTCTGGCTGTGAGGTATTAACATCAAAAATGCTGTCCTCCTGTGGGATTGATGGCACAGCTAACCTAACAGCAACAAGTTCCAACTGATGAATGCAGCTGCTACTCCTTACAGAACTGCTAATTCACCTGGCTGCTGTGAATCACAGCTAAAGGAGAAGGACGGCTTTGATGACTAAGAACTAGCATTAAGTGGTCCCTTGGATATGGCCACGCAAAATATTGCACCTTGCTGCCCTCCTCTATCCAGGCTTAGAGTATGATGGAAATAAGTTACTCACTCTGTCCCTCTTTGGTGAATCCCAAGGTTTAAGAGACTGCTGCACAGGGCTTTCTGTTATACAGGTCCAGATCTTGACTGTCAGGGTGGCTTCCGTTAAGCCTAGCTGAGGCTGGAAAGTATGTGAGACTTCAGATGCTCTTTCTCTCTTCCACTGGCTCTCTCCTGTCCTTCCATTTGCCCAGGGGCAGAGCCTCACAGCACATGGGTCCCTTCCAGGTGACTGGACTCTGCTCCCTCATTGACAGGCTCCTAAACATTTATGGCCTATCTCCCCACCTTCTGGGCCTTGTCTACCTAGGGATTGGTGGAGACTCCATAAATTCCAGAACTATCCAGAAAGTTCTAGAAGCCAGGGGGAGGTAACAGAGGCCCAGCCCTTGGAGCTCTGCACAGCTAACCACAAACAACTTAATCCCATCTCCTCTGTCTACAGAGAAGGCAAACAAAATTAACCTACTCTGTGAACGGAGGGTGCTACATAGCTCAGAAGGATCTGTCTAGATTTACTATTACAAGGTTCCTACAAGCATACAGGTATTGCTGAGCTTAAAAAGCTGTGATAACGGAATGTTGTGTATGCATCGTGTAATAAAAAAGTATATATTAGCTTAGTACCAGCCCCATCTGAGTATTGACAGCCAGAAGAGTTTTGCCCTCAATAAAAGCTCAATACAAGCCATGCTTAAATGAGGCTTAATATGCTTATGTAGCGCTACTTCCGTAGGTGCCACTGGATTGGATGGGTTCAGTATAGATTAGTGTCCTGTTCTCAATGACTCAGTTCCTGCTAGCAGTATCAGCAGGGCAAATAGCCCTCTCACCAGTCACAAGGATGCTGTGGTGAACTCTCACTGTAAAAGGGGGTCCCCCCAGTCTCTCCCCGAAAGCCTCCGGTTATTAGTGGTGGGAAGCAGCGGGTGATTGGACGTTCCAGTCTTACTGTGGCATCATCAGTGAAATTCTGTAATGTGGATGGTGCTGCACTGACCAGCCCCCAGGTGTCTTCCCAGTCTCAGGTTCGGATCTCTGCTGGTGTGGTCTCCTGCTGGCAAGGAAATATCAAGAGAGAGGAGCTATCTCCCTCTCTCACTCCTTTGGTGCCACAAGGAAATACTTTCCCAGGCAGTTTAATAAAAATCATCTTACCAGGCCTTCTACTGCACAGTGACTATTGGGATCTGTAGTGTAAGGAGTCTATTCATTCCATTACATGGCTGTCTATTCAAACTACAACTCCCAGGATTCTCAGCACTCTGCATAGAAGTCTATAGGCTTGCTTGGCTTTAGATCTCCCTCTGCTGGCTGGAGGAGAATGGTGCAGCATAAAATTAGCATCTCAGTAGAGGGAGAGAACAATAAAAGGCAATGTCTCCTTCTCCATATTGCTGTCACCCTGCACCTGGCAACACTTAAAATTAGTTTGAGGTCTATCTAGGTTGAGCAGTACTAAACCGCAGGATGCAAACAGTTGGCGCTATATAAATCCTTAATAATTATAATAATAATAATAATGTTTATATTAAGACCATAATGATGTCACACTTGTTAAATGTTTGCCTTTGTGGAAGGATGACTAAACCCAAGAACAAAAAAATGAAAAACTTTATGAAACAAAAATAAATGAAAATGTGAGATAAACTGAAAGTGTTATGTCCCCCCTGTAAACTATTAACCTCTCCAATGTAATGGAGATGATCAAAGGGAGACAAGTTTGAAGTTCCACCTGAGTGGCAACCAGGCCTGGACTGGCCATAGGGCACACTGGGCTGGACTGTGGATGTCTCTTTGCTGGACTGGGCTGCCTCTTTGCTGGACAGGGGATGTCTCTTTGTTATATAGGAATGTCTCTTTGCTGGACTGGTTGTCTCTTTGCTGGATTGGGGATGTCTCTTTGGAATGGGCTGTCTCTTTGCTACATGGGGATGTCTATTTGCTGGATTGGGCCATCTCTTTGCTACATGGGGCTCTCTCTTTGCTGGATTGGGATGCCTCTTTGCTGGGTGGAGATGTGGCTTTGCTATATGGGGATGTCTCTTTGCTGGATTGGAATGCCTCTCGGGATGAATATCTCATCACCAACCACCCCCACAAAATGTCCACCTCCCATCTCCACCACCCCGCACCCACCCAAGGAACAGGCTGCCCAGGCAAAAATGCCCGGCCCTATTTTTGTCAGAGTCTGGGCCATTGCTCCATTAATTGATAGAGTGGAGGTGTGCTCTTAGGCACACAGGGACAGAAAATGTGTTGTTCAAAGGTTTACCAGGTAAAAATATAGGAAACAAGCTTTAAAAAAAAAATTGCTGGTGCCTCATCTAAGCACCGGCAAGATTGAATATATAACATTTTTGTTTTTGGCTTTGGATGCATTTTAACTAAAGCATAAATATGTGTATGGAGCTTAGAGCTGGTCAGGATTGTGACATTCAGGACCCAGGTCCAACTCAAATTCAAGCAGCCAGATCTTTTCTACACAAGTCCAAACCATCGCCTCATTACCAATTTTTTGAATCATTAGTATATGACAAAAAAATTTGCCCTGGAGGAGAAATTCGGCAGATGGAATACATGACTAAGGAGAGTAATAGGATTAACACGTGAGGCGATATTGTAAAGCTGACTATTTATGAATCGAAATTTGGCCAGTTCAGCAGGGACCGTTTGAGATCCGATCCCTGTATGGGCAGGCTGGTTGCACCCAAGTTGATCTATCAATCATCTAGTGTACAACCATTGATGTTTTACATGCAATTACTTTCAGCAGCTATAGGCGCTAGCAGCAATCATTGTGTTCTGCCAGTCGGTAAGACTCCCCACGCCCTCCTGCTGGCAGAGTACAATAGCACTGCGGGAGGCATTCCCCCATCAAAATCGAATCATCTATGAGCTGCCTAAGAATAGATTAATGTCACTGATCAGAGAGTAGGAAGGAGATGCAGGGGTAGAGACAAATTGCTGCCAGGAAATCATTCCAGAAAGGTTGACCAAAGACTGAAGTTGTCCAATCAGCCCACCCTTCTTCAATTATCAGCAATAGAGGGGTTGTTTTTCTCATCACAGCAGATTGCTGGGTTTTGGGGTCTTACCCCCAGAAAGCAAGGATAACTTGCCACACATTCGTGGCAGTCTTTAATTGTAAGCCTGTCAACTTGCTGCACATTTTCACTAGCAAGTTGTACACTTGCAGAGCACTTGAAGCACAAGTTCTAGTTGACACTTTTCCAGTTTGTAGCAAAATTGCATGGCAAGTGTCTAACAAGAGCAAAGTTGCAGTGGTGAGTCTACAGTAAGAGCTCTGCAAGTCTACAGCATGAATATTCAGCCACAGTGACCCCTGTGGTGGGATGACTATTGCACAACATAACTGAACTAGAGCTTGCTGCAGACTTGCAGAATGTTTGCAAAGAACGTTGACCTGGAGTCATGCAATGTGGCTGCAATTGTGCAACAAACTTGTGAAGTCTGGCAAGTCTAGCAGTAGCTTAGCAAATCATTTTCAAACTTACAGCACAATTGCTTGCTATCTGGGTATGGGGCCCGTTGAAAATGGCTCAGAATTGTCTTGCATACACACGGTCACACAAATCTTGGCTGAAATTCCGACCATCAAGACTGCGGTGACGTACAACACGTTCGACGAGCCGAGATCAATGAAGTTCAATAGGCAGTTCGGCTCTTCTGCTTGATTCTGAGCATGCACGTTTTTTTTCGCGTCGTAATTGCATACAGACGATCAGAATTTCCGATTCCAATCTTTTCTTGTCGGAAATTCCGCCAGGAAACGTGCAATGGAGCATACACACGATCAGAAATCGCGTCAAAAAGCTCACATCGCACTTTTCTCATCGGGAATCACGAACATGTGTACGAGGCATTACGATTATTACAAAATAGGGCCTATCAGGTGGTGCGGCACACCCTTTTGGTGGGTTGTTGTTGTTGGTTCTACCAGCAGATTAGTCCCTTGATCCAAGTCAGTTTATAGTTTGTAACTGTCCTTCAGTTGGTGTGGGTACAACTGGGAATGGGGTGATGGTTAATTACATTTTTTATTGATGGACACCCAAATACCCTCTCCTGGCAATGTATGTGTAGGTCCTCAATTATCAAGGTCATAGTATAGCTAGTAACAGTTACATTCAACTGAACTTGTTCTGTGATGTTGAAGATATTTTATAGCGTCTATGTCTTCCAAATATAATGCTGTTTTAACATCTCTACCCAGGTGTAAATTGGGGAATTAATACACATGCAAACTTCCTGACACCAGGAAGGGTACCGTATATACTCAAGTATAAGCCATGTTTTTCAGCACATTTTTTGTGTGCTGAAAATGCCCCCCTCGGCTTATACTCGAGTCTGTGTCATCTGCATACCTTATCAGCCGTGTCATGCAGTCAGACGGCGGCCGACCAGTGTAAAAAAGCCGCGCCTCCTCCTCGTCCTCGTCCGTGGGACAAGGACGAGATGACGTCCGTGATAGGCGGAACACTGAACACTGACTCACTGCTGGGAAATGTGAGGGGGTTAACTCGGTAGCGGGTGTGTGTGACCCCCTGGTTGGGCTCCCCACACAAAAACAGGGCCAGCAGACGGAGGTTGTGGTTTTCAAAATCAAAAGGTGCGGTTTATTTCTCTATGTACAGTGACAAAAACACAGCAAAGCCAAAAAGAAACATAAACAAAATAAATCCTGGTCAGTTTGACCTCTGACTAAACATGCAGGTTTCCTAAACTAACAACTGGGATCAGCCTGGTGCTGTCCTAGTCCCTAAGTCCCTGGTTTAGTAAAAGTCCAAACAAATAGCCACACAGGCTTTGCCTCACCGCACAGGGGTTCACTCTCCCTAGACAGTCCACACAGGTCTGGGTCCAGGCATGAGCTAACATCTAATGAAGCTGGGAGTTCTTATAGAGGCCTAAATGAGCTGACAAGGTTCAGCTGGTCTCATCAACTCCCTGCCTGCACGACGCCCAGCCCTCTCCCTAGAGGTATGAGTCATCCATGAGCCCACTAGCCTCAGCTGGGCTTCATCAACTCCTTCCCTAGTTGTATAAGTCGGCATAAAGCCTGAATCTGGGAGAAATATATCTACCCCCCTGGATGCAACCAGGTGACTTTACCTTCCTGCTGTCACATACCCCCCCCCCTCTTGTTTTAACCTTGGGGTTGGAACACCAGCAATCAGGCATTCATGTACTCGAGACAAAGCATCCACATTCCCCATTTGAACGCCAGGGCGATGCTTTACTGTGAAGTTGAATTCCTGTAGGGCCAGGAACCACCTATTCACTCTTCTATTTGTCTCCTTGTTTTGAGCCATCCACTTTAACGGAGCGTGATCCGTAACCATGTCAAAGTGCCTACCTAGCAGATAGTACCGAAGGGAATCTAGAGCCCACTTCACCGCTAAACACTCCTTTTCAACCGTGGCGTAATTTACCTCATGGGACTTCAACTTCCTGCTGAGGTAAATGACTGGGTGCTCTTCCCCGTTCCAGACCTGGGACAATACTGCTCCTAACCCCACATCTGACGCATCACTTTGTACGACAAAGTCTTTAGAGAAGTCGGGTGAGTACAACACTGGCTGGCTACATAAGGCTTGTTTCAAGAATTGGAATGCTGCCTCAGCCTCGGGGGTCCATTTAATCATGACCGACCCTTTCCCTTTCGTCAGGTTGGTTAGGGGCACAGCCTTAGAAGCAAAGTGGGGAATGAAGCGCCGATAATAACCCGCGATTCCCAGAAAGGCCCGTACCTGCTTCTTGCTGTTGGGACGTGGCCAACTCTGGATGGCCTCGACTTTGTTGAGTTGGGGTTTTATCACTCCCCTGCCAATGGTGTACCCAAGATATTTGGCCTCCTCCTGCCCAATGGTACACTTCTTGGGGTTAGCCGTAAACCCCGCTTCCCGGATAGAGTCTAGGACTGCTTGCACTTTTGGCAGATGTGAGGCCCAATCTGTGCTATGGACAATTACGTCATCCAGGTAAGCCGCAGCATACTTCCGATGGGGCCTCAGTATCTGGTCCATTTTCCGCTGGAATGTGGCCGGCGCATTCTGTAACCCGAACGGCATTCTCTTATATTGGAACGCCCCGTCTCGGGTTACAAATGCGGTTTTCTCTTTGGCCGACTTGGCCAGGGGAATTTGCCAATACCCTTTTGTGAGGTCAAGAGTCGTCATGTATCGGGCTGTTCCCAGCCGGTCGATCAACTCATCTATACGTGGCATGGGGTAGGTGTCAAATTTTGTAACTTTGTTCAACTGACGAAAATCGTTACAAAATCGCCAGCTCCCATCCGGTTTAGGCACCAACACAATGGGACTAGACCAATCACTTTGGGACTCCTCTATCACCCCTAAGTTCAGCATTTTCTGTACTTCCTCCCGTATTGCCTCCCGTCGGGCCTCTGGGATCCGATAGGGTTTTAACTTCACCCTTTCACCGGGCGGGGTAATGATGTCATGCTCTACCCCAGATGTTTGTCCCGGGAGCTCAGAGAACACCTCCTTGTTGCGAAGCACAAACTCCTTAACCTCCTGTTGTTGGGGTTGTGACAAGGTGGCTGCTATTCCAACCTCCGGAATCACGCAACCAGTTTGAGCTGGTGACCAAGTTTCTGCGACTAGGGACTCTCTATCCCTCCAGGCTTTCAACAGATTAACGTGATATATCTGTTCGGGCTTTCGCCTTCCTGGTTGTCTGACCTTGTAATTTACTTCGCTCACTTTTTCCATTATCTCGTAGGGGCCTTGCCATTTGGCAAGGAATTTACTTTCAACCGTAGGGACAAGTACCAATATCCTATCCCCCGGGGAAAAGGTACGGGTCTTTGCTCCACGGTTGTACACTCTCTGCTGTGCCAACTGCGCTTGGGCCAAATGTACCTTCACGATGGGCATTACCTGTGCAATTCGATCTTGCATCAGGGCGACATGCTCAATCACACTCCTGTGGGGAGAACTCTCACTTTCCCAAGTTTCCTTGGCAATATCCAACAGCCCTCTTGGGTGTCTCCCATACAGTAACTCAAAGGGGGAGAATCCCGTAGAGGATTGGGGCACCTCCCTAATAGCAAACATCAAATAAGGAAGTAGACAGTCCCAATCCTTTCCATCTCTATCCACCACTTTCTTCAACATTTGTTTTAGGGTTTTGTTGAATCTTTCAACCAGCCCATCGGTTTGGGGGTGATACACAGATGTACGCAATTGCGTCACTTTGAACAATTTACACAGCTCTTTCATAACCCGAGACATAAAGGGTGTACCTTGGTCCGTAAGCAGTTCTTTACAAATACCCACCCGGCTAAAAACAAGAGATAGCTCTTTGGCTATGGTTTTGGCCGAGGTATTTCTGAGAGGGATCGCTTCTGGATAACGGGTGGCATAGTCCATTATAACCAATATGTACTGGTGCCCCCTAGCGGACTTGATTATAGGACCTACCAAATCCATTGCGATTCTCTCAAACGGGACCTCAATGATGGGTAGAGGGACCAGCGGGCTACGGAAATGTGGCATCGGGCCGACCTCTGACACACAGGGCAGGAGGAACAATAATTTTCTATGTCCTTCATCACCCCAGGCCAATAGAATCTCTGTAATACCCTCTCTCGGGTTTTCTCTGTCCCCAGATGACCTCCAAGAATGTGCCCATGGGCCAACTCCAACACCAACTTCCTGTAAGGTTTGGGCACCACAAGCTGCTCAACGGTTTCTTCTGCCCTTTTTGCCACCCGATACAGTAGGTCCTTCTCTACGCTGAAGTATGGGTAAGTGCAGGTATTATCTGGGTTCACTAACTCGCCATCTATTTCCACTACGTTTTCCCGTGCCTTTATTAGGGCGGGGTCTTTTAACTGTTCTGTGGCAAAATTTTCCCTGTGAACCTCCAGATCAGAAAACTCCACAGACGGTAGGTTTTCGTCTGAGGAGGTGGGCTCCTCTCCAGTTTCTTGAGTCTCCCCTGCCAATACTGACAAGGGAAATTCTGGAGAGTCCTCACCACTCTCAGAGGAGTTCTGGCTATCACATTCCTGGTACATAGGGGCACCAGTGGGGGGCTCAGGATCATCCCACAGTTCCCAGAACTTCGGAAAATCCCTTCCCACAATGGCATCATGCGGTAATTGAGATACTAACCCCACTGGATGAGAGAGGGTACCTTTGGGGGTCTCGAAACACACTGTAGTCACTGGATACTCTCGGGTGTCCCCATGCACACAAATAACAGCTACCTTGCTATTCCCAGTGACCTCTGTTTTAACTAATTCAGCCTTTATCAGGGTCACAAGGCTACCTGAATCTAGTAATACCACAACATTTCTACCATTAATACACATTTTGCATAAATGTTTCTCAGTTCCCCGAATGGCAGTGCATGCGACTGTCGCACACAGCGACTGACGTCTGTCCATCAGAAAGTCACATTGCATGGGTTCCTCCACAACCGGGCAATTTGCTGCAATATGTCCCGCTTGCCGGCAGCGGTAGCAAACAATCCATTTGGCTGCCTCTTGAGCCCCTGACTTCCCAGGCTGTTCTCGCCAAACTTTGGGTAGAGCTCCCACCCTCTCACTCTCTCCACCCTCACCCCTTGGAATCCTCTTATCCGCCCCTGGGGATGGTCTGGTCTTAGGGTGGAAAGTCCGAGAGTCTCTGGAAGAGGCCGTCAGGTTCTCTGTAGCCAAGTATTTCTCTACACGATCCACAAGACCACCGGCCGTCTCTGGGTCTCCATGGCTTACCCACTTTTGGATGGCAGTAGGAAGAGCTCTCAAAAACCGATCCATTACAACACGTTCCACAATCTCTGGTGCGGACAAAGTCTCTGGCTGTAGCCACTTCCTGCTCAGGTGAATGAGATCATACATTTGAGACCTGGGGGGTTTTCCAAGCTGGAAAGTCCAGTTATGCACACGCTGAGCCCGGACAGCCAGGGTGACACCCAGCCTTGCCAATATTTCAGCTTTTAGCATCACATAGTCTTTTGCTTGGTCAGGCTCTAGGTCATAGTAAGGCTTCTGCGATTCACCAGTTAACAGAGGAGCCACCAGTCCAGCCCACTGCTCCTCAGGCCACTTTTCTCTTTCAGCAGTCCTTTCAAATGTGGTCAAAAATACCTCTGGATCATCCTCTCCAGTCATTTTTGTCAATAAACGACTCACCCCAAAGGACGCGGTATTAGTGGGACGGCTTTCCTCACTGGTCTGCGGACGTTGCTGCATTACTGCTTCCATTTGTTGTAGTCTCTGCTCTTGCTTCTGTAACAGGTCTATGAAGCGGGCCTCAGATTGCTGCTGGGCTTGTTGATGAGCTTGCTGCTGGGCTGCAAGGCTCCTTTGCAAACCTGCATTTGTCTGCTGTTGATTGGCATTTGCTAGAGCCAGCTGTTTCAGTATCTCCTCCATGCTGGCTTAAAAAAAAACTGCCACTGGTTCTCCACCACCTGTGAGGGGGTTAACTCGGTAGCGGGTGTGTGTGACCCCCTGGTTGGGCTCCCCACACAAAAACAGGGCCAGCAGACGGAGGTTGTGGTTTTCAAAATCAAAAGGTGCGGTTTATTTCTCTATGTACAGTGACAAAAACACAGCAAAGCCAAAAAGAAACATAAACAAAATAAATCCTGGTCAGTTTGACCTCTGACTAAACATGCAGGTTTCCTAAACTAACAACTGGGATCAGCCTGGTGCTGTCCTAGTCCCTAAGTCCCTGGTTTAGTAAAAGTCCAAACAAATAGCCACACAGGCTTTGCCTCACCGCACAGGGGTTCACTCTCCCTAGACAGTCCACACAGGTCTGGGTCCAGGCATGAGCTAACATCTAATGAAGCTGGGAGTTCTTATAGAGGCCTAAATGAGCTGACAAGGTTCAGCTGGTCTCATCAACTCCCTGCCTGCACGACGCCCAGCCCTCTCCCTAGAGGTATGAGTCATCCATGAGCCCACTAGCCTCAGCTGGGCTTCATCAACTCCTTCCCTAGTTGTATAAGTCGGCATAAAGCCTGAATCTGGGAGAAATATATCTACCCCCCTGGATGCAACCAGGTGACTTTACCTTCCTGCTGTCACATACCCCCCCCCCTCTTGTTTTAACCTTGGGGTTGGAACACCAGCAATCAGGCATTCATGTACTCGAGACAAAGCATCCACATTCCCCATTTGAACGCCAGGGCGATGCTTTACTGTGAAGTTGAATTCCTGTAGGGCCAGGAACCACCTATTCACTCTTCTATTTGTCTCCTTGTTTTGAGCCATCCACTTTAACGGAGCGTGATCCGTAACCATGTCAAAGTGCCTACCTAGCAGATAGTACCGAAGGGAATCTAGAGCCCACTTCACCGCTAAACACTCCTTTTCAACCGTGGCGTAATTTACCTCATGGGACTTCAACTTCCTGCTGAGGTAAATGACTGGGTGCTCTTCCCCGTTCCAGACCTGGGACAATACTGCTCCTAACCCCACATCTGACGCATCACTTTGTACGACAAAGTCTTTAGAGAAGTCGGGTGAGTACAACACTGGCTGGCTACATAAGGCTTGTTTCAAGAATTGGAATGCTGCCTCAGCCTCGGGGGTCCATTTAATCATGACCGACCCTTTCCCTTTCGTCAGGTTGGTTAGGGGCACAGCCTTAGAAGCAAAGTGGGGAATGAAGCGCCGATAATAACCCGCGATTCCCAGAAAGGCCCGTACCTGCTTCTTGCTGTTGGGACGTGGCCAACTCTGGATGGCCTCGACTTTGTTGAGTTGGGGTTTTATCACTCCCCTGCCAATGGTGTACCCAAGATATTTGGCCTCCTCCTGCCCAATGGTACACTTCTTGGGGTTAGCCGTAAACCCCGCTTCCCGGATAGAGTCTAGGACTGCTTGCACTTTTGGCAGATGTGAGGCCCAATCTGTGCTATGGACAATTACGTCATCCAGGTAAGCCGCAGCATACTTCCGATGGGGCCTCAGTATCTGGTCCATTTTCCGCTGGAATGTGGCCGGCGCATTCTGTAACCCGAACGGCATTCTCTTATATTGGAACGCCCCGTCTGGGGTTACAAATGCGGTTTTCTCTTTGGCCGACTTGGCCAGGGGAATTTGCCAATACCCTTTTGTGAGGTCAAGAGTCGTCATGTATCGGGCTGTTCCCAGCCGGTCGATCAACTCATCTATACGTGGCATGGGGTAGGTGTCAAATTTTGTAACTTTGTTCAACTGACGAAAATCGTTACAAAATCGCCAGCTCCCATCCGGTTTAGGCACCAACACAATGGGACTAGACCAATCACTTTGGGACTCCTCTATCACCCCTAAGTTCAGCATTTTCTGTACTTCCTCCCGTATTGCCTCCCGTCGGGCCTCTGGGATCCGATAGGGTTTTAACTTCACCCTTTCACCGGGCGGGGTAATGATGTCATGCTCTACCCCAGATGTTTGTCCCGGGAGCTCAGAGAACACCTCCTTGTTGCGAAGCACAAACTCCTTAACCTCCTGTTGTTGGGGTTGTGACAAGGTGGCTGCTATTCCAACCTCCGGAATCACGCAACCAGTTTGAGCTGGTGACCAAGTTTCTGCGACTAGGGACTCTCTATCCCTCCAGGCTTTCAACAGATTAACGTGATATATCTGTTCGGGCTTTCGCCTTCCTGGTTGTCTGACCTTGTAATTCACTTCGCTCACTTTTTCCATTATCTCGTAGGGGCCTTGCCATTTGGCAAGGAATTTACTTTCAACCGTAGGGACAAGTACCAATATCCTATCCCCCGGGGAAAAGGTACGGGTCTTTGCTCCACGGTTGTACACTCTCTGCTGTGCCAACTGCGCTTGGGCCAAATGTACCTTCACGATGGGCATTACCTGTGCAATTCGATCTTGCATCAGGGCGACATGCTCAATCACACTCCTGTGGGGAGAACTCTCACTTTCCCAAGTTTCCTTGGCAATATCCAACAGCCCTCTTGGGTGTCTCCCATACAGTAACTCAAAGGGGGAGAATCCCGTAGAGGATTGGGGCACCTCCCTAATAGCAAACATCAAATAAGGAAGTAGACAGTCCCAATCCTTTCCATCTCTATCCACCACTTTCTTCAACATTTGTTTTAGGGTTTTGTTGAATCTTTCAACCAGCCCATCGGTTTGGGGGTGATACACAGATGTACGCAATTGCGTCACTTTGAACAATTTACACAGCTCTTTCATAACCCGAGACATAAAGGGTGTACCTTGGTCCGTAAGCAGTTCTTTACAAATACCCACCCGGCTAAAAACAAGAGATAGCTCTTTGGCTATGGTTTTGGCCGAGGTATTTCTGAGAGGGATCGCTTCTGGATAACGGGTGGCATAGTCCATTATAACCAATATGTACTGGTGCCCCCTAGCGGACTTGATTATAGGACCTACCAAATCCATTGCGATTCTCTCAAACGGGACCTCAATGATGGGTAGAGGGACCAGCGGGCTACGGAAATGTGGCATCGGGGCCGACCTCTGACACACAGGGCAGGAGGAACAATAATTTTCTATGTCCTTCATCACCCCAGGCCAATAGAATCTCTGTAATACCCTCTCTCGGGTTTTCTCTGTCCCCAGATGACCTCCAAGAATGTGCCCATGGGCCAACTCCAACACCAACTTCCTGTAAGGTTTGGGCACCACAAGCTGCTCAACGGTTTCTTCTGCCCTTTTTGCCACCCGATACAGTAGGTCCTTCTCTACGCTGAAGTATGGGTAAGTGCAGGTATTATCTGGGTTCACTAACTCGCCATCTATTTCCACTACGTTTTCCCGTGCCTTTATTAGGGCGGGGTCTTTTAACTGTTCTGTGGCAAAATTTTCCCTGTGAACCTCCAGATCAGAAAACTCCACAGACGGTAGGTTTTCGTCTGAGGAGGTGGGCTCCTCTCCAGTTTCTTGAGTCTCCCCTGCCAATACTGACAAGGGAAATTCTGGAGAGTCCTCACCACTCTCAGAGGAGTTCTGGCTATCACATTCCTGGTACATAGGGGCACCAGTGGGGGGCTCAGGATCATCCCACAGTTCCCAGAACTTCGGAAAATCCCTTCCCACAATGGCATCATGCGGTAATTGAGATACTAACCCCACTGGATGAGAGAGGGTACCTTTGGGGGTCTCGAAACACACTGTAGTCACTGGATACTCTCGGGTGTCCCCATGCACACAAATAACAGCTACCTTGCTATTCCCAGTGACCTCTGTTTTAACTAATTCAGCCTTTATCAGGGTCACAAGGCTACCTGAATCCAGTAATACCACAACATTTCTACCATTAATACACATTTTGCATAAATGTTTCTCAGTTCCCCGAATGGCAGTGCATGCGACTGTCGCACACAGCGACTGACGTCTGTCCATCAGAAAGTCACATTGCATGGGTTCCTCCACAACCGGGCAATTTGCTGCAATATGTCCCGCTTGCCGGCAGCGGTAGCAAACAATCCATTTGGCTGCCTCTTGAGCCCCTGACTTCCCAGGCTGTTCTCGCCAAACTTTGGGTAGAGCTCCCACCCTCTCACTCTCTCCACCCTCACCCCTTGGAATCCTCTTATCCGCCCCTGGGGATGGTCTGGTCTTAGGGTGGAAAGTCCGAGAGTCTCTGGAAGAGGCCGTCAGGTTCTCTGTAGCCAAGTATTTCTCTACACGATCCACAAGACCACCGGCCGTCTCTGGGTCTCCATGGCTTACCCACTTTTGGATGGCAGTAGGAAGAGCTCTCAAAAACCGATCCATTACAACACGTTCCACAATCTCTGGTGCGGACAAAGTCTCTGGCTGTAGCCACTTCCTGCTCAGGTGAATGAGATCATACATTTGAGACCTGGGGGGTTTTCCAAGCTGGAAAGTCCAGTTATGCACACGCTGAGCCCGGACAGCCAGGGTGACACCCAGCCTTGCCAATATTTCAGCTTTTAGCATCACATAGTCTTTTGCTTGGTCAGGCTCTAGGTCATAGTAAGGCTTCTGCGATTCACCAGTTAACAGAGGAGCCACCAGTCCAGCCCACTGCTCCTCAGGCCACTTTTCTCTTTCAGCAGTCCTTTCAAATGTGGTCAAAAATACCTCTGGATCATCCTCTCCAGTCATTTTTGTCAATAAACGACTCACCCCAAAGGACGCGGTATTAGTGGGACGGCTTTCCTCACTGGTCTGCGGACGTTGCTGCATTACTGCTTCCATTTGTTGTAGTCTCTGCTCTTGCTTCTGTAACAGGTCTATGAAGCGGGCCTCAGATTGCTGCTGGGCTTGTTGATGAGCTTGCTGCTGGGCTGCAAGGCTCCTTTGCAAACCTGCATTTGTCTGCTGTTGATTGGCATTTGCTAGAGCCAGCTGTTTCAGTATCTCCTCCATGCTGGCTTAAAAAAAAACTGCCACTGGTTCTCCACCACCTGTGAGGGGGTTAACTCGGTAGCGGGTGTGTGTGACCCCCTGGTTGGGCTCCCCACACAAAAACAGGGCCAGCAGACGGAGGTTGTGGTTTTCAAAATCAAAAGGTGCGGTTTATTTCTCTATGTACAGTGACAAAAACACAGCAAAGCCAAAAAGAAACATAAACAAAATAAATCCTGGTCAGTTTGACCTCTGACTAAACATGCAGGTTTCCTAAACTAACAACTGGGATCAGCCTGGTGCTGTCCTAGTCCCTAAGTCCCTGGTTTAGTAAAAGTCCAAACAAATAGCCACACAGGCTTTGCCTCACCGCACAGGGGTTCACTCTCCCTAGACAGTCCACACAGGTCTGGGTCCAGGCATGAGCTAACATCTAATGAAGCTGGGAGTTCTTATAGAGGCCTAAATGAGCTGACAAGGTTCAGCTGGTCTCATCAACTCCCTGCCTGCACGACGCCCAGCCCTCTCCCTAGAGGTATGAGTCATCCATGAGCCCACTAGCCTCAGCTGGGCTTCATCAACTCCTTCCCTAGTTGTATAAGTCGGCATAAAGCCTGAATCTGGGAGAAATATATCTACCCCCCTGGATGCAACCAGGTGACTTTACCTTCCTGCTGTCACAGAAACTGAGTGTTCCCCTATCACGGACGAGGACGTGGCGCGGCTTTTTTACACTGGAGGGCCGCCGTCTGACTGCATGACATGGGCTGATCAGGTATGCAGATCAGCACAGTGAGGCTGCAATGGGCACAGTAAGAAATGCAATGGACACAGTGAGGCTGCAATGGGCTCAGTGAGGCTGCAATGAGCACAGTGAGGCATGCAATGGGCACAGTGAGGCATGCAATGGGCGCAGTAAGGCATGCAATGGGCGCAGTGAGGCATGCAATGGGCACAGTGAGGCTGCAATGGAAACAGTGAGGCATGCAATGGGCACAGTGAGGCATGCAATGGGCACAGTGAGGCTGCAAATGGGCATTGTTGACCCTTTTTTCCACTTACAGTAGCTGCTTAATTTCCTACCCTAGGCTGATACTCGAGTTCATACGTTTTCACAGTTTTTTTGTGGTAAAATTAGGTGCCTCAGCTTATATTTGAGTCGGCTTATACTCAAGTATATACGATACTAACGGAAAATGGGACATTACATACAAAAACTGGGATCATAGTATATAGTCAAATACCGTAACTCATTTAAAACATACCACATGGTGTCCATTTTTGGAAGTGCAGTGGTCAGAGTGACATCCAGCCCATAGTTGCCTATAATGGGAGGCCACATGCCTATTGTGCATACACCAGCTGGAGCCAAGAATGGTGTGAACTGCATTTTATTTTTGAAGGCCAAATTGATAAAGTCCGTACATCATACCTAACCTTATTGTGAATAAGCAGATATTCAAAACACGTTGATATCAGGGTTCCTGTATATTAGTTTTGTATATGTGCAATTGTGCTTTTGACAAATAGTTGATGTCAATTACTAGGTTCTAAGAAGAAAAATGTTATTGATGTTATTGACAAATCCATCAGTTAGGGGCTGTAGGGATGGACTTTAAATGGCCAGTGTTTAACTCCCATTATAATGGACCTGTCACTTTTGAAATATCTTTTTCATCAGTTTGACACATAGTAGGGCATTTCTTTAAATGACTGTTTTCAGTGCTTCTTCCATAGAATCATTTGCCCTCAACAGAGATTATGGCCTGTGGTGGTGTCCATTTTACAACATCTCCCTGACCTACATTTGTTCTACATCAGTCTGTTTACTTCCCTCATCCCTTCGAGCAAACTTTCCTCTACCCTGCTACAAACCTTGGAGGCAATCTGTCATCAAACTAAATTCTTTGCTGATAGAAGTTTCTATTGTCTGACTCACAAGCTGCATACTAACTCCAGGGCAGTGGATCACCATCAGAAATAAACAGGCATTGTGAACAACGAGGGTACAAGAAATAACCAGAAATAACCTAAATATACTGTATAGATTACCCTACAGATTGAAGTATGTTATAGTCAGTGTAAGTCAAGTTCCTCCAGAGAGCTTTCCAACAAACAGTGGTACCAAAGTGGGCTGAACTACCCTTTTGGGCGCTAGAAGGGTCTGGGGGGTGGTGAGGGAAAAAGGAGCGTTGAGATGCCCCGTACACACGATCCTGTTGGAAAAAGTCTGATGAGAGCTTTTGGTCGGGAATCCCGACCGTGTGTATGCTCCATCAGACTTTTTCCAACAGGAAAACTGCTGGAAAAAGATAGAGAGCAGGATCTCTTTTTTCCCATCAGGAAAGAAACTGATCGGAATTTCCAATCGTCTGTACAAATCCCGACGCGCAAATTTCCTACGCACGCTCGGAAGCAATTTGACGCATGCTCGGAAGCATTAAACTTAATTTTCTTGGCTCGTCGTAGTCTTTTACGTCACCGCGTTCTTGGCAGTCAAAATTTCACCGGACTTTTGTGTGACCGCGTGTATGCAAGGCAGTCTTGAGAGGAATTCCGTCTGGAAAACCATCAGAGAATTTTCCTGACAGGAAAACCGATCGTGTGTACAGGGCAAGAGGCATTAAAACCAAGAAGTTTACAAAAGGGAAAGCACTTAGAAAGTACAGTCTGTATAGCCAAAGTTTTTTTTCTTTTCTTTTAGTGTAGAAATGCATCCTGAGTGAAACTCTAAGAAATAATTGGGTCCTCCTCCTATTCCATGGCTAACTGTCTTGTATCTGAACCAAAGAGCACAGTCTCTAGGATCTCTTCTTCTTATACAATATTTTCTATTGAATATTTCAAGGAAAAATACAAAATTCCAGTACTTACTTGCATTAAAAAAAAAAAAATTGTATGCTATTGTAGCACACGGATCCTTTTCCCCCTCTTACCTCCTCAAGCAGGGGGATAAGACGCACCATACCACATGCCCACGTCCTCTAGATTATAAAGGTCAGGCGGTGTCACATACTTGGGTCCCGCAGCGAGTTGCTTCCTTCTTCTGGTTCTCCCCTCTATGTTTATAGAGGCGAGTCTTTATCTTTCCCAAATGAGGTCAATGTCCACACAACATATCAACTCCAACGTGAGTTTATTTTATCTTGCTTTCAGGAACCAGAGAGTTGAAGTGAGAAAAGGTTGGCAGATAGAAGTGAATTCAGGCACACTCTTGGCTTCGTCGTCACTCGGTCCCGAGTGGGTAGAGCTCACCCGGATAGTCACTCAATAGCACTAGCAGCCGGCGTGATGCTGGAACAACGACTCAATCCCCTCCAAGGACAAAATCAAGGAGATCCCTCCTGAACTTTCAACACTCCGCAGAGGCAGTCTGCGAAGTAAGGAATCCTTCCCTCCGACAGGTCACCAGGCCTTTCCCGAGTCAGCAATACTTTATTACTCGCCCTCTTGTTATGGGATCGATCCTCCCCTGGTTTCCTCTGTGTCAGAGCGGTTACTCTCACGCAGGTTCCCTGGGACTCCTCTTTGGTTGTAGACTGAAGGTACTGGGCCTACCTGGAACTCTGTAGCCTCGGGCTGAAGGTGCCCGAGACTCCTCGATCAAGATGGGGCGCACCCCCCTCTGATGTGTAGCTCCCTCCGGGCATGGGCCCCGGGAATTGGCTTCTGGGCACGGGCCCGGGAATTGGCTTCCGGGCATGGGCCCCCCGGGAATTGGCTTCCGGTCATGGCCCCCGGGAATTGGCTCCTATGTAATGGCATCTGCCCCTTATATTTCCTCTCCCGGCATGCACAGCAGGCCAGAACCGTCCACCAACGGCAGCCGAGAGAGGACATCCAATACCTACTCCATCACCCGTGGTTCAACCCAGAGTATAGGTGACAACACCACCTATACGCCCAAAGGGGAACTGCACGCCAGGTGACACAGCAGTAAGACAGAGTCCAAATAATTAAGAGACCCGAGCCAACTATTGCTCTGTTCACCCCTAAATTTAGGTATAGCGGGGTTAAATTTGGGGACCCCGCTACACTATAAATATGCATCAAGGTACAAGGGATCATAAAGGTAAATTAGAGATATATATTTCAGCAAGCATGCCTATTGCCTTGTACCTAAAGAGATACTAAAGTATTATTATTTTTTTTTTTTTCTTGGTTAAAAATAATAAACATGTTAAACTTACCTGCTCTGTGCGATAGTTTTGCACAATACAGCCCAGATCCTCCTCTTCTGGGGTCCTTTGCTGATGCTCCTAGCCCCTCCCTTGTGCTTAGTGCCCCCACAGCAAGCAGCTTGTTATGGGGGCACCCGAGCTGATCCACTGCTCTGTGTGTGCATTCAGACACGGAGCCGCGACTTGGCCCCTGATCCCTCTCTCTCCTCATTGTCTGACTGACTTTGATTGACAGCAGTGGGAGCCAATGACGCCCATTGCTGTGTCTGAGCCAATCAAGAGGGAGAGTCCCGGACAGCCGATTCTCTTGTGCAACATCGCTGGATTGAGATGGGGCTCAGGTAAGTATTAGAGGGGCTGAGGGGGGGGGGGGAGGGGGGGCTGCTGAGGGAGTCTGCTGCACACTGAAGGTTTTTTATCCTAATGCATAGAATGCATTAAGATAAAAAATCTTCTGCCTTTAGAACCACTTTAACTCAGCTCAGTGAGCAACAACAAAAGAAAAAAAAAAAAAAAACATCTAAGTACCTTTTTCTTAATCGATATACAGTTGTCACATGGCCCAGCTCTCTCCCAGTCTGTCTGCAGGGAAACATAAGAAGGAGGAGTTTCTAGTTCTCTGCTGCTGGTCACATCTTCAAAATAAAAAAACATTCTTTGGAATACAGAGTAAAAATAAATAATTAATATAAATAAACTGTTTTTAATTTTCATACTGTGAGGGGGGGCTAGCTCGGCAGCGGGTATGTGTGACCCCCGGGATGGGCTCCCCACCCAAAACAGGCCCAGCAGACGGAGGTTGTGGTTTTCAAAATCAAAAAGGTGCGGTTTATTTTCTATTTACAGTGACAAAAACACAGCAAGGCAAAAAAAACAAACACAAAATAAATCCTGGTCAACTTGACCTCTAACTAAACTTACAGGTTTCCTAACTAACGACTGGGATCAGCCTAGTGCTGTCCTAGTCCCTGGTTTTAAATGTCCAAGCAAAATATAGCCACACAGGCTTTCTCTCACCGCACAGGGGTTCACTCTCCCTAGACAGTCCACACAGGTCTGCTTCCAGGCATGAGCTAACATCTAATGAAGCTGGGATTTCTTATAGAGGCCTAAATGAGCTGACAAGGTTCAGCTGATCTCATCAACTTCCTGTCTGCACGACGCCCAGCCCTCTCCTTAGAGGTATGAGTCATCCATGAGCCCACTAGCCTTATACAACTCTCCACCTAGTTGTATAAATCGGCGTAAAGCCTGAATCTGGGCGAAATATATCTACCCCCCTGGATGCAACCAGGTGACTTTACCTTCCTGCTGTCACATACCCCCCCCTCTTGTTTTAACCTCGGGGTTGGAACACCAGCAATCAGGCATTCATGTACTCGAGACAAAGCATCCACATTCCCCATTTGAACGCCAGGGCGATGCTTTACTGTGAAGTTGAATTCCTGGAGGGCCAGGAACCACCTATTCACTCTTCTATTTGTTTCCTTGTTTTGAGCCATCCACTTTAACGGAGCGTGATCCGTAACCATGTCAAAGTGCCTACCTAGCAGGTAGTACCGAAGGGAATCTAGAGCCCACTTCACCGCTAAACACTCCTTTTCAACGGTGGCGTAATTTACCTCATGGGACTTCAACTTCCTGCTGAGGTAAATGACTGGGTGCTCTTCCCCGTTCCAGACCTGGGACAATACTGCTCCTAACCCCACATCTGACGCATCACTTTGTACGACAAAGTCTCTAGAGAAGTCGGGTGAGTACAACACTGGCTGGCTACATAAGGCTTGTTTCAAGAATTGGAATGCTGCCTCAGCCTCGGGGGTCCATTTAATCATGACCGACCCTTTCCCCTTCGTCAGGTTGGTTAGGGGCACAGCCTTAGAAGCAAAGTGGGGAATGAATCGCCGATAATACCCAGCGATTCCCAGAAAGGCTCGTACCTGCTTCTTGCTGTTGGGACGTGGCCAACTCTGGATGGCCTCGACTTTGTTGAGTTGGGGTTTTATTACTCCCCTCCCAATGGTGTACCCAAGATGTTTGGCCTCCTCCTGCCCAATGGTACACTTCTTGGGGTTAGCCGTAAACCCTGCTTCCCGAACAGAGTCCAGGACTGCTTGCACTTTTGGCAGATGTGAGGCCCAATCTGTGCTATGGACAATTATGTCATCCAGGTAAGCCGCAGCATACTTCCGATGGGGCCTCAGCATCTGGTCCATTTTCCGCTGGAATGTGGCCGGCGCATTCTGTAACCCGAACGGCATTCTTTTATATTGGAACGCCCCGTCTGGGGTTACGAATGCGGTTTTCTCTTTGGCCGACTTGGCCAGGGGGATTTGCCAATACCCTTTTGTGAGGTCAAGAGTCGTCATGTATCGGGCTGTTCCCAGCCGGTCGATCAACTCATCTATACGTGGCATGGGGTAGGTGTCAAATTTTGTAACTTTGTTCAACTGACGAAAATCGTTACAAAATCGCCAGCTCCCATCCGGTTTAGGCACCAACACAATGGGACTAGACCAATCACTTTGGGACTCCTCTATCACCCCTAAGTTCAGCATTCTCTGTACTTCCTCCCGTATTGCCTCCCGTCGGGCCTCTGGGATCCGATAGGGTTTTAACTTCACCCTTTCACCGGGCGGGGTAATAATGTCATGCTCTACCCCAGATGTTTGTCCCGGCAGCTCAGAGAATACCTCCTTGTTGCGAAGTACAAACTCCTTAACCTCCTGTTGTTGGGGTTGTGACAAGGTGGCTGCGATTCCAACCTCAGGAATCACGCAACCAGTTTGAGCTGGTGACCAAGTGTCTGCGACTAGGGACTCTCTATCCCTCCAGGCTTTCAACAGATTAACGTGATAGATCTGTTCGGGCTTTCGCCTTCCTGGTTGTCTGACCTTGTAATTCACTTCGCTCACTTTTTCCATTATCTCGTAGGGGCCTTGCCATTTGGCAAGGAATTTACTTTCAACCGTAGGGACAAGTACCAATATCCTATCCCCCGGGGAAAAGGTACGGGTCTTGGCTCCACGGTTGTACACTCTCTGCTGTGCCAACTGCGCTTGGGCCAAATGTTCCTTCACGATGGGCATTACCTGTGCAATTCGATCTTGCATCAGGGCGACATGCTCAATCACACTCCTGTGGGGAGAACTCTCACTTTCCCAAGTTTCCTTGGCAATATCCAACAGCCCTCTTGGGTGTCTCCCATACAGTAACTCAAAGGGGGAGAATCCCGTAGAGGATTGGGGCACCTCCCTAATAGCAAACATCAAATAAGGAAGTAGACAGTCCCAATCCCTTCCATCTCTATCCACCACTTTCTTCAACATTTGTTTTAGGGTTTTGTTGAATCTTTCAACCAGCCCATCGGTTTGGGGGTGATACACAGATGTACGCAATTGCGTCACTTTGAACAATTTACACAGCTCTTTCATAACCCGGGACATAAAGGGTGTACCTTGGTCCGTAAGCAGTTCTTTACAAATACCCACCCGGCTAAAAACAAGAGATAGCTCTTTGGCTATGGTTTTGGCCGAGGTATTTCTGAGAGGGATCGCTTCTGGATAACGGGTGGCATAGTCCATTATAACCAATATGTACTGGTGCCCCCTAGCGGACTTGATTATAGGACCTACCAAATCCATTGCGATTCTCTCAAACGGGACCTCAATGATGGGTAGAGGGACCAGCGGGCTACGGAAATGTGGCATCGGGGCCGACCTCTGACACACAGGGCAGGAGGAACAATAATTTTCTATGTCCTTCATCACCCCAGGCCAATAGAATCTCTGTAATACCCTCTCTCGGGTTTTCTCTGTCCCCAGATGACCTCCAAGAATGTGCCCATGGGCCAACTCCAACACCAACTTCCTGTAAGGTTTGGGCACCACCAGCTGCTCAACGGTTTCTTCTGCCCTTTTTGCCACCCGATACAGTAGGTCCTTCTCTACGCTGAAGTATGGGTAAGTGCAGGTATTATCTGGGTTCACTAACTCGCCATCTATTTTCACTACGTTTTCCCGTGCCTTTATTAGGGCGGGGTCTTTCAACTGTTCTGTGGCAAAGTTTTCCCTGTGAACCTCAAGATCAGAAAACTCCACAGACGGTAGGTTTTCGTCTGAGGAGGTGGGCTCCTCTCCAGTTTCTTGAGTCTCCCCTGCCAATACTGACAAGGGAAATTCCGGAGAGTCCTCACCACTCTCAGGGGAGTTCTGGCTATCACATTCCTGGTACATAGGGGCACCAGTGGGGGGCTCAGGATCATCCCACAGTTCCCAGAACTTCGGAAAATCCCTTCCCACAATGGCGTCATGCGGTAACTGAGATACTAAGCCCACTGGATGAGAGAGGGTACCTTTGGGGGTCTCGAAACACACCGTAGTCACTGGATACTCTCGGGTGTCCCCATGCACACAAATAACGGCTACCTTGCTATTCCCAGAGACCTCTGTTTTAACTAACTCAGCCTTTATCAGGGTCACAAGGCTACCTGAATCCAGCAATACCACAACATTTCTACCATTAATACACATTTTGCATAAATGTTTCTCAGTTCCCCGAATGGCAGTGCATGCGACTGTCGCACACAGCGACTGACGTCTGCCCGTCAGAAAGTCACACTGCATGGGTTCCTCCACAACCGGGCAATTTGCTGCAATATGTCCCGCTTGCCGGCAGCGGTAGCAAATGATCCTTCTTGCCGCCTCTTGAGCCGCTGATTTCCCAGGCTGTTCTCGCCAAACTTGGGGTAGAGCTCCCACCCTCTCACTCTCTCCACCCTTACCCCTTGGAATCCTCTTATCCGCCCCTGGGGATGCTCTGGTCTTAGGGTGGAAAGTCCGAGTGTCTCTGGAAGAGGCCGTCAGGTTCTCTGTAGCCAAGTATTTCTCCACACGATCCACAAGACCATCGGCCGTCTCTGGGTCTCCATGGCTTACCCACTTTTGGATGGCAGTAGGAAGAGCTCTCAAAAACCGATCCATTACAACACGTTCCACAATCTTTGGTGCGGACAAAGTCTCTGGCTGTAGCCACTTTCTGCTCAGGTGAATGAGATCATACATTTGAGACCTGGGGGGTTTTCCAAGCTGGAAAGTCCAGTTATGCACACGCTGAGCCCGGACAGCCTGGGTGACACCCAGCCTTGCCAATATCTCAGCTTTTAGCATCACATAGTCTTTTGCTTGGTCAGGCTCCAGGTCATAGTAAGCCTTCTGCGATTCACCAGTTAACAGAGGAGCCACCAGTCCAGCCCACTGCTCCTCAGGCCACTTTTCTCTTTCAGCAGTCCTTTCAAATGTGGTCAAAAATACCTCTGGATCATCCTCTCCAGTCATTTTTGTCAATAAACGACTCACCCCAAAGGACGCGGTATTAGTGGGACGGCTTTCCTCACTGGTCTGCGGACGTTGCTGCATTACTGCTTCCATTTGTTGTAGTCTCTGCTCTTGCTTCTGTAACAGGTCTATGAAGCGGGCCTCAGATTGCTGCTGGGCTTGTTGCTGAGCTTCCAGACTCTGTTGGTGAGCTTGCTGCTGGGCTGCAAGGCTCTGTTGATGAGCTTGCTGCTGGGCTGCGAAGTTCTGTTGTTGAGCTGCAAGGCTCTGTTGATGAGCTGCAAGGCTCTTTTGCAAACCTGCATTTGTCTGCTGTTGATTGGCATTTGCTAGAGCCAGCTGCTTCAGTATCTCCTCCATGCTGGCTTAAAAAAAACTGCCACTGGTTCTCCACCAACTGTGAGGGGGGGCTAGCTCGGCAGCGGGTATGTGTGACCCCCGGGATGGGCTCCCCACCCAAAACAGGCCCAGCAGACGGAGGTTGTGGTTTTCAAAATCAAAAAGGTGCGGTTTATTTTCTATTTACAGTGACAAAAACACAGCAAGGCAAAAAAAACAAACACAAAATAAATCCTGGTCAACTTGACCTCTAACTAAACTTACAGGTTTCCTAACTAACGACTGGGATCAGCCTAGTGCTGTCCTAGTCCCTGGTTTTAAATGTCCAAGCAAAATATAGCCACACAGGCTTTCTCTCACCGCACAGGGGTTCACTCTCCCTAGACAGTCCACACAGGTCTGCTTCCAGGCATGAGCTAACATCTAATGAAGCTGGGATTTCTTATAGAGGCCTAAATGAGCTGACAAGGTTCAGCTGATCTCATCAACTTCCTGTCTGCACGACGCCCAGCCCTCTCCTTAGAGGTATGAGTCATCCATGAGCCCACTAGCCTTATACAACTCTCCACCTAGTTGTATAAATCGGCGTAAAGCCTGAATCTGGGCGAAATATATCTACCCCCCTGGATGCAACCAGGTGACTTTACCTTCCTGCTGTCACAATACACATATATGTTTGAAATCAACTCTTTATTATTTTCTGACAATAACATGGTGTAGGTGGATTTCTGCCTGTCAGAAATCCCCTCCAGCCTGTGTCTTAGAAGAAGAGGGAGGTGAAGCCTCCATCAATATACATGTAATATCTCGCTCCCATTGTGTTTAGCTGGTTAGTGGGCATGGATAGGGAGGGAGGGAGTGGGCTGTCATTTACCACAGTGTATACGCCCCCATGTGTGACTCTATAGTCACATGGGCTGCTCAGATGTGATAGGAAGGAAATGCTCAGCATAGAAACTCTCTAAAAACTGAGCATGTGCATAGTTGCCAACACTACTCTGCAAAATCCCTAGCTGAATTGGGGACATGGACAGGAGGGGGAGAGAGGGAACAGCAGGATCAACCAGGTTATTTGCAGAATACAGAAAACAAGTCTTATAGTGACTGAGTGAGTATCAACAGCATGTAATACACCATTTCTTGATAGTTGTTTGTGATGTGGATTTAGTGGCACATTAAGCTCAGAAAAGGGCAAAACGCACCTGAGGAGCTCTCTACAGGTAGATTTTATTCAATGATATTCATGCAACAGGGAGTCAGTGTTTGTGTCCCACCATTTTATTAAAGTCTACTTGGACCCTGTCAAGCCGATCTTGTCTATCTTCCACCAATCTATTCACATGCTGATCCGACTGATACAGGTTTTGGTGGCATTTGAGCAGTACTATTCTCATTGTTTTGGGCTACATGGTGATTTGTTGTCACATCGGTCACATGATCAGGAGCTTGTACTCCCAGTCATTACTAAAGACTGGACATGTGCATTAGTTTTGTTTAGATTTGTTAATCTAGTTATTTTGTTTCGTTCAATTCGGTTGTATTTGGGATTCGTATTCTGAATTTGTATTCGGAAATTAGTTGTATATCTTTTTCAAATTTTCTTCCAATTTACCCTTTTTTTTTTTTCTTTATCGTTTCAAAATGTTTGAATCGATAAATTTTGAATCGGTCATATTGAAAACTTTAGATTATTATTTTTTTTTTTTTCGATTTGAATTTGGCAAAGTGAACAAACAAAAGAAAAATCTTCATACAATGATTATAATGACTATTTAAATCACCTTTGGCTTAACAAAAACAGCATTATTTCAAAATGGAACTCTAATAACACACACAGTCTTTGATTTCAGAAATATGTTTACAGTTCAAATTTGACTGGAATTTGATGTAAAATTCAATTCGAATTTCAATTAGAATTAGAACGATTTTAGTTTCGTTATTCGGAGCATTCGGTAATCTTTGTTTACACTGTAATTTGGGTATTCGGATATATCCATTAAAAAATATATATATTCTGAATATTTATTCAGAACGAAACGAACCGCACATGTCTACTAGAGACTGGGAGCTGTCTTTGAGAGCTAGGTCACTGTGCTGGAAGCACAGAAACCTTGCCCCCCCCCCCCCCCCATGGACACATGTTAACCAATTTACGACCGCTCTATTGTAGCTTTAATAATACAGGGCAGCTGCTGTGCGCAGGATCCCACACCTCCGGGCACGAATGCGCGCCGCCGGCGACTCAATGTCCGCCGGCACCCGCCGATCATTTGTTACACAGGCAGAACGACGGTCTGCCTATGTAAACAAGGCAGATTGCCATTCTGTCAGTACAGACGGCATGGATCCTGTGTTCCTGCAAAGCAGAGACATGGTTCCATGCCTTCCCTTAGTAAAAGCACCTCACATAGTACACAGAAACACTGGCTAGGCACACAGTTGACCCTTCTGATTGTAACCCCTTCCCAGCCAGTGTCATTAGTATAGTGACAGTGCATATTTTTAGCACTGATCACTGTATTAGTGTCACTAGTCCAGAAAAAGTGTCAAAATAGTCTTTTTTTTTTTATATAATCTTTATTTAAATTTTCACACAAAAAGGGGAGACATACAATAAAAAGGGGGGGGGGGGTGTTATACAAAAAATAGTAATAAACCATGAATCACCGGTCTGCAACATTACTTTCAGAAAGCTCTTTAGTACACACACTTGTAAGCATCATAAGACTCCATCTTTTTTATATCCGTACAACCTGGGGGATTGTGCGTGGAAACCAGGGTACCAAATCAGGGCTATACACCCACAAACAGTACTATGAGCAATGCACCAATTGTGACATGGGAAGAGGAATTAAACAGAAAACCAAACAGAAACAAAAACAATCAGCACTTTATCTGAAATTAGAAGTATTATTAGAACAAAGATTCCATGGGTCTGTATTATGCAGGCCTCAACCTAAAAAAAAAAGTTATATGAAAACTGTTACTGTGAGGGTCTCCGGCATCAGCAACCAGGGCATACAGAGTCTAGAAGTAATAAGCTATGGCACTTGTGCCACATTAGAGGAGTAATGGATCCAGATGGCCCATATACTGTAAAACTATTTGTATCTGTCCTTACACTTTGCCATCCATTCCTCTGCCGCCATGATATTATTGACCAGATGAATCCAGTCCAGGGACATGAGATAACTTCCAATGTATGGGAATCAAGCACCTGGCTGCAGTTAAAAGGTGTGGCAAAACCGATTTACGGTAGACGCTAAGAGGCATGGATGGCACGTGAAGTAGAAACTCCAGTGGGGAGTCATTCATACCAATGTCCAGTATAACCTTTCACCTGGGCTTTGATGTCTTGCCAAAAAGGCCGAAGCCGTGGGCACTCCCACCATATGTGTAGGTAGGTACCATGTAGCCCACAACCCCTCCAACAGACATCGGGGACTTCCAGGTAAATTCTGGCCAGTGCGGCCGGAACTCTATAACTTAAAGTTATTTTCTTGCATCTTTTCTTTAGTCAAAAGTGTTAGTTAGTGCCCGATTAGTCCCCTGTCCCACTATAAGTTGTCATTACTAGTAAAAAATAAATAAATAAAAAAAATTCCATAACTATATCCCATAGTTTGTAGGCACTATATCTTTGGCGCAAACCAATCACTATACGCTTATTGGAATTATTTTTTTTACCAAAAATATGAAGTAGAATACATATTGGCCTAAATTGATAAAGAAATTATATATTTTTTTTATTTTTTATTGGATGTTTTTTTAGCAGAAAGTAAAACATATTATTTTTTTCAAAATTGTCATTTTTTTTTGTTTATAGTGTAAAAAATAAAAAAAACACAGAGGTGATCAAATACCACCTTAAGAAAACTCTATTTGTGGGGAAAAAGGGACATACATTTTATTTGTGTACAGCGTCACACGACCGCGCAATTGTCAATTAACCACTAGCCTACCAGCCACCATCATTATACTGCGGCAGGTCGGCGCAAATTGCTGTAGGTGTACATCGGCACCTTTAAGGGCAATAGCATGCACGCACACAGGGGGACACGATGCGCGTGGCTGGAGGCCGCGATGTCCGCTGGCCACCCGCGATCGCGGGCACGGGAGCCAGAACAGGGATGTGTGTATGTAAACACACAAATCCCTGTTCTGACAGGAGAGGAGAGACAGATCTGCTGTTCCTACTAATTAAGAACAGCGATATGTCTCCTCCTTTAGTCAGTCCCATCCCCCCACAGTTAGAAACACACATGAGGGAACACACTTAACCCCTTGATCACCCTCTAGTGTTAACCTCTTCCCTAACAGTGACATTTACACAGTGCATTTTTAAAGAACTACGGTAATAGCTGTATAAATGTCAATGGTCCCAAAAAAGTGTCATAAGTGTCCAATCTGTCCGCTGCAATGTCGCAATCCCGCTAAAAATCGCAGATCGCCACCATTACTAGTAAAAAAATAAAAAATAAAAATGCCATGAATCTATCCCCTATTTTGTAGACGCAAAGCAATCAATATACGCTTATTGTGATTTTTTTTACCAAAAATATGTGGAAGAATATATATCGGCCTAAACTGATGAAGAAATGTATTTATTTTATTTTTATTTTTTTTGTTTTTTGTATGTATTATATTATAATATTTAATACAATATAATATTTAATTATAAAAATCCTTTTTTTTTTCAAAATTGGCGGTCTTTTTTTGTTTATAGTGCAAAAAATACAAACCACAGGGGATGATCAAATACCACCAAAAGAAATCTCTATTTGTGGGGAAAAAAAGGAAGTAAATTTTCTTTGGGTACAGCATCGCACGACCGCGCAATTGTCAGGTAAAATTACGCAGTGCCGTATGGCAAAAAAATGGCCTGGTCATTAAGGGGGAAAATCTTCCGGGGCTGAAGTGGTTAATGTAACGCAGTGCCGTATCGCAAAAAAATGTCATGGTCATGAAAGGGGGTGAATCTACTGGAGGGCAAGTGGTTAACAATGTGTGGGCATTAAAGCCTACCCTCTTTGCAGACACACATATGCATTATGTGGGTGACAAAAGATTTATTTTCATTTCAGCACCAAGGTGTTGAATATCCTAATAAAAAAATAAAAAAAAAAAGGTAACCATGAATGTAGTCACATTATTTACAACTTTATATATATTTTCAGAAACTGCCTCAATCTGATGAATGGGCTCTTTCAGAAGTGGCAGATCTTTTTTTAAGCTCCACTCAGAACGCTTTACCAATTTTCCATGGAGGACTGAGTTTCGCCACTGTGTTATTTTTTAAGCGGCCAGCAGAAAAACACCTCTCGCCATTGCAAGAGGGAGCACGGCAGAGGTAGTTAATTTCTTTCAGGGAATACTTAAACTTAATCCATACACATGTAAATTGTAGCATCACCAGCCAGGAACTAAACAGCGTCTGTCAATAAAGTCTCCCCCTGTGAATGGAGCATTATGTATTTCGGCTCCCCTTCCTTTCTCAGCAGGGCTGTGAGCAGGGAGCATAAATAAGCAACTCGAAGCCAGCGACATGCTTTGCCTCTATTATGCTTTTCTGGCTTGATTGGGAAGGAAACAAACTGAGACTTTGAGAAACTGCTGTGCCACTTGTGGCTGCTCAGCTGGGAACATGTATCTCGGCTGAAGAGCGGAATACAAATGAAAACGCCAGAACCGCCATTAGAATAGAAATCGGAGAAATGTGACAGATGGGAGTGTTAAAGAAGGACGCCAGGCCGAGAGATACATGCATCTTGTAATTCTCTTACAAAAGTCCTAATCTTTCATAAGAAGATTTCAGTTGCCTGCATTTTGTCTTCATACCGAGCTGCCACATGACAGGCGAATGTTGAAATTGGGCTAGCAGTGGAAATGTCTTCTGGGTGAAATTTAGACTTAGATGGGCTTAAAGTTGACCTGAACTCAAGTATCATATGTAAAAACAGGGATCCTCAAAAAGTGGGACTTTAGGGGACCATGAACACTCAAAGGAATAGAAATTTTATATAAAATAATACAAATTTATTACAGAAAGTAAATAACATGAAACAACACGGGTAAAACTAAAACACATGATGTAAGAAAGAAGTCCAAAGACAGACAAATGGAAAAGGCCCAAACCAACTGTTGGGGAGACAGATGAAATCCACCGCGTTTCGACAAGTGAGGTAAGAGTCTTCTTCAGGGGAAGGGAATAGGCTGAGGACTTCCAGATGAATACAAACAATCTCATGTGTTATGTGTTTCAAACCATGGAGATCATACGTTTAACACAGAAGTGGAGAACAGAGACGCCCAAATGATGATAGGCAAGCCAAAGCAAGATGGAAATAAATCATGTCCATGTGGAACCCTTCCGCATCTGAGAACTGCTTCTCACAAAGGGGGCCGGAGCAGTCACAGAGGACAAACCTAAACGGATCTATCAGTTTAAAGTTTGTGGATTAAATCGTACAATGCAAAAGTTCTTTCCCAGACCCGCATCACCTAGCAGTGGCCACTAGTGTTGAAATTAGGCCTACGCCGCAGATGGAACCATAAAGACATCCTATACTTAAAGGTTATAAGGGAGCTGGCTGAATAACCAGCAATAAACTTAGAGGGTGTCGCAGGTGCAGCGATGCCCTATGTCTCCAGAGTGAAGCAATTAGTTAGCCAAATATCTTTTGAACTCAAGTATCACGTACCTGGTGAAAACTGGAACGTTGTGGTGGCCTCTCGTGCACCTCTCACCCAACATTCCTGAAGGTGGAGACAGAGAGCGTAAGGACAAGCAGTGGCATGAATGCTGTAGCAGCTGGCTGGTGATGTCCACTCCATAGGTGGGTAGAGCTGGTAGTCGTAGTCTTTGAAACAGGATGCAGGAGCGGCTTGACACCAGAACAGTAGACAAAAACAGGACAAGGAGACGAGCAGCAGTCAGCAACAATTGGGCAGTGAGGAACCGAACTTGCAGGCAAAGCAAGTCCAGAAGGCAGGTCAAGCAGTACAGAGTCGGTCATATAAGGGTAAGCAGGTATAGCGGATCAGGTCTAAAGAACACAGGAACCAGCTGAAGACCATTCAGCAACTGTACATAGTGATAGCTCAGTTTAAATAGGCCAACTTGTATTCGTATGCCCATGTGTGTGCTCCTGCACGAATAGGCACACGTCAAACTGGCACAGTATATCTAACATTGCCCCTTCGCTTAGAAAATGTAGCACTTGTGCAATGTGTATGCGCATGAGCACAAGTCCGCACTGGATTTCTGGTGCTAGGAATATGGTTTGCCTTACATCAAGTCAAGAATTGCTATCTTCTAGGGAACATTCTAAGCTGTTCCCACAGCACTGGGTCCGGATACCTTTCCCAAGATATTACTGAGGTTACACTGATCTAGATTCACTTCTATTGTTGTAGTAGATATGAAGGCAATAAAGAGTAGATTGAAAAAAAGAGAAATTTTGGACTTTATATGAGGCCTCTGAAATGTGAATCAGGAGTGCCTCCATCCTGGGTTTTGCGCAGCAAAGAGAAAAAAAGAGGATTTGGGGACTTTGAGTGAAGCATACAGCTGGAGAGCAACAAGACACTATTGATTATAAACATTTTTATTTCATGAGTATATCGTTCAATACAGTAAATCAATTGGCACAGATATGCATCATAACCTGTAAGCCATATTGGTTGGATTTCATGTAATAAAATACAGTATAAATACATTGACAATATATCCACAAATGTAAAACTCTCCCACACATATATATAAAGAAATCGTTTCTAAAATATTAACACATAGTAGCAGCAAAAAGCTGAGGCATCTTGATGTAAAATCATGATTCTGGCATCTATAGCTCGACGCGTTTCGTGACTGGTTGTCACTCATCAGGAGCAGACGCAGTGGGGATGTCTAAGAGGTATGAGAAGTGAACAATGAGTGGACTGAACACAAAGGGGGAGGAAAAAGGGGGATGATTAATTATTCACCCATACTCACAGGCTAACAGTGGATATGGAGTGCAGCGGTGGCTGCTGAGGCGAAGCTGCGGACAACATCTCACACGGGAACTGAGGCGGCAACATCTATGGCATAATAACGGGAGATTCCGATGGATGGGGCTTAACTGGGAAAATGAGCCAAACCAAAAAGATCCATGAATGTGCATGGTTAGTGACCAAAAACATCTGTAAATGAATATAAGTATGTGTGAGTGTGTGAAGGTGTATGGGGAAAGTTAAACATGTAGTTGATGGGGCAATAAGCCATTACTGATACTAAAGAGTGATAGGAAATGTGAGCGAGTAAAAGTGAATGAAAGGCAGTGTGTGAAAAACAGTTGATGGGGAACAACGTAGAAAGTGATTGAAGAATTCAAAATGAAATATAGGGAAAAAAATGATTAAGCATAGAAGATGGAGAAAAGGAGAAATTAGGTCCAACACCTAAGGACACTAGCAGAAGAACTGAGTGGGTGGGATTGTAGGAGTACACCCAGGGGGTTCCCAGCAAAGCATTTACTAGTGTCCAACTGAAGGTAGCAGCCTGTAAGCAAGGGTGTTTGAATATTCAACCTGTGTCCTGTTCTGTGTGATTAAAGCGGCGCTCCAACGGGAAAAAAAATATTAAAAGCCAGCAGCTACAGCTACAGCAGCTGCTGGCTTTTAATATTTGGACACTTACCTGTCCCGGGGTCCAGCGACGTCCGCAGCAGAGGACGAGCGATCGCTCATAACTCTGCTGCCCCCACCGCCATCCTCGCTGAGGGAACCAGGAAGTGAAGCCCTGCGGCTTCATGCCCGGTTCCCTACGGCGCATGCGCGAGTCGCGCTGCGCCGTTCTGATTGGTGCTCCTGTGTTCTGGGAGCCGAGTGTCTCCCAGAACACTACGGGAAGTCTGCGGGAAGTGACGTCACTCCCGCAGATTCCCGGAGAGAGGACTCCTGGATGTGGGTGAAAATACCTGTCTTAGACAGGTATCTTCACCCCCCTCCCCCCTGAAAGGTGTCAATTGTGACACCGGAGGGGGGGAGGGTTCCGATGAGAGGAACTTGTAATTTAGGGTGGAGCTCCACTTTAAGGTACTTGTTTGTCTTGAATTCCTCCTGAAAAGTAGCAATACTCTTGTACCTAGGCACACCTGTTCTATTATTGATTCCTCAAAATATTTGCATGTGGATCCGTCTGAGCAATGGAGAATCATGCAGAAATCCAAGCAATGGTGATTCATGAATTGTATGTTTCTCCTCAGACTGCATAAATCTGCATGTATATGTTCACATATTCATACATTCGCCTCATTTGCAAACTGATTTGCTCATCACTACTTGAAACCAAGCCAACACCGGGGGGCAATTTGTATTTTAAACACCATTTGTGTACAGAACACCTCCAGAAATCTCTATTTCTGCTCACGCTACACAAGAGCTGTTTTTCTGCCTTATCAGGGCACTTGTCATAAATGTTATTGTTGCTAGCAGGCCCCTCCCCCTTTACCACTCCAACTTCCTTCTGTCTGTTAGCGACTAGCTCAGTATCTACAGACCAAAGCAGGTGAGATAGCAAATGAAAATCTTTGCAGTTGTTTAGCTTTTTTTTTTTTTTTTTGCAAAAATTGTTTTTCTTAAAGCGGAGTTCCACCCATTTAACCACTTAGAAGATGTTACCCCCTTCCTGACCAGAGCACTTTTTGCGATTCGGCACTGCGTCGCTTTAACTGACAATTGCGCGGTCGTGGGACGTGGCACCCAAACAAAATTTACGTCCTTTATTTCCCACAAATAGAGCTTTCTTTTGGTGGTATTTGATCACCTCTGCGGTTTTTATTTTTTGCGTTATAAACAAAAATAGAGCGACAATTTCAAAAAAATATATATATATATATTTTTAACTTTTTGCTATAATAAATATCCCCCAAAAATATATTTAAAAAAAACAAATTTTTTCCTCAGTTTAGGCCGATACGTATTCTTCTACATATTTTTGGTAAAAAAAATAGCAAAAAGCGTATATTGATTGGTCTGCGCAAAAGTTATAGCATCTACAAAATAGGGGATATTTTTATGGCATTTTTAATATATATATTTTTTTATTAGAAATGGCGGCGATCTGCAATTCTTATCGTGACTGCGAAATTTTGGTGGACACATCAGACACTTTTTGCGACCATTGACATTTATACAGCAATCAGTGCTATAAAAATGCACTGATAACTGTGTATTGGTGTCACTGGTCCCCCAAAAAGTGTCAAAAGTGTCAGTTAGTGTCCAAATGTCCGCTTCAATATCACAGTCCCGCTATAAGTCACTGATCACTGCCATTACTAGTAAATAAATAAATAAATACAACGGTTTAATTGTTTGTAGACACTATAACCTTTGCGCAAACCAATCAATATACGCTTATTGGGATCCTTTTTACCAAAAATATGTAGCAGAATACATATTGGCCTAATCTTAGCAGAAAGTAAAACATATTTTTTTTTTCTCAATTTTTTTCGGTCTTTTTTGTTTATAGTGCAACAAATAAAAATCACTGCCATTCCTAGTAAATAAATAAATAAAAATAAATACAACTGTCCCATAGTTTGTAGATGCTATAACGTTTGCGCAAACCAATCAATATACGCTTATTGGGATCTTTTTTACCAAAAGTATGTAGCAGAATACATATTGGCCTAAACTGATGAAGAAATTAGATTTTTTACAAGTTTTATAGCAGAAAGTAAAACATATTTTTATTTTTTCAATTTTTTTTTTTTTTTTGTTTATAGTGCAAAAATTAAAAAAACAAAGGAGTGATCAAGTACCACAAAAAAAAAGGTCTATTTGTAGGGGGAAAAAAGGATATGCATTTTATTTGTGCACAGTCGCATGACCGTGCAATTGTCTGTTAAAATTAGTGCAGCGCTGTATAGCAAAAAAAAAATAGCCTGGTCATGGGGAGGGGAGGGGGGGGGTAGTTAAATCTTCTGTGAAGTCAAGTGGTTAAGCTTTAACCACTTGCTGTCTGCCTCACGTACATATACGTCGGCAGAATGGCACGGGAAGGCAAAGCAACGTACTGTACAGGTACGCTGCTTTAAACGCCGCAAGCTCCGTGACTGTACCCGCGGGACCCGCCGACTCAATGTCTGCCGGTGTCCCGCGATCGTGTCACGGAGCAGCAGAACGGGGAGATGCCTATGTAAACAAGGCATTTCCCTGTTCTGCCTTGTGACAGGACACTGATCTACTGCTTCCTGTGATCGAGAGCAGTGATCAATGTGGTGTCAGTTGTAGCCCAGCCCCCACACAGTTAGAATCACTCCCTAGGACACATTTAGCCCCTTTCTCGACCCCTAGTGGTTAACCCCATTCACTGCCAGTGTCATTTACACAGTAATCAGTGCATTTTTATAGCTCTGATCGCTGTATGAATGACAATGGTCTAGGGTGACCACATTTTTAAACTACCATTTAGGGACACCCCCCTTCCCAAAAATCAGCTTGTGCTGTAACGAATCACAGCACAGTGATTGGACACAAGTGGTGGGATTTATGATTTCTCCAATCACAAGCAGGGGGCGGGGATTGTGCTCCTCCAGGCTTTCCCAGGCAAGGACAAATACTGTCAGTGAATAAAGCGGTGATGTGGCAGCCTTTTTTTGGGGCCTTAGATTGTCCCGGGGGGTGGCTGTGTCAGTTTCATTCCGGGACACTGTATTGTCCTGGAATGAAGGTGCCCGGGACAGACCTGCAAAATGCGGGACTGACCCGGGCAATCCAGGACACGTGGTCACCCTACAATGGTCCCAAAATAGCGTCGAAAGTGTGCAATGTGTCCGTCGCAATATCGCAGTCACAATAAAAATCGCAGATCGCCGCCATTACTAGTAAAAAAATAATAATAATAAAAATGCCATAAAACGATCCCCTATTTTGTAGACGCTATAACTTTTGCGCAAACCAATCAATAAACGCGTATTGCAATTTTGTTTTACCAAAAATATGTAGAAGAATACGTATCGGCCTAAACTGAGGAAATTTTTTTTTTTTTATATATTTTTTTGGGGATATTTATTATAGCAAAAAGTAAAAAATATTGCTTTTATTTCAAAATTGTCGTTCTTTTTTTGTTTATAGCGCAAAAAATAAAAAACGCAGAAGTGATCAAATACCACCAAAAGAAAGCTCTATTTGTGGGGGAAAAAAGGACATCAATTTTGTTTGGGCACAATGTTGCACGACTGCGCAATTGTCAGTTAAAGCGACGCAGTGCCGAATCGCAAAAAATGGCACCAGTCATTGGGCAGCCAATTCTTCCGGGGCGGAAGTGGTTAAAAAAAAAGCAAGCGGTAACAAAATGCAAAGGCCTTCTCACCATATTCATGCTGATCATAAAGGTACAAATTATCTCAGGTCATGACTACCGCTGCAGATTTTTTTTTTTTTTCTTTAATAAACTACAAAAGGCAGAGTGAATTTGCGATTTTTTGCGCAGTACATAACCCAGTTAGGACACACTCTATCTCCCGCACAGTAGTGTACTGGACGAATTACATCGTTATCTCTAAACTAATAAGGTGGAGGCAAATTTAGTCTTCCCATGAGTCTCCGCAATTAGTGTATTACTCCTAAACAATAGTGGAATTCATAATTGCTGCACTGAAAGCCTACATTGTTATTCATAATAATGCTAAATTAAACTAATAAAATATCATCAAGTGGTGAGAGAGAATTTCGGGTAAAATTATGCTTTTTTTTTTCTTTTCTTTTTTTTACTTGGCTTTTTTAGTGCCAGCAATTTTGGAAGAAGTTTCAACCAATTAATAGAAAAGTTGGTTGATGGATTAAAATATAAAACTTTTTTTTTTTTTAAGTTGCCTTACAGTGTAGATTATTAAAATGTTCACGAGGATGCAAATGTTACGGCTTATTAAATAAGCAACGAGTCTCCATTTATGAAAGAGTTGCCGAATCAGGAACAGATAAAAAGTGGATAGAGAAGAGGGAAACTTCCGAAGTTAGGTAAATATTTAATTGAATTCATCTGCATTTTATTTAAACAGTCAGACATTTGACAACATGTTGGGTGATGAATAGAAGCGCGTGGAGAAAAATATAGACCTTCGCTAATTAAATGTGTAGCACATCTCAGGTTTCCTAAAGCCCAATTGTGCTTGAGTTTAATTCATCTAAATAGGACCAAATTGCTTTGCAAAGTCTTATGGTTCTATAAAAAAAAAAAAAAAGGCCACAGCTTGAGTGGAAAAACATGTCCCTTACCAGCATGCTGCAAAAAAAGGACACAATTGCTAGTACAGTGGAACCTCCGATTGTGAGTAACGCGGTTAACGAGCGTTTTGCAATACGAGCACTGTGTTTTTCAAAATCCTGACTCGGTTTGCGAGTGTTGTCAAGCCACAGCGGTGTGCAGTACCGCATTTGGCCTGAGGTGGGGGGGGGGGCGCCGGAGCTGAGCAGCGCCGTTCGTAGCCGTTCGGAAATGCTCAGAAAGACTCGGAAATACGCCGTGCCGAGCCTTTCCGAGGTTTTCCAAGGTCAGCCGAGCTGTCCTCGAGCCTTTCCGTGTGTTTCCGAGGCTCTCTGGCGCCCCCCACCTCTGGCCACATGCGGTATTGCATGCCATTGAAGTCAATGCGGAACAAATTATTTTCGTTTCCATTGACTTCAATGGGGAAACTCGCTTTGATATGCGAGTACTTTGGATTACGAGCATTCTCCTGGAAGGGATTATGCTTGTAATCCAAGGTTCCACTGTACACAGGTTAAAGAGTTTCTGACAGAAGAGATACAAAGTCGCTTCGACCAAAACATCTACCAAAAATTCTACTCGCTAGCAAAAAAAAAATTCTCCAACTATAATAAAATGCAAATTAATTACTTAAAAATTATACAATGTGATTTTCTGGATTTTTGTTTTAGATTCCGGCTCTCACAGTTGAAGAGTACCTGTGATAAAAAATTACAAACCTCTACATGCTTTGTAAGTAGGAAAACCTGCAAAATCGGCCGTGTATCAAATACTTGTTCTCCCCACTGTGTATATAGTGGGTACGGAAAGTATTCAGACCCCTTAAATGTTTCACTCTTTGTTATATTGCAGCCATTTGCTAAAATCATTTAGGTTCATTTTTGTCCTCATTAATGTACACACAGCACCCCATATTGACAGAAAAACACAAAATTGTTGACATTTTTGCAGATTTATTTAAAAAGAAAAACTGAAATATCACATGGTCCTAAGTATTCAGACCCTTTGCTGTGACACTCATATATATAACTCAGGTGCTATCCATTTCTTCTGATCATCCTTGAGATGGTTCTACACCTTCATTTGAGTCCAGCTGTGTTTGATTATACTGATTGGACTTGATTAGGAAAGCCACACACCTGTCTATATAAGACCTTACAGCTCACAGTGCATGTCAGAGCAAATGAGAATCATGAGGTCAAAGGAACTGCCTGAAGAGCTCAGAGACAGAATTGTGGCAAGGCACAGATCTGGCCAAGGTTACAAAAACAATTCTGCTGCACTTAAGGTTCCTACGAGCACAGTGGCCTCCATAATCCTTAAATGGAAGATGTTTGGGATGACCAGAACCCTTCCTAGAGCTGGCCGTCCGGCCAAACTGAGCTATCGGGGAGAAGAGCCTTGGTGAGAGAGGTAAAGAAGAACCCAAAGATGACTGTGGCTGAGCTCCAGAGATGCAGTCGGGAGATGGGAGAAAGTTGTAGAAAGTCAACCATTACTGCAGCCCTCCACCAGTCAGGGCTTTATGGCAGAGTGGCCCGACGGATGCCTCTCCTCAGTGCAAGACACATGAAAGCCTGCATGGAGTTTGCTAAAAAACACCAGAAGGACTCCAAGATGGTGAGAAATAAGATTCTCTGGTCTGATGAGACCAAGATAGAACTTTTTGGCCTTAATTCTAAGCGGTATGTGTGGAGAAAACCAGGCACTGCTCATCATCTGTCCAATACAGTCCCAACAGTGAAGCATGGTGGTGGCAGCATCATGCTGTGGGGGTGTTTTTCAGCTGCAGGGACAGGACGACTGGTTGCAATTGAGGGAAAGATGAATGCGGCCAAGTACAGGGATATCCTGGAGGAAAACCTTCTCCAGAGTGCTTAGGACCTCAGACTGGGCCGTAGGTTTACCTTCCAACAAGACAATGACCCTAAGCAAATGAACTGAAATGATTTTAGCAAATGACTGCAATATAACAAAGAGTGAAAAATTTAAGGGGGTCTGAATACTTTCCGTACCCACTGTATATACTGTATATATATATATATATATATATATATATATATATATATCGATATCTATATCTATCTATCTATCTTTTTTTTTTTTCTTTGTAAAAGATTTTATTGAGAGATATAAACAGTACAGGGCACCAAAACTGTGTCTGTAGAAGCATTTTACAAAGTAAGTGGATGGATAACAGCGTATAATCTAAGGGACTTGAATATCTAGCTACGTAATACAGCAGTACAACAACTATCATCACTAGGGAAGCAACTGGATGGATCTTGGTTGCTATCTATCTTTTTATAAATATATATATATATATATATATATATATATATATATATATATATATGTAGCGGCCTCACCCCATCTCCTTTGTCTAGGGGTATGTCACACGACAGGGTGAGATGCGCTACGGCCCATGTCCTCCCCATAGCTGTGGGTGAGGTGAAGGCCAGCACCAGATATTTCCTCGGGCCTATGTGCTTTTGTCTGGAATACAGTCCTGCTGTGTCAACACTTCCCTCTGCTCCCATTAAGCAGAGTTCCACACACCGATCACAGTCCAACTCTTGCTTTATTGTACATCTCACAATAAACAGTGCTTCAGTAGCCAACTGGTTGCGACTTGATAACATTTTGATACGGGGGTGAGCAGGTCGAGGCACTATCCTGGTTATTAACTAAACCACTGCGATCTCGCCAGCGGTTACTATAGCATTCAGCTAGAAAGGACTTAGAATCTGAGAGTCTCTACCAGCGACTCAAGAGAACGTAGATAGGAGTACCTTCGCTGCGCTGTGGCCCCTGTCAGGGGGAGATGTCCCTCCAAGGGAGTTACCAGAGGCCCATCCGTCACTGGGTTGATGCTGCTCCAGACTCTCCGGACGAGTAACCTCCCCGGCCTCCTCACCTCAGACATGGGCCCCATCCACCTCAGGGACCCTCGGACGTCTCCACCCTCGCGGGATCCAGTCGAAGTCACTGGACCCCAGGCCTCCTCGTTTTAGTACCTCACCCCAGGCTGAAGGTGCCTGGGATGGACTCCAACTCCATTCCGATCAGGCCTAGGGCGCCTGGGCCGGAATCCGGAACCGCCCGCACCCAGGCCTAAGGTGCCTGGGCGCGTGAAGAAGATCCTCCCGAAGACCTTGTGGTTAGGGCGTCTCCCCCTTTTATCTCCTCCTATCGACACCACGGCAGGTTCCCCACCCTCGCCGTACCATCTCCGGAAAGGGACAAAAAGGCTAGCACTGTAATGGCAAATCTACCTTGAGCCTCCAGGTACCCCGCCACCCAGAGGCCAAGGAGATTATTACACCATCCAATCCTCCACGAACACAAGTGGTCCACTATCCCTATACTTCCACACCTGGGTGTCCCACATAAATTTAGAGACCCCGCTACATACTCCCCACTGTGATTTAACGCTGGTCCCCAGCGTCTGGTGCGAACCCATGTCTCCCATGGAGTGAGGACACAAGCTTAGCCCCAGAGGCTATCCCTAAAATTTTGAACCTCAACCATACCAAGACCTGCTCAAGGGGAAAGGGAATATAAAACAATAAAACTTTTCCCTAAAAACATCTATCACGTACACATATACAATCCCTCCCATCACTGTCTAAGAACCACCCCACACTCAGCAGTCTTGACGGACGAATCTCCTGCAGAGGGAAAAAAAACAACACACAAGGAAATCCACATCCTGACACTTTTTTCTGTTAATTTGGAATGAATTGACCCATGCATCAACCAATAGACCCATTCGCTCCAATGAGTAAAGTGATGCGTGTGAGAAAAAAAACAAACAGCCGTTGCACAACACTGCCACCTGGTGACAGTGCCGCGGTAATGACACTTGTTGCAGTCTTCATTCTTCCTGCGTCCCTACACTAATTCTACCCCAAAGTCTGTCTTTGAACTGTGAGGAAGAGAGAACAACAACAAAAAAAACTTCTCTCATTCCTCCTGAAGAGTGGAAAACAAAAGCCCAAATAAAAAAACTAGGGCACAGTTCGGATGCTCCGGCAGGAACACTTCTGGAAGATTGTAGGAAAGGAACAACAAGTGAGTCTCTTCTCACAAGTAGAACTTCGGATCAGGCAAGAACAAGGGCTTCAGATGTTTATCAAAAACCTCAATTGAATAGTCAGCATCCTCTCCATCTTTCCTGCAGATGCGCACCTTGTCTGCATGGATATGGCGACCCCACATCCAGTCTGCTTTGCAGTCCCGAAACTTTTTCGACACGGATGGCGAACAGGACAAATATCTTCGTGCATGGGGTACTTTGAGCTTTTCCCAAACAAATTTGTCATACCATCTCTGGCGTATGACCTCAACTTCAAAAAGTCAGTCCCGAGGCAAGTAGGGATATTCCCACCCATACTCACGGGCGACTCTCTGTGAGAAAAGTCGTTGCAATCTGGCCAAAGGAGGCATGGCTTCCCGCTCACTTTCTCCGGGTTGAACGATGGCCTCCGGATGCCGAGGTACTTTCACTACCTCTGATGGCTTTTCTCTCGGTGCTCGCAGTGAGGCTCGCTGCAGCCCCGCCACCAAGATGGGCGATGTTGTAGATTGTGGGAAGGCACTTTGAGGACTAGACTTCCTTGTAGACTCCGGGGCTTGTACCCGGGGCGTGCTGTCTCCTATTGACATAGGGGAATCCTGCGGTACACGTAACACAGGCAATGGGCGTTTGTCCCAGCCCTTTGATGAAACAGTTCATCAATCTCCCCGTCATCTCCACAATCTGACAGCGACTCTAGGTCGGAGGTGTCATACATCTCGGCAGGAAGGTAGTCTCTGGTAGACGTGGTACTACCCTCCCTTGCGGGCTCCACCGGCTGTGGACCCCCGACACCTCCAACCACCACCACAGTCCCAGCCCCTGGCTCACCTTGACCTTTTGTAGAACTGGGATGTCCAGGACTCTTCCAACCGGATCCATCCAGGCCAGGCAAGCGGCGGGGTGAAGCTCGACCACGACCACAGGAGGCCTGCACCAGACCAACTTTCCTCTTCGGAGGTGAAAGCAGAGAATCTGTGGTGACCGAAGCAGCATCCTCTGATTTTTCTCTCTCAGTCTCTGATTGGGCAGTCACATCGCCCTGGTCAGTGCGTACGGGAACCTCCGCAAAGGCCTGGATCTCTCCTTCTAGAGTAGCGGTACCTGTGAGGCTGTTGAGGCGAAGGGCCCGGGGCCTTACTGTGGATGGCTCCACCTCGAACAAGAACTCTTTGCATGCCTCGCAACGCCCGAATGGCTTCAGGTGGACCACCAGTCCCGAGCACCCGGGACAGATCACGCCGAGGGCCTCCGTGTCTCTTCATGAGTACAAAGCCAACTGCCCTCGGGGCCTGAGTCTTATCCCCGTGTCTGTAAGGGGAGCAGCGAACGTAGTCATCTTCGTGGGGTAGGGAACCGGAATCCACAGGGAGCTTGAGGCCATCCCGACTATCTGCTGCTCCATCACGCACTGACCACGCGCCAAAGTCTCCACGTGAGTTCCTCCACATGGCCAGACTCCTCCCATGACTTGCACGTTTTCGTGGGCTTCCTTTAAGCTCCGCCCATGAACTGTACAGTCACGGAGTGCCTCGTGGCGCAGTGCAATAAAAGCCCCCACATGTAGTACTTCACACGGCTGGACTCCTCCCTCTTCTCGCTCCTCTGCATGGGCCTTTCCCGTCCTAGGGTCATTTCCACGACTTTGAGCAGTGATGCACTTTGGCCAATCACATGGCCGACCTGCTCGGAACTCCTCCGGGCAGCAAAGTCCAGACACAGCCATTCTTTCTTCCAAAGTTAAAACACATATCATCCCGGACTCACGAGCACCCACGTGTAGCGGCCTCACCCCATCTCCTTTGTCTAGGGGTATGTCACACGACAGGGTGAGATGCGCTACGGCCCATGTCCTCCCCATAGCTGTGGGTGAGGTGAAGGCCAGCACCAGATATTTCCTCAGGCCTATGTGCTTTTGTCTGGAATACAGTCCTGCTGTGTCAACACTTCCCTCTGCTCCCATTAACCAGAGTTCCACACACCGATCACAGTCCAACTCTTGCTTTATTGTACATCTCACAATAAACAGTGCTTCAGTAGCCAACTGGTTGCGACTTGATAACATTTTGATACGGGGGTGAGCAGGTCGAGGCACTATCCTGGTTATTAACTAAACCACTGCGATCTCGCCAGCGGTTACTATAGCATTCAGCTAGAAAGGACTTAGAATCTGGGAGTCTCTACCAGCGACTCAAGAGAACGTAGATAGGAGTACCTTCGCTGCGCTGCGGCCCCTGTCAGGGGAAGATGTCCCTCCAAGGGAGTTACCAGAGGCCCATCCGTCACTAGGTTGATGCTGCTCCAGACTCTCCGGACGGGTAACCTCCCCGGCCTCCTCACCTCAGACATGGACCCCATCCACCTCAGGGACCCTCGGACGTCTCCACCCTCGCGGGATCCAGTCGAAGATACTGGACCCCAGGCCTCCTCGTTTTAGTACCTCACCCGAGGCTGAAGGTGCCTGGGATGGACTCCAACTCCATTCCGGTCAGGCCTAGGGCGCCTGGGCCGGAATCCGGAACCGCCCGCACCCAGGCCTAAGGTGCCTGGGCGCGTGAAGAAGATCCTCCCGAAGACCTCGTGGTTAGGGCGTCTCCCCCTTTTATCTCCTCCCATCGACACCACGGCAGGTTCCCCGCCCTCGCCGTACCATCTCCGGAAAGGGACAAAAAGGCTAGCACTGCAATGGCAAATCTACCTTGAGCCTCCAGGTACCCCGCCACCCAGAGGCCAAGGAGATTATTACACCATCCAATCCTCCACGAACACAAGTGGTCCACTATCCCTATACTTCCACACCTGGGTGTCCCACATAAATTTAGAGACCCCGCTACATATATATATATATATATATATATATATATATAAAGTGGAACCTCGGATTGCGAGTAACGCGGTTAACGAGCGTTTCGTAATACGAGCACTGTAATTTAAAAAATCCTGACTCGGTTTGCGAGTGTTGTCTCGCAAAATGAGCAGGATTCAAGCCACAGCGTACCGCGTTTGGCCTGAGGTGGGGGCGCCGGAGCCGTTCGGAAATGCTCGGAAAGATTCGGAAATACTCAGTTCCCGAGCCTTTCCAATGTCAGCCGAGCTGTCTTCTGGCCTTTCTGTGTGTTTCCGAGGCTCTCCGGTGACCCCCCACCACTGGCCACATGTGGTATTGCATGCCATTGAAGTCAATGCGGAACAAATTATTTTCCTTTCCATTGACTTCAATGGGGAAACTTGCTTTGATATGTGAGTACTTTGGATTACGAGCATTCTAGAATGGATTATGCTCGTAATCCGAGGTTCCACTGTATATATATATATATATATATATATATATATTGTGAGGGGGCTAGCTCGGCAGCGGGTATGTGTGACCCCCGGGATGGGCTCCCCACCCAAAAACAGGCCCAGCAGACGGAGGTTGTGGTTTTCAAAATCAAAAAGGTGCGGTTTATTTTCTATTTACAGTGACAAAAACACAGCAAGGCAAAAAAAACATAAACAAAATAAATCCTGGTCAACTTGACCTCTGACTAAACTTACAGGTTTCCTAACTAACGACTGGGATCAGCCTAGTGCTGTCCTAGTCCCTGGTTTTAAATGTCCAAGCAAAATATAGCCACACAGGCTTTCTCTCACCGCACAGGGGTTCACTCTCCCTAGACAGTCCACACAGGTCTGCTTCCAGGCATGAGCTAACATCTAATGAATCTGGGAGTTTTTTATAGAGGCCTACATGAGCTGACAAGGTTCAGCTGATCTCATCAACTCCCTGTTTGCACGACGCCCAGCCCTCTCCCTAGAGGTATGAGTCATCAATGAGCCCACTAGTCTCAGCTGGGCTTATACAACTCTCCACCTAGCTGTATAAGTCAGCGTAAAGCCTGAATCTGGGCGAAATATATCTACCCCCCTGGATGCAACCAGGTGACTTTACCTTCCTGCTGTCACATACCCCCCCCTCTTGTTTTAACCTCGGGGTTGGAACACCAGCAATCAGGCATTCATGTACTCGAGACAAAGCATCCACATTCCCCATTTGAACGCCAGGGCGATGCTTTACTGTGAAGTTGAATTCCTGGAGGGCCAGGAACCACCTATTCACTCTTCTATTTGTTTCCTTGTTTTGAGCCATCCACTTTAACGGAGCGTGATCCGTAACCATGTCAAAGTGCCTACCTAGCAGGTAGTACCGAAGGGAATCTAGAGCCCACTTCACCGCTAAACACTCCTTTTCAACGGTGGCGTAATTTACCTCATGGGACTTCAACTTCCTGCTGAGGTAAATGACTGGGTGCTCTTCCCCGTTCCAGACCTGGGACAATACTGCTCCTAACCCCACATCTGACGCATCACTTTGTACGACAAAGTCTCTAGAGAAGTCGGGTGAGTACAACACTGGCTGGCTACATAAGGCTTGTTTCAAGAATTGGAATGCTGCCTCAGCCTCGGGGGTCCATTTAATCATGACCGACCCTTTCCCCTTCGTCAGGTTGGTTAGGGGCACAGCCTTAGAAGCAAAGTGGGGAATGAATCGCCGATAATACCCAGCGATTCCCAGAAAGGCTCGTACCTGCTTCTTGCTGTTGGGACGTGGCCAACTCTGGATGGCCTCGACTTTGTTGAGTTGGGGTTTTATTACTCCCCTCCCAATGGTGTACCCAAGATATTTGGCCTCCTCCTGCCCAATGGTACACTTCTTGGGGTTAGCCGTAAACCCTGCTTCCCGAACAGAGTCCAGGACTGCTTGCACTTTTGGCAGATGTGAGGCCCAATCTGTGCTATGGACAATTATGTCATCCAGGTAAGCCGCAGCATACTTCCGATGGGGCCTCAGCATCTGGTCCATTTTCCGCTGGAATGTGGCCGGCGCATTCTGTAACCCGAACGGCATTCTTTTATATTGGAACGCCCCGTCTGGGGTTACAAATGCGGTTTTCTCTTTGGCCGACTTGGCCAGGGGGATTTGCCAATACCCTTTTGTGAGGTCAAGAGTCGTCATGTATCGGGCTGTTCCCAGCCGGTCGATCAACTCATCTATACGTGGCATGGGGTAGGTGTCAAATCTTGTAACTTTGTTCAACTGACGAAAATCGTTACAAAATCGCCAGCTCCCATCCGGTTTAGGCACCAACACAATGGGACTAGACCAATCACTTTGGGACTCCTCTATCACCCCTAAGTTCAGCATTCTCTGTACTTCCTCCCGTATTGCCTCCCGTCGGGCCTCTGGGATCCGATAGGGTTTTAACTTCACCCTTTCACCGGGCGGGGTAATAATGTCATGCTCTACCCCAGATGTTTGTCCCGGCAGCTCAGAGAATACCTCCTTGTTGCGAAGTACAAACTCCTTAACCTCCTGTTGTTGGGGTTGTGACAAGGTGGCTGCGATTCCAACCTCAGGAATCACGCAACCAGTTTGAGCTGGTGACCAAGTGTCTGCGACTAGGGACTCTCTATCCCTCCAGGCTTTCAACAGATTAACGTGATAGATCTGTTCGGGCTTTCGCCTTCCTGGTTGTCTGACCTTGTAATTCACTTCGCTCACTTTTTCCATTATCTCGTAGGGGCCTTGCCATTTGGCAAGGAATTTACTTTCAACCGTAGGGACAAGTACCAATATCCTATCCCCCGGGGAAAAGGTACGGGTCTTGGCTCCACGGTTGTACACTCTCTGCTGTGCCAACTGCGCTTGGGCCAAATGTTCCTTCACGATGGGCATTACCTGTGCAATTCGATCTTGCATCAGGGCGACATGCTCAATCACACTCCTGTGGGGAGAACTCTCACTTTCCCAAGTTTCCTTGGCAATATCCAACAGCCCTCTTGGGTGTCTCCCATACAGTAACTCAAAGGGGGAGAATCCCGTAGAGGATTGGGGCACCTCCCTAATAGCAAACATCAAATAAGGAAGTAGACAGTCCCAATCCCTTCCATCTCTATCCACCACTTTCTTCAACATTTGTTTTAGGGTTTTGTTGAATCTTTCAACCAGCCCATCGGTTTGGGGGTGATACACAGATGTACGCAATTGCGTCACTTTGAACAATTTACACAGCTCTTTCATAACCCGGGACATAAAGGGTGTACCTTGGTCCGTAAGCAGTTCTTTACAAATACCCACCCGGCTAAAAACAAGAGATAGCTCTTTGGCTATGGTTTTGGCCGAGGTATTTCTGAGAGGGATCGCTTCTGGATAACGGGTGGCATAGTCCATTATAACCAATATGTACTGGTGCCCCCTAGCGGACTTGATTATAGGACCTACCAAATCCATTGCGATTCTCTCAAACGGGACCTCAATGATGGGTAGAGGGACCAGCGGGCTACGGAAATGTGGCATCGGGGCCGACCTCTGACACACAGGGCAGGAGGAACAATAATTTTCTATGTCCTTCATCACCCCAGGCCAATAGAATCTCTGTAATACCCTCTCTCGGGTTTTCTCTGTCCCCAGATGACCTCCAAGAATGTGCCCATGGGCCAACTCCAACACCAACTTCCTGTAAGGTTTGGGCACCACAAGCTGCTCAACGGTTTCTTCTGCCCTTTTTGCCACCCGATACAGTAGGTCCTTCTCTACGCTGAAGTATGGGTAAGTGCCAGTATTCTCTGGGTTCACTAACTCGCCATCTATTTTCACTACGTTTTCCCGTGCCTTTATTAGGGCGGGGTCTTTCAACTGTTCTGTGGCAAAGTTTTCCCTGTGAACCTCAAGATCAGAAAACTCCACAGACGGTAGGTTTTCGTCTGAGGAGGTGGGCTCCTCTCCAGTTTCTTGAGTCTCCCCTGCCAATACTGACAAGGGAAATTCCGGAGAGTCCTCACCACTCTCAGGGGAGTTCTGGCTATCACATTCCTGGTACATAGGGGCACCAGTGGGGGGCTCAGGATCATCCCACAGTTCCCAGAACTTCGGAAAATCCCTTCCCACAATGGCGTCATGCGGTAACTGAGATACTAAGCCCACTGGATGAGAGAGGGTACCTTTGGGGGTCTCGAAACACACCGTAGTCACTGGATACTCTCGGGTGTCCCCATGCACACAAATAACGGCTACCTTGCTATTCCCAGAGACCTCTGTTTTAACTAACTCAGCCTTTATCAGGGTCACAAGGCTACCTGAATCCAGCAATACCACAACATTTCTACCATTAATACACATTTTGCATAAATGTTTCTCAGTTCCCCGAATGGCAGTGCATGCGACTGTCGCACACAGCGACTGACGTCTGCCCGTCAGAAAGTCACACTGCATGGGTTCCTCCAAAACCGGGCAATTTGCTGCAATATGTCCCGCTTGCCGGCAGCGGTAGCAAACGATCCTTCTTGCGGCCTCTTGAGCCGCTGATTTCCCAGGCTGTTCTCGCCAAACTTGGGGTAGAGCTCCCACCCTCTCACTCTCTCCACCCTTACCCCTTGGAATCATCTTATCCGCCCCTGGGGATGGTCTGGTCTTAGGGTGGAAAGTCCGAGTGTCTCTGGAAGAGGCCGTCAGGTTCTCTGTAGCCAAGTATTTCTCCACACGATCCACAAGACCATCGGCCGTCTCTGGGTCTCCATGGCTTACCCACTTTTGGATGGCAGTAGGAAGAGCTCTCAAAAACCGATCCATTACAACACGTTCCACAATCTTTGGTGCGGACAAAGTCTCTGGCTGTAGCCACTTTCTGCTCAGGTGAATGAGATCATACATTTGAGACCTGGGGGGTTTTCCAAGCTGGAAAGTCCAGTTATGCACACGCTGAGCCCGGACAGCCTGGGTGACACCCAGCCTTGCCAATATCTCAGCTTTTAGCATCACATAGTCTTTTGCTTGGTCAGGCTCCAGGTCATAGTAAGCCTTCTGCGATTCACCAGTTAACAGAGGAGCCACCAGTCCAGCCCACTGCTCCTCAGGCCACTTTTCTCTTTCAGCAGTCCTTTCAAATGTGGTCAAAAATACCTCTGGATCATCCTCTCCAGTCATTTTTGTCAATAAACGACTCACCCCAAAGGACGCGGTATTAGTGGGACGGCTTTCCTCACTGGTCTGCGGACGTTGCTGCATTACTGCTTCCATTTGTTGTAGTCTCTGCTCTTGCTTCTGTAACAGGTCTATGAAGCGGGCCTCAGATTGCTGCTGGGCTTGTTGCTGAGCTTCCAGACTCTGTTGGTGAGCTTGCTGCTGGGCTGCAAGGCTCTGTTGATGAGCTTGCTGCTGGGCTGCGAAGTTCTGTTGTTGAGCTGCAAGGCTCTGTTGATGAGCTGCAAGGCTCTTTTGCAAACCTGCATTTGTCTGCTGTTGATTGGCATTTGCTAGAGCCAGCTGCTTCAGTATCTCCTCCATGCTGGCTTAAAAAAAACTGCCACTGGTTCTCCACCAACTGTGAGGGGGCTAGCTCGGCAGCGGGTATGTGTGACCCCCGGGATGGGCTCCCCACCCAAAAACAGGCCCAGCAGACGGAGGTTGTGGTTTTCAAAATCAAAAAGGTGCGGTTTATTTTCTATTTACAGTGACAAAAACACAGCAAGGCAAAAAAAACATAAACAAAATAAATCCTGGTCAACTTGACCTCTGACTAAACTTACAGGTTTCCTAACTAACGACTGGGATCAGCCTAGTGCTGTCCTAGTCCCTGGTTTTAAATGTCCAAGCAAAATATAGCCACACAGGCTTTCTCTCACCGCACAGGGGTTCACTCTCCCTAGACAGTCCACACAGGTCTGCTTCCAGGCATGAGCTAACATCTAATGAATCTGGGAGTTTTTTATAGAGGCCTACATGAGCTGACAAGGTTCAGCTGATCTCATCAACTCCCTGTTTGCACGACGCCCAGCCCTCTCCCTAGAGGTATGAGTCATCAATGAGCCCACTAGTCTCAGCTGGGCTTATACAACTCTCCACCTAGCTGTATAAGTCAGCGTAAAGCCTGAATCTGGGCGAAATATATCTACCCCCCTGGATGCAACCAGGTGACTTTACCTTCCTGCTGTCACAATATATATATATATATATACCCAGATCCCAACAATGACTTAGATGTATGATCTAGATTTGCGTTTACTGCACAAGCGTCAAATCATTACTCACATAGGTTAATGTGATTTGTTTTTTCAGTGATTTCAAACCTGTGAGAAAGTCCCTTGTACTAATTTGGGCCCTTGCCAACTATGCTTGATCTTTACTTGGTGCCATACTACCAATTTATGCAAACCATTCCCCCCTGCATGCATCTCAATGTAGCATCAAAAGAGAAATAAAGTTTTCCTAAGCTAAAACACATATGATAACTTTGAGCTTTACCATTTTGCTACCTTACAAAGCCAAACTATTGTAATATCATTTTAATCAGCAGATTGTCATCATATTTACTGTAAATATATGGGGGTACGCAAATTCCACCAATGTTGCCTTGGTCAAAATTACATGGCAATGCAGTTTTGTAAAAAAAAAAAATTTATTTCCCAATAAAAATCAAGGAAATATATGTATCCAAATCTGGTACCAAAATAGAGCCCTGTCTATATCCCCACCCCAAAAAATATAACAAATAAATAATATGTAGGGCAGGCTACAAAAGCCTAAAGGTGTAATGTGCAGAAATTAGGTACTAAGTAAGTTAGTACTAACTTACTAACTGACATGGAAAAATGGGGAAGAGACCGCTCTAGGAATTAGTAGACAAATAGCTGGAAAACCGATTCCCAGCTATTAAACGAAAGCTGCGATTAACAGGTATAACAAATACAAGAAATGAGATTTGGAAAATTGATAAATCGCGCTATCTAAAAAGTATGTGATAAGTGAATGGTGAATACAAAAATTTTAAAAACATCAATAATCAATTGATAATAATTAATAAAGACACCAACGATCAATAATTGATGATTGACCCATGCATATCTTAATGTAGCGGGCAGTTCCTCCCCTCTCCCCGCACCCTCTATTAAAGTTCTGGTCGCAATGTCTCTGGTCTAGGGGTATGATAGGGGAGGGAGAGGGTGTGCTACGCCAGGCTTCCACCACAGATGTACAAGTGGTATCAGCAATGCCTTTCTTTACCTTCGGGCCTGTGATGTGCATCGGATCCTCCCTCCAAGAGTCTCCGAGAACCTCGTCTGCCAGGAACTTGAGCCACACACCGTTAAAGTCCAACAATCCTTTATTTAGAACATAACATGGACTCCCTTGGCTATAGAACAGAAAAAGGGGGTGTGTGTACGAATAGGCCCAGACACAAGTTCGATCCTCCACTCTCCTCCAAAGAGTGGGTTATGGTCTCCGCACGAGGGAAATTCACCTTCCGGGCGGTCTCCGACAAGAGACTCACCCGTCACCGGCAGTATGCTGCACCGGGTCTTCAGATGAGGAGCTCTTCCCGGTCCATTACGCCCACCTCGGATTCAGGCATCCATCTCCGGAGTACCTTAGGATCCTTCCCTCGCGGAACTCAGTGTTGGGCACTGAGTTCCGGACCGCCGTCCGAGTACCTCACCCCAGGCTAAAGGTGCCAGAGGTGGAACACGATCTCCGGTGGTCCTCTAGGCCTAGTCCGCCTAGAGGACAAGCACGAACTCCGTCCGCAGGCTAAAGGTGCCAGGGACCAACTCCTCGTGACCAAGATGGCCGGCCCCTTTATCCCCTCTCCCAGCAAGCACGGCGGGTTCCCCGCCCCACCATACCGCTGCCAAGAGAGGACAAAAAGTAGGCTCAGCACACAGCGGTATCCGTCCGTCGGCCCATGGTGACAGCGCCACCCAGTGGACCGCCGGAGACACACCACTGGTGTCACCGAAAAATTAAAAAATTACCCCGGGAAAGTAAGTACCCGCCACATACTCCCCCCTGTCATTTGACACTGGTCCCCAGTGTCTGGAGTAAACCACATCCTCAACAACTGACATGATCCAGTCCAGAAACCATTAACAATTGAAAAACAAAAACTTTTTGGAAACTCTCCTAACGAAGAAGTTGTGTCTGAGCCCCTGTAATAAAAGAGGAGTGAAAGACAACACATTCAACATGAAAATCACATTTCAACATTTTACTTTTCCCTCCCCATCCTAACTAAAGACCTCCCCAGAGTATGTAATCTTGCTGGGATGTTCTCCTGCAGAGGGAAAAGAAATAGAATTAACATGTAAAACCCTGACACATGTATCCGTGTGTATGAGGAAAAGAAACTTCTCCTAAAGGAAATCCCTGTTTTTCCAAAGAGTGAGTGCGTGAAAAGTGTTTGTAACGTTGCGCGACACTGCCACCTGGTGACAGCCTCGCGGTAACCGCACCCGTGGAACTTCTTCTCCTTTCTCTCTAACCCTATCTACCCCAGAGTCTGTGATCTCCTTGCAGGAAGATAGAAACAAACAGGAACAGTCCCTCCTTTCTCCTCTAAAGGTAAAAACAGGGATGTGGCAGAATCAGTGGCTTCAAGTGCTGATCCATAGTCTCTAGATGGTATTCTACATCTTCGCCTTCTTTGCGTCTGATCACTACTTTGTCTGCGTGGATGTGTCTTCCCACCATCCATTCTGCCTTGCAGTCTTTGAAGCGCTGTGAAGCCTTTGGAGAACATGTTAGGTATCTGCGGGCGTGTGGAACTTTGAGGTGGGCCCACACAAAGTCATTGTACCAGCGCTCCCAACACACTTCCACCTCATACAGCAAGTCCTTCGATAAGTAGGGGTACTCCCATCCGTACTCCGCTGCAACCTTTTGGCTAAATAAGCGCTGTAGTCTTGCCAAAGGAGGCATGGTAGCTCTGTCCCCTTCACCAGGGGCAAAACAACTGAGTCTGGATGACGAGGTGCCTTGACCACCTCCATTCTGGGCATTGGGGGCCGCAGCAACAGTCTCTTAACCCCAGCATCAGATACAGATGGCGCCGGGGATGCAGGGACAAGTTGAGGAAGGGATTCTCCTTCAGGCGCTGACGCCTCCACCCGGGGTGTGCTCTCTCCTATGGACATAGGTGAATTCCCAATTCCACGGAATGAAGCAAGCGGTATCTTGTCCAGCCCTTCTTGGCAAACGAGTCATCTATCAGGCCATCATCTCCCATATCAGAGAGAGATTCCAGGTCGGAGGTGTCACACTCCTCCGCGGGTATGTAGCCCTGTGTGGAAACAGAACATCCACACTCCGGGGACTTGCTAGGCCATGCCTTCTCGACACCTCCTCCCTCACACCAAGTCTTCTCTGCCGGCTTACCTTGGCCTTTCCTGGGACGTCCGGAACTCCCGTCAACGGATCCCTCTAGGTCTGGCGCAAGCATGCGAGACGGTCCACCACCACCGCTGGTCGGGGCTACCACGCTGGTTCTTTTCTTCAGTGGCGGACGCTGTGAGACAGTGGTGACCGAGTCAGCATCCTCGGATTTCTCCCGTTGATGTTTCACGACCTCCTCCGCGGTCGTTGCAGTGTGCGCAGGGGTGACTCTCACAGCCGCGATTCCTCCCTTCTGAGTGGCGGTACCTGAAGCCCGGCCTGGGTAGATGGTTTTCGGCCTCTCAACCTCCGGATCCACTTTGAACGTGAACTCCCCACAGGCCTCACAACGTCTGAACGGCTTCAACAGGCACACCAGTCCCGAACACCCGGAGTAAATCATACCCAGGGCCTCAACGTCCATACATGAGTATAGGGCGAATCGACCCCTCGGCTTCAGTCGGATCCCCGTATCCGTTATCGGAGCAGCAGCAGTCAATGTTGTAGTCGCCGGGTGAACCGGAATCCATGAGGCGGGTCCAAACATGGCGACCTGTTGCTGTTCCATCTCACACTGCAGAGTTTTCGTGCCAATGTCCCACGTGTAGTCCGTCACACGTATTGGACTCCTCCCCTTTTGCTCCAGTTCGCGGTCTTTTCCACTTTGGCTTGGTTGAGACACGCCCACAAACTAAGCGGTGGGGGTTGTGTCTGGTGGCGCAGTGCAATTAAAACCCCCCACGTGTAGTCCGTCACAGGGCTGGGCTTTCCCCCTTTCACCACTCTTCCTGCGCGGGCCTTTCCCCTTCTGAGGTCATGTCCACGACTTTCGAGCAGGGCTGCACTTTGGCCTATTCATTTAACTCTGTCCGGCAGACACCTTCTACCAAGTAATGCACAACACATATACCGGACCCGAGCCCCCACGTGTAGCGGGCAGTTCCTCCCCTCTCCCCGCACCCTCTATTAAAGTTCTGCTCGCAATGTCTCTGGTCTAGGGGTATGATAGGGGAGGGAGAGGGTGCGCTACGCCAGGCTTCCACCACAGGTGTACAAGTGGTATCAGCAATGCCTTTCTTTACCTTCGGGCCTGTGTTGTGCATGGGATCCTCCCTCCAAGAGTCTCCGAGAACCTCGTCTGCCAGGAACTTGAGCCACACACCGTTAAAGTCCAACACTCCTTTATTTAGAACATAACATGGACTCCCTTGGCTATAGAACAGAAAAAGGAGGTGTGTGTACGAATAGGCCCAGACACAAGTTCGATCCTCCACTCTCCTCCAAAGAGTGGGTTATGGTCTCCGCACAAGGGTAATTCACCTTCCGGACGGTCTCCGACAAGAGACTCACCCGTCACCGGCAGTATGCTGCACCGGGTCTTCAGATGAGGAGCTCTTCCCGGTCCATTACGCCCACCTCGGATTCAGGCATCCATCTCCGGAGTACCTTAGGATCCTTCCCTCGCGGAACTCAGTGTTGGGCACTGAGTTCCGGACCGCCGTCCGAGTACCTCACCCCAGGCTAAAGGTGCCAGAGGTGGAACACGATCTCCGGTGGTCCTCTAGGCCTAGTCCGCCTAGAGGACAAGCACTAACTCCGTCCGCAGGCTAAAGGTACCAGGGACCAACTCCTCGTGACCAAGATGGCCGGCCCCTTTATCCCCTCTCCCAGCAAGCACGGCGGGTTCCCCGCCCCACCATACCGCTGCCAAGAGAGGACAAAAAGTAGGCTCAGCACACAGCGGTATCCGTCCGTCGGCCCATGGTGATAGCGCCACCCAGTGGACCGCCGGAGACACACCACTGGTGTCACCGAAAAATTCAAAAATTACCCCGGGAAAGTAAGTACCCGCTACATTAATAATATAGCGAATTGTGGAAAAACAATGTAAATGTTGAGTCCACAAATAAATTAATATATGGAAATGCAAATTAGTGAAAAGTCAATATTGATATTGAAAGTCCATATAAAAATGATGAAATCCAAAAATTAGTGTCCATGTATATGTGAAACAAAAAACCTGATGAAAAATATAAATGACTGTGATTATATAACTATACACCAGTACTGGGTGACAAAGTCCATAGAAGGTGAAATACTGATTCCACTTGTGAGAAAACCCGTGTTGAATCCACCACCAATTCAGTAGAAATGGACTCTTACCGAATAGCCATGATCCCCCATGACAGAGGATCAAAGGATGCGTGTAATAAATCACAGCTCTTGCTCCAAGGAACAGCAGACACAGTCACAGATTCTCAGCAGACGACTCCCAACCAGTCAAACCAACAGGAGATGTACGTGGTACATAAAAGATATAAGCACTCCATATAGTGTAAAACCTTCTAAATTTTAATCGTAAAAAACATAGTATTGCACTTACAATGTTGCAGTAAAATTGAGCCTGTAGTCTGATGTGCCGGCCGGAGCACAAACAAGGTGCCCCTGGATGAAGTAAGTTTTTACGAACCGTACGTCGGGCGGAGCGACGCGCTGACATCAGCTCGTGCTCCATTCGCATACCCAGAAGGACGGGTTGTTTGTTTGTGCTCCGGCCGGCACATCAGACTACAGGCTCAATTTTACTGCAACATTGTAAGTGCAATACTATATTGAAAGGGACTGAGAAATATCTGTCCTCAGTCCCTTTCTCTGCTAATTCACCAATGCCCCATCAATGGGGCTCCTAACACATTGTAAAATATATATATATATATATATATATTTTTTTTTATTTTTTATTTTTTTTTATTATTTTATTTTGTTATTTAAAAAAAAATTATAATAATTTTGTTCATAGTATTTTTTTATGAAAAAAATAATTTAAAAACAAATTGTAAAAAATAACAAAATAAAAAAATAAACAAAAAACTACTGACACCAATCTCATCCCTACTAACACCATCCACTGCTCTACTGCACATGTGTGTTTGAACTTTGGGGTGCACACCCTAATGCAATAGGCTGCACACACCTATGAGGTGCCTATAAAGATAAATACTTATGTACCTTCAAACTGAACAACAAGCATTCTCAGTGTATAGATCATAACTGGATGGCATATTAGGAAACTATCATACTGCTTCCTCCTATAGGGAGGAGGAGAGAGCAGAGGGATAGAGAGATATGCTGGTTTTCCTTTGGCTGCCCAGTCACAGGCTGGTGTGAGTCCAGGATGACCTGGGCTCAGAGGAATTGATTGATGCTGATTATAAGACCGGGAAAATCTAGTGGCAAACAATAAGTACTGTGGGGAAATCTCTGGATTGAAGGTGAATATTGTTGCAAAAGCTGGTTTTGTTGTTTGTTAATGGACTATTTATTTTTCTTATTTTTTTAATTGCATTTGTTTTAAATGTAATGGGATTTTTTTTTATTATTATTATTTTGTGCTGATACAATAAATTACTATTTATGTAATCGTTTATTTACTTTCACAATAAAGGTTTATTGCACGCGAGGAGATCTCTACAGTTCAGATACCCTCCACACCTTACACCTCATGTTCACAGGTACAATCATTGCTTCCCTCCTTCAACTCCACCACTATTGACGAGGTTGCTAAATTACTTGCCAACGTCCATCTTACCACCTGCCCTCTGGATCCTGTTCCCTCGCAAATGCTACGTTCACCCTCTGGCTCTATTCTACACTCTCTAACCCACATCTTTAATTTCTCCCTCTCTTCTGGCATCTTCCTTAAAGCCCTGTACACACGATCGGATTTCCGATGGATTTTAGTCCCATGGATTTGTCCAGAAACTGTTTTTCATTAGTCTTGGCCACACACCATCAGTCCAAAAACTGACCGTCCCAAACGCGGTGACGTAAAACACTCCGATGAGCCGAGAAAAATGAAGTTCAATGCTTCTGAGCATGCGTCGACTTGATTCTGAGCATGCGTGGGTTTTTTATCCGATGGAGTTCCCCACAGACGATCGGTATTTTCTATCGGTTTTTGATCCATCGTAAAAATTTAAAACATGTTCTATTTTTTAAAACCGATGGAAAAAAGACCGATGGGTCCCATACACGATCGGTTTGTCTGATGAAAACAATCCATCATACGGTTTTCATCGGTTAAACCGATCGTGTGTACGGGGCTTAACTCTCTAAAACATGCACTTGTCAGCCCCATACTTAAAAAGCCCTCTCTGGACCCATCCAAACTTAACAACCTACGCCCCATCTCCTTGCTCCCCTTTTTATCCAAACTCCTTGAACGTCTGGTCTACAACTGACTGAGCATCCACCTTGCCGATAATGGCCTTCTTGATCCCTTCAGTCTGGATTTCGCCCTCAACACTCCACAGAAACTGCTCTCCTAAAACTAACAAATGATCTACTAAAGGCCAAAACTAAGGGACACTATTCTGTACTCCTACTCCTGGACCTCTCTGCTGCCTTCGATACGGTTGACCACCCCCTCCTCCTCAAAAAACTCCATGCCTTTGGTTTCCGCGCCTGTACTCTTCGCTGGTTTTCTACCTACTTATCCAACCGCACTTTTAGCGTCACTTACAACTCTACTTCCTCCTCTCCTCTTCCTTTCTCTGTAAGAGTCCCCCAAGGTTCTGTTCTTGGACCCCTCCTTTTTTCAATCTGCACTTCCACCCTGGGTCAGCTGATAGCCTCCCACGGCTTCCAATACCACCTCTACGCTGACAACACACAACTCTATTTCTCTACCCCTCAACTCACTCCATCATTCTCCTCACGTATCACTAATTTACTATCAGATATATCAGCCTGGATGTCACCACACTTCCTCAAACTTTATCTATCCAAAACCGAACTTATAATTTTTCCTCCCCCGCGTGCCCCCTGCCCCCTCCCCCGATCCCGGTCAAAATCGATGGCACAACTATCAGCCCATCCCCACTTGCCAAGGTCTAGTCCAGGACAATGAACTCTCCTTTAAGCCCCACATCCAATCACTGTTCAAATATTGCCACCTCAACCTTCGCAACATCTCCAAAATACGCCCCTTTCTAACAAATGACACCACAAAGCTCTTAATTCCCTCCCTAGTCATCTCTCGCCTTCATTACTGCAACTCCCTCCTCATTGGCTTACCTCTGCATACTCTATCCCCCCTTCAATCCATCATGAATGCTGCTGCCAGACTCATCCACCTTACTAATCGCTCTGTGTCTGCTACTCCTCTCTGTCAATCCCTCCACTGGCTTCCACTCACCCAACAAATTAAATTCAAAATACTAACGACTACCTACAAAGCCATCCACAACACTGCCCCCAGCTACATCACTGACTTAAGCCGTGTACACACAATCGGATTTCCTATGGTTTTTAAACAGATGGATTTTTCCATCAGAAAACCGATGAAGCTGACTTTCATCAGTCTTGCCTACACACCATCAATCAAAAAACCGACCGTTCCAAACGCGGTGACGTAAAACACTCCGATGAGCCGAGAAAAATTAAGTTCAATGCTTCTGAGCATGCGTCGACTTGATTCTGAGCATGCTTGGGTTTTTTATCCGATGGAGTTCCCCACAGACGATAGTAATTTGCTATCGGATTTTTAACCATCGGATAAATTTAAAACATGTTCTATTTTTAAACACCGATGGAAAAAAGACTGATGGGGCCCATACACGATCGGTTTGTCCGATGAAAAAAGTCCATCGGACTGTTTTCATCGGTAAAACCTATCGTGTGTACACGGCTTTAGTCTGTAAATACCAACCTAATCGTTCTCGTCATTCCTCTCAAGACCTCCTACTCTCTAGCTCTCTCATCACCTCCTCCCATGCTCGCCTCCAGGACTTTTCCAGAGCCTCTCCAAGCCTATGGAACGCCTTACCCCATTCTGTCCGATTATCTCCTACTCTATTAGCTTTTAGACAATCCCTGAAAACCCTTCTCTTCAGAGAAGACTATTCTACCCACACCTAACAACAGTTTTTTTCATCTTGTCCATCTGATCATCCCCCACAGCTACTACCCTTTGTTCCACTTGACCCCCCCTTCTAGATTGTAAGCTCTAATGAGCAGGGCCCTCTGATCCCTTCTGTATTGAATTGTAATTGTACTGTCTTCCCCGATGTTGTAAAGCGCTGCACAAACTGTTGGCGCTATATAAATCCTGTACAGTATAATAATAATAATAATAAATAATAATAATTGCACAAATGAAAATTAAGACTGAAGTTCTTCTTTGTTTTTGTTTTGTTTGTTTACATTTAGTTCTTTTTTATTCATTTTTTTTAACTTTAGAACAAGTGAGAATTTTTGGTGGCATCTAACTACGTATGTGCCTTCAAATTCATTGCTGATTTTACAACTTAAATTTTTGTTCTGGCAGACGTATATTGTTGTGCTTTTTTGCAGGCTATTAGTGGAGCAAAGTTTCTATTTCATTTCAAGCTAAATGCCAGAGGTACATACTGAAACATCAGACATCAATAATTACTTACATCTTGATCAGGAGCAATGCATCATAGTGCTCACCTCCAATATCTCCCAGTGCTAATCAGTAGTAAATGGACATTCATTACATTAGCATTTTGTTGTGTAGCTGCTAAGCCGCACATAGTGACAAATCATAGGAAACAATCACTTATCCCGAAAAAAAACCCCAGAACATCAGGATATTGTGTGTATAAGTGTCTGGAATATATTACTAAATGTAAGCATGGGATACAAAATATAATTTTCTATGAAAAATAGACAACCTTGTTCAGGGCCGGGACAAGGGGTGGGCAAGAGGGGTGGCTGCCCTGGGCACAATGGTTTATTGCAGGGATGGTGGTGCCCTGACCCTAACCCTAAGGGACTGCGGCTGGGGAGGGGTGTAATTTTAATTTGGCATTGTTGCCCTGGGCGCTGGGTGACCTTGTCTCGGCACTGACCTTTGATTCCAGTGATGCAATGTTAAAGCTGAAATTTAGGTATGACAACTGTTACATAGTTACATTGGTCCAACTATGCATACACGCTACCAGTGGGATCCCCATTGGAAGTTGTAAATGACTAAGGTATACACCGCTACTACAGTGATCACCGCTAGCCAGGGGGGGCCCGTCCATTAAGGGCGCAAGGGCCCCCCTTTCAGGACACCGGAGCATGGATTCCAATACGGAGGTTCTGTTTTTTGTAGCACCGATTAGAGCCAGAGGCTCTATCAGGATTCAATATAGGGCTGGCTCGGGTCACAGAGAGTGTGCTCCAAGCCCCACCCAGGTATGTTAGAACAGCGGATCAATATTCGCTGTTGTAACAACTGATCCTCCTCCCGGCCAATCGGGAAGCGGGTTTCGACACCGGTCACCCGATTGGCTAAAAAGACAGGCGATCCTATTGGACGCCTAGGAGGAGGGAGGAGCCACACGGCGGAAGCCGCCGTGATTCCAAGAGAACACAGGAGCAGCTGCCCGCCGCTGTAGGAGCCCACAATCCTCCGCTCGTAGGAGCCTGCAACCCTCAGCCTGTAGGAGCCTGTAACCCGCCCATAGGAGCCCACAACCCACCCGCTGCCCGCCGCCTGTAGGAGCCCGCCCACCTGCAACCAATGGAATAGTGGGGGGGAGGTGCCGGCGACCAACCGACCGACCAACCGGAGGGGGGGGTTGGTTAACGGGTCAGAATGGGCACCCTGACCAGTCTGTGGCTACGCGGCCCCATACACAACAAACTGTAATGCACTGTGTGTTCTGACACCTTTCTATCAGAACCAGCTTTAAGTTTTTCAGCCATTTCAGCTACTGTAGCTCACTGAAATCCTTACACTTGCCCATTTTTTCTACTTTCCACACACTAACTTCAGGGACAACATGCTCACTTGCTGCCTATTATATACCACCCATTTTCAGATAACACTGTGACATAATAATCAGCGATATTCACTTTACCTGTCAGCAGGGCCGGACTGGCCTACCGGGATACCGGGAATTTTCCCAGTAGGCCGCCTGCCCTCAAGTGCCCTGGGGCCGCTTTAGGCTTGGAGCTTGTTTTTCATTAAATTAAATAGCAGCGGCGGCAGCCGAACTTTCCGATGCAAAGTCTCCTAATATGATCCGACCAGCGCCGTCCACTGAATGCCGTGATGCTTGATTTCACCTTACATCAGGCCCGTGCGGCGCCAGCGCCGCCCACTAGTCTGCTGCCAAGTCACGAGTGATATTTGTGAAAGCAGCAGGACAATATTGAACGGCCGCGGAGCGGAAGAATTAAGGTGCTGCTTCCAGAGTCACGTGCTGGGTCACTATGCCTGAGTGCTGCATGCAGAAGAATGCCCGTGGCAGAAGTGTTAAGGTGCTTGGGATCTCTCTCTCTCGCTTTCTCTCTCTCTCCTTCTCTCCTCTCTCTCTCCTCTCTCTCTCCTCTCTCTCTTCTCTCTCTCTCTCATGTTTTTTGTTGCCTGCAGAGCAGGATACAGGGAAATTTCCAGGTAGGTCGTCTGCCCTGGGGCCGCTTTGAGCGGTGGCTGGCTGCAGCACTCCTTTCAGTTCCTCTCTCTCCTCTTATGTCATTATGTGTCACACACAGTGGGCATCTCCAACTGTGTGTCATGGAGCTGGGTCTGTGTGTGTTCAGCGGCGCTGTAACAAGGTCCTACCCCCCTAGACCATCTCGTGTCATAGTAGATGGAACACTGATTGAATAAGTGTGCTGCCTATCACACGAGCCAGTCTAGGGGGGTGGGACCTTGTTACAGCGCCGCCGATTAAAGACCCAGCTCCGTGACACACATGCAATGGTGAGTATGTATTGATGGGCAGCGAGGCTGCATTTGAGGCACATTGAGGATGCAATAATGGGCACAGTGAGGCTGCATTTGATGCACATTGAGGCTGCATTCATGGGCACAGTAAAGCTGCATTTGATGGACAGTGAGGCTGCATTCATGGGCACAGTGAAGCTGCATTCATGGGCACAGTGAATCTGCATTCATGAGCACAGTAAGGTTGAATTCACGGGCACAGTAAAGCTGCATTTGATGAACAGTGAGGCTGCATTCATGGGCACAGTGAAGCTGCATTTGTGGGCACAGTGAGGCTGCATTCATGGGCACAGTAAAGCTGCATTTGATGGACAGTAAGGCTGCATTCATGGGCACAGTGAAGCTTCATTTGTGGGCACAGTGAGGCTGCATTCATGGGCACAGTAAAGCTGCATTTGATGGACAGTAAGGCTGCATTCATGGGCACAGTGAATCTGCATTTGTGGGCACAGTGAGGCTGCATTCACAGGCACAGTAAAGCTGCATTTGATGGACAGTGAGGCTTAAGTCATGGGCACAGTGAGGCTGCAGTCATGGGCACAGTGAGGCTGCAACAATGGACACAGTGAGACTGCATTCACAGGCACAGTGAGGCTGCATTTGATGGACACGGTGAGGCTGCATTCATGGGCACAGTGATATTGCATTCATGGGCACAGTGAAGCTGCATTGATGGGCACAGTGAGGCTGCTTTCATGGGCACAGTGAGGCTGAAATTACGGGAACAGTGAGGCTGCATTCATGGGCACCGTAAAGCTGCATTTGATGGGCACAGTGGGGCTGCATTTGATGGGCACAGTGAGGCTGCATTGAAGGGCACAGTGAGGCTGCATTGATCTCTTGTACCTGTATTATTTCTGCAGTCTCTGACCATCTCTTGTACCATTTCTGCAGTCTCTGACCATCTCTTGTATCATGTCTGCAGTCTCTGACCATCTCTTGTATCATGTCTGCAGTCTCTGACCATCTCTTTTATCATGTCTGCAGTCTCTGACCATCTCTTGTATCATGTCTGCAGTCTGACCATCTCTTGTATCATGTCTGCAGTCCCTGACCATCTCTTGTCTCATGTCTGCAGTCTCTGGCCATCTCTTGTATCATGTCTGCAGTCTCTGACCATCTCTTGTATCATATCTACAGTCTCTGGCCATCTCTTGTATCATGTCTGCAGTCTCTGGCCATCTCTTGTATCATGTCTGCAGTCTCTGACCATCTCTTGTATCATGTCTGCAGTCTCTGACCATCTCTTGTATCATGTCTGCAGTCTCTGGCCATCTCTTGTGTCATGTCTTCAGTCTCTGACCATCTCTTGTATCATGTCTGCAGTCTCTGACCATCTCTTTTTTTATGTTTGCATTCTCTTACCATCTTTAGTATGATGTCCTCAGTCTCTGACCATCTCTTGTATCATGTCCACAACCTCTAACTATCTCTTGTCTTATATCATGTCTGCAGTCTCTGAGGGAGTCTCGAGAGGAGTCAAGAGTGGGAGTGCTGTCGGGATGGGGGTCATGGGAGAAGTCAGAAGTGTGTGGACTGTGGAGAGGAGACTATAGGATAAAACCAGAGCCACCAGCTGGAGCCGACTGACTGAGCCCTGCAAGATGCACCTAAGAGGAGGTCAGTGACAGCGCCGCTAGGCCAGTCTGAGGGGGGGTCACTGATGTAAGGGGGGAGTGAATATGATAGTGTAAGGGGACACTGATATATCAATAACCCACCCCCCCTTACCTTAGTGTATTCTTTCTGTGGAAGGTGGTCTCTGGTCAACAGAGTCTCCCCCCCCACGTTCCCAGACTTACTGGGGTACCCCTTGATGATTGACTACTTTTAACTGGAATTTGCCTTTATATACAGGTATATAAAGCCCTATGTGCTTTCATATCTGTCTTCTCTATATATAATACACTGTTCAAATGTGCTTGGTTAAAGTGAACAATAAAATAATGACGTAAGGCTATGGGGCTGGTATGACATTTTTTCCAGGGCTGGTTTTTACTCCCAGTCCGGCCCTGCCTGTCAGTGGTCATAATGGTATGGCTGATCGGTGTCGTTTTGTTACCTGTCAATAATTTTCTCCTTTCTTTTAACAAAGAGACACCAGGACAACATATAGCATTAAAGCAGAACTAAAGAAAGCACTACTTACCTCCCCTCCAGCGAAGTAACATCCACAAGCTCCACTACTGGTGCAATGTCCTCACTCTGTCTTCTTTTGGTTATGGCATTTTCAGTCGTCTTGATTGGCTATCCTGGGATGGGTTGACCCTTGCGCAATAATGCAAGCAGAGACAATCCAAAGAAATCTGGAAGCAGTGGCGGCTGGTGCGCCATTTTTTTTGGGGGCAGGCGGGTGACAAACAAACCGCTGACCCCTCCCCCAGCCGCTCGGCCGCTTGGCGAACAAACCCCCCATTGTGTGTCTGCCTGCCCGCCAGCCCCGCACTTACCCCATCCTGGTTGCGGGCAGCTTCAACGGCTTCCCCCTGTGTCTCCTCCTCGGCGGCTTCACCCTGCATCTCCTGCTCCCGGCCAATACAAATGCTTCTCCTCGCGGCCAATCAAGTCTCAGGATCTGCTGCCTGATTAACCAGGAGGAGAAGCATGAAGACAGTAGTGAATATTAATTACCTATTGTCACATAACTGGGTGTGCTCTGCCCCCCCCGAGCCCACCCTTTTTGAAGCCAAGTCATGTACAGTAAAACCTTGGTTTGAGAGTAACTTTGTTTGAGAGCGTTTTGCAAGACAAGCAAAAATTTTAAATATATTTTGACTTGATATACAAGCGATGTCTTGATAAAAGAGTAGCGTCATGTCACAACAAAGTATAAAAGAGAAGAGAGGGGCCTCTAAGTGTAGCAATATGGTTACATTTAACCCTTTCCATACAGGGCTTTTTATACCACTTCCATACCGGGCCTATTCTGGTACTTCTCTACATGTACAAATCATCATTCTTTTGCTAGAAAATTACTCAGAACCCCCAAACATTATATATGTTTTTTTTAGCAGACACCCTAGGGAATAAAATGACGGTCGTTGCAACTTTTTATCTTGCACGGTATTTGCGCAATAATTTTTCAAACGCCTTTTTTTTGGAATAAAAAAATGGTTTCATGAATTAAAAAATAACAAAACAGTAAAGTTAGCCCAATTTTTTAGTAAATATGAAGTGAGTTACAGAGGAGGTCTAGTGCTAGAATTGTTGCATGCGCTCTAACGCACGCGGCAATACCACACATATGTGGTTTGAACGGCGTTTACATATGTGGGCTGGACTTACGTGTGCGTTCCCTTCTGAGCGCGAGCTATTGGGGACAGGGGCGTTTTAAAAAATAATAATTTTTATTTATTTATTTATTTATTTTTTACACTTTTTTTTACACTTTTTTTTTTTTTATCACTTTTATTCCTATTACAAGGAATGTAAACATTCCTTGTAATATGAATGTGTGTGACAGGTCCTCTTTATGGAGAGATGCGGGGTCAATAAGACCCCACGTCTCTCCTCCAGGCTGGAAAGCATGAGATCTGGGAAAAATAAATCACTGATCTCATGCTTTCCGCCGTAATCGTGGCTTTGTTTACCTTTGTTTACCTTTGTTTACCCGGGCCTCCGACGGTCATAGAGATGACTGGTGCCCATCTGGTCACCAGTCATCTCTATGCTCGTCATGTGACCACCGGCGCCGGACGATTCTTTCTCCCCTCTAGCTGCAGACATCATTCAGATATCCCCCCACAAAACCAGGACGTCATATGACGTCCACCCGGAGGGAGAGAGGGTTCCTGCCGGCGTCATTTTACAATGACCCGATATGGAAGTGGTTAATGAAGGTACAACATTTAGCAACAAATTGCTAAACTTAGAGGCGCCTCTCTTCTCTTTTATACTCTGTAGCTCCTGCTGAATTTTGCTTCTAATCCCCTCTTGCAGGCTCTTGCAGGCTTCCATTTGTGGATGGACATTTTATGGTTACACAACCTATCACATTGCTATAATCTTTTTATATGGACTGTAAACTGAAGGACCTATGAATAAATGGTTGTGGAACGAATCATTTGAATTTCCATTATTTATTGTGGGGAAATTTTCTTTGATATACAAGTGTTTTGGATTACAAGCATGTTTCTGGAACGAATTATGCTCGCAATCCAAGGTTTTACTGTACATTAATATCCATGCGTCTGGCGCCCTGCTTGTGGATTAAGAGCCGGGCGGATGGATCAGGGGGGCGGTGCCCCTGCGCCCCTAATGGAGTGGCCCCCATTGCCTGGAAGGTAAAAAAAACTTTTTTTGCAGAAGCCACACAGCAACAAAACCCTTATGCCCTGTACACACGATCGGATTTCCGATGTAATCAAATCCGATGGAATTTTCCGTCGGAATTCCGATGAAGCTGACTTTCATCAGTCTTGCCTACACACCATCAGACAAAATTCCGACCGTCCAAAACGCCGTGACGTACAACACGTACGACGGCACTATAAATGGGAAGCTCAAATCCAATGGCGCTGCCCTTTGGGCAGCTTTTGCTGATTTCGTGTTACCGCGTGTTAGTAAAAGTTTGGTGTTAGCCGATTCACGCTTTTCAGTCTCCGTGCTTTTCAGTCCGTTACAGCATGACAAATGTGCTATCTCCATTATGAACGCTAGTTTTACCAGAACGAGCGCTTTCGTCTTGTAATTTAGTCTGAGCATGCGTGGATTTTTCTCCGATGGAGTTCCACACAGACGATCGGAATTTCCTATCGTTGTTTTAAATTTTTCCGATGGAAAAAAAAAAATATTCTATTTTTTTACACTGATGGAAAAAAGTCCGATGGGTCCCACACACGATCGTTTTTTCCGATTGAAAAAAGTCCATCAGACTTTTTTCATCGGAAAAAACGATTGTGTGTACACGGCATAAGGCCACTTTCACACTGAGGCGATTAAAAAACTGCCAGTAAAACACTGAGCGCTTTTGAAGCGCTTTCAATTCATTTCAATGGAGAGGGGCGTTTTTTCAGCGCACTGCCCCAGTGTGAAAGGATTCATTGATTTTAATGGAAATAAGTTTTCAGGCGCTTTTTTTAGCGTGAAAGCACCTCAGTGTGAAAGTGGTCTAACTGCTAGTAATATTATTGGAAACGTAAAGCTTTGCTTTGATTGGAATTTAAAGTAGAACTACCAATGAACAGCTCTCTTTCGGTGTGTTAAAGTAAAACTAAATACAAAACTTTTCTTCTTTTTTTTTTTTTGGATGAGGGAGCATTGAAACCTTTGTCAATTTTTTTTTTACTTCGTTTTTTGGGAGTTTTTTTTTTTTTTTTGCCATCTGTGTCCCTTTAGGGAGATTTCCCTTCAATTTCCTTCCCCATAGCTAAATCAGGAAGTGAAATGAAATCCCTGCAAACTGAGGATCCCTCTCAATCGAGGAAATTCTTGGTGGTCATCAGAACTATTTAGCAAAAAGGGAAAAAAAAAAAAGGAAATGGGATTTTTTAGGCACTAAAGAAAAAATTAACAAAGCCTAATAAAACAATAATTATTGAAAACACATATAAAAGATCACAATAAAAACAAAGCTGACCCATGTGTAAAAGGTGGTCAAGATCTGATTGATTGGAAACTACAGTAGGTGCCGCCGATATTGTATATCTATCGCGCTCCCATCGCCGAGATTCTCGGCGACAGGAGTGCCGAGATCTCGGCAACAGGGTGCCGACATCCCGCGCTCGCTGCAATAGCGAGAGGGAGATGCGACACTGTATTGAACGGGATCCGACGTGGATTCCCGCCAATACCAGGCACTGCGTTTGGTATGAATCCTGAGCGGGAACTCCACGCCAATTTTTAAAGAAAAAAAACGGCGTGGGTTCCCCCTCCAGGAGCATACCAGGCCTTTGGGTCTGGTCTGGATTTGAAGGGGAACCCTACGCCGAAAAAACGGCGTGGGGGTCCCCCTCGAGGTCCAAACCAGACCCTTATCCGAGCATGCAACCTGGCAGGCCGCAGGGGAAGAGGGGGGGACCGGAGAGCGGCCCCCTCCCTCCTGAACCGTACCAGGCCGCATGCCCTCAACATGGGGGGTTTGGTGCTCTGGGGCAGGGGGGCGACCCCCATGTTGATGAGGACAGGGCCTCTTCCCGACAACCCTGGCCGTTGGTTGTCGGGGTCTGCGGGCGGGGGGCTTATCGGAATCCGGGAGCCCCCTTTAATAAAGGGGCCCCCGGATCCCGGCCCCCCCACCCTATGTGAATGAGTATGGGGTACATCGTACCCCTACCCATTCACCTGGTGGAAAAAAATGGCAATAAAAACTCAACACAGTTTTTTAAAGTATTTTATTGCACAGCTCCGGGGGTCTTCTTCCGACTTCGGGGGTCTCCGGTGTCGTCGCCGCGCTCTCCGGTTCTTTCTTCTGCCGGGCCACCGCTATCTTCTTCCAACTCTTTTGCTAGCGGGGCCCGGTCTTCTCCGTCGCCTTCTCCGTCGCCTTCTCCCTTCTTCTTCCCTCCGGTTAGCCCCCCGCCCGCAGACCCCGACAACCAACGGCCAGGGTTGTCGGGAAGAGGCCCTGTCCTCATCAACATGGGGGTCGCCCCCCTGCCCCAGAGCACCAAACCCCCCATGTTGAGGGCATGCGGCCTGGTACGGTTCAGGAGGGAGGGGGGCCGCTCTCTCGTCGCCCCCTCTTCCCCTGCGGCCTGCCAGGTTGCGTGCTCGGATAAGGGTCTGGTTTGGACCTCGAGGGGGACCCCCACGCCGTTTTTTCGGCGTAGGGTTCCCCTTCAAATCCAGACCAGACCCAAGGGCCTGGTATGCTCCTGGAGGGGGAACCCACATTGGTTTTTTTCTTTAAAAATTGGCGTGGAGTTCCCGCTCAGGATTCATACCAAACGCAGTGCCTGGTATTGGCGGGAATCCACGTCAGATCTCCGTCTACCGGCAATGCGTGTCGCTCATCGTGAAAGGAACATTTTTCCTTAACCGATGACGAGACAGCTCGGCGCTGGCTCTCGCGACGGAGCTCATAGGGTGTCAATCTTGCCGCTATAAGCGGCGAGATTGACACAATATCGGCGGCACCTACTGTATGTTTATTACACATGTGCATTGATTGTTCATCTTCTGTTTTTATTGTGACCTTTTATATGAGGTTTTAATAAATATTGTTGTATTATTAAGTTTTGATTATTTATTATTTTTATTTTTTGGTGCCTAAAAATTTTTTTTTTTTCCTATTTGCAAAATGGATGTGGCAATTTGGCCTTCCTTAGACTTTACTTAATTACATATTTGTCTCCTTTGGAAGATTTGCCTTCTATTCCTGTTCTGGTGACAACCCACAATTTGAGATTTTCTTTCACTTTCACTATTGGTGTACAGGACAAATATAGAGGATGAATCTCCATAATGGGGGCACAGACAGACCTTGCTTTGTGCACTGGTTCAAATCATTTGGTGGAGGGGGGGGGGGGGTATGGTGTGTTTTTTTTTTTTTTTTTCAGAGGTTGAGATTGGCCCCTTAGTTCCAGTGAAGGGAACTCTTAAGTCGTCAGCATATCAAGACATTTTGGACAATTTCATGCTCCCAACTTTGTGGGAACAGTTTTGGAATGGTCTCTTCCTGTTCCAACATGACTGTGCACCAGTGCACAAAGCAAGATCCATAAAGACATGGATGCGCAAGTTTGGGGTGGAGGAACTTGACTAGCCTGCACAGAGTCCTGACCTCAACCAGAAAGAACACCTTTGGGATGAATTAGAGCGGAGACTGCAATCCAGGCCTTCTCATCCAACATCAGTGCCTGACCTCACAAATGCGCATCTGGAAGAATGGTCAAACATTCTTATAGACACACTCCTAAACCTTGTGGACAGCCTTCCCAGAAGAGTTGAAGCTGTTATAGCTGCAAAGGGTGGGCCAACTCAATATTGAACCCTACAGACTGAGACTGGGATAGCATTAAAGTTCCTGTGCGTTTAAAGGCAGGGGTCCCGATACTTTTGGTAATATAGTGTGTATATGTAAAGGGTGGGCCAACTTAATATTGAACCCCAGGGCCGTCTTTAGCACAGGGCAAAAAGGGCAGCTGCCCCGGGCCCGTCATTATTGTGGAGCCCAAAGCACCTGCCCCTTGAGCCCACACTGCCCGCAAATAATAAGAGAATTCGGGAGGGCCCAATAAAATGTTTGTACAGGGTCCAATTAATGTTAAATACGCCCCTGTTGACCCCAAGGGACTAAGACTGTGATGCCATTAAAGTTCATGTGCGTGTAAAGACAGGTGTCCCAATACTTTTGACAATATAGTGTATGTGGTGTCGCTGCAATCATCAGGAGCAGAAGAATTTATGTTTGGTTGTTGTTTGGTGAAAGGTTATGGTAGTAGCAAGAAATATACAGCTAAACTTGAAAAAAAAATATATATTTTTTACTATTTTGAGTTTTCCTTTGATATAAGAAAAAAAATCAGGAGATATCCATTACCATTTACTAACAAATAAAAGCACAATTTTTCCTGAAAAAAATGTGGCATAATCCACCTGGATGCACAAAGTAGTTGTGATGATTTTTACGGTTTTACTAACACATGTGAAAGTTGCAAAATTGTGCTTAGGCATTAACATTTGTTTTACCATTACAGTAAGGTGCAAAGAATGTTCATAAAATAATAATAATAATAAAAACTATTATTATTATTTTTTAACCAGTTAGTTAAAACGGACCTTCAGTAATTGTTTCATCTTTCCATCTAATAAATCTTCTGCCTTTGTTGTTGTTTTAACTTTGGATAGTAAAACATTTTTTTTTTTTCTGCCAGTAAATACCTTATACAGCCCACTTCCTGTTTCTTGTCTGGTCATTAGCCTAGGCTTATGACATAATGCACAGCTCTCTCTCTCTCACTCTCCTGAGAGTTTGCCAGGAAGGGGAGGGGGGGGTGAGTCATAAGAGGGCCAATAAGAACTGCAGAGCTGGAGGTGTGCCTTTGTGTGTCTGTGTAAATCCAGGAAGTGAACAGGCAGCAGCTTCAGCTGCCCACAGTTAAAATGGATGCAGCCAGACTTAGTGGAGGGAGATTCCTGCAGCATATTTGGCAAGTACAGAATCACAGTATATATAAAATAATATGCAAAGTGCTTGGAGGGAAGATTCAGAATGGCAAAGATGTTTTTATTACAAATGATGTGAGCAGATTACAGTTCCTCTTTAAGCCTAACTAATAATAATAATACTAATGAAATAATAATAATACTACTAATGAAATAATAAAAATACTACTACGGAAATAATAATAATAATACTAATTAAATAATAATAATAATAATAATAATAATAATACTAGAAAATACTAATGAAATAATACAAATACTAAGAGAATACTAATGAAATAATAATAATACTACTAATGAAATATGAATAATAATAATACTAATGAAATAATAATAATAATAAAAATAATAATAATAATAATACTAATGAAATAATACCGTATATACTCGAGTATAAGCCGAGTTTTTCAGCCCTTTTTTTAGGGCTGAAAGTATACCCCTCGGCTTATACTCGAGTCAGTACCTCAAAATCTTGAAATTCCGCGGCCGGCGTCTATTGTTCAAATCTCGCGCCGTTCTCCCTGTCCCTTCGGCGATAGGCGTTTCCAGAAAACACTGTGATGAGTGTTTGCGCCTATCACGGAGGTCCTCTTGTCCGACGTCCGTGATTGGCCGAGCACTGAACACAGTGCCTGCTGGGAAACGGAGTCGGCGAATGAGAGGACCTCCGTGATAGGCGCAAACACTCAACACAGTGTTTGCTGGAAACGCCTATCACGGAAGGGACAGGGAGAACGACGTGAGATTTGAACAATGGACGCCGCCGCGGAATTCAAGATTTTGAGGTACTGACTCGGGCACAGGGAGGCGGAATCGACACAGTAAGGGGGCACAGTGAGGTGGCAGTGGGCAGTGAGATGGCAGAGTGATATGCCAATGGGCACAGTAAGGTTGGGCAATGGGCACATCCCCCCCCCCTCGGCTTATACTCAAGTCAATAAATTTTCCCAGTTTTTTTGGTAAAAGTAGGTACCTCGGCTTATACTCGAGACGGCTTATACTCGAGTATATACGGTAATAATAATAATAATTATTATTTTTATTATTGTTATATAACTAACTCGTTAATCCAAACTAATACTTTTAAACACTTTCAGTGTTACAGAAACACAGTGCATTACGGCGCAAGGTCTGCTGGTGAAGGGCTTTATAAGGAGGAGCGGAGCTACACGCGGGTCTCTTTGGACGCCGCCCACCTAGCAAGTGGAACCTACGCTGGGTCTGCCACTGGACTGGGCCTAAGAGTTGGGCCCTGAGATCCAAAGAGCCCTCCGACCTTCACGGGAGAACCCAGGAGTCATCTCGTCCATCATCTTTCCAAGGACTATCAGGAGGATCAGAGACTGCGGGTGTCGGGAGACTGTGTGCTGAAGTCCCAACTGTGGAAGTCGGTTGTACGGACTGGTCCGGTCGGGTGAGATAGCACTTGCTCAAAGATCATTGACTAATCTTAGGCCCAGTGTTCCTTGTTCAGGAACCACCACTACCAGAGAGTGTCACATCGCACGCCAGTGGGACAGTGTGCCGTGTAGCATTAGATAAACGTTCTTATTTGCCTACCGACAGCTGTGGGGTTACCATCATTGCTAGCGAAGATCCTTCCCAACGGAAGCACCGTATCCGTAATAGTCAGGCCTGACTATAGACTGTTAGATACTGTTTGGGCGCCATCTTGACCACGAGGGGATAGCTTGCGAGCATAGTTAAAAGACATTTAGCATGTGTGGTACTAGTTGGTTTAGCAATTGTCATATGCTGTGTGTTTAACCTTGCAGGGCTCTGCATACATAAGTGTATTACTGTTTAAACTGCATACTTCATAGCCAGTAATAGAACTTGTGGTTAAGCCTATTGCTGTGTGGTTGCCTGTTTGTTGCGGCATTGGGATCCCCATAGTTAGCTGGTTTCACAATCCCATCTTATTGCTATCTGTGCCAAGGGAGGTTAGAGCCAGTTACTGGGGGTTGACAGCAGCGTGTTACAGGCCCGAAAATCTATACCAGCAGCCCTCTTAGCTGGGGGTATTGCTACATTTTATTTTACGGTTTGTCTCAACCCCTGTAACTGTCTCTTTTGCTGGAGAGCTTGGCCTGTATGTAAATGTGGAAAAAATATATAAATAATGCCATGTGATATAAAAAATTAAAAAAAAGGATTATATGTAGTGAATATTATTCTTATGCCCTGTACACTACTAATGAAGTAATAATAATACTACTAATGAAATAATAATAATACTACTAATGAAATAATAATAATACGAATGAAATATTAATAATAATACTACAAATTAAATAATAAGAATACTAATGAAATAATAATAATACTAATAATAATACTAGTAAAATACTAATGAAATAATAATAATAATAATAATACTATTGAAATAATAATAATAATGAAATAATAATAATAATGAAATAATAATAATGCTACTAATGAAATAATAATAATACTAATGAAATAATAATAACAATAATAATAATAATAATACTAATGAAATAATAATACTAATGGAATACTAATGAAATAATAATAATACTACTAATGAAATATGAATAATACTAATGAAATAATAATAATGATAATAATAATAATAACTATTATTATTACGATTATTATAATTATTATTATTGTTATATAACTTACTCGTTAATCCAAACTAATGCCCCGTACACACGATCGTTTTTCATGCCGTTAAAACTGCCATTTTAAAAAATGGCCCTGAAAAATGATCGTGTGTATGCTCCAGAGCATTTTTAACGACGTGAAAAACGGCCATTAAAAATTCCGGACATGCTCTCTTTTTTCACGTCGTTTTTCATGTCGTTTTTTTTAACGACGTGAAAAACGATAGTGTGTATGCTTTCACGACGTGAAAAAAAACGCGCATGCTCAGAAGCAACTATGATACGGGAGCGCTCGTTTTGGTAAAGCTAATGTTGGAAATGGAGATGGCACATTCGTCACGGTGGAATTAATAGCATCGTTTTAATGCTGCGCATTCCGTTCTTCTTTTGATAATGCTTTAAAATTACCCTCTTTTGATAATGACATTGAGAGTTATGCCAAACTTGTTTCTAAAGTAATTCCAAATTGCTCTAATGATTGTAAAATATTATTTATAAGCCACACCTCCCTCCTAAACAATACTAATAATAATAAAATAATGTAATTCTCCTTTTTTCTTTAAATTTTATTTTCCTATTGTGTTTTTTTTTGTGGCCTTTTTTTTATTATTTTGGCTTAAATTATTCTTGTGTAAAGTTACCACAACAACCTTCCAAATGTGTCTCATTTGGCCTCAGGGAGGTTTGTGTCCCCTGATAATAACAATAATATAATTTGAGATGTCCCTGCCTGCTCCCTAGCAAGCTCTCTTTTGAAATACAAATCACATAGTCAAGTATTTTAAGGGCACTAAAAATTTTTTTATTTCAGAACATTAACAAATTAAAGGGGAAGGCAGCACTGGAGAGCCTGCTTGCATTTGTGCATCCCTTTGACCCCACAACAACCATCCAAGATGTCCAAACCAAAATATAGATTCGATCCCCAAAAAAAAGGAGCCCAATCTTGTCTTGAGCTCCCAGAGGTCAGGAGCCACAGCAGATAAGTCCTATATGTCCCCAGTCTGTGGTACTACAGCAGGCATTATTTTCTCCTCTTCCTTGTAGCCTTCTCTCCAGCCTTCTCTGCAGCCTTGGTTGGTTTCTTCCTTGGAGGCTGGGGATTAGGAGGAGAGGTTGTGGCAGGAGGAGTAGTAGGAGGAGGAGGAGGAGGTGGAGGAGTAGGGACAACCTCCGTTATGTCCGTGTACCTAGTGAGTTCACCCAGCACGCCCTTATTGATGACTTTCAATAGCAGGGTCTCACTGAAATTTTTTTGCTGCAACTCCATTTGCCCTAGTTTGTGGGCGAGGACTGCGGCAAATCCCTCATCAACAGAGGGTGCCTCTCTGAGGGCCGCTGTTGCCTCTCTGAGGAAGGCCCTGGTTTCCTCCTCAACCTGCCTACCTCTCCTTGGCCCTCGTGGTTTAACTACCAGGGGAGGCATCTGGGCTCTTGTGCTGGGCCAAGCCTCCTCCTGGGTGCCACTGGGCCCAGCCTCCTCCTGGGTGCCACTGGGCCCTGCCTCCTCCTGATCCCCAACATCACCCTCTTCCTGGCTCTGCTCTGGCTGTAAAAAAAGAAAGGGACATTATTTATTTTGCCACATCATCATTCACAGACATTGTTCACCTTTAGACATTGTTGAAATCAATGCCAAAAGTTATGTCATTTTCATTGATTCCGCATCCTGGTTTTGTTGTCTTGTGCACATAAAATTAGGCCACTACTGTATCTTGCTCTTCACAAACTTTATTGGTAGAAGTGTACATACCTTTAACAATACTAACATCTATTTAAATTCTACAATTTTGTACGATAGAAATATAGATATCAATACTTTACCTGGCTCCATATCTCCAAATCTGCCTCCTCAAGGCCCTGATCTTGATCCTCAGAGGAAGCCAGAGCAGGGTTGACAGGAAGGCTGGAGGACTGGCTGCAGGGAAGGCTGGAGGGTTGGGTACAAGGAAGGCTGGATTGACCTCTGGGGGGAAGGGTGGAGAGAGATTCCCGCACTTCCAGCTGGTCATCCAGAAAAGCAAGCTTACTGTAGTACCACAGACTGGGTTTATAAACCTTATCTGCTGGTGCACCTGACCTCTGGGACCTCAGGACCATAGTCCTCTGGGTCCTGTATGTCCCTCTGATGGTCGCAATTTTGTTTTTGACATCTTGGAGAGTTGTTGTGGGTATCTTTGTTTGCACAAATGCAAGCAGGCTCTCCAGTGCTGCTTTCCTGGCATCTTTATTTTTATTACCGCCACTTTTTGTTTGCCATAATATAGGGAGCTCTTGCCATTTGTCGATGAACTCCCCCATGAAGTCTGGGTTTTTAAAAGTATTCATGATATCTGTAAAAGCGAGAAACCAAAAAAAATATATATTTCAGGCAACATTCCTCAACTGTGCATTGTCTACATATTTTGAGCACACAAATCTCTTCGTCTGATGAACCTCAAAAAGTAAAATTGTTAGGTACCTTCGTCACGATGTTCGTTGCTAACTCCCTCTCCCGACAAATGAACGTATTTCCCAGACATGGATCTTCACTTGATATACACAGCGCATGCGTGAAACTCCGCACGCTTTCCCCGCCCCTGACGTTCGATATTGTACTTTCCCCGCCCCTTCTCGCTCGTAGTGCTGAACAAAACATGGCGGAGACACAGGTGGCTGAGATTACCTCTACAGAGGATGAAATTACAGAGGAGCCCAAATCAAGACCCAGGAGATATAAGGCATCCAACATGTCATTCGAGGAAATGGTGGAGATGGTTGCCATTTTAAAGAAGGAGGATTATGATGCCAAGCATGGTCCGTATAAAAGGCCTAATCTGGTCAAGTCCAGAATTATGGGCAAAGTGGTCAAAAGTCTTCACAAAAAATTCGGGGTGTGCAGAACGAAGGAACAGCTCAGAAAACGATGGTCAGATCTGAAGTTGCGGGAGGCCGACCAATATAAAAGAATCAAGAAAGTTATATTAAAAAGTAAGTAATTTTTTTTTAGTTTCCATGGTACATATTATTTTCTTGTATTCTGTCGTGTATTTTTAACTTTCATATAGTACACTGAAAGATACCATCTTTCATGTTCGTCCGCACAGTAAACGGACGTATTAAACCTCTTTCTCCGTACAGTTCCTCAAACAATGTTTTAGGATCATCCAGTGTGAACACCCATGTATTTTGGTTTATTTGGGGGAGTAAATTTGGGCCTCACTTATTTTTTGGGTGCTAATCCAAAGGACATTTGTTCGTTAGAAAAAAGGATATGCATGGTAATGTTAAAGGAAGTGAATGCTCAGCAGCTGATGAAACATCTGAACGCAGTAGTACAAGTGTGGGCCTAAAGCCAAAAAGCTTGAGGGTGTCACACACAGGTGATCCTGTGTAGATACTTTGGGGTGTTACAATGTGTCAAATTTGTGTTTAAAATGTATATGCTGTGGTTTGGGCTATGTATCCAATCATTTGTCCCGGTTGGCACAGGGGGTAAAATTTAAAATGGAGCAGGCTTCAAAAGAATGATTACAAAGTATTTTTTCATGTTTCTTATTTTAGCAAAATTGAGTCGCTACTAATGAAACTATTCCTTTTATTTCAATCTCCCTAGGGATTCGAAAAGCTACCTCAGATGAGACGAGAATTGCAACACCTACAACAATACCCCCAGAACCCCAGGATGGAGAGGAATGTGATGTTGTGGAAGTGGAAAGTGGCACCACCACAGGTCAGAGAGAAACCAGACACATGCATGTTAAATAGATGTAGGCCTACATATTCTATCCTACATATTTCTTTTTACATTTAGGTGCAGTTCTGGACGAAGACCCCAATAAGTTGACACATCACAGTGCCCAGATCCTGATCCAATACCTGATGGTCTGCTGTCGTGACCTCGAAAAAATTAAGGGAGACTTGCTAGAGATCAGGGCAAATACAAAGCGGGTGGAGGAAAGGCTCCAAAATATCATGGCTGTGCTTGGGCGTGTCTAATGTTTTTACACCAAATAACGTTTTACTAGCAGAGTTTTATAAGTTTTTTTCTTATTTTACCCTTTAATGACTAGCACATGTTTAGCTTTTTCAAAATTTTGACGAATATAGTTTGTTTATGCATGGCTGGTCATGCGTTTTAATACACCCGAAATTAAGGGAACATCCACATTTCTAAGGAAGTTTCCCACCTAAAAAAAGAAATAAAGGTATTTTTACATAACAAATCATTGTGGCTTCATTATGTAAATGTGGTGCTGAGTGAACTAATCAATGTTTGGTGTTTACACTGACAATGAAGGCTAATTAAAAGATTGTTTAATCCACATGGCAAAACAAGTGCACTAGGTAAACCTACCAGAAACATCAAACATTATACAATAAAAAATCCAAACCAATCTTTACTCAAGAAAAAGTTTTATTTTTTTGCAAGAAAATTATTATAGATTGTCTGGCATTTCAATGGCCCCCTACCCATAAAATAGTCCACATATTTGTTACGGACCTCACGTCCGGTTGGGGGGGCCAAGCCAGGACGGCCAGGTTCCAGGGCCACCAAAGTTTCTGCATTGATTAAAGAGGCCTCAGGCCCACTCAAAGATATATAACTCGTTGAATGCACCCTTAGGAAATTATGCAGCACACAGCACGTCATAACCACATGGTTCCATTTGTATGGGGCAAGGTGGATGGAGGTAAGGAAGAGGCGAAAACGGCTGACCGTGATCCCAAACGCATTTTCCACCACCCTTCTGGCTCTGGCCAGCCGATAATTGAACACCCTCCTCTCAGGGGTGAGGGTGCGTTGCGGGAATGGCCTCATCAAATGGGGTCCCAGGCCAAACGCCTCATCCGCCACAAACACAAAAGGTAGTCCCTCCACATTCTGCTCCGCTGGTGGCAAGGCCAGCAGATCCAAAAGGAGCCGTTCTCCAAACTCCGTCTGGGCAAAAACTCCTCCATCAGACATCCTGCCATTCTTGCCAACGTCCACATAGAGGAACTCGTAGGTGGCCGACACCACTTCCATCATCACGACGCTGTGGAACCCCTTATAATTATAAAAAAAGGATCCCGAATGGGGTGGTGGGACGACCCGAACATGTTTGCCGTCGATGGCTCCTCCACAGTTCGGAAAGTTCCATCGCTGGGCAAACTCGGAAGCCACATTCTGCCATTCATGTGGCGAAGAAGGGAACTGTGGAATTAAAGAAATAGGGATGAGCTCGGTGTTCGAGTCGAACATACGTTCGACTCGAACATCGGCTGTTCGATCGTTCGCCAAACAACGAACGATTTGGGCCGTTCGCGCCTAATTCGCGGCCCACAATGCACTACGCCATCGCAGTGTCATCCAGGCGCTGTGATTGGCCAAGCGTGCACTGTGACCCCGCATGCTTGGCCAATCACAGCGCCGGCAGCGAGGAGAGCAATGATTGGCCACAGGCAGGATGCCTGTGGCCAATTATTGCTGAGGGTGTTTAGTACACGCCCCACACTATAAAAGGCCGCCAGCACGGCGGCCTAGTGTAGTGTGTTCCGGAGCAGGGAAAGAGAAGCATAGGCAGGGACAGTGACATTTTTTTTTCTTGCTTAACCTGGATTCCTTTAGTTTAGGGAAAGAGAAGGATAGGTAGGGAGAGTGTCAGTCTGTTTTACTGTGCTAAACCTTGTTTGTAGGGACAGGGAAGGACAGTGAGGGAAATTCTCATTGTGCTATACTGTGCTAAAGCATTCCTCATCAACCATCTTTAAAAAAAAAAATTTATAGGGACAGAAAACTATAGGTAGGGAGAGTTAAATGGTTTTGTGGTCTGACTAAGGGTAGACACCCAATATAACGCACCTCATCCCAAATTTGTGACAAAATGTAGAAAAATAAGTAAACGGGACTATAGCGGTGCTAGCGTTAGTATTTAAACAACAGTGGAAGACTCAATTCATTAGATTAAAAAAGGGGGATTTATCCATTTATTGAATAGGTAGTACAAAATATTTAATAAAATTACATATATATATATATATATATAAGCGTTTTCACAAAATTTCAAAAATAGGGCATAGCTGATATGGTGGTTAGTTAGATGTTAAACCAAAGAGATCATACGTGGTCCCAACATGTTTCGCCCATCGGGACTTCGTCAGGGGAAGTATGTCTCAAATGTGAGAGTACATCGAACATAGCTGTTAAAATAGACAACAAAAGGATTCATATTAACATATTGTAAATTGGTTTAAATAGAATTTAGAAGGTCGATCTGTAAACAGGTCCACAGTTGGCAAAAAGAATAACGACTTACCACCATTAAAGCCCTAGATGAAATAAATGGGGGTGAAGACAAGAGAAACCTCTGCACGCTAATAGAGGAAGGAGAGGAATCTCCTCCTCGGTGTAAGACGTAGACGGAGCTCCGAGCATACAAACCCTCACAGTGACCGCTTAAGAGACCTAGCCAAAATAGATCAAAAAAATATATATAAATAAATAAATTAAATCAAATTAGAAAAAGAACCCCATTAGAGTTTAATAATTTAAATGAATATAATTAATATGTAAAAGCAATGTAAAGGTAATAAGGTAAAAATTATATATTATAGTGGTCAATAAATTTTGATCTAATTGGGGTTAATGGTCCAGTTAGCCTGACCATTTATGGGGCAGATTAAGTCACTATTAGGTTAAATATTCAGGTTATACTCACATTAAAATCAAAATTGGGAGAAAAAAAGAAGAAAATAGAACGGATGAGATGATGCCTGATTATCCACTGGATACAAAATATCCGATTAAGATGCATTCATAGGACATGAACCTTCAGAGAACTTTAGTCCAGTGAAGAGAAAGTTCCAGAAGATGAAATTATTCTAAAAGTCAAATATGTTGTATGTTAATCAGTTATCCATAAAGGGACGTCTTGAGTAGAGACAGTAAGTGTATAATAAAAATAATCCAACATTAGGTAATGTCATAAATATGGAATTAGCATTGTGCGGTTTTTATGTTTTTTCTCTATTTTTCCATATTATTTAAATTATGTATAGATAGAATAATAAAGAAATGATCACTCTGCATGTTAGACAAAAACAGATTGAAGAGCCAATGGCCCAAACCAAGCTGTTAGTGTTGAATGAGGTAATACATTGTCTTGTGTATTATTAAACATACAGCATAACAATGCTTTTCGTCTGAAAGTATGAAAAAAGGACATCTAATGAAGTAACAATCATATCAGTTTACAAAGCCCAAAGAATAAAGGGACTAGTAATATAACGGAGACAGTGTGTCAGATTCTCAGATAAGCAGCAGATGGTTACCTTAAAATAGAGTTGTGGATAAATGTCAGGCTGCCTCACCGAACCGCTCTGGTTGGTGTGCAGTCTGATAATGCCGGCTTTTGAGCGATCACCAACTCGGCCGGCGTCTGACGTCACCGGCGGAGTGCGGACGTGACAACGTTAGTGCGCATGCGCCCAGGGTCCCGAAGCTGTGCCAAAACTACAAGACCCAGATTACCTAGCGCCCAGGGGAGGGGACTTGGTCTCACACACCAGCGTCATTAGAAACATAGTTTCCAATGAGGCGGAGCGGGATCATGTTGCATAGGGACAGAAAACTATAGGTAGGGAGAGTGTCAGTGTGTTTTACTGTGCTAAACCTTGTTTGTAGGGACAGGGAAGGACAGTGAGGGAAATTCTCATTGTGCTATACTGTGCTAAAGCATTCCTCATCAACCATCTTTAAAAAAAAAATTTTTTATAGGGACAGAAAACTATAGGTAGGGAGAGTGTCAGTGTGTTTTACTGTGCTAAACCTTGTTTGTAGGGACAGGGAAGGACAGTGAGGGAAATTCTCATTGTGCTATACTGTGCTAAAGCATTCCTCATCAACCATCTTTAAAAAAAAAAAAAATTATAGGGACAGAAAACTATAGGTAGGGAGAGTGTCAGTGTGTTTTACTGTGCTAAACCTTGTTTGTAGGGACAGGGAAGGACAGTGAGGGAAATTCTCATTGTGCTATACTGTGCTAAAGCATTCCTCATCAACCATCTTTAAAAAAACATTTTTTATAGGGACAGAAAACTATAGGTAGGGAGAGTGTCAGTGTGTTTTACTGTGCTAAACCTTGTTTGTAGGGACAGGGAAGGACAGTGAGGGAAATTCTCATTGTGCTATACTGTGCTAAAGCATTCCTCATCAACCATCTTTAAAAAAAAAATTTTTATAGGGACAGAAAACTATAGGTAGGGAGAGTGTCAGTGTGTTTTACTGTGCTAAACCTTGTTTGTAGGGACAGGGAAGGACAGTGAGGGAAATTCTCATTGTGCTATACTGTGCTAAAGCATTCCTCATCAACCATCTTTAAAAAAACATTTTTTATAGGGACAGAAAACTATAGGTAGGGAGAGTGTCAGTGTGTTTTACTGTGCTAAACCTTGTTTGTAGGGACAGGGAAGGACAGTGAGGGAAATTCTCATTGTGCTATACTGTGCTAAAGCATTCCTCATCAACCATCTTTAAAAAAAATTTTTTTATAGGGACAGAAAACTATAGGTAGGGAGAGTGTCAGTGTGTTTTACTGTGCTAAACCTTGTTTGTAGGGACAGGGAAGGACAGTGAGGGAAATTCTCATTGTGCTATACTGTGCTAAAGCATTCCTCATCAACCATCTTTAAAAAAAACATTTTTTATAGGGACAGAAAACTATAGGTAGGGAGAGTGTCAGTGTGTTTTACTGTGCTAAACCTTGTTTGTAGGGACAGGGATGGACAGTGAGGGAAATTCTCATTGTGCTATACTGTGCTAAAGCATTCCTCATCAACCATCTTTAAAAAAAACAATTTTTATAGGGACAGAAAACTATAGGTAGGGAGAGTGTCAGTGTGTTTTACTGTGCTAAACCTTGTTTGTAGGGACAGGGAAGGACAGTGAGGGAAATTCTCATTGTGCTATACTGTGCTAAAGCATTCCTCATCAACCATCTTTAAAAAAACATTTTTTATAGGGACAGAAAACTATAGGTAGGGAGAGTGTCAGTGTGTTTTACTGTGCTAAACCTTGTTTGTAGGGACAGGGAAGGACAGTGAGGGAAATTCTCATTGTGCTATACTGTGCTAAAGCATTCCTCATCAACCATCTTTAAAAAATCATTTTTTATAGGGACAGAAAACTATAGGTAGGGAGAGTGTCAGTGTGTTTTACTGTGCTAAACCTTGTTTGTAGGGACAGGGAAGGACAGTGAGGGAAATTCTCATTGTGCTATACTGTGCTAAAGCATTCCTCATCAACCATCTTTAAAAAAAAAAATTTTATAGGGACAGAAAACTATAGGTAGGGAGAGTGTCAGTGTGTTTTACTGTGCTAAACCTTGTTTGTAGGGACAGGGAAGGACAGTGAGGGAAATTTTCATTGTGCTATACTGTGCTAAAGCATTCCTCATCAACCATCTTTAAAAAAAAAAAATTATAGGGACAGAAAACTATAGGTAGGGAGAGTGTCAGTGTGTTTTACCGTGCTAAACCTTGTTTGTAGGGACAGGGAAGGACAGTGAGGGAAATTCTCATTGTGCTATACTGTGCTAAAGCATTCCTCATCAACCATCTTTAAAAAAACATTTTTTATAGGGACAGAAAACTATAGGTAGGGAGAGTGTCAGTGTGTTTTACTGTGCTAAACCTTGTTTGTAGGGACAGGGAAGGACAGTGAGGGAAATTCTCATTGTGCTATACTGTGCTAAAGCATTCCTCATCAACCATCTTTAAAAAAACATTTTTTATAGGGACAGAAAACTATAGGTAGGGAGAGTGTCAGTGTGTTTTACTGTGCTAAACCTTGTTTGTAGGGACAGGGAAGGACAGTGAGGGAAATTCTCATTGTGCTATACTGTGCTAAAGCATTCCTCATCAACCATCTTTAAAAAATCATTTTTTATAGGGACAGAAAACTATAGGTAGGGAGAGTGTCAGTGTGTTTTACTGTGCTAAACCTTGTTTGTAGGGACAGGGAAGGACAGTGAGGGAAATTCTCATTGTGCTATACTGTGCTAAAGCATTCCTCATCAACCATCTTTAAAAAAAAAAAATTTATAGGGACAGAAAACTATAGGTAGGGAGAGTGTCAGTGTGTTTTACTGTGCTAAACCTTGTTTGTAGGGACAGGGAAGGACAGTGAGGGAAATTTTCATTGTGCTATACTGTGCTAAAGCATTCCTCATCAACCATCTTTAAAAAAAAAAAATTATAGGGACAGAAAACTATAGGTAGGGAGAGTGTCAGTGTGTTTTACCGTGCTAAACCTTGTTTGTAGGGACAGGGAAGGACAGTGAGGGAAATTCTCATTGTGCTATACTGTGCTAAAGCATTCCTCATCAACCATCTTTAAAAAAACATTTTTTATAGGGACAGAAAACTATAGGTAGGGAGAGTGTCAGTGTGTTTTACTGTGCTAAACCTTGTTTGTAGGGACAGGGAAGGACAGTGAGGGAAATTCTCATTGTGCTATACTGTGCTAAAGCATTCCTCATCAACCATCTTTAAAAAAAAAATTTTTTATAGGGACAGAAAACTATAGGTAGGGAGAGTGTCAGTGTGTTTTACTGTGCTAAACCTTGTTTGTAGGGACAGGGAAGGACAGTGAGGGAAATTCTCATTGTGCTATACTGTGCTAAAGCATTCCTCATCAACCATCTTTAAAAAAAACATTTTTTATAGGGACAGAAAACTATAGGTAGGGAGAGTGTCAGTGTGTTTTACTGTGCTAAACCTTGTTTGTAGGGACAGGGAAGGACAGTGAGGGAAATTCTCATTGTGCTATACTGTGCTAAAGCATTCCTCATCAACCATCTTTTAAAAAAAAAATTTTTATAGGGACAGAAAACTATAGGTAGGGAGAGTGTCAGTGTGTTTTACTGTGCTAAACCTTGTTTGTAGGGACAGGGAAGGACAGTGAGGGAAATTCTCATTGTGCTATACTGTGCTAAAGCATTCCTCATCAACCATCTTTAAAAAAAAAAAAAATTATAGGGACAGAAAACTATAGGTAGGGAGAGTGTCAGTGTGTTTTACTGTGCTAAACCTTGTTTGTAGGGACAGGGAAGGACAGTGAGGGAAATTCTCATTGTGCTATACTGTGCTAAAGCATTCCTCATCAACCATCTTTAAAAAAACATTTTTTATAGGGACAGAAAACTATAGGTAGGGAGAGTGTCAGTGTGTTTTACTGTGCTAAACCTTGTTTGTAGGGACAGGGAAGGACAGTGAGGGAAATTCTCATTGTGCTATACTGTGCTAAAGCATTCCTCATCAACCATCTTTAAAAAAAAAAAATTATAGGGACAGAAAACTATAGGTAGGGAGAGTGTCAGTGTGTTTTACTGTGCTAAACCTTGTTTGTAGGGACAGGGAAGGACAGTGAGGGAAATTCTCATTGTGCTATACTGTGCTAAAGCATTCCTCATCAATAGGGATGAGCCGAACACCCCCGGGTTCGGTTCTCACCAGAACCTTCGAACGGACCGAAAGTTCGCGCAAATTTTCGAACCCTATTCGTTATAATGGACGCGAACGTTCGAAATCAAAATTGCTAATTACAACGGCCAATATGCATGTTAATGTTATAAAACAGGTTTGGGGACCCGGGTCCTGCCCCAGGGGACATATATCAATGCAAAAATAAATTTTAAAAACTAAAGTTTTTTCGGGAGCAGTCATTTTAATGATGCATAAAGTGAAAAAAAAAAAGTGAAATTTTCCTTTAAATATGGTACCTGGGGGGTGTCTAAAGTATGCCTGTGAAGTGGCATGTGTTTCCCGTGTTTAGAACTGTCCTTGCACAAAATGACATTTGTAAAGGAAAAAAAGAAGCCATTTAAAACCACTTGCGGCTTTAATGTCATGTCTTGTCCTGGCCGCCATATGGCTGAAAATCCTTGAGAAAAATGGCATGGCTACCCCATCACCCCCCCCCCACCCCAGCCCCTTTGGGTCTTGTATGGATACTAAGGGGGACCCCGCACCCAAAATAAAACCCTATACCTACAACCCTATATACTCTGAACAGCAGTATATAGGTGGTGCAAACAAGACATGGACTGTAGGTTTGTTCTTAAGTAGAATCTGAACAGGTACATTATGAAGTGTAGCTACATCCCAAAAAAATCAATTTTTAAGCTTTTTGGAGAACATAGGAAGGGGTTATCACCCCTGTAACATTTGCTGTCTTTGCACATCTGTTCAGAACATGTCACCTCACTTTCCGTCCCAATGACAAATGTTTTTGGAAAAGTGGGGTTTTAATTGAAACAAGGATTGGTGATAAAGCATCAGTAGAGAGGAGATACCTTTTTCCCAAATTAAATCTAACAGGATAGAATTTTCCTTCCTAGGGGTAGATTTCCTCTCACTTCCTGTTTTCTCTTGCCGTTTGCAAGTAGGAGTCGTTTGTAAGTTGGATGTTTGAAAGTAGGGGCCTGCCGTATATACTCTGCAGAAATTTGCCCTATTAGATGTTGGTGTAGCCACAAGACTGGTGGGCACAGGAATGGGCCCTGCTGTGAGTTAATAGATCAAGATTTGTACTTGCATGCACCTGTTGAACCGGGCAGAAAAATTGGGCCTTTGGTGGTGGTGGTGGTGGTGGTGGACGGTGTTGCCACAAGACTGTAAGCCCTCACAGTTACTCTTGGTGGGTGCAGGAATGGGCCCTGCTGTGAGTTATTAGATCAAGATTTGTAATTGCATGCACCTGTTGAACAGGGCAGAAAAATTGGGCCTTTGGTGGTGGTGGTGGTGGTGGACGGTGTTGCCACAAGACTGTAGGCCCTCATAGTTACTCTTGGTGGGCGCAGGAATGGGCCCTGCTGTGAACTATTAGATCAAGATTTGTAATTACACGCCCCTGTTAAACAGGGGCTGAAAAATTGTGCCTTAGGCATTGGTGCTGGTGCCACAACACTGCAACCCCTCACAGATACTGTACTTGGAGCACAGCAGTCACACCTGTTGCGAAGCATCTTTTTAAAAAATTGTAATTACACGCCCCTGTTATACAGGGGCTGAAAAATTGTGCCTTAGGCACTGGTGCTGGTGCCACAACACTGCAACCCCTCACAGATACTGTACTCTGAGCACAGCAATGAGACCTGTTGCAAAGCATTGCCTAAAAATTGTAATTACACGCCCCAACAGGGGCTGAAAAATTGTGCCTTAGGCACTGGTGCTGGTGCCACAACACTGCAACCCCTCACAGATACTGTACTCTGAGCACAGCAGTCACACCTGTTGCGAAGCATCTTTTTAAAAAATTGTAATTACACGCCCCTGTTATACAGGGGCTGAAAAATTGTGCCTTAGGCACTGGTGCTGGTGCCACAACACTGCAACCCCTCACAGATACTGTACTCTGAGCACAGCAATGAGACCTGTTGCAAAGCATTGCCTAAAAATTGTAATTACACGCCCCAACAGGGGCTGAAAAATTGTGCCTTAGGCACTGGTGCTGGTGCCACAACACTGCAACCCCTCACAGATACTGTACTCTGAGCACAGCAGTCACACCTGTTGCGAAGCATCTTTTTAAAAAATTGTAATTACACGCCCCTGTTATACAGGGGCTGAAAAATTGTGCCTTAGGCACTGGTGTGGTGGCATGGATCATTGAGGAGGAGGAAGAGGATAGTCAGTGAACATAACAGGACAGTCACTCAGCATCAGCATAGGCAGTCTTGAAGGGATGTGACATTATAAATTATTCCGTTATATCCGCTTCAGGTGTCTGGTAGCTGGTGGTGATCCAAGACTGATTCATTTTTATGAAGGTCAGTCGATCAACCGAGTCGGTGGACAGGCGCACCCTATGATCGGTGACAAATCCTCCAGCAGCACTGAATGTGCGTTCGGAAAGAACGCTGGATGCAGGACAGGCCAGTAGCTCAATTGCATACTGTGCAAGCTCTGGCCAGTGATCCATCCTCAGGACCCAGTAAGCCAGAGGATTTTCGGTGGGAAAGGTGTCCAAGTCTGACCTTGCCCCTAGGTATTCCTGCACCATGTATATCAGACGCTGGCGATGGTTGCTGGAACCGATCATACCTTGGGGCTGCGGACTAAAAAATTGTCTGAACGCATCGGTCAGACGTCCACCTTCCCCACCGCTCCTTCTGCTACTGACCGAAGCCTCAGCAACTCGTCGTCCAGGACCAGGAGTTTGTAACCTCCCAGTTTCTGGGAACGCGTTGCACAGACCTTTCTGCAAGGCCTCCCTGAGATGTCTCATCCTCTGCTCCCTCTGCGACGGCAAGATAAGGTCCGCAACCTTACCCTTGTACCGTGGATCAAGGAGAGTGGCCAGCCAGTAATGGTCACTCTCCTTGATCCGAAGAACACGAGGATCCTTCCGCAGGCTTTGCAGGATCAGGGAGGCCATGCAGCGTAGGTTAGCTGAGGCATTCGGTCCGGAGTCTTCTGGGTCACTGAGGATGACATGATCGCCAGCCACCTCCTCCCAGCCACGTACAAGTCCACTGGTTTGTTGGGACTGTACATCATCCCTAAAAGACTGCTGCTGCTGATGCTGAGTGCCAGGCTCCACCTCCATGCTCACACAATCCTCCTCCTCCTCCTCCTCCTCTTCCTGTGTGATGGGTGGGACAGAAGGAACATTGTCTGGATAAAGGGGGCCTTGAGAGACAAGGAAGTCCTCCTCTTCCTGCCTCTGTTCTGCCTCAAGTGCCCTGTCCATTATCCCACGCAGCGTATGCTCCAACAGGTGGACAAGAGGTACAGTGTCACTGATGCATGCACTGTCACTGCTCACCATCCTCGTGGCCTCCTCAAATGGTGAGAGGACAGTGCATGCATCCCTGATCATGCTCCACTGGCGTGGGGAAAAAAGCCAAGCTCCCCTGACCCTGTCCTGGTGCCGTAGTCGCAAAGGTACTCATTGATGGCCCTCTGCTGCGTGTGCAGTCGCTGCAGCATGGCCAACGTTGAGTTCCACCTGGTGGGCATGTCACATATTAGGCGGTTTTTGGGCAGGTTCAGCTCCTTTTGCAGCTCAGTCAGCCGAGCACTGGCATTATAAGATCGGCGGAAATGCACACAGACTTTCCTGGCCTGCCTCAGGACATCCTGTAAGCCTGGGAACCTGCCCAAGAACCGCTGCACCACCAGGTTGAGGACGTGAGCCATACAGGGCACATGGGTGAGCTGCCCCTGTCGCAGGGCGGAGAGGAGGTTGGTGCCATTATCAGAAACGACCATTCCTGGCTTAAGCTGGCGTGGCGTCAACCACCTCTCGGCCTGCCCCTGCAGAGCTGCCAGAACCTCTGGCCCAGTGTGGCTCCTGTCCCCCAAACACACCAGCGCAAGCACGGCATGGCATCTTTTTGCCTGCGTACTCGCGTAGCCCCTTGTACGCCTACGGAGCACCGCTGGTTCCGAGGACAGAGCACTCGAAGAGGACATGGAGGAAGAAGAAGAGGAGGGGGTGGAGGAGAGAGGTGTGTCACAACCAGTAGTAGCATTTTGGAAGTGTGGTGGCGGAACAACCTCCAACACTACTGCACCTTGTCCTGCATCCCTCCCAGCTACCAATAGAGTGACCCAATGGGCCGTGAAAGAAAGATAACGTCCCTGTCCATGCCTGCTGGACCATGAGTCAGCGGTAATATGCACCTTACCGCTGACCGCCCTGTCCAGCGAGGCATGGACATTGCCTTCCACATGCCAGTAGAGAGACGGAATCGCCTTCCGTGAGAAAAAGTGGCGTTTGGGAACCTGCCACTGAGGAACCGCACATTGAACAAACTCACGGAAGGGGGCCGAGTCTATCAACTGAAAAGGCAGCAGTTGAAGTGCTAGCAATTTAGCCAAGCTAGCATTCAACCGCTGGGCATGTGGATGGCTGGGAGTATACTTCTTTCGACGGTCCAGCAGCTGGGGCAGGGAAATTTGCCTGCTACAATCGGACGTCGGTGTACTGCAAGTACTTGGTTGTGACACACCTAATTCTACACCTTCAGTCCTCTCAGAGCAGCTTTCAGAGAGGACTGAAGATATAGTGGGGATGGAGATCCCAGCTGATGAGGAGCAAGGAGAGGTCCGCTTTGTTCTTTGGTGTGGGTCTTTTATGTGTGCTTGCCAACGAGCTGCATGGCAGGTCGACATATGTCTGCTCATGCTTGTGGTGCCCAAGCGGCTGATGTTTTGGCCACGCGAGATACGCTTGAGACAAATATTGCAAATAGCAGTGGTGCGATCTGATGCACTCGTCTCAAAAAAGGCCCACACCAAAGAACTTTTGTGATAACGTGCAGAGGCAGCGCCCTGCACAGGCGGAGCTCTGCGGTGTGGTACAGTTGCTGTGCTGGCCTCTAGCTGGCCTCCAGGGGGCATCCTGCCTCGTTGGATATGTGACGCTGCATCCTCCTCCTCCTCCTCCTCTCTCCCTTCAGGCACCCACGTGGAGTCAGTGACCTCATCATCCCCTCCCTCTTCACCACTAGAGCAAACCTGGCAGTAAGCTGCAGCTGGTGGAACACTACTGCCAGATTGCTGTCCTTCAGCATCCCCTCTCTCTGCGCGCACACTACTGACTTCCTCAAGCTGGGTATCATCATCCGAGCCTTCGAATCGTTGGGCATCCTCCTGGAGCATGTACCCAACACTGTGCTCAAACAGTTCGGGGGACTCCTCAGGAGGACATGGTGGGTCTAGGGAAGGGGTGGCTGATGATGCCATTGAGTACGCGTTGGCAGCTGCTCTGCCAGTACCCTGAGCCTGGGTGAGAGAGGATGAGGAGGATGAGGAGGGCTTGGTCATCCATTCTACCAAGCCTTCGGCATGATGCGGCTCCACATGTCCAGCTGCCGAAAACAAAGACAAGCGTGTCCCATGGCCACGTGCTGATGACGATGCACGACCACGTCCACGGCCAGCACTGTTGTCTCTAGAAACAGAGCCTGCCTGCCCTGTGTTCTTGCCTCGGCACGCTCTGCCTCTCCTTGGCGGTCTTCCAGCCATTGTAGTCGGTAGTGTATATAGTATAAAAAATAGAACTCCTATGTGTGCTCACAACACACTGTAGGTCCTATGGGTGCTGACACTAACACACTATAGGTACTATGTGTGCTGCTGACAAGAAAATATAGGAGCTCTGTTTGCTGCCACTAACACACTAGAAGTCCTATGGGTGCTGCTGAGAAGAAAATATAGGAGCTCTGTGTGATGCCACTAACACACTAGAAGTCCTATGGGTGCTGCTGAGAAGAAAATATAGGAGCTCTGTTTGCTGCCACTAACACACTAGAAGTCCTATGGGTGCTGCTGAGAAGAAAATATAGGAGCTCTGTTTGCTGCCACTAACACACTAGAAGTCCTATGGGTGCTGCTGAGAAGAAAATATAGGAGCTCTGTTTGCTGCCACTAACACACTAGAAGTCCTATGGGTGCTGCTGAGAAGAAAATATAGGAGCTCTGTTTGCTGCCACTAACACACTAGAAGTCCTATGGGTGCTGCTGAGAAGAAAATATAGGAGCTCTGTGTGATGCCACTAACACACTAGAAGTCCTATGGGTGCTGCTGAGAAGAAAATATAGGAGCTCTGTTTGCTGCCACTAACACACTAGAAGTCCTATGGGTGCTGCTGAGAAGAAAATATAGGAGCTCTGTTTGCTGCCACTAACACACTAGAAGTCCTATGGGTGCTGCTGAGAAGAAAATATAGGAGCTCTGTTTGCTGCCACTAACACACTAGAAGTCCTATGGGTGCTGCTGAGAAGAAAATATAGGAGCTCTGTTTGCTGCCACTAACACACTAGAAGTCCTATGGGTGCTGCTGAGAAGAAAATATAGGAGCTCTGTTTGCTGCCACTAACACACTAGAAGTCCTATGGGTGCTGCTGAGAAGAAAATATAGGAGCTCTGTGTGATGCCACTAACACACTAGAAGTCCTATGGGTGCTGCTGAGAAGAAAATATAGGAGCTCTGTTTGCTGCCATTAACACACTAGAAGTCCTATGGGTGCTGCTGAGAAGAAAATATAGGAGCTCTGTGTGATGCCACTAACACACTAGAAGTCCTATGGGTGCTGCTGAGATGAAAATATAGGAACTCTGTGTGATGCCACTAACACATTAGAAGTCCTATGGGTGCTGCTGAGAAGAAAATATAGGAGCTCTGTTTGCTGCCACTAACACACTAGAAGTCCTATGGGTGCTGCTGAGAAGAAAATATAGGAGCTCTGTGTGATGCCACTAACACACTAGAAGTCCTATGGGTGCTGTTGAGAAGAAAATATAGGAGCTCTGTTTGCTGCCACTAACACACTAGAAGTCCTATGGGTGCTGCTGAGAAGAAAATATAGGAGCTCTGTTTGCTGCCACTAACACACTAGAAGTCCTATGGGTGCTGCTGAGAAGAAAATATAGGAGCTCTGTGTGATGCCACTAACACACTAGAAGTCCTATGGGTGCTGCTGAGAAGAAAATATAGGAGCTCTGTTTGCTGCCACTAACACACTAGAAGTCCTATGGGTGCTGCTGAGAAGAAAATATAGGAGCTCTGTGTGATGCCACTAACACACTAGAAGTCCTATGGGTGCTGCTGAGAAGAAAATATAGGAGCTCTGTTTGCTGCCACTAACACACTAGAAGTCCTATGGGTGCTGCTGAGAAGAAAATATAGGAGCTCTGTTTGCTGCCACTAACACACTAGAAGTCCTATGGGTGCTGCTGAGAAGAAAATATAGGAGCTCTGTTTGCTGACACTAACACACTAGAAGTCCTATGGGTGCTGCTGAGAAGAAAATATAGGAGCTCTGTGTGATGCCACTAACACACTAGAAGTCCTATGGGTGCTGCTGAGAAGAAAATATAGGAGCTCTGTTTGCTGCCACTAACACACTAGAAGTCCTATGGGTGCTGCTGAGAAGAAAATATAGGAGCTCTGTTTGCTGCCACTAACACACTAGAAGTCCTATGGGTGCTGCTGAGAAGAAAATATAGGAGCTCTGTTTGCTGCCACTAACACACTAGAAGTCCTATGGGTGCTGCTGAGAAGAAAATATAGGAGCTCTGTTTGCTGCCACTAACACACTAGAAGTCCTATGGGTGCTGCTGAGAAGAAAATATAGGAGCTCTGTGTGATGCCACTAACACACTAGAAGTCCTATGGGTGCTGCTGAGAAGAAAATATAGGAGCTCTGTTTGCTGCCACTAACACACTAGAAGTCCTATGGGTGCTGCTGAGAAGAAAATATAGGAGCTCTGTTTGCTGCCACTAACACACTAGAAGTCCTATGGGTGCTGCTGAGAAGAAAATATAGGAGCTCTGTTTGCTGCCACTAACACACTAGAAGTCCTATGGGTGCTGCTGAGAAGAAAATATAGGAGCTCTGTGTGATGCCACTAACACACTAGAAGTCCTATGGGTGCTGCTGAGAAGAAAATATAGGAGCTCTGTTTGCTGCCACTAACACACTAGAAGTCCTATGGGTGCTGCTGAGAAGAAAATATAGGAGCTCTGTTTGCTGCCACTAACACACTAGAAGTCCTATGGGTGCTGCTGAGAAGAAAATATAGGAGCTCTGTTTGCTGCCACTAACACACTAGAAGTCCTATGGGTGCTGCTGAGAAGAAAATATAGGAGCTCTGTTTGCTGCCACTAACACACTAGAAGTCCTATGGGTGCTGCTGAGAAGAAAATATAGGAGCTCTGTGTGATGCCACTAACACACTAGAAGTCCTATGGGTGCTGCTGAGAAGAAAATATAGGAGCTCTGTGTGATGCCACTAACACACTAGAAGTCCTATGGGTGCTGCTGAGATGAAAATATAGGAACTCTGTGTGATGCCACTAACACATTAGAAGTCCTATGGGTGCTGCTGAGAAGAAAATATAGGAGCTCTGTTTGCTGCCACTAACACACTAGAAGTCCTATGGGTGCTGCTGAGAAGAAAATATAGGAGCTCTGTGTGATGCCACTAACACACTAGAAGTCCTATGGGTGCTGTTGAGAAGAAAATATAGGAGCTCTGTTTGCTGCCACTAACACACTAGAAGTCCTATGGGTGCTGCTGAGAAGAAAATATAGGAGCTCTGTTTGCTGCCACTAACACACTAGAAGTCCTATGGGTGCTGCTGAGAAGAAAATATAGGAGCTCTGTGTGATGCCACTAACACACTAGAAGTCCTATGGGTGCTGCTGAGAAGAAAATATAGGAGCTCTGTTTGCTGCCACTAACACACTAGAAGTCCTATGGGTGCTGCTGAGAAGAAAATATAGGAGCTCTGTGTGATGCCACTAACACACTAGAAGTCCTATGGGTGCTGCTGAGAAGAAAATATAGGAGCTCTGTTTGCTGCCACTAACACACTAGAAGTCCTATGGGTGCTGCTGAGAAGAAAATATAGGAGCTCTGTTTGCTGCCACTAACACACTAGAAGTCCTATGGGTGCTGCTGAGAAGAAAATATAGGAGCTCTGTTTGCTGCCACTAACACACTAGAAGTCCTATGGGTGCTGTTGGGGTGCAATGCTGTGCTAACAGCACTGCGGTTGGTACTACTGCAATACTGTACTAACAGTAAGCACGCACCAGACTAATCCCCAGCAGCAGCTAATAACACACTAACTGTGCAATCAGCAGCAATGAACGATCAATGACTTAGGTAGCAATGGTTTAGCAAAGAAATAGCCAATGGTTTAGCAAAGAAGAGCAAATCTTTCAGTATCAAGCAAAGACAGAATCAGCAGACTAATCTCTCCTAAAGCCGGAACTCATGTGACCGGGGCCGATGGCGTGGCGGCCTTTTAAATGGTGGGGCGTGTACTAAAGCCCCTGAGCTGTAATTGGCTACAGGCGTCCTGCCTGTAGCCAATTATTGCTCTCCGAGTTTCGGGCGCTGTGATTGGCCAAGCATGCGGGGTCACAGTGCATGCTTGGCCAATCATCAGCCAGCAATGCACTGCGCCGGCCGCGCCGGCCGCAATGCATTGCGGGGCCGCTCGCATCACACGAATGTGATGCGAACGGCCCAAATAGTTCTGGGCTCGACGAGCGAGCGAACGCCCGATGCTCGATTCGAACATGGGTTCGAATCGAGCACCGGGCCCATCCCTACTCATCAACCATCTTTAAAAAAACATTTTTTATAGGGACAGAAAACTATAGGTAGGGAGAGTGTCAGTGTGTTTTACTGTGCTAAACCTTGTTTGTAGGGACAGGGAAGGACAGTGAGGGAAATTCTCATTGTGCTATACTGTGCTAAAGCATTCCTCATCAACCATCTTTAAAAAAAAAAAATTATAGGGACAGAAAACTATAGGTAGGGAGAGTGTCAGTGTGTTTTACTGTGCTAAACCTTGTTTGTAGGGACAGGGAAGGACAGTGAGGGAAATTCTCATTGTGCTATACTGTGCTAAAGCATTCCTCATCAACCATCTTTAAAAAAACATTTTTTATAGGGACAGAAAACTATAGGTAGGGAGAGTGTCAGTGTGTTTTACTGTGCTAAACCTTGTTTGTAGGGACAGGGAAGGACAGTGAGGGAAATTCTCATTGTGCTATACTGTGCTAAAGCATTCCTCATCAACCATCTTTAAAAAAACATTTTTTATAGGGACAGAAAACTATAGGTAGGGAGAGTGTCAGTGTGTTTTACTGTGCTAAACCTTGTTTGTAGGGACAGGGAAGGACAGTGAGGGAAATTCTCATTGTGCTATACTGTGCTAAAGCATTCCTCATCAACCATCTTTAAAAAAACATTTTTTATAGGGACAGAAAACTATAGGTAGGGAGAGTGTCAGTGTGTTTTACTGTGCTAAACCTTGTTTGTAGGGACAGGGAAGGACAGTGAGGGAAATTCTCATTGTGCTATACTGTGCTAAAGCATTCCTCATCAACCATCTTTAAAAAAACATTTTTTATAGGGACAGAAAACTATAGGTAGGGAGAGTGTCAGTGTGTTTTACTGTGCTAAACCTTGTTTGTAGGGACAGGGAAGGACAGTGAGGGAAATTCTCATTGTGCTATACTGTGCTAAAGCATTCCTCATCAACCATCTTTAAAAAAAATTTTTTTATAGGGACAGAAAACTATAGGTAGGGAGAGTGTCAGTGTGTTTTACTGTGCTAAACCTTGTTTGTAGGGACAGGGAAGGACAGTGAGGGAAATTCTCATTGTGCTATACTGTGCTAAAGCATTCCTCATCAACCATCTTTAAAAAAAAATTTTTTATAGGGACAGAAAACTATAGGTAGGGAGAGTGTCAGTGTGTTTTACTGTGCTAAACCTTGTTTGTAGGGACAGGGAAGGACAGTGAGGGAAATTCTCATTGTGCTATACTGTGCTAAAGCATTCCTCATCAACCATCTTTAAAAAAAAATTTTTTTATAGGGACAGAAAACTATAGGTAGGGAGAGTGTCAGTGTGTTTTACTGTGCTAAACCTTGTTTGTAGGGACAGGGAAGGACAGTGAGGGAAATTCTCATTGTGCTATACTGTGCTAAAGCATTCCTCATCAACCATCTTTGAAATCCTTGTTTTTTGGACAGTCAGGGAAATTGTCATTGTGCTATTCTGTGCGAAAGCAATCATCCTCAACCATATTTAGAAATCCTTAAGTAAAGGGACAGAGAAGGACACCTGAAGGTAGCCCTTATTGCTTTTTTCCCATCTCCCTGCAGGCCATCCATTAGAATGTCTGGAAGGCAAACAAGGAGAGGCAGACAGTCAGGAGGCAATAAAAGAGGGCAAGCAGGCTCTGTGTCTGGGGGCAACAGTGCTGGTCGTGGACGCGGTGCATTGTCATCAGCACATGGCCATGGGACACGCTTGTCCTTCTTTTCGGCAGCTGGACATGTTGAGCCACATCATGCCGAAGACTTGGTAGAGTGGATGACCAAGCCCCCCTCCTCCTCCTCATCCTCTCTCACCCAGGCTCAGGGTACTGGCAAAGCAGCTGCCAAAGCGTCCTCTTCCCTGGTATCAATGTCAGACTCATCATCAGTCACTCCTTCCCTAGACCCACCATGTCCTCCTCCTGAGGAGTCCCCCGAACTGTTTGAGCACAGTGTTGGGTACATGCTCCAGGAGGATGCCCAGCGTTTCGAAGGGTCTGATGATGAAACCCAGCTAGAGGAAGGCAGTAGCGTGAGAGCAGACAGAGGGGATGCTCAAGAAGGACACCAATCTGGCAGTCATGTTCCAGCAGCTGCAGCATACTGCCAGATTGGCTCCAGTGATGAGGAGGGAGGGGATGATGAGGTCACTGACTCCACGTGGGTGCCTAATAGGAGAGAGGAGGAGGAGGAGGAAGAGGAGGAGGCACATCTCCAACGAGGCAGGATGCCCTTTGGTGGCCAGCGTAAGGGCAGTACACCAACGGAATCACACCGCAGAGCTCCGCCTGTGCAGGGCGCTGCCTCTGCCCGTCATTCAAAAAGTTCTTTGGTGTGGGCCTTTTTTGAGGCTAGTGCATCAGATCGCACAGCTGCTGTTTGCAACATATGTCTCAAGCGTATATCGCGTGGCCAAAACATCAGCCGCTTGGGTACCACATGCCTGACCAGACATATGTTGACCTGCCATGCAGCTCGTTGGCAAGCCTACCTCAAAGACCCACACCAAAGAACAAAGCGGACCTCTCCTTGCACCGCATCAGCTGGGATCTCCAACACCACTATAACTTCAGTCCTCTCTGAAACATGCACTGAGAGGAATGAAGGTGTAGAATTAGGTGTGTCACAGCCAAGTACTTGCGGCCACTCTGCTAGCAGTACACCGACGTCCGATTCTAGCAGGCAAATTTCCCTGCCCCAGCTGCTGGACCGTCGAAAGAAGTTCACTCCCAGCCATCCACATGCCCAGCGGTTGAATGCTAGCTTGGCTAAATTGGTAGCGCTTCAACTGCTGCCTTTTCAGTTGGTAGACTTGGCCCCCTTCCGTGAGTTTGTGCAATGTGCGGTTCCTCAGTGGCAGGTTCCCAAACGCCACTTTTTCTCACGGAAGGCTATTCCGGCTCTCTACCGGCATGTGGAAGGCAATGTCTTGGCCTCGCTGGACAGGGCGGTCAGCGGTAAGGTGCATATTACCGCTGACTCATGGTCCAGCAGGCATGGACAGGGACGTTACCTTTCTTTCACGGCCCATTGGGTCACTCTTTTGGCAGCTGGGAAGGATGCAGGACAAGGTGCAGTAGTGTTGGAGGTTGTTCCACCGCCACGCCTCCAAAATGCTACTACTGGTTGTGACACACCTCTCTCCTCCACCCCCTCCTCTTCTTCTTCCTCCATGGCCTCTTCCTGTGCTTTCTCCTCTGAACCAGCGGTGCTCCGTAGGCGTTCAAGGGGCTACGCAAGTACGCAGGCAAAAAGATGCCATGCCGTGCTTGCGCTGGTGTGTTTGGGGGACAGAAGCCACACTGGGGCAGAGGTCCTGTCTGCTCTGCAGGGCCAGGCCGAGAGGTGGTTGACGCCACGCCAGCTTAAGCCAGGAATGGTGGTTTGCGACAATGGCACCAACCTCCTCTCCGCCCTCCGACAGGGACAACTGACCCATGTGCCCTGTGTGGCTCACGTCCTTAACCTGGTGGTGCAGCGGTTCTTGGGCAGGTACCCGGGCTTACAGGATGTCCTGAGGCAGGCCAGGAAAGTCTGTGTGCATTTCCACAGATCTTATAATGCCAGTGCTCGCCTGGCTGAGCTGCAAAAGGAGTTGAACCTGCCCAAGAACCGCCTTATATGTGACATGCCCACCAGGTGGAACTCAACGTTGGCCATGCTGCAGCGGCTGCACACGCAGCAGAGGGCCATCAATGAGTACCTGTGCGACTACGGCACCAGGACAGGGTCAGGGGAGCTTGGTTTTTTTTCTCCACGCCAGTGGGGCATGATCAGGGATGCATGCACTGTCCTGGCACCATTTGAGGAGGCCACGAGGATGGTGAGCAGTGACAGTGCATGCATCAGTGACACTGTACCTCTTGTCCACCTGTTGGAGCACACGCTGCGTGGAATAATGGACAGGGCACTTGAGGCAGAACAGAGGCAGGAAGAGGAGGACTTCCTTGCCTCTCAAGGCCCCCTTTACCCAGACAGTGTTCCTTCTGTCCCACCCATCGCACAGGAAGAGGACGAGGAGGAGGAGGAGGAGGAGGATTGTGTCAGCATGGAGGTGGAGCCTGGCACTCAGCAGCATCAACAGCAGCAGTCTTTTAGGGATGATTTACAGTCCCAAGAAACCCGTGGACTTGTACGTGGCTGGGAGGAGGTGGCTGCGGATCATGTCGTCCTTAGTGACCCAGAGGACTCCGGACCGAATTCCTCAGCTAACCTATGCTGCATGGCCTCCCTGATCCTGCAAAGTCTGCGGAAGGATCCTCGTATTCTTCGGATCAAGGAGAGGGACCATTACTGGCTGGCCACTCTCCTTGATCCACGGTACAAGGGTAAGGTTGCGGACCTTATGTTACCGTCGCAGAGGGAGCAGAGGATGAGACAACTCCGGGAGGCCTTGCAGAAAGGTCTGTGCAACGCGTTCCCAGAGACTGGGAGGTTACAAACTCCTGGTCCTGGACAACGAGTTGCTGAGGCTTTGGCCAGTCAAAGAAGGAGCGGTGGGGAAGGTGGCCGTCTGACCGATGCGTTCAGACAATTCTTTAGTCCGCAGCCCCAAAGTATGATCGGTTCCAGCAACCATTGCCAGCGTCTGATAAACATGGTGCAGGAATATCTAGGGGCAAGGTCAGACTTGGACACCTTCCCCACCAAAAATCCTCTGGCTTTCTGGGTCTTGAGGATGGATCACTGGCCAGAGCTTGCACAGTATGCAATTGAGCTACTGGCCTGTCCTGCATCCAGCGTTCTTTCGGAACGCACATTCAGTGCTGCTGGAGGATTTGTCACGGATCACAGGGTGCGCCTGTCCACCGACTCGGTTGATCGACTGACTTTCATCAAGATGAACCAGTCTTGGATCACCACCAGCTACCACACACCTGATGCTGATATAACAGACTAATTGATTTTAACATGTCACATCCCTTCAAGACTGATGCTGATGCTGAGTGCCTGTGCTGTTATGTTGACTGGCTATCCTCCTCCTCCGAGTCCTCAATGATACGATTGATGATGATAGCTTGGAAGATCATTTTTGTTTATGGGTGCCGCCACCAGTGCCTAACGCCCAATTTTTCAGCCCCTGTTTAACAGGGGCGTGTAATTACAATTTTTGAAGCAAAACTTTGCAACAGGGCTCATTGCTGTGCTCCAAGTACAGTATCTGTGAGGGGTTGCAGTGTTGTGCCACCAGTGCCTAAGGCCCAATTATTCAGCCCCTGTTTAACAGGGGCGTGTAATTACAATTTTTGAAGCAATACTTTGCAACAGGGCTAATTGCTGTGCTCCAAGTACAGTATCTGTGAGGGGTTGCAGTGTTGTGCCACCAGTGCCTAAGGCCCAATTTTTCAGCCCCTGTTCAACAGGGGCATGTAATTACAATTCTTGATCTAATAATTCACAGCAGGGCCCATTGCTGCACCCACCAAGAGTAACTCTGAGGGCTTACAGTGTTGTGGCAACGCCACCACCACCACCACCACGAAAGGCCCAATTTTTCAGCCCCTGTTCAAAAGGGGCATGTAATTACAATTCTTGATCTAATAATTCACAGCAGGGCCCATTCCTGCACCCACCAAGAGTAACTCTGAGGGCTTACAGTGTTGTGGCAACACCACCACCACCACCACCTCCACGAAAGGCCCAATTTTTCAGCCCCTGTTCAACAGGGGCATGCAATTACAATTCTTGATCTAATAATTCACAGCAGGGCCCATTGCTGCACCCACCAAGAGTAACTGTCAGGGCTTACAGTGTTGTGGCACCAGCACCACCATCAAAGGCCCAATTTTTACTACCACTGTTCAACAATGTAATTACAATTCCTGATATAATAGTTGACAGCAGGGCGTTCCATCACCAACCAAGAGTAACTGTGAGTGCTTACAGTGTTGTGCCAACACCAACAACTAAGGGGCCTATTTCTGCAGAGTATATACGGCAGGTCCCTACTTTCAAACATCCAACTTACAAACGACTCCTACTTGCAAACGCAAGAAGTCAACAGGAAGTGAGAGGAAATCTACCCCTTGGAAGGAAAATTCTCTCCTGTAAGAATTAATATGGGAGAAAGGTGTCTCCTCTGTACTGATGCTTTATCACCAATCCTTGTTTCAAGAAAAACACCACATTTCAAAAACAGTTGTCATTGGGACGGAAAGTGAGGTGAAATGTTCTGAACAGGGGCACAGACAGCAAAACAAATGTTACAGGGGTGATAACCCTTACCTATGTTTTCCAAAAAGTTTAAAAATAGATTTTTGGGCTGGAGCTACACTTAAACAATGTACCTGTTCAAAATTACAAACAGATTCTACATAAGAACAAACCTACAGTCCCTGTCTTGTATGCACCGCCTGTATACGGCTGTTCAGAGTATATAGGGCCTTTTTTATTTTATGTGCGGGGTTCCCCTTAATATCCATACAAGACCCAAAGGGGCTGGTAATGGGCTAGGGTAGGGGGGGGGGGTCATGGGGTAGCTATGCCATTTTTCTTAAAGATTTTCATCCATATTACCGGGACCAGACATTACATTAAAGCCGCAAGCAGTTTTAAATGGCTTTTTTTTCCTTTAGAAGTGTCATTTTGTGCAGGGACAGTTCTAAACACGGGAAACACGTGGCACTTCACAGGCATACTTTAGACACCCCCCAGGTACGATATTTAAAGGAATATTTGACTTTTTTTTTTTCACTTTATGCATCATTAAAATGACTGCTCCCGAAAAACGACCGTTTTTAAAACTTCTTTTTGCATTGATACATGTCCCCTGGTGCAGAACCCGGGTTCCCAAACCCTTTTTAGGACAATAACATGCATAATAGTCGTTATAATTAGCACTTTAGAATTCGAACGTTCGCATCCATTGTATTTAATAGGGTTCTAATGTTCGTACGAACTTTCGGTCCGTTCGCGGGTTCTGGTGTGAACCGAACCCGGGGGTGTTCGGCTCATCACTATAAAGAAATAACAAATTAATACTTGGAGCCAGAAACATTGAAAGCTGATTTCATACACACATTCATGGCCAACATTGGTAGAAACTGTTCAAAACATAAAAAATTGGAAGCAAGAAAAAAAAAATTATGGGGGGTTGAAGATGAGTTGGGAATATCACACATGAAGGCTGTAGCACTCTGTATTGAAGTTAACAAAAATGAAACATTCCTAGGCAAAATTTAGGGTGCGTTTTGGGTAAAGCACTACGATGGAACATAGAATAAAAAACATGGAAATGACTAGGCAAGGTAGGTATGGCCCCAGGATAGCATGCTGGAGAGGTTAGGTAAGCCAAATTTACAGGTAGGCCTCAATCCCCAAACTTTAAATAATAAAACATGGGGAGAAAGGGGACATTCCCTGCAGCTAAGAATCATGTGAATTAGGGACTGCAAATAAAGCAAATTAAAAATATCCAAAAATAAAAACCATACAATGTGAATTTTTGAAGAAGAACACTTACCTTAATATAGTCCTCCTGCAAAACTTGAAGGATGGCAGAACAAGTCTCTGGTATAATGATCCCCAGAGCCTGGGGGGATATGCCTGTGGAGAACTTAAGGTCCTGCAGGCTTCTCCCAGTAGCCAGGTATCGCAACGTGGCGATGAGCCTCTGCTCAGCACTGATGGCTTCCCGCATAACGGTGTCCTGCCTGGTAATATAGGGGGACACCAAAGCCAACAGCTGCTGAAATACGGGGTCAGACATCCTGAGAAAATTCCTGAAATCATCAGGATTATTCTCCCTGATCTCCCGCAACAAAGGCATGTGACAGAATTGGTGCCGCTGGAGCAACCAATTCTTGGTCCATGAACTCCTCCTGACCCTGCTCATGGCATGGAGTCGGGATACAGCATGAACCCCTGCACCAACTACAGCACGAACTCTACGACGAGTACGTAGCCGCAACATGGCTAGATAACGGTCGGCTGAACAGAACGAACTAGAAGAACGCACGGAAGAACAGCAAGGCCTATGAAGAACAAGCTGAAAAACACGAACGTGCAGAGCAGACCGCACTGAATAAACAGATACGAACTGACTACAAGCAGTGCTAAACAGATACGAACCCACAGGCGCAAACTGAACTCCCGAAAACGATCTTCAAAGCACGAAGACTGAAAAGCGCGAATCGTCTCTCACCAAACTTTTACTAACACGCGGTAACACGGAATTAGCAAAAGCGTCCCAAAGGGTGGCGTCATTCGAACGGAACTTCCCCTTTATAGTGCCGTCGTACGTGTTGAACGTCACTGCGCTTTTCTTGATCGTTTTTTTTTAATGATGGTGTGTACGCAAGGCAGGCTTGAGAGGAAACATGAAAAAAAACGAGGAGAAAAACGTCGGTTTAAAAAATTACATTAAAAACGATCGTGTGTACGGGGCATAATACTTTTAAACAGTTTCAGTGTTACAGAAACACTTTTTATTTTATTTTACGGTTTGTCTCAACCCCTGTAACTGTATCTTTTGCTGGAGAGATTGGCCTGTATGTAAATGTGAAAAAAATATATAAATAATGGCATATATATAAAAAAAAAAAAAAAAAAAGGATTATATATAGTGAATATTATTCTTATGCCCTGTACACATGATCGGAGTATCTGATGGTCTAAGATCCAATGGAATTTTTCATCGGAATTTTGTTCAAGCTGTCTTGCATACACACTGTCAGACTAAATTCCGACCGTCCAAAACGCGGTGACGTAAAACACTCAGACGAGCCGAGAAAAATTAAGTTCAATGCTTCTGAGCATGCGTCGACTTGATCCTGAGCATGCGTGGGTTTTTTCTCCGTCGGAGTTCCACACAGACGATAGAAATTTCCTATCATTTTCTTTTTCATCGGAAATTTTTTAAATATGTTCTATTTCTAAACACCGATGGAAAAAGTCAGATGGGGCCCACACACGATCGGAATTTCCGATGAAACAAGTCGTGTGTGCAAGGCATTAGAGATATTAACCCCATACAGTTACCGGAATACAATATCCTTTTGCTACTGTGGTCCCTTGATTTTCATTTTTAAACTAAAGTGTACTGTTAATAGTTTTGGCTTAAATGCTAAAGAAGAAAAACAAAAAACGGCAAAGATAACGGCATAATGTGAAAATCTCCCGGTATCTCCTCCTTGCCTTCAATCTGAGCCGCTCCCCGAGATTCACGGGTAATGGAGCTCTTTTTCCACTCTGTTAACTTAGTATTAGATTTCCAGCCAAACAAAAGAATAAATGACACATGGCCCAATATTAGGAGTCAGGGGGTCTTTCCAGAGTTACAGCCAACTGTGGCGAGCAGACTACGGTATGCCAAGCGATATGTCATGCCCTCTGGCAAGAGGAACGGTATTGTATTCATAATCAGCGAATCAGTGCTGCGTCCCACAGAGAGGACAGATTAAGCGGTAGGAAGTCCAGCTGTGGAAGCAGCACTGGGGAAGATACTTCACTCTGAATAATTCCACACACGCTGCCAGGTGCTGAATTTTCTGCTAGAAAGAAAAGAAAAAAAAAAAAAAAATCAGGTCCCTAAAAAAAAAAAAAAAAAATGGCAACATAAGCTGGTAGGGTTTATTAGACAAAATGATTCTGATTTGCTTTGTAACAAGGAACATTAGAAACGAATGCAAGAGAGAAGATTTTTCTATTTGGTCTGCAGATGGTATAGGAGGATTAAACACTAGCACTACCCACAGGAATATCAATCTCTAAAAATGAAACTAAGGCTGAAGTAGGTTTAAAAATACAAACATCCTTCTTCCCCCTCTGCAAAAAACAAAAAAAAATATATATATAATTAATATTTATTATTATACAGAATTTATATATAGATATATATATATATATAGATAGATAGATAGATAGAGATAGATAGACATGCATATGTATCTATCTATCTATCTATCTATATATATATCTATCTATATATATATATATATATATATATATATATATATATATATACATATACATATATATATATATATATATATATATATGTAGCGGGTGTCAAATTTAGAGGGGCGTATCTGGGCCATAGATGACCCAGATACATAGATTTTTTTGTAATTTATGGACACTTTGGGGGGAGGGAGGTATGAATGGTGTCATGTTCCCTGCGGTCCCTAGGTGGCGCTGTCACCTGGGACCGGGGTTGAACTGCCATTCTAGCGCCCTTTGTGTCCTCTTGCGGCAGTAGTACAGCGGGGCGGGGAACCCGCTGTGCCTTCTGGGAGAGGATATAAGGGGGCGGACATCTTGCGCACGAGGTCCATTCCCCAGGCACCTTCAGCCTGGGGGCTGCTGCGGTTCGTCTGTGCCCAGGCGCCCTTGGCCTGGGCGTGTGGAGTCAAGTTCCATCCCAGGCACCTACAGCCTGGGGTGAGGTACTTTACAAGGTGGCCTGGGGCCCAGTACCTTCGACTGGGTCCCGCAAGGGAGAAGCATTCCTAAGGTGCCCCCGGTATTGGGTGCCTGAATCCTGGGCGTAAGGGACCACAGACGTGACCCTCCCGTAGAGCCGGTGCAGCATTTGGCCGGTGCCGGTGTGGGCCTCTGGTGACCGTCCGGATGGATGTCTTCCTCTGACAGGGGTTGTTTGTCCTAACGGAGGTACTTCATGTTCTCATGGTCTGTGGCAGAGACCCATCTTCATCAGGTCACTAGCAGGCCTTCTCTAAGGCCTGTGGCAGGGGCCTCAACGTTCACCCAGGTCAGTGGCAGGGACCAAACTCACGGTCGGTGGCAGCGACTGTGCGCCAAGCCTGTTTGCACTAAACGGAACAGGAGAGCCTTTATTCATTAGTTGTGCCTGGACCTACTCTTCCCTACACCTTGTCTGTTCTTTTAAAGTTCAACCAGCCTACCTGTTGATCAAAGCAAATAAAACAGTGTTGGACTTTTCATGGTGTGGAACTCGTGTTACTGGAAGCTAAGTGTCCCTGTCAGTGACAGTGACAATCATCCTCCACAGGAGAAGCTGAGGCTCCGGCCCAAAACGCAGACCCGAAGGTAAACGGTTTAGCTCATATCTCTGCATACTACATCAGAGAGCCGAGCTGGTGGTGTACATCTTTCCCCTTCTCCCAGATACCCCTAGACGAGTCATACAGGCATAAAGAGAGGGGAGAAGGCGGGTGAGGGCGCTACATAAATATAGCAGAAAACAGAAAAGGGATTGCGGGATTATAGCGGTGCCAAAAAAAATATTACCAGCGCATGTAGTAAAAATATCTACATATTTTATTATATATATTTTATTATTACAGCAATAACAATTTAACAGCACATTTTCTAATGTGCTGTTAAATTGTTATTGCTGTAATAATAAAAAATATATATATTTTTACTACATGCGCTGGTAATATATTTTTTGGCACCGCTATAATCCCGCAATCCCTTTTCTGTTTTCACCTATACTTCCAGGGAAGAGGTGCCGTATCTCTCAGAGGACACACCAACCACTTAAAACTTCTCATATATATGTAGCACTCACCATCCCTGTCCTGCTTACCTCCACTCGCAGGATAGGACACACCATGCCACATGCCCAGTATCCTCCATAGTGTAGAGGGTGAGCAGTGTTAACAGTTTTTGGGTCCTGCAGCGAGTTATCTCCTTCCGTTGGTTCTCGTCCCTAGAGTGTAGGGAAAAGTCTATTCTCTTTCCTAAAAGAAGGCCAATGTCCAGACTGTTTTAAACTCCAACAGACGAGTTTATTTTTCTTGCTTGGAACTTAGTAGGAAAAACTGAAGATAGAGATAGAGTAGGGTAGGGAGATAGGTTCAGGCACGCGGCACTTATCTACCCTCGTCGCCACTCAAGCCTGAGTGGATATTGCTCACCCGGATAGATCCCTCTCACGGTTCTAGCAGCTGGAGTGAAGCACGAACAGTTATGTAGCGAGTATGTACTTTCCCGGGTGTAAATTTGAACCTGACAGAGACATTAGTGATGTGTAATTCCCTGCAGTCCAGCAGGTGGCGCTGTCGCCCTGGGCTGGGGTTGCATCATTGCTGTGTGTCGCGCCTCCTTTTTGTCCTCCCTCGGCAGCGGCATGGTGGGGCGGGGAACCCGCCGTGCTTGCTGGGAGAGGGTATAAAGGGGCCGGCCATCTTTGTCACGGGGTCGAGTCCCAGGCACCTTCAGCCTGTGGACGGTGGTTTGTGTCGGTTCTCTAGGCGGCCTAGGCCTAGAGGACAGCCGGAGGTCGTGTTCCATTCCAGGCACCTTTAGCCTGGGGTGAGGTACTCGGATGGAGGTCCGGAGCTCAGTGCCCAACACTGAGTTCCGCGAGGGAGGGAGATCCTAGGGAACCCCGGGAGTGGGTACCCGAATCCGGAAGGCGTAATGGACCGGGGAGAGCTCCTCACTCGAAGACCTGGTGCAACATATTGCCAGTGACGGGTGAGCCTCCCATCGGAGACCGCCTGGAAGGAAATTCCCCCTCGCTCAGGGACCGCAACCCACTTTCAAGGAGGAAAGTGGAGAACACATTGTGTCTGGGCCTATTCACATCCACACCTCCTTTTCTGTTCTGTTTCTACCAAGGGAGTTCAACTGATTGTGTTCATTCAAGAAGAATAAAGGAGTGTTGAACTTTAGTGGTGTGGGGCTCATTTCCTGACAGACATTGTTCAAGGTGACTCTTGGTGGAGGATCCAGGTGCACAGCACTGACCCGAAGGTAAAAGAACTTTGCTTACACCACACTGACACCTGTGGTGGAGGCCAGGCGTGGTGTCCCCGCTCCCTTCCCCTCTGAAAGTACCCCTAGACAAGAGAGAAGACGAGCTGAAGAAAAAGAGGGGAGTGAGGAGGGCGCTACAGTTACTTTAGAGTTTTGTCTCCTCCAATAACAGGTTCAGAAGATCCTCTGCCACAGAATCTTTTGTTCCTTAAATCCGGAACTCTTGAGCACCTGTTACTTTTAGAGACCATAGGTGCCAATGGGGCACGTTACAGGAGCTGTTTCACAGATCACAGAATCCTTCCCTCTGACAGGCAACCAGGCCTCCTCCAAGACAGTGACTTCCTTCACCAATTCCCTGGACAGGTCCTCCCCTGGTTTCCTCTCCTTCAGAGCGGGTAGGGATGAGCTTCGAGTTCGAGTCGAACTCATGTTCGACTCGAACATTGCCTGTTCGCCCGTTCGCCGAACAGCGAACAAATTGGGGTGTTCGCGGCAAATTCGAAAAATCTATGGGAGAAATCTAAAGTGCTAATTATAAAGGCTTATATGCAAGTTATTGTCCTAAAAAGTGTTTGGGGACCCGGGTCCTGCCCCAGGGGACATGTATCAATGCAAAAAGAAGTTTTAAAAACGGCCGTTTTTTCGGGAGCAGTGATTTTAATAATGCTTAAAATGAAAAAATAAAAGTGAAATATTCCTTTAAATTTCGTACCTGGGGGGTGTGTATGATATGCATGTGAAGTGGCGCATGTTTCCCGTGCTTAGAACTGTCCCTGCAAAAAATGTCATTTTTGAAAGAAAAAAATGCATTTAAAACTGACTCGCGGCTATTAATGAATTGTTGGCTCCCGGCAATACATACAAAAGTCATTGATAAAAAAAAAAAAAAAGCGTGGGGGTTCCCCAGAATTCAATTACCAGGCCCTTCAGGTCTGGAATGGATATTAAGGGGAACCCCGCCGCAAATTTAAAAAAAAATTGACGTGGGGTTCCCCCAAATATCCATTCCAGGCCTTTCAGATCTGGCATGGATTTTAAGGGGAACTCCACCCCAAATGTAAAAAAAAAATGGCGTGGAGTACCCCTAAAAATCCATACCAGACCCCTTATCCGAGCACGCAACCTGGCCGGGCCGCAGGGGAAAAGGGGGGGACGAGAGAGCGGCCCCCCCTCCCTCCTGAACCGTACCAAGCCACATGCCCTCAACATGGGGAGGATGTCCCCATGTTGATGGGGACAAGGGCCTCATCCCCACAACCCTTGCCTGGTGGTTGTGGGGGTCTCCGGGGGGGGGCTTATCGGAATCTGGAAGACCCCTTTAACAAAGGGGACCCCCAGATCCCGGCCCCCCCCTATGTGAATTGGTAAGGGGTACATTGTACCCCTACCATTTCACGAAGAAAGCGTAAAAAAATGTTTAAAAAAACACACAAACACCTTGAAAAAGTCCTTTATTAAAAAAAAACTAAAAAAAACATTCCAGCGCTGAAATCCAGTGTCCCGCGGCGATCCCGATGTCCAGCGCTGTCCTTCATTGGTTGTGCCTGAGCGGACCTGATGGGGAACTCCCTTTCAGTATTTTAAATGTATAGACCCGCCCCTTCTAAAGTTGAGAAGGGGCGGGTCTATACATGTATTACCAAAGTGAGAGCAGTTCCCCATCAGGTCCGCCCCCTCGGTATGTCGGACCCACCTACGTCATTGGCTTGAGCGGGGAACTTCCTTCACTGTGTAATTTAAATTTACACAGTGAAGGAAGTTCCCCGCTCAAGCCAATGACGTAGGCGGGTCCGACATACCGAGGGGGCGGACCTGATGGGGAACTGCTCTCACTTTGGTAATACATGTATAGACCCGCCCCTTCTCATGTTCCGCATCTGGTCCGCTGAGCGGACCTGATGGGGAACTTTAGAAGGGGCGGGTCTATACATTTAAAATACTGAGAGGGAGTTCCCCATCAGGTCCGCTCAGGCACAACCAATGAAGGACAGCGCTGGACATCGGGATCACCGCGGGACACTGGATTTCACCGCTGGAATGTTTTTTTTTTTAAATAAAGGACTTTTTCAAGGTGTTTGTGTGTTTTTTTAAACATTTTTTTACGCTTTCTTCGTGAAATGGTAGGGTTACAATGTACCCCTTACCAATTCACATGGGGGGGGGCCGGGATCTGGGGGTCCCCTTTGTTAAAGGGGTCTTCCAGATTCCGATAAGCCCCCCGCCCGCAGACCCCCACAACCACCGGGCAAGGGTTGTGGGGATGAGGCCCTTGTCCCCATCAACATGGGGACATCCTCCCCATGTTGAGGGCATGTGGCTTGGTACGGTTCAGGAGGGAGGGGGGGCCGCTCTCTCGTCCCCCCCTTTTCCCCTGCGGCCGGCCAGGTTGCGTGCTCGGATAAGGGGTCTGGTATGGATTTTTAGGGGGACTCCACGCCATTTTTTTTTACATTTGGGGTGGAGTTCCCCTTAAAATCCATGCCAGATCTGAAGGGCCTGGTATGGATATTTGGGGGAACCCCACGTCAATTTTTTTTAAATTTGCGGCGGGGTTCCCCTTAATATCCATTCCAGACCTGAAGGGCCTGGTAATTGAATTCTGGGGAACCCCCACGCTTTTTTTTTTTCTTTTATCAATGACTTTTGTTTGTATTGCCGGGAGCCGACAATTCATTAATAGCCGCGAGTCAGTTTTAAATGCATTTTTTTCTTTCAAAAATGAAATTTTTTGCAGGGACAGTTCTAAGCACGGGAAACATGCGCCACTTTACATGCATATCATACACACCCCCCAGGTACGAAATTTAAAGGAATATTTCATTTTTATTTTTTCATTTTAAGCATTATTAAAATCACTGCTCCCGAAAAAACGGCCGTTTTTAAAACTTCTTTTTGCATTGATACATGTCCCCTGGGGCAGGACCCGGGTCCCCAAACACTTTTTAGGACAATAACTTGCATATTAGCCTTTATAATTAACACTTTAGATTTCGAACGTTCGAGTCCATTGTATTTAATAGGGTTCTAAAGTTTACACAAACATTTTGTCTGTTCGCAGGTTCTGGCGCGAACCGAACAGGGGGGTGTTCGGCTCATCCCTGAGAGCGGGTCACCCTCCCACGGGCACCCTGGGACATCTGTGGTTGGGTTTAGTTGTAGGCAGGGCCGCCATCAGGAATTTTGGGGCCCCTTACACAGCTTCAGGCATGGGCCCCCTGGAGCAGAGGAGAACCGGGGGGCCGCCGCAAATTGAAAAGCGGGGGGGAAGCCGCGAATTGAGAAGCGGGGGTGTGCTACGAATTGAGGAGTGGGGGGGTGCTGACGCCACAAACTGTTAAGGTTGGGGGGGCTTTGGGTGCTGACTAGCAAAAAAAAAAAGGGGGGTTGCCATCCAGGGCCCTGGGGACCTCTGGGCCCCTTGCAAAAAATAAATAAATAAATAATAATAAAAAATTATATATAAAAAAAAAAAGTCGGAATTGCCACCCGGGGCCCTGGGGACCTCTGGGTCTCTGGGGACCTCTGGGCCCCTTACAAAAAAATAAAAGAAATTAAAAAAAATTTATAAAAAAAAAAATTATAAAAAAAAAGGGGGGTTGCCATCGGGGGGCCCTGGGGACCTCCGGGCCCCTGTGGACCTCTGGGCACCTTACAAAAAAAAAAAAAGGGAGGGGTTGCCATCCGGGCCCCTTACAGGTGTACTGCCTGTACCCCCCTGATGGCGGCCCTGGTTGTAGGCCTCAGTTAAAGGTACTGGGCCTACCTGGAACGTTGCAGCCTCGGGCCAAAGGTGCCCGGGACCGAACACACACGCACCCCTGGCCTGGAGGACCAAAGGGGCGCAAACTGAACTCCTCAGATCATGGCGTCTGCCCCTTATGTACCCCCTCCCGGCATGCACAGCAGGTAGACCACGCCCACTGCACAGCTGCCGAGAGAGAACTACCAATCACGCCGCAACGCCACCTGTGGTTCGACCCAAGACCTGGGCAACAATGCCACCTGCAGGTCAAAGGGAACTATACAACCAGGTAGTATTCCAGCAGAGCAGAGTCCAATTTAGGCAAATAAAATAGCCTGAGCCAAACTATTGCTCAGGCTGCCCTCTAAATTTCAGGCATAGCGACCCCAAATGTGGGGGTCCGCTACATATATATATATGTATTATTATTATTTATTGTTATATAGCGCCAACAGTTTGTGCAGCGCTTTACAACATGAGGGCAGACAGTACAGTTACAATACAATACAGGAGGAATCAGAGGGCCCTGCTCTTTAGAGCTTACAATCAACAATACGCTGTATTGTCAAAAGTATTGGGACACCTGCCTTTATACGCACATTAACTTTTTCTTTTTATACTTAATTTCTTTATTAAAGATTTTCTCATGATTATACAAGGTACAGTAAAAAAAAAAAAAAGAAGAGTTATCCCCACATTTCCCACCTCCCCTTCCCCCTTTTTCCCACCCCCTTTGAAAGACAAGGATTGTTATAGCATTGGAATGGTGAGACATGGGTGAGGGTTGGGGTCATGCGGGTAGACCTTCCTATTGTTCCCTCTAGGTCTTCATTCCCTCTCATTCCTTACACCCTCTCATCTATTCCCCATTGTCTCTTCCATCCACTCCACAACATTCTCCATAGTCTTTCTCTAGGATCTATTGGGTCACCTCTCTTTGTTTAAGTGCTTTTATACTCCGTTAGTAGTAAAGATCAATCCCTCTTGTTTCCCACCAGGGTTTCCAGATGTCATAGTATTTTTTTATAGCCCCTTGCTTTACATAAACCGATTTTTCCTTAAGAATTACTGCATTCATGCTGTTTACCCATTCTCTGCTGGACAGGGGTGAGTCCGACTGCCATCTCAGGGAAATCAACTTTCTTGCCTGTAATAAGCATCTCAGAACCGCGACCTGGGTGTTCCCTGGTTTTCCCACTCCTTCCACTAGTCCCAGGAGACAGTACTTCTCTTCCAGCTCTGTGGAAGTTTCAAACACCCGGTCAATGGTTCCTATCACCTCCGTCCAGTAGCGGAATAGCTTGGGGCATCTCCAAAACATCTCCAAAGCATGTCCCCCTCCTGATCCCCACACCTGGGGCAACTTGCATCCAATCTACGACCAAACTGAAAAAGTTTACATCTGGTATAATAGGTTCTATATAGCAGGAAAAGATGTGACATCCTCTGAGAGGGGGACACCGACACCAATGGGGCGAGTTACAAAATTCTGTTCCATTGTATTTCGGGAATATTGCCCACATCTTTTTCCCAGTTACTCTTATACTTGGGGGCCTCTATCCCTCTCATTCTCCCTTTGTTTAAATGTGGGTATATTATGCACATTAACTTTAGTGGTACCCCAGTCTTAGTCTGTAGGGTTCAATATTAAGTCAGCCCACCCTTTGCACCTATAACAGCTTCAAATCTTCTGGGAAGGCTGTCCACAAGGTTTAGGAGTGTGTCTATGGGAATGTTTGACCATTCTTCCAGAATGGCCTGCACAGAGTCCTGACCTCAACCCAATAGAACACCCTTGGAATGAATTAGAGTGGAGACTGTGAGCCAGGCCTTCTCCTCCACCATCAGTGCCTGACCTCACAAACGTGCTTTTGGATGATTGGTCAAACATTCCCATAGACACACTCCTAAACCTTGTGGACAGCCTTCCCAGAAGAGTTGAAGCTGTTATAGCTGCAAAGGGTGGGCCAACTCAATATTCAACTCATGTGCATGTAAAAGCAGTGTTTCTCAACTCCAGTCCTCAAGGCGCCCCAACAGGTCATGTTTTCAGGCTTTCCATTATTTTGCACAGGTGATTTGATCAGTTTCACTGCCTTAGTAATTACCACATCCGTTTCATCTGAGGGAAAACATGAAAACATGACCTGATGGGGCGCCTTGAGGACTGGAGTTCTGAAACACTGGTGTAAAGGCAGGTGTCCCAATATTTTTGACAATATAGTGTATGTATTTTTCTGTGTTATATTGAACTGCATCAGGTTTGTATTGTTCAGTAGTATGCCGACATCTAGAGGTGGTTGAATCACTACAACTTGTTTACCTAGGTGATTTGGTATCTCCTGTTTTAGTACTAGTTAGTTCAATCTTAGCTAAACCCAACCTGTTTCTACTATGTTCTCTCAGTCAGTGTTAGCGCTTTGCAAAAACTGGTGTAGCGCCTTCCCCTCTTCTCTCTCCGTGCGACTCGCACTGTCTCTTGTCTAGAGGTATCTGATGGGGAAGAGAGAGAGAGAGCGGGTGGGCTACGCCTAGCTTCCTCCACGTGGGAATACCTGTGGTATCAGCAATGTCTTGTTTACCTTCGGGTCTGTGCTGTGCACCCGGATCCTCCCTCCAAGAGTCACTGTGAACTTCGTCCGCCAGGAATTGAGTCTCACACCATTAAAGTCCAACACTCCTTTATTAGAACACACCATACAGGGACTTCCTTGATAGATAGAACAGAAAAGGAGGTGTGAGTGTGAATAGGCCCAGACTAGTGATGAGCCGAACACCCCCGGGTTCGGTTCGCACCAGAACCCGCGAACGGACCGAAAGTTCGTACGAACATTAGAACCCTATTAAATACAATGGATGCGAACGTTCGAATTCTAAAGTGCTAATTATAACAACTATTATGCATGTTATTGTCCTAAAAAGGGTTTGGGAACCCGGGTTCTGCACCAGGGGACATGTATCAATGCAAAAAGAAGTTTTAAAAACGGTCGTTTTTCGGGAGCAGTCATTTTAATGATGCATAAAGTGAAAAAAAAAAAGTCAAATATTCCTTTAAATATCGTACCTGGGGGGTGTCTAAAGTATGCCTGTGAAGTGCCACGTGTTTCCCGTGTTTAGAACTGTCCCTGCACAAAATGACACTTCTAAAGGAAAAAAAAGCCATTTAAAACTGCTTGCGGCTTTAATGTAATGTCTGGTCCCGGTAATATGGATGAAAATCTTTAAGAAAAATGGCATAGCTACCCCATGACCCCCCCCTACCCCAGCCCATTACCAGCCCCTTTGGGTCTTGTATGGATATTAAGGGGAACCCCGCACATAAAATAAAAAAGGCCCTATATACTCTGAACAGCCGTATACAGGCGGTGCATACAAGACAGGGACTGTAGGTTTGTTCTTATGTAGAATCTGTTTGTAATTTTGAACAGGTACATTGTTTAAGTGTAGCTCCAGCCCAAAAATCTATTTTTAAACTTTTTGGAAAACATAGGTAAGGGTTATCACCCCTGTAACATTTGTTTTGCTGTCTGTGCCCCTGTTCAGAACATTTCACCTCACTTTCCGTCCCAATGACAACTGTTTTTGAAATGTGGTGTTTTTCTTGAAACAAGGATTGCTGATAAAGCATCAGTACAGAGGAGACACCTTTCTCCCATATTTATTCTTACAGGAGAGAATTTTCCTTCCTAGTGGTAGATTTCCTCTCACTTCCTGTTGTCTTCTTGCGTTTGCAAGTAGGAGTCGTTTGTAAGTTGGATGTTTGAAAGTAGGGACCTGCCGTATATACTCTGCAGAAATAGGCCCCTTAGTTGTTGGTGTTGGCACAACACTGTAAGCACTCACAGTTACTCTTGGTTGGTGCTGGAACGCCCTGCTGTCAACTATTATATCAGGAATTTTAATTACATATAATTGTTGAACAGTGGTAGTAAAAATTGGGCCTTTGATGGCCCTGACAGTTACTCTTGGTGGGTGCAGCAATGGGCCCTGCTGTGAATTATTAGATCAAGAATTGTAATTGCATGCCCCTGTTGAACAGGGGCTGAAAAATTGGGCCTTTCGTGGTGGTGGTGGTGGTGGTGGTGTTGCCACAACACTGTAAGCCCTCAGAGTTACTCTTGGTGGGTGCAGGAATGGGCCCTGCTGTGAATTATTAGATCAAGAATTGTAATTACATGCCCCTTTTGAACAGGGGCTGAAAAATTGGGCCTTTCGTGGTGGTGGTGGTGGTGGTGGCGTTGCCACAACACTGTAAGCCCTCAGAGTTACTCTTGGTGGGTGCAGCAATGGGCCCTGCTGTGAATTATTAGATCAAGAATTGTAATTGCATGCCCCTGTTGAACAGGGGCTGAAAAATTGGGCCTTAGGCACTGGTGGCACAACACTACAACCCCTCACAGATACTGTACTTGGAGCACAGCAATGAGCCCTGTTGCAAAGTATTGCTTCAAAAATTGTAATGACACGCCCCTGTTAAACAGGGGCTAAAAAATTGGGCCTTAGGCACTGGTGGCACAACACTACAACCCCTCACAGATACTGTACTTGGAGCACAGCAATGAGCCCTGTTGCAAAGTATTGCTTCAAAAATTGTAATGACACGCCCCTGTTAAACAGGGGCTGAAAAATTGGGCCTTAGGCACTGGTGCCACAACACTCCAACCCCTCACAGATACTGTACTTGGAGCACAGCAATGAGCCCTATGGCAAATTATTGCTAAAAAAATTGTAATTACACGCCCCTGTAAAACAGGGGCTGAAAAATTGGGCCTTAGCCACTGGTGGCGGCACCCATAAACAAAAATGATCTTCCAAGCTATCATCATCAATCGTATCATTGAGGACTCGGAGGAGGAGGATAGCCAGTCAACATAACAGCACAGGCACTCAGCATCAGCATCAGTCTTGAAGGGATGTGACATGTTAAAATCAATTAGTCTGTTATATCAGCATCAGGTGTGTGGTAGCTGGTGGTGATCCAAGACTGGTTCATCTTGATGAAAGTCAGTCGATCAACCGAGTCGGTGGACAGGCGCACCCTGTGATCCGTGACAAATCCTCCAGCAGCACTGAATGTGCGTTCCGAAAGAACGCTGGATGCAGGACAGGCCAGTAGCTCAATTGCATACTGTGCAAGCTCTGGCCAGTGATCCATCCTCAAGACCCAGTAAGCCAGAGGATTTTCGGTGGGGAAGGTGTCCAAGTCTGACCTTGCCCCTAGATATTCCTGCACCATGTTTATCAGACGCTGGCGATGGTTGCTGGAACCGATCATACTTTGGGGCTGCGGACTAAAGAATTGTCTGAACGCATCGGTCAGACGGCCACCTTCCCCACCGCTCCTTCTTTGACTGGCCGAAGCCTCAGCAACTCGTTGTCCAGGACCAGGAGTTTGTAACCTCCCTGTCTCTGGGAACGCGTTGCACAGACCTTTCTGCAAGGCCTCCCGGAGTTGTCTCATCCTCTGCTCCCTCTGCGAAGGTAACATAAGGTCCGCAACCTTACCCTTGTACCGTGGATCAAGGAGAGTGGCCAGCCAGTAATGGTCCCTCTCCTTGATCCGAAGAATACGAGGATCCTTCCGCAGACTTTGCAGGATCAGGGAGGCCATGCAGCGTAGGTTTGCTGAGGCATTCGCTCCGGAGTCCTCTGGGTCACTAAGGACGACATGATCCGCAGCCACCTCCTCCCAGCCACGTACAAGTCCACTGGTTTCTTGGGACTGTAAATCATCCCTAAAAGACTGCTGCTGATGATGCTGAGTGCCAGCCTCCACCTCCATGCTGACACAATCCTCCTCCTCCTCCTCCTCCTCTTCCTCTTCCTGTGCGATGGGTGGGACAGAAGGAACACTGTCTGGGTAAAGGGGGCCTTGAGAGGCAAGGAAGTCCTCCTCTTCCTGCCTCTGTTCTGCCTCAAGTGCCCTGTCCATTATTCCACGCAGCGTGTGCTCCAACAGGTGGACAAGAGGTACAGTGTCACTGATGCATGCACTGTCACTGCTCACCATCCTCGTGGCCTCCTCAAATGGTGCCAGGACAGTGCATGCATCCCTGATCATGCCCCACTGGCGTGGAGAAAAAAAAACAAGCTCCCCTGACCCTGTCCTGGTGCCGTAGTCGCACAGGTACTCATTGATGGCCCTCTGCTGCGTGTGCAGCCGCTGTAGCATGGCCAACGTTGAGTTCCACCTGGTGGGCATGTCACATATAAGGCGGTTCTTGGGCAGGTTCAACTCCTTTTGCAGCTCAGCCAGGCGAGCACTGGCATTATAAGATCTGCGGAAATGCACACAGACTTTCCTGGCCTGCCTCAGGACATCCTGTAAGCCCGGGTACCTGCCCAAGAACCGCTGCACCACCAGGTTAAGGACGTGAGCCACACAGGGCACATGGGTCAGTTGTCCCTGTCGGAGGGCGGAGAGGAGGTTGGTGCCATTGTCGCAAACCACCATTCCTGGCTTAAGCTGGCGTGGCGTCAACCACCTCTCGGCCTGGCCCTGCAGAGCAGACAGGACCTCTGCCCCAGTGTGGCTTCTGTCCCCCAAACACACCAGCGCAAGCACGGCATGGCATCTTTTTGCCTGCGTACTTGCGTAGCCCCGTGAACGGCTACGGAGCACCGCTGGTTCATAGGACAAACCACAGGAAGAGGCCATGGAGGAAGAAGAAGAGGAGGGGGTGGAGGAGAGAGGTGTGTCACAACCAGTAGTAGCATTTTGGAGGCGTGGCGGTGGAACAACCTCCAACACTACTGCACCTTGTCCTGCATCCTTCCCAGCTGCCAAAAGAGTGACCCAATGGGCCGTGAAAGAAAGGTAACGTCCCTGTCCATGCCTGCTGGACCATGAGTCAGCGGTAATATGCACCTTACCGCTGACCGCCCTGTCCAGCGAGGCCAAGACATTGCCTTCCACATGCCGGTAGAGAGCCGGAATAGCCTTCCGTGAGAAAAAGTGGCGTTTGGGAACCTGCCACTGAGGAACCGCACATTGCACAAACTCACGGAAGGGGGCCGAGTCTACCAACTGAAAAGGCAGCAGTTGAAGCGCTAGCAATTTAGCCAAGCTAGCATTCAACCGCTGGGCATGTGGATGGCTGGGAGTGAACTTCTTTCGACGGTCCAGCAGCTGGGGCAGGGAAATTTGCCTGCTAGAATCGGACGTCGGTGTACTGCTAGCAGAGTGGCCGCAAGTACTTGGCTGTGACACACCTAATTCTACACCTTCATTCCTCTCAGTGCATGTTTCAGAGAGGACTGAAGTTATAGTGGGGTTGGAGATCCCAGCTGATGCGGTGCAAGGAGAGGTCCGCTTTGTTCTTTGGTGTGGGTCTTTGAGGTAGGCTTGCCAACGAGCTGCATGGCAGGTCAACATATGTCTGGTCAGGCATGTGGTACCCAAGCGGCTGATGTTTTGGCCACGCGATATACGCTTGAGACATATGTTGCAAACAGCAGCTGTGCGATCTGATGCACTAGCCTCAAAAAAGGCCCACACCAAGGAACTTTTTGAATGACGGGCAGAGGCAGCGCCCTGCACAGGCGGAGCTCTGCGGTGTGATTCCGTCGGTGTACTGCCCTTACGCTGGCCACCAAAGGGCATCCTGCCTCGTTGGAGATGTGCCTCCTCCTCATCCTCCTCCTCCTCCTCTCTCCTATTAGGCACCCACGTGGAGTCAGTGACCTCATCATCCCCTCCCTCCTCATCACTGGAGCCAATCTGGCAGTATGCTGCAGCTGCTGGAACATGACTGCCAGATTGGTGTCCTTCTTGAGCATCCCCTCTGTCTTCTCTCACGCTACTGCCTTCCTGTAGCTGGGTTTCATCATCAGACCCTTCGAAACGCTGGGCATCCTCCTGGAGCATGTACCCAACACTGTGCTCAAACAGTTCGGGGGACTCCTCAGGAGGAGGACATGGTGGGTCTAGGGAAGGAGTGACTGATGATGAGTCTGACATTGATACCAGGGAAGAGGACGCTTTGGCAGCTGCTTTGCCAGTACCCTGAGCCTGGGTGAGAGAGGATGAGGAGGAGGAGGGGGGCTTGGTCATCCACTCTACCAAGTCTTCGGCATGATGTGGCTCAACATGTCCAGCTGCCGAAAAGAAGGACAAGCGTGTCCCATGGCCATGTGCTGATGACAATGCACCGCGTCCACGACCAGCACTGTTGCCCCCAGACACAGAGCCTGCTTGCCCTCTTTTATTGCCTCCTGACTGTCTGCCTCTCCTTGTTTGCCTTCCAGACATTCTAATAGATGGCCTGCAGGGAGATGGGAAAAAAGCAATAAGGGCTACCTTCAGGTGTCCTTCTCTGTCCCTTTACTTAAGGATTTCTAAATATGGTTCAGGATGATTGCTTTTGCACAGAATAGCACAACGACAATTTCCCTGACTGTCCAAAAAACAAGGATTTCAAAGATGGTTGATGAGGAATGCTTTAGCACACTATAGCACAAGGAGAATTCCCCTCACTTTCCTTCTTTGTCCCTAGAAACAAGGACTCGCACAGTGAAAGAAACTGACACTCTCCCTACCTAGAGTTTTCTGTCCCTAGAAAAAATGTTTTTTTAAAGCACACTATAGCACAAGGAGAATTCCCCTCACTTTCCTTCTTTGTCCCTAGAAACAAGGACTCGCACAGTGAAAGAAACTGACACTCTCCCTACCTAGAGTTTTCTGTCCCTAGAAAAAATGTTTTTTTAAAGCACACTATAGCACAAGGAGAATTCCCCTCACTTTCCTTCTTTGTCCCTAGAAACAAGGACTCGCACAGTGAAAGAAACTGACACTCTCCCTACCTAGAGTTTTCTGTCCCTAGAAAAAATGTTTTTTTAAAGCACACTATAGCACAAGGAGAATTCCCCTCACTTTCCTTCTTTGTCCCTAGAAACAAGGACTCGCACAGTGAAAGAAACTGACACTCTCCCTACCTAGAGTTTTCTGTCCCTAGAAAAAATGTTTTTTTAAAGCACACTATAGCACAAGGAGAATTCCCCTCACTTTCCTTCTTTGTCCCTAGAAACAAGGACTCGCACAGTGAAAGAAACTGACACTCTCCCTACCTAGAGTTTTCTGTCCCTAGAAAAAATGTTTTTTTAAAGCACACTATAGCACAAGGAGAATTCCCCTCACTTTCCTTCTTTGTCCCTAGAAACAAGGACTCGCACAGTGAAAGAAACTGACACTCTCCCTACCTAGAGTTTTCTGTCCCTAGAAAAAATGTTTTTTTTAAAGCACACTATAGCACAAGGAGAATTCCCCTCACTTTCCTTCTTTGTCCCTAGAAACAAGGACTCGCACAGTGAAAGAAACTGACACTCTCCCTACCTAGAGTTTTCTGTCCCTAGAAAAAATGTTTTTTTAAAGCACACTATAGCACAAGGAGAATTCCCCTCACTTTCCTTCTTTGTCCCTAGAAACAAGGACTCGCACAGTGAAAGAAACTGACACTCTCCCTACCTAGAGTTTTCTGTCCCTAGAAAAAATGTTTTTTAAAGCACACTATAGCACAAGGAGAATTCCCCTCACTTTCCTTCTTTGTCCCTAGAAACAAGGACTCGCACAGTGAAAGAAACTGACACTCTCCCTACCTAGAGTTTTCTGTCCCTAGAAAAAATGTTTTTTTAAAGCACACTATAGCACAAGGAGAATTCCCCTCACTTTCCTTCTTTGTCCCTAGAAACAAGGACTCGCACAGTGAAAGAAACTGACACTCTCCCTACCTAGAGTTTTCTGTCCCTAGAAAAAATGTTTTTTTAAAGCACACTATAGCACAAGGAGAATTCCCCTCACTTTCCTTCTTTGTCCCTAGAAACAAGGACTCGCACAGTGAAAGAAACTGACACTCTCCCTACCTAGAGTTTTCTGTCCCTAGAAAAAATGTTTTTTTAAAGCACACTATAGCACAAGGAGAATTCCCCTCACTTTCCTTCTTTGTCCCTAGAAACAAGGACTCGCACAGTGAAAGAAACTGACACTCTCCCTACCTAGAGTTTTCTGTCCCTAGAAAAAATGTTTTTTTAAAGCACACTATAGCACAAGGAGAATTCCCCTCACTTTCCTTCTTTGTCCCTAGAAACAAGGACTCGCACAGTGAAAGAAACTGACACTCTCCCTACCTAGAGTTTTCTGTCCCTAGAAAAAATGTTTTTTTAAAGCACACTATAGCACAAGGAGAATTCCCCTCACTTTCCTTCTTTGTCCCTAGAAACAAGGACTCGCACAGTGAAAGAAACTGACACTCTCCCTACCCAGAGTTTTCTGTCCCTAGAAAAAATGTTTTTTTAAAGCACACTATAGCACAAGGAGAATTCCCCTCACTTTCCTTCTTTGTCCCTAGAAACAAGGACTCGCACAGTGAAAGAAACTGACACTCTCCCTACCTAGAGTTTTCTGTCCCTAGAAAAAATGTTTTTTTAAAGCACACTATAGCACAAGGAGAATTCCCCTCACTTTCCTTCTTTGTCCCTAGAAACAAGGACTCGCACAGTGAAAGAAACTGACACTCTCCCTACCTAGAGTTTTCTGTCCCTAGAAAAAATGTTTTTTTAAAGCACACTATAGCACAAGGAGAATTCCCCTCACTTTCCTTCTTTGTCCCTAGAAACAAGGACTCGCACAGTGAAAGAAACTGACACTCTCCCTACCTAGAGTTTTCTGTCCCTAGAAAAAATGTTTTTTTAAAGCACACTATAGCACAAGGAGAATTCCCCTCACTTTCCTTCTTTGTCCCTAGAAACAAGGACTCGCACAGTGAAAGAAACTGACACTCTCCCTACCTAGAGTTTTCTGCCCCTAGAAAAAATGCTTTTTTAAAGCACACTATAGCACAAGGAGAATTCCCCTCACTTTCCTTCTTTGTCCCTAGAAACAAGGACTCGCACAGTGAAAGAAACTGACACTCTCCCTACCTAGAGTTTTCTGTCCCTAGAAAAAATGTTTTTTTAAAGCACACTATAGCACAAGGAGAATTCCCCTCACTTTCCTTCTTTGTCCCTAGAAACAAGGACTCGCACAGTGAAAGAAACTGACACTCTCCCTACCTAGAGTTTTCTGTCCCTAGAAAAAATGTTTTTTTAAAGCACACTATAGCACAAGGAGAATTCCCCTCACTTTCCTTCTTTGTCCCTAGAAACAAGGACTCGCACAGTGAAAGAAACTGACACTCTCCCTACCTAGAGTTTTCTGTCCCTAGAAAAAATGTTTTTTTAAAGCACACTATAGCACAAGGAGAATTCCCCTCACTTTCCTTCTTTGTCCCTAGAAACAAGGACTCGCACAGTGAAAGAAACTGACACTCTCCCTACCTAGAGTTTTCTGTCCCTAGAAAAAATGTTTTTTTAAAGCACACTATAGCACAAGGAGAATTCCCCTCACTTTCCTTCTTTGTCCCTAGAAACAAGGACTCGCACAGTGAAAGAAACTGACACTCTCCCTACCTAGAGTTTTCTGTCCCTAGAAAAAATGTTTTTTTAAAGCACACTATAGCACAAGGAGAATTCCCCTCACTTTCCTTCTTTGTCCCTAGAAACAAGGACTCGCACAGTGAAAGAAACTGACACTCTCCCTACCTAGAGTTTTCTGTTCCTAGAAAAAATGTTTTTTTAAAGCACACTATAGCACAAGGAGAATTCCCCTCACTTTCCTTCTTTGTCCCTAGAAACAAGGACTCGCACAGTGAAAGAAACTGACACTCTCCCTACCTAGAGTTTTCTGTCCCTAGAAAAAATGTTTTTTTAAAGCATACTATAGCACAAGGAGAATTCCCCTCACTTTCCTTCTTTGTCCCTAGAAACAAGGACTCGCACAGTGAAAGAAACTGACACTCTCCCTACCTAGAGTTTTCTGTCCCTAGAAAAAATGTTTTTTTAAAGCACACTATAGCACAAGGAGAATTCCCCTCACTTTCCTTCTTTGTCCCTAGAAACAAGGACTCGCACAGTGAAAGAAACTGACACTCTCCCTACCTAGAGTTTTCTGTCCCTAGAAAAAATGTTTTTTTAAAGCACACTATAGCACAAGGAGAATTCCCCTCACTTTCCTTCTTTGTCCCTAGAAACAAGGACTCGCACAGTGAAAGAAACTGACACTCTCCCTACCTAGAGTTTTCTGTCCCTAGAAAAAATGTTTTTTTAAAGCACACTATAGCACAAGGAGAATTCCCCTCACTTTCCTTCTTTGTCCCTAGAAACAAGGACTCGCACAGTGAAAGAAACTGACACTCTCCCTACCTAGAGTTTTCTGTCCCTAGAAAAAATGTTTTTTTAAAGCACACTATAGCACAAGGAGAATTCCCCTCACTTTCCTTCTTTGTCCCTAGAAACAAGGACTCGCACAGTGAAAGAAACTGACACTCTCCCTACCTAGAGTTTTCTGTCCCTAGAAAAAATGTTTTTTTAAAGCACACTATAGCACAAGGAGAATTCCCCTCACTTTCCTTCTTTGTCCCTAGAAACAAGGACTCGCACAGTGAAAGAATCTGACACTCTCCCTACCTAGAGTTTTCTGTCCCTAGAAAAAATGTTTTTTTAAATCACACTATAGCACAAGGAGAATTCCCCTCACTTTCCTTCTTTGTCCCTAGAAACAAGGACTCGCACAGTGAAATAAACTGACACTCTCCCTACCTAGAGTTTTCTGTCCCTAGAAAAAATGTTTTTTTAAAGCACACTATAGCACAAGGAGAATTCCCCTCACTTTCCTTCTTTGTCCCTAGAAACAAGGACTCGCACAGTGAAAGAAACTGACACTCTCCCTACCTAGAGTTTTCTGTCCCTAGAAAAAATGTTTTTTTAAAGCACACTATAGCACAAGGAGAATTCCCCTCACTTTCCTTCTTTGTCCCTAGAAACAAGGACTCGCACAGTGAAAGAAACTGACACTCTCCCTACCTAGAGTTTTCTGTCCCTAGAAAAAATGTTTTTTTAAAGCACACTATAGCACAAGGAGAATTCCCCTCACTTTCCTTCTTTGTCCCTAGAAACAAGGACTCGCACAGTGAAAGAAACTGACACTCTCCCTACCTAGAGTTTTCTGTCCCTAGAAAAAATGTTTTTTTAAAGCACACTATAGCACAAGGAGAATTCCCCTCACTTTCCTTCTTTGTCCCTAGAAACAAGGACTCGCACAGTGAAAGAAACTGACACTCTCCCTACCTAGAGTTTTCTGTCCCTAGAAAAAATGTTTTTTTTAAAGCACACTATAGCACAAGGAGAATTCCCCTCACTTTCCTTCTTTGTCCCTAGAAACAAGGACTCGCACAGTGAAAGAAACTGACACTCTCCCTACCTAGAGTTTTCTGTCCCTAGAAAAAATGTTTTTTTAAAGCACACTATAGCACAAGGAGAATTCCCCTCACTTTCCTTCTTTGTCCCTAGAAACAAGGACTCGCACAGTGAAATAAACTGACACTCTCCCTACCTAGAGTTTTCTGTCCCTAGAAAAAATGTTTTTTTAAAGCACACTATAGCACAAGGAGAATTCCCCTCACTTTCCTTCTTTGTCCCTAGAAACAAGGACTCGCACAGTGAAAGAAACTGACACTCTCCCTACCTAGAGTTTTCTGTCCCTAGAAAAAATGTTTTTTTAAAGCACACTATAGCACAAGGAGAATTCCCCTCACTTTCCTTCTTTGTCCCTAGAAACAAGGACTCGCACAGTGAAAGAAACTGACACTCTCCCTACCTAGAGTTTTCTGTCCCTAGAAAAAATTTTTTTTAAAGCACACTATAGCACAAGGAGAATTCCCCTCACTTTCCTTCTTTGTCCCTAGAAACAAGGACTCGCACAGTGAAAGAAACTGACACTCTCCCTACCTAGAGTTTTCTGTCCCTAGAAAAAATGTTTTTTTAAAGCACACTATAGCACAAGGAGAATTCCCCTCACTTTCCTTCTTTGTCCCTAGAAACAAGGACTCGCACAGTAAAACACATTGACACTCTCCCTACCTATCCTTCTCTTTCCCTAAACTAAAGGAATCCAGGTTAAGCAAGAAATAAATAAATGTCACTGTCCCTGCCTATGCTTGTCTTTCCCTGCTCCGGAACACACTACACTAGGCCGCCGTGCTGACGGCCTTTTATAGTGTGGGGCGTGTACTAAACACCCTCAGCAATAATTGGCCACAGGCATCCTGCCTGTGGCCAATCATTGCTCTCCTCGCTGCCGGCGCTGTGATTGGCCAAGCATGCGGGGTCACAGTGCATGCTTGGCCAATCACAGCGCCTGGATGACACTGCGATGGCGTAGTGCATTGTGGGCCGTTCGCGTCACTCGAATTTGGCGCGAACGGCCCAAATCGTTCGATCTTCGTCGAACGATCGAACAGCCGATGTTCGAGTCGAACGTATGTTCGACTCGAACACGAAGCTCATCCCTAGCCCAGACACAAATTCGGTCCTCCACTCTCCTCCTGGAGAGTGGGCTATGGTCTCCGCACGAGAGGAAGGGGATCCTTCTGGACGGTCTCCGACAAGAGACTCACCCGTCACCGGCAGTCTGCTGCACCGGGTCTTCGAGTGAGGAGCTCTCCCCGGTCCATTGCGTCTTACTCAGATTCAGGCCTCCATCCCCGAAGTGCCTTAGGTCCCTTCCCTCGCTGAACTCAGTGTTGGGCACTGAGCTCCGGACCTTCTTGTAAGTACCTCACCCCAGGACTGAAGGTGCCTGAGGTGGAACACGATCTCTGTTGGTCCCCTAGGCCGAGGCCTCCTAGGGGACGAGCACGAACCCACGTCCGCAAGCTGAAGGTGCTTGGGACGAAGACCCCGTGACCAAGATGGCCGGCCCCCTTTATAAACTCCCCCAGCAAGCACGGCGGGTTCCCCGCCCCACCATACTGCTGCCGAGAGAGGACAAAAAGGGCCTCGGCACACAGTGATATTCGTCCCTCCAGTCACAGTGACAGCGCCACCTCGTGGACCACAGGGAACATAGCACTGATGTCACAGCCAGATTCAAAAAATGCACCCGGGAAAGTAAGTACCCGCTACACATTCCCCCCTGTCTTTTGACACTGGACCCCAGTGTCTGGAGTGAATCACGCCCTCAACGGCTGACATAATCCAATCCAGAAACCAACTAACAATTTGAAAAAACCAAAAAAATTTTTTTTAGGAAACTATCCTAACGGAGAAGTTGTGTCTGAGCCCCTGCAACAAAAGAGGAGTGAAAGACAACATTTAAAACATTATACTTTTCCCTCCCATCCAAACTAACTACCACCCCAGGTTCCATAATCTTGCCGGGACGCTTCTCCTGCAGAGGGAAGAGAAAAGAAACAATAAAACCCTGACACATGTGTATGTGTGAGAGAAAAAGAAACTCCTCCGAAGAGAAATATCTTTTCCTCCAGTGTGAGTGTGTACAATGTGTAATGTTGCACGAGACTGCCACCTGGTGACAGCCTCGCGGTAACTGCACCTGTTGAACCATCTTCTCTTTTCTTGCTGCTTGACTCCAGGCCCTATCTACCCCAAAGTCTGCAACTTCTCACCAGAGAGGAAAGAAAAACAACAACTGGAACAGTTCTTCCTCGGAATGACACAAGCACCCCTCTTGCGGGGCAAAAGCACTGATGATGGCACCAACAAGAAAGTCAAACAGCAAAGTTCAGGGGGTGCAAAGTCCTTTCAAAAAGCAAACAAATGGAGTCTTTTTTCTCCTCACAGGTAGAAGCGGGGATGCGGCAGAACAAGAGGTTTTAGATGCCGATCCATGGTCTCCAAATGGTACTCCACATCTTCACCTTCTTTGCGTCGGATCAACACTTTATCCGCATGGATGTGTCTTCCCAACATCCACTCTGCCTTGCAGTCTTTGAACCGCTGAGATGTCTTTGGAGAGCATGTCAAATACCTGCGGGCGTGTGGGACCTTAAGGTGGGTCCACACAAAGTCATTATGCCAGCGCTCTCGGTACACCTCCACTTAGAGTAACTCCTTGGGGAGGTACGGATATTCCCACCCGTAGTCAGCAGCAAATTTCTGGCAGAAGAGTCTCTGAAGCCTTGACAGCGGAGGCATTGTGGCTTTGTCCCCTTCGCCGGGTAGAACTATAGAGTCCGGATGGCGAGGGGCCTTGACCACTTCTGGTTGGGGCATAGGTGCCCGTAGTATCAACTTCTGCTTCCCAGTACCTGATGCAGGTGGCACCGGAGATGTAGATGTGGGCTGGGGACGGGACCCTTGTTCAGGCGCTGGTGCCTCCACCCGGGCTGTACTCTCCCCCGTGGACATGGGTGAATCTCGAGGCCTTCGGAATGAAGCTAGCGGTACTTTGTCCCAGCCCTTCTCTGCAAACAGTTCGTCAATAGCGCCGTCATCTCCCATATCAGAGAGCGACTCCAGATCCGAGGTATCACACTCCTCCGCGGGTATGTAGCCCGTTGTAGAGACGGAGCTAACACCTCCCGCAGGCGTACTGGGGCATGCCTTTTTCGGCACCTCCGCCCATGCACCAAGTCTCTTTGCCCGGCTCACCTCAGCCTTTACTTGAAGCGGGACGTCTCGAACACTCGTCAACGGATCCGTCTAGGCCTGGCATAAGCTGGCGAGATGGTCCGCCACCACCACTGGTCGGGGCCACCATGCTGGTTCTCTTCTTCGGTGGCGGACGCTGTGAGACAGTGGTGACCGAGTCAGCATCCTCGGATTTCTCCCGTTGAGTTTTAACGACCTCCTCCTCGGTCGCTGCAGTGTGCGCTGGGATGGCTTTTACAGCAGTAATTCCTCCTCTGCGAGTAGTGTTACCTGAAGCCCGGCCTGGGTAGATGGTTCTCGACCTTTCAACTACCGGATCCACCTCGAACAGAAACTCCCCACAGGCCTCACATTGTCCGAAGTGCTTCAGGTGGCACACCAGTCCCGAGCACCCGGGACAAATTACACCCAGGGCCTCTACGTCCATGCACGAATACAGGGCGAATCGACCCCTTGGCTTCAGCCGGATCCCGGTATCCGTTATCGGAGCAGCAGCAGTCATCGTGGTAGTAGCAGGGTGAACTGGGATCCATGAAGTATGTCCAAACATGGTGACTTGTTGCTGGTCCATCGCAAACTGCAGAGTTTTCGCGCCAATGTCCCACGTGTAGCCCTCTCACGTATTGGACTCCTCCCCTTTGCTCCAGTTTGCGGGCTTTTTCACTTTCTTTGGTTGAGCCACGCCCACGAACCAAGCGGCGGGGGTTGTGTCTGTTGGCGCAGTGCAATTAGAAGCCCCCACGTGTAGTACCTCACACGGCTGGGCCTCCCCCCGTTCACCGCTCTTCCTGCGTGGGCCTTTCCCTTGTCTAGGGTCAATTCCACGACTTCGAGCAGGGCTGCACTTTGGCCTATTCAGGTAACTCATCCAGCAGACTTGTTCAATACTGTGATGCACAATACCGGACCCGAGCCCCCACGTGTAGCGCCTTCCCCTCTTCTCTCTCCGTGCGACTCGCACTGTCTCTTGTCTAGGGGTATCTGTTGGGGGAGAGAGAGAGAGCGGGTGGGCTACGCCTAGCTTCCACCACGTGGGAATACCTGTGGTATCAGCAATGTCTTGTTTACCTTCGGGTCTGTGCTGTGCACCCGGATCCTCCCTCCAAGCGTCACCGTGAACTTCGTCTGCCAGGAAGTGAGCCTCACACCATTAAAGTCCAACACTCCTTTATTAGAACACACCATACAGGGACTTCCTTGATAGATAGAACAGAAAAGGAGGTGTGAGTGTGAATAGGCCCAGACACAAATTCGGTCCTCCACTCTCCTCCTGGAGAGTGGGCTATGGTCTCCGCACGAGGTGAAGGGGATCCTTCTGTACGGTCTCCGACAAGAGACTCACCCGTCACCGGCAGTCTGCTGCACCGGGTCTTCGAGTGAGGAGCTCTCCCCGGTCCATTGCGTCTTACTCAGATTCAGGCCTCTATCCCCGAAGTGCCTTAGGTCCCTTCCCTCGCGGAACTCAGTGTTGGGCACTGAGCTCTGGACCTTCTTGTAAGTACCTCACCCCAGGACTGAAGGTGCCTGAGGTGGAACACGATCTCCGTTGGTCCCCTAGCTCAAGGCCTCCTAGGGGACGAGCACGAACCCACATCCGCAAGCTGAAGGTGCTTGGGACGAAGACCCCGTGACCAAGATGGCCGGCCCCCTTTATACCCTCCCCCAGCAAGCACGGCGGGTTCCCCGCCCCACCATACTGCTGCCGAGAGAGGACAAAAAGGGCCTCGGCACACAGTGATATTCGTCCCTCCGGTCACAGTGACAGCGCCACCTCGTGGACCACAGGGAACATAGCACTGATGTCACAGCCAGATTCAAAAAAATGCACCCGGGAAAGTAAGTACCCGCTACACAGGGCTTAGAAAAGTCATTGTCTTCTTACACTTCAAAAGACTGGAATAACATTCCCTGTACTGCAATTAGCTGAAATAAAATTGCGTTGGATTTAACGTATTGAAGAGTTAAAGTGGAGCTCCACCCTAAATTTGCACTTCTGCTAATCAGAACCCTCCCCCCCCTCCGGTGTCACAATTGACACCTTTCATGGGGGAGGGGGGTGAAGATACCTGTCTAAGACAGGTATCTTCACCCACATCCGGGAGTCCTCTCTTCGGGAATCTGTGGGAGTGACGTCACTTCCCCCAGACTTCCCGTAGTGTTCTGGGAGACACTCGGCTCCCAGAACACAGGAGGATGAATCATAATGGCGCAGCGCGACTCGCGCATGCGCCGTAGGGAACCGGGCAGTGAAGCCGCAAGGCTTCACTTCCTGGTTCCCTCAGCGAGGATGGCGGAGGGGACAGCAGAGTGACGAGCGATCGCTCGTCCTCTGCTGCGGACGTCGCTGGACTCCAGGACAGGTAAGTGTCCAAATATTAAAAGTCAGCAGCTGCTGTAGCTGTAGCTGCTGGCTTTTAATATTTTTTTTTTATGGCGGAGCTCCGCTTTAAGCTGCCTGTGGATGTTGTCAGGACCGCAGGTCACTATATTGTCCAGGTCTGATGAGATATGTCCATGCATAAAGGGGCATTTGAAACAAAACACCCTTAATGCACACACCCACCGATCCTAAAAGAATTGAGCTCTGTGATTTCAAAGCCATTGTATGTAATTTTTAGGGACTCATTAATGACAGGAATAGTACCACTGGATTGGCGCAGGGCCAATGTGGTGCCTATATTTAGAAAGGGAACAAAGTCTTTACCAAGTAACTATAGACCTGTTAGTTTAACTTCTATAGTTGGGAAGATACTGGAGAGATTAATAAAAGACCACATAGATGAGTTCTTGCTGGAAAAAATATTTTAAGCAACAGACAGCATGTATTCATGAAAGACAGAAGTTGTCAGACAAACCTGATTTCTTTTTATGAAGAGGTAAGTAAAACCTTGGACAGAGGGGTGGCGGTGGATGTGGTATACTTGGATTTGGCAAACGCGTTTGATACAGTTCCCCACACACGGCTCATGTGTAAGGTAAAGTCTACAGGATTGGAAATATCAGTTTGTAAATGGATAGAAAACTGGCTAAAAGACAGAATTCAGAGAGTCGTGGTTAATGATTCTTACTCTGAATGGTGTAAGGTTCTCAGTGGTGTACCCCAAGGTTCAGTGCTGGGACCCTTACTTTTTAATATCTTTATAAATGATATTGGGTCTGAGATCAAAAGTAACATTTCTGTCTTTGCAGATGACACTAAGCTATGCAGTGGAATAACGTCCTTACAGGATGTCGCCAATTTACAAGCCGACCTCAATGCCCTGTCTAATTGGGCGACTATGTGGCAGATGAGGTTTAATGGTGATAAATGTAAAGTTATGCACTTGGGGGCTAAGAATATGAATGCATCATACATACTAGGGGGAGTACAACTGGGGGGATCCGTAGTGGAGAAGGATCTGGGGGTTTTGGTAGATCATAAGCTCAATAATAACATGCAATGCCAAGCTGCGGTTTCCAAAGCGAGCAAAGTCATTTCTTTCTCCAGAGAGAGAGATATCATGTTGCCTCTGTACAAATCATTAGTAAGACCTCATCTGGAATATGCAGTTCAGTTTTGGGCACCAGTTCTCAAAAAGGATATCGGGGAACTGGAGAAAGTGCAGAGAAGGGCAACCAAACTGATAAGAGGCATGGAGGAGGAAAGATTAGAGGAACTGAATTTATTCTCTCTTGAGAAGAGGAGAATAAGGGGGGATATGATCAACATGTACAAATATATAAGGGGTCCATATTGTGAACTTGGTGTTGAGTTATTTACTTTACGGTCAACACAAAGGACAAGGGGGCACTCTTTACGTCTAGAGGAAAAAAGATTTCATCTCCAAATACGGAAAGGTTTCTTCACTGTAAGAGCTGTGAAAATGTGGAATAGACTCCCTGCAGAGGTGGTTCTGGCCAGCTCAGTAGATTGCTTTAAGAAGGGCCTGGATTCTTTCCTAAATGTACATAATATAACTGGGTACTGACATTTATAGGTAAAGTTGATCCGGGGAATATCCGATTGCCACTTGGGGGATCATGAAGGAATTTTTTCCCCTGCTGTAGTAAATTGGATCATGCTCTGCTGGGGTTTTTTGCCTTCCTCTGGATCAACTGTGGGTATAGAATTAGGTATATGTGATTGTACGATTTTTTTTATTTTTTTTATTATTTTATTTTTATTTTTTTATGGTTGAACTGGATGGACTTGTGTTTTTTTTTTACCTGACTAACTATGTAATGGGCAAAATATGAGTTAAAAATACTCATACTAGTACACATATTTATTCAATAAAATAGTTGAAGAATAGATAAACAGTGCAAGGCACAGAACTCACAGAGACCAATTAGAACCAACCCTTTGACTTCAATAAAGAAATTCTGATAGGTGGTTCTGGGTTACAACATTTTGGACTCAGACCTAGAAGGGCTGAATATATTAAGATGTTATTCACGTAATATTCACTGTGCAGTCAAGGCTTCCCGCAGAGGGACATATATATATATATATATATATATATATATATATATACAGTGGCGTCACTAGGGTTGGTTCACCTGGTGCGATAAAACATGGTGTCAATCCGGCCCCCCCCCCCATCATCTCAAAGAACTATGTGCAGAGTGCCCCTCACCCCCATATACCCCCTCCTAGCACAATTCCTCTTTCTCCTTCCCTCATCCCCCCTCTCAGCACAAATCCCCCCCCCCCCCCCAATATTCCTCCTCTTAACAAAAATCTTCACACTTATATGCCCCCTTCCAGTACAAATACCCCCTCTCAGCACATTACTTCCCCTCCATTTACCCCTACCAGCACAAGTCATCACCCTCATATACCCCCTTTCAAAACACATCCTCCCTCTCAGCAGCACAAAATGCCCCCCCCCCATATCCCTATTCCCAGTATAAATCCCCCAAAACCTCACCTTCTTATACAAATTATTTTACCACTCAAATCCCCCCTCTCAGCACAAAATGCCCCCCCCCCATATCCCTCTTCCCAGTATAAATCCTTCCAAACCCCCTACTTCTTATACAAATTATTTTACCTCTCTCAAATCCCCCCTCTCAGCACAAATCATCCCCCCATCTCCCCCCTCCCTACACAGACCCCCCCCCCCTCTCAGCACAAATCCCTCCTTTTAGCATAAATCCCTCCCAAACCCCTCCTTTTTACACAAATTATCATATGAACCCCCCCTCTGATCACAAATCCCCACCCCCATATACCCCTTTCAGTATTAAACCCCTCTTCTTGCACAAATTCTCTTATTCCGCCACCCTCAAGACAAATCCTCTTATTTAATCCCTCCCTGCCAATTTCCCCCAACAAGCACAACCCCTGCCCCAATACAAAGGCACTCGCCTCCAGATTTTCCCATTGAAAAAGAAAAAAAAACTCTTAATCCCTCTCAGCATAAATCCTTCCTCTTATCTGCCCCCAGCACAGACTTACCGGTTATCAGTTACCGGGACCACAGCACCGGGAGATCTCCTTCCCAGGCTCCTCCTCCGGTCCCGTCAGAAGACACGCCAAAGCAGAGGAGGAACCTGCAGGAAACTTCCCTCGGTGCTCTAACACTGCTAACATGCAGCTGGCTGGGACAGATACAAGCTGCTAAAGTGTCAGTAATCACTGCGCTGGAGACCCGGGGACACCCTGCAGGAGATGTCGGCAAATGCTCCGTGCTAGTGATCGCCGACATTGTAGCAGCCCACTGGTGCTCCCCTCGATGCTAGCGCCCTGGAGACTGGAGACCCTCCCGCCTAGTCCCGGCCCCTGGTGTCACCCCTATTTCGGGTGTCACCCGGTGCAGCCTGCACTCCCATAGCAACGCCACTGTATATATATATATATATATATATATATATATATATATATATATATATACACAGTACATACATACACAGTATCCCACAAAAGTGAGTACACTCCTCACATTTTTGAAAATATTTTATTATATCTTTTCATGTGAGAACACTGAAGAAATTACACTTTGCTACAATGTAAATGTAGCGGGTATGTACTTTTCAGAATGTTTAATTCGGGTGAAGACATCAGTGATGTCTAGTTCCCTGCGGCCCAGCAGGTGGCGCTGTCACTTTGGGCCGGGGTTGAGCCATCACTGCAGTGCCGTACCCTTTGTGACCTCTCGCAGGGTACAGTATAAAGGGGGCGGACATCTTCGCCACGAGGTCCGAGCCCTCCGGCACCTTCAGCCTGAGGGCTGCTGTCCGCGGTCGGTTTCCAGGCGGCCTAGGCCTGGACACGTGGAGCTTGGGAGTCACCCCAGACACCCTCAGTCTGGGGTGAGGTACATCATTCAGGCCTGGGGCCCAGCTTCTTCCACTGGGTCTCGCCCGGGAGGAATCGTCCTAAGGTGCCCACAGTATCGGGTACCTGAATCCAGGCGTAACGGACCGTGCAGGTGACCTTCCCGTAGATCTGGTGCAGCATATTGCCAGTGCCGGGACAGGGCCTCCGGAGACCGTCGGGATGGATGTCCTTTCCAAACAGGGGCTGTATTCACACAGAAGGTGGTCCATGTTCTAAGGTCGGTGGCAGAGACCGTTACATTCAGGCCTGTGGCAGGGGCTGCAACAGTTCACTCGGTAGGTGGCAGCTACCAACTTCACGGTCGGTGGCAGAGACCGTGCGACAAGCCTATTCGCACGCAAAAGGAATAGGAGAGTTAATTTGTGCCTGGGCCTACTCGTATCCACACCCCTGTCTGTCTGTTATAAGAGTTCAACTGATTATGTTCATCCTGGCAAATGGAGAAATAAAAGAGTGTTGGACTTTTAATGGTGTGGGGCTCTATTACTGGTAGACACATCTCCATGGAAGAAACAGAGGCTCCGTATGCAGAGAACAGACCCGAAGGTAATTTAAGTGACTTTGCCCAACCCTCATATACATACGAGGTGAGAGCTTGGCGTAGTGTTCCTGCACTCTCTCTCCCAGGTACCCCTAGACAACAGCCGTATAACTGATAAAGCTAGAGAGAAAGTGAGGCCGCTACATAAAGTAGTGAGTGTACAGCTTGTATAACAGTGTCAATTTTCTGTCCCCTCAAAATAACTCAACACACAGCCATTAATGTCTAAACCGCTGGCAACAAAAGTGAGTACACCCCTAAGTGAAAATGTCCAAATTGGGCCCAAAGTGTCAATATTTTATGTGGCCACCATTATTTTTCCGCACTGCCTTAACCCTCTTGGGCATGGAGTTCACCAGAGCTTCACAGGTTGCCACTGGAGTCCTCTTCCACTCCTCCATTACGACATCACAGAGCTGGTGGATGTTAGAGACCTTGCGCTCCTCCATGCTCCTCGTTCCAACACACCGCATCTCCAATTGCGGTAAAGAGCCTATGATGTAGGCTCTTTACCATGTGATCAGCTGTGTTCAATGCCTGTAATGTAAACAAGGCAGATCGCCGTTATGTGAGAAGTGAAGGCTGTGATCCTGTGTTCCTACAAAGCAGGAACACGGATCCCTGCCTTCCCATAGTAAAAACACCTCCCCCACAGTTAGTAAGCACTCCCTAGGCACACATTTACCCTTTGATTTCCCCAGATGTTAACCCCTTCCCTGCCAGTGTCATTAGTACAGTGACAGTGAATATTTTTAGCACCGATCACTGTATTAATGTCACTGGTCCCCAAAAAGTGTCACTTAGCGTACAATTTGTATGCCACAATGTCGCAGTCCCGCTATAAGCCGCTGATCGCCACAATTACTAGGAAAAAATAAATAAATAAAAATTCCATAAATCTTTCCCATAGTTGTTAGACGCTATAACGTTTGTGCAAACCAATCAATATACGCCTATTGGGATTTTTGTTTTACCAAAAATATGTAGCAGAATACATATTGGCCTAAATCGATGAAGAAATTTGTTTTTTTTTTCCAATTTTATTGGATTTGTTTTATAGCAGTCTTTTTTTTGTTTATAGCGCAAAAAAAAAAAAAAACGCAGAGGTGATCAAATACCACCAAAAGAAAGCCCTATTTGTGGGGAAAAATTACATCAATTTTATTTGGGTACAGCGTCGCACGACCGTGCAATTGTGAGTTAAAGTAATGCAGTGCCGTATCGCAAAAAAAATGGCCTGGTCAGGAAGGGGGGTAAATCTTCCAGAGGGCAAGTGGTTAAGGAATGTAAAAATATAATAGAAAATTTTGAGTAGTCTGTCTTTTTTGATCAGTTCTCTCAACAGAGAAACCAAAATATGGAAACGTGGAAATCATTGGGGTTGATTTACTGTATATACTTGAGTATAAGCCGACCCGAATATAAGCCGAGGCACCTAATTTTACCACAAAAAAATGGGAAAACGTATTGACTCGAGTATAAGCCTAGGGTGCCTATCTGCATGCCTCACTGTGCTTCACTTTGCCTCACTGTGTCCATGTGCATGCCTCACTGTGTCCATGCCTCACTGTGCCCATGCCTCACTGTGCCCATGCCTCACTGTGCCCATGCCTCACTGTGTCCATGACTAGACTGACGTTTATCATGGGAGTCTATGGAAGCGGTGCCCGGTTTGAAAAAACGGTGCTTCCCGGCGGTAGGTCTTCCAGACAAAAAACTTTGCACACTTATAGAGGAGAAATAGGGCTACATGTGTGCCAAGTTCCGGGTTCAGGGGACCTACTACCGGCCGGTACTGGGTCCCCAAATTCACCGGAAAAATTACCGTTTAACATAGGAGTCTATAGAAGGGGTGCCCGGCTTTGAAAAATCGGCGCTTCCCGGCCGTAGATCCCCCGGACAACAAACTTTAGAAACTTGTAGAGAAAAAGTGGGGCTACATGTGTGCCAAGTTTGGGGTCCAGGGGACCTACGGCCGGCCGGTACCGGCTCCCCAAATCCGGGAGATCAGGCACAAAAAGGTGACTCGAGTATAAGCCGAGGGGGGCATTTTCAGCACAAAAAAATGTGCTGAAAAACTCGGCTCATACTCGAGTATATACCGTACTTAAAGTATAACTAAAGGAAAACTTTTTTGTTTCATTTTGGATAGAGTGGAGCAGTGGCGGCCCGTCCATTAGGGGCGCCCGTGCGCCACCCCTTCTATCCGCCTCCTATATGTATAATAGATAGATTCATGCCTAGCATGAATCTATCCACATCCGCCGCGACCACCCCCTATTCATGTGTTCGGCCCCTTTCAGGACACCAGGCGCATGAATTACAGCGGCTGGGGTGTTTTTTTAAGCACATTATTAAGGCCCGCACACGCGGTCGGACTTTTTGCCAACAAACTTCAAAATGAGCACGTTTTCCCAAAAATCCAACCGTGTGTACGCTCCATCGGACAAACTTTTTCGGTTTTCATCGGACAAAAGTTCGCTCTGCAAATGGACAAACTTTTCGGCAACAAAAGTCCGATGGTGCAAAGTCCGACCGTGTGTACAGAAATCCATTGGACTTTTGTCCGAAGTACAAACACGCATGCCCAGAACCAATGTTAAAATCAACCAACAATAGCAGAAGTTGACCAAAGGGTAAAGACCAGAAAAGAGCAGAAAAACCATGTGATGTTGGGAAAGTTTTGGGAAAGTTTGCAGAAAAGTCAGAGCGTGTGTATGCTATGGGTGTGCCCGGCCAACTCCCTTCGGAAAAAAATCCACTGAAAAGTTTGTTTGAAGTCTGACCGTGTGTATGAGGCTTTAGAGTCTTATGCCGCGTACACACGACCGTTTTTCTCGATGTGAAAAACTGAATTTTTTCCTTTCGACGAGAAAAACGATCGTCTGTGGGCTTTATGCCGTTTTTCTCGACGAGAAAAACGACATTAACCACTTCCCGCCCAGTCAATAGCATATTGACGTCCGGGAAGTGGTTCTGTTATCCACACTGGACGTCATATGACGTCCTGCGGGATAACAGCCGCCGCGCGCCCGGGGGGGCGCGCATCGCGGCGATCGGTGGAGCGGTGGGTCAGTCTGACCCACCACTACACTGATCTCGGTAAAAAGCCTCCGTCGGAGGCTTTTTACCATGTGATCAGCCGTGTTGAATCACGGCTGATCAGGAAGTAAACAGGAAGAGCCGTTGACCGGCTCTTCCTCACTCGCGTCTGACAGACGCGAGTAGAGGAGAGCCGATCGGCGGCTCTCCTGACAGGGGGGGTTCACGCTGATTGTTTATCAGCGCAGCCCCCCCTCGGATACCCACACTAGACCACCAGGGAAGCCCCCAAGGACCACCAGGGAAGCCCTAAGCATGTGGATGGCCCCCATGGCCATCCACATGTAGTAAAAAAAAAATATATATATAAAAAAAATATGCCAATCAGTGCCCACACATGGGCACTGACTGGCACGATCATACCAAGAAACAAATGTGTGGTGGCTGGCATTGCTAGGCAGCAGTGTCACAGTGCCACCTACTAGTGTCCATCAGTGCCACCTATCAGTGCCCATCCGTGCACATCTGTGCCCAAAAGTGCCCACCTATCAGTGCCCGTCCGTGCCACCTATCAGTGCCACCCATAAGTGCCCATCAGTGCTGCCTAAAAGTGCCCATTAGTGCCGCCTATGAGTGCCCATCAGTGCCGCCTATGAGTGCCAATCAGTGCCGCCTATGAGTGCCAATCAGTGCCGCCTATGAGTGCCCATCAGTGCCGCATACCAGTGCCACATATCAGTGCCCATCAGTGCCGCCTATCAGTGCCCATCATCAGTGCCCATCAGTGCCACCTCATCAGTGCCACCTCATCAGTGCCACCTCATTGGTGCCACCTCATCGGTGCCCATCAGTGTCGCCTTATCAGTGCCCTTCAGTGCCGCCTTATCAGTGCCCGCCATTGAAGTAGAAAAGGTACTTATTTACAAAAAAATTAACAAAAACAAAGAAAAACATTTTAATTTTAATTTTAATTTAATTTTCGCTCTTTTTTTATTTGTTGCACAAAAAATAAAAATCGCAGAGGCGATCAAATACCACCGAAAGAAAGCTCTATTTGTGGGAACAAAATGATAAAAAAAATTTTTGGGTACAGTGTAGCATGACCGCACAATTGTCATTCAAATTGCGACAGTGCTGAAAGCTCAAAATTGGCTTGGGCAGGAAGCTGTATAAGTGCATGGTATTGAAGTGGTTAAAAACTTCGAGAAAAATTAGAACATGCTCTATTTTTTCTCGCCGTTTTTCACGTCGTCGTTTTTCTCGTGAAAAATGGTCGTGTGTAGGCTTTAACGACGTGAAAAAAGCATGCATGATCAGAAGCAAGTGATGAGAAGGGAGCGCTCGTTCTGGTAAAACTACCGTTCAGAATGGAGATGGCACATTCGTCATGTAGGAAATTATTGCATCGCTTAATGCAGCGCATTCTTTGCTTCGTTATAATGCTGCAATAATCCTATTCTCTTGCTGCTGATATTCTCACAGAGTTATGTAAAAGTTTGGTCTTTAGTATTTATTGTTTTCTCATGATTAATCTATATTTATTGTAAGCCAGATCTCCCTAAATCCCCAATATTTTAGAGTTTCCATCTTGTTTTGAAGATGTTTTTTTTTTTGTAATTTTCTTTTATTTTAGACTGGTTTTCCATATTATTTGATATTTTGTAGTGTGTCAAGTTACCCCAACAACATTATTATTTCTTAGAATTTTCCCTCAAGGAGGTTATTGTCCCTTGTTAATTTCCCAATTTTTTATCCACTGTCCATGCCTACTCACTACCAAACTGTCTATTTAGAAGAAAAACACATGTTCATTTTGTAACATCAAACAAAAATTCCATTTATTCTGGCTTAAAAACAAATTAAAGGGTAAGCCAAAACAAAACCAGATGTAAAGTAAATCTAAAGAAGCCAGGAAGACAGCATTGGAGACCCTGCTGAAATTAGTGCAGACCCAGATCACCACAGCAAACACCAAAGGATGAAAAGACGAAAATTGGGACCATCTAAGGGACATATCCTGGGCTCATTTGGTGCTTTTCTTTTTTCCCTTCCCTGCAGCCTTTCTTGGAGGCTGTGTCCGTGGAGGAGGGACTGGAGCAGGAATAGGGACAGGAGCAGGGACTGGGACAGGAGCAGGGACTGGGACAGGAGCAGGGACTGGGGCAGGAGCATGGAGTGGGGCAGGAGCAGGGAGTGGGACAGGAGCAGGGAGTGGGGCAGGAACTTGAGCAAGGACATAAGAAACGTCCACAACGTCCGTAAAATCATTCAGTTTCCCCAACATGCCCATATTTACAACCTTCAATATCAGGCTCTCGCTTTTTAGCCGCTGGGCCAATTCCATTTCTGGAAGTTTGTGCCCAATAAGGGCAGCAAATCCCTCTGCAGCGGTGGGGGGCTCTCTGAGGGCCGCAGTAGCCTCCCTAATTAGGGCCTGGGTCTCCTCCTCCATTTGAAGAAGCCTCCTTGCCCTTTTTCGTGGAATCCGCAGCGGAGGTATCTGGGACCTGGTGTTGCGCTGTGTCCCACTGGGGCCTGCCTCCTCCTGTGTCCCACTGGGGCCTGCCTCCTCCTGGCTTCCACTGGCACCTGCCTCCTCGTGGGTCCCACTGGGGCCTGCCTCCTACTGGATTCCACTGGCACCTGCCTCCTCGTGGGTCACACTGGGGCCTGCCTCCTCATCCGGTTAAAAAAAGTTACATATAGTTATTTTAGCCTTCATTTTTCACACACATTTGTCACCTCATGACATTTGCTAATTGAATGCTAATAAATATTAGAGTTAATCATTCTGACACCAGCATTTTTCATTCATGTCCCCCTAATTTTTGCCCACTGATGTCTATTGATATGTCAGACACTTTGGTTTATCTGGTAACATTTTTAACACAATTTTTTCAACTTTGAAAACTTTAGACTTTTATTAATATAAATATTTAGCTAAATATTATACCTGGCTCCAAATATTCAAATCCGGCTCCTCCAGGAGTTGAGCTTGTTCCTCCAAAGAGACCTCAACTTGGCTGGAGGGTTGGCTGCAGGGAATGCTGGAGGGAAGGCTGGAGGGTTGGCTGCAGGGAAGGCTGGAGCTCGTTCTGGGTGGAAGGGTGGAAAGGGATTCCCTGGATTCCAGGTGGTCATCGAGGAAATTGAGATGCTGGTAGTACCAGAGATTTGGAATATATCTGTCCTCTGCAGCTGCTCCTGACCGCATTGATGTTCGGACTTTGTTTCTTTGAGTCAGGTATGTCCCCCTAATGGTCCCAATTTTCTTCTTCACATCCTGTTGTGTTGCTGTGGGGATCTGAGATTGCACAAATTCCAGCAAGGTCTCCAGTGCTCTCTTCCTGGCTTCTTTATTTTTATTTTGTTTGTTTTTGGTCTCCCATAAAACAGGAAGATTCTTCCATCTTTGCAGGAATTCCATCATGAAATCGGGGTCCTTAAATACCTGCATTTTTGCTGCAAGTCCAAAAACACACCAAAAATCGAAGGTCAGTCAAGACTACTCCAAATCTTTCTCACCATATATAGGCCACTAACGTAGCAATTGATCAGTCATCATAGAGTTGAGTGGACACCCGGATGTTTGTGTTGAACTCTTTTTTGTAAACTTGGTAAAAAGCTAGAGTTCGTGACGAGACTTGACCCGAACTTGACCCCGAACCCAAACCCCATTGAAGTCAATGTAGCCCCGTAAATCTGCGGACTAAAAGGACTCCAAAAAAGTAAAGGAGTACCTCGAACTGTCCCTGCACAAAGTGTCATTTCTGCTTTTCCAAAATTAACCCAAAATTCACTCCTGAGCAGGGATGAGCCGAACACCCCCCTGTTCGGTTCGCACCAGAACCTGCGAACAGACAAAATGTTCGTGTAAACTTTAGAACCCTATTAAATACAATGGACTCGAACGTTCGAAATCTAAAGTGTTAATTATAAAGGCTAATATGCAAGTTATTGTCCTAAAAAGTGTTTGGGGACCTGGGTCCTGCCCCAGGGGACATGTATCAATGCAAAAAGAAGTCTTAAAAACGGCCGTTTTTTCGGGAGCAGTGATTTTAATAATGCTTAAAATGAAAAAATAAAAGTGAAATATTCCTTTAAATTTCGTACCTGGGGGGTGTGTATGATATGCATGTAAAGTGGCGCATGTTTCCCGTGCTTAGAACTGTCCCTGCAAAAAATGTCATTTTTGAAAGAAAAAAAATGCATTTAAAACTGACTCGCGGCTAATAATGAATTGTCGGCTCCCGGCAATACATACAAAAGTCATTGATAAAAAAAAAAAAAAAAGCGTGGGGGTTCCCCAGAATTCAATTACCAGGCCCTTCAGATCTGGCATGGATTTTAAGGGGAACTCCACCCCAAGTTTAAAAAAAAAATGGCGTGGAGTCCCCCTAAAAATCCATACCAGACCCCTTATCTGAGCACGCAACCTGGCCGGCTGCAGGGGAAAAGGGGGGGACGAGAGAGCGGCCCCCCTCCCTCCTGAACCGTACCAAGCCACATGCCCTCAACATGGGGAGGATGTCCCCATGTTGATGGGGACAAGGGCCTCATCCCCACAACCCTTGCCCGGTGGTTGTGGGGGTCTGCGGGCGGGGGGCTTATCGGAATCTGGAAGACCCCTTTAACAAAGGGGACCCCCAGATCCCGGCCCCCCTCCTATGTGAATTGGTAAGGGGTACATTGTACCCCTACCATTTCACGAAGAAAGCGTAAAAAAAATGTTTAAAAAAACACACAAACACCTTGAAAAAGTCCTTTATTTAAAAAAATAAATAAATAAACATTCCAGCGGTGAAATCCAGTGTCCCGCGGCGATCCCGATGTCCAGCGCTGTCCTTCATTGGTTGTGCCTGAGCGGACCTGATGGGGAACTCCCTCTCAGTATTTTAAATGTATAGACCCGCCCCTTCTAAAGTTCCCCATCAGGTCCGCTCAGCGGACGAGATGCGGAACATGAGAAGGGGCGGGTCTATACATGTATTACCAAAGTGAGAGCAGTTCCCCATCAGGTCCGCCCCCTCGGTATGTCGGACCCGCCTACGTCATTGGCTTGAGCGGGGAACTTCCTTCACTGTGTAATTTAAATTTACATAGTGAAGGAAGTTCCCCGCTCAAGCCAATGACGTAGCCGGTCCGACATACCGAGGAGGCGGACCTGATGGGGAACTGCTCTCACTTTGGTAATACATGTATAGACCCGCCCCTTCTCATGTTCCGCATCTGGTCCGCTGAGCGGACCTGATGGGGAACTTTAGAAGGGGCGGGTCTATACATTTAAAATACTGAGAGGGAGTTCCCCATCAGGTCCGCTCAGGCACAACCAATGACGGACAGCGCTGGACATCGGGATCGCCGCGGGACACTGGATTTCACCGCTGGAATGTTTTTTTTTTATTTTTTTAAATAAAGGACTTTTTCAAGGTGTTTGTGTGTTTTTTTAAACATTTTTTTACGCTTTCTTCGTGAAATGGTAGGGGTACAATGTACCCCTTACCAATTCACATAGGGGGGGGGGCCGGGATCTGGGGGTCCTCTTTGTTAAAGGGGTCTTCCAGATTCCGATAAGCCCCCCGCCCGCAGACCCCCACAACCACCGGGCAAGGGTTGTGGGGATGAGGCCCTTGTCCCCATCAACATGGGGACATCCTCCCCATGTTGAGGGCATGTGGCTTGGTACGGTTCAGGAGGGAGGGGGGCCGCTCTCTCGTCCCCCCCTTTTCCCCTGCAGCCGGCCAGGTTGCATGCTCGGATAAGGGGTCTGGTATGGATTTTTAGGGGGACTCCACGCCATTTTTTTTTTAATTTGGGGTGGAGTTCCCCTTAAAATCCATGCCAGATCTGAAGGGCCTGGAATGGATATTTGGGGGAACCCCACGTCAATTTTTTTTTTATTTGCGGCGGGGTTCCCCTTAATATCCATTCCAGACCTGAAGGGCCTGGTAATTGAATTCTGGGGAACCCCCACGCTTTTTTTTTTTTTTTTTCTCAATGACTTTTGTATGTATTGCCGGGAGCCGACAATTCATTAATAGCCGCGAGTCAGTTTTAAATGCATTTTTTTCTTTCAAAAATGACACTTTTTGCAGGGACAGTTCTAAGCACGGGAAACATGCGCCACTTTACATGCACATCATACACACCCCCCAGGTACGAAATTTAAAGGAATATTTCACTTTTATTTTTTCATTTTAAGCATTATTAAAATCACTGCTCCCGAAAAAACGGCCGTTTTTAAAACTTCTTTTTGCATTGATACATGTCCCCTGGGGCAGGACCCGGGTCCCCAAACACTTTTTAGGACAATAACTTGCATATAAGCCTTTATAATTAGCACTTTAGATTTCTCCCATAGATTTTTCGAATTTGCCGCGAACACCCCAATTTGTTCGTTGTTCGGCGAACGGGCGAACAGGCAATGTTCGAGTCGAACATGAGTTCGACTCGAACTCGAAGCTCATCCCTACTCCTGAGTATAATGAATTGTTGTCTCCCGACAAATGCAATACATAGAAAAGTCATTGATACAAACATTGAGAAAGCATTTTGGTTCCCACAAATTCTCTTACCAGGCCCTTCATGTCTGGAATGGATATTAAGGGGAACCCCGCCGCCAATGTTTTTCAAAAGGCGTGTGGTCCCCCCAAATATCCATACCAGGCCCTTCAGGTCTGGCAAGGATTTTAAGGGGAACCCCACCCCAAATTATTGAATAAAATGGCGTGGAGTCCCCCCAAAAATCCATACCAGACCCTTCAGGTCTGGCAAGGATTTTAAGGGGAACTCCACCCCAAATTATTGAATAAAATGGCGTGGAGTCCCCCCAAAAATCCATACCAGACCCTTATCCGAGCACGCAACCTGGCCGGCCGCAGGGGAAGAGGGAGGGATGAGAGAGCGGCCCACCCCTCCCTCCTGAACCGTACCAGGCCACATGCCCTCAACATGGGGAGGATGTCCCCATGTTGATGGGGACAAGGGCCTCATCCCCACAACCCTTGCCCGGTGGTTGTGGGGGTCTGCGGGTGGGGGGCTTATCGGGATCTGGAAGAACCCTTTAACAAAGGGGACCCCCAGATCCCGCCCCCCCTATGTGAAATGGTAATGGGGTACATTGTACCCCTACCATTTCACCCCAAAACGTGACAAAATTAAAAAAATGACAATAGACGTTTTTGGACAATTCCTTTATTATTGTTTTTGTTTTTCTTCCATCTTCTCCCTTCTTCTTTTCTGCATTTGAGTTTCTTCCTCCATCTTCCTCTTCCTCTTCATCTTCATCTCCATCTCCATCTTCATCTCCATCTTCATCTTCCTTCGGGCTTCTCGTCCGCATCTTGCTCCGGCTTCTTCTTTCTTCTCGCGCCGCTCCGTTTGAATTTGAGTTTGCCGCTTTGTGACGCTTAAGTTATGCAGTTCTCCTCTAGGTCCGCTGCGAGCCGGTGGCCCCACCCCCCTTTGACAGCACGGGGAAAGTACCCATGAAATCCATGTGCATCAGAGGGGGCGGGGTCCCCGGACCAAGTGGAGAACTGATGAACTGAAGCGTCACACAGTGGGAACCTCCAATTCAAACGGAGCGGCCGGAGAAAGAAGATGCCAGAGCAAGATGCAGACGAGAACACCGAAGAAAGAAGGAAGATGAAGAGGAAGATGAAGAGGAAGAGGAAGATGGATGAAGAAACACGAATCGAGAAAATAAGAAGAAAGAAGATGGAAGAAGAAGATGGAAGAAAGCCAAACCAACAAATAAAGGAATGGTCAAAAACCGTCTATTGTCATTTTTTACATTTTGTACACTTTCTTCGTGAAATGGTAGAGGTACAATGTACCCCTTACCAATTCACATAGGGGGGGCTGGGATCTTGGGGTCCCCTTTGTTAAAGGGGTCTTCCAGATTCCGATAAGCCCCCCGCCCGCAGACCCCCACAACCACCGGGCAAGGGTTGTGGGGATGAGGCCCTTGTCCCCATAAACATGGGGACATCCTTCCCATGTTGAGGGCATGTGGCCTGGTACGGTTCAGGAGGGAGGGGGGGCGCTCTCTCGTCCCCCCCTCTTCCCCTGCGGCCGGCCAGGTTGCGTACTCGGATAAGGGTCTGGTATGGATTTTTGGGGGGACTCCACGCCATTTTATTTAAAAAATTTGGGGTGGAGTTCCCCTTGAAATCCTTGCCAGACCTGAAGGGCCTGCAAATAGAATTTGGGGGGACCCCCACGTTTTTTTGGGTCTCGAAAACTGAGTTTGCAATGTATTGCCATTTGCCAGGAGCCGAGAATACATTCTAGCCGCAATTGAGTTTTAAATGATTATTCAAACTTCAAAAATGACACTTTGTGCAGGGCCAGTACTAACAGCATGGGAAGCAAGCGCAAAGTTACATGCATATTGCCCAACAACGGCCCCGAACATACAGTGAATGTTTAGGTTTCTGCTCCGGGACCCAGCCCAAAAAAAAGGTCTGTACGGTCACTAAATTTTCTGTTCGGGGCCGCTCAACCCTCGACATATCAAGCATGAAAAATGTTACGTACCCGCGATCTACACGTTCGTTGCTTCCGACCTTCTTCCACTCACTGAACGTCGCTTTCCACGATGTTTTTTTAACGTTATATACAGTGCGCATGCGTGACGCTCCGCACGCTTTCCCGCCCCTGACATTCGTTAGACTACTTTCCCCGCCCCTTCTCGCTCGTCCTTAATGACGGAGACTGACAACATGGCGGAGAATGACCGAGATGAAGTGGAAAGTGTGGAAGGAGGCAGGGCCAGACCCAGAAGATATAAAGCCACTAACATGTCGTTTGAGGAGATGGTGGATATGGTCACCATATTGCTGAGGGAGGATTATGACGCCAAACATGGGCCCTACAAAAATCCAAATAAGGTGAAGGCCCAGATCATGGATAAAGTGGTCAAAACGCTCTTCAGGAATTTTGGTGTTCGTAGGTCGAGGGAACAGATCCGCAAACGATGGTCGGACATTAAATTGCGTGAGCCGGAGCAATATAAAAAAATTAAAAAAGTGATCCGAAAAAGTAAGTATGTTTACATTTAATGTGATTTTTATTAATAGCGTGGTGCTGCATGTGCTTTTTCGTTAATGTATGTAGTACAGTTCAAGATGTCCGGGTTCATGTTCTTGTTCACACGAATCGATCGTAGAAATCTGCGTTCAAACGTTCACTAAATGACGATCTTTTGGTCCGAGTCAGTGTTAACTACATTTGATCATTCCTAATAATAGGCATGTTCAAATTTAATTATCACTGTATTCCCCCAAAACATCGGTTGGGTGGTATTGAACGAGGATTTCGACGTTTGATTCTTGTGCCCAAGAACATGAAACAGGACATCTTTTACTGTTCAAGATGTCCTGTTTCATGTTCTTGGGCACAAGATTCATCAGGCGAAATCCTCGTTCAATAACACCAAAACGATGTTTTGGGGGAATACAGTGATAACTACATTTGAACATGCCTATTATTAGGAATGATCAAATGTAGTTAACACTGACTCGGACCAAAAGATCGTCATTTAGTGAACGTTTGAACGCGGATTTCGACGACTGATGATTCTTGTGCCCAAGAACATGAAACAGGACATCTTGAACTGTTTATGTGAGAATTAATTAGAAACATGGTTGTGTATGTGTTGGTAACTATATTTAACTAATGTAACTGGATTCAGTGTACGGTTAGGAGAGTATGCTCAGCAGCTGCTTACACATCTGGACTCATTAGCACAAGTGTGGGCCACAAGAACAACCTTTTGATGGTGTCACACACAGGTGATCCAGTGGATACTTGGTGTGTTTCCATGTGTGAAACCTGACCAAAATAGATTAATCTACCAGCTTTGGAAATGGATACAATCATGTGTTCATCTTCTAAAGTATTTCCAAAAATAGAATTGTAACACACTTCCCAAGAATGCTTAATATTACTCTTTCAGGCCTAAATATATTTAGTTACACAAGTCTACCTTTGGGTTCTATCTCCTAGGGCTTCAAAGAGCTAGGAGACAGGAGGCTGCAAACCCTGCACCACCAACCCAAGACCCACAACCGCAGGATGTGGCTGAAGAGGGAAATGCCAACTCAACAGGTCAGTGTCATACGCCACAGCCTCAGGTAATAGATGTAGGCCTGTATATTTAGTAAGACCTTATTTTTTTTCTAACTTAAGGTACTTTAATGCCTGCGGCCCAAGCAACCTTCAGCAGACACACTGCCCAGATGTTGGTGAAAGAACTGAGGGTCTGCTCTCGTGAGCTGGAAACAATGAAAGAGAACTTGTTCCAGATGAGGCAAAACACTAAGCAGATGGAGCAAAGAATTAAAAAAATAGAACAGGTTCTTGGGGGGGTTTAAAAATGTTATATGTTTTACAATTCTGTTTTCAAATTTTTGTTTTAATTGTAGATTTGCCCTTTTTTGGGGGAATCTTTTAATTTCTAAAATTAATATTGTACATGTTGTACATTTTTGTCAAGACTTTTATCCAAAAAATGATCTTTAAAAAGCCAAAAAAAAATTATTTTTATTTTTATACAAATAAAAAAAAATTATACTCCTCTAATAAATATTTTAAACTAAACAATGTGTGGCTTCTTATATCAATGTTGCCCCCCCCCCCCCCATAACAAATGTGTGTGTTTACACTCAAAATTATGGTAATTTACTTGTTACAAAAACACATGGCACTACAACTGCACTAGTATAACCTAGGACAGTGATGGTGAACCTTGGCACCCCAGATGGTTTGGAACTACATTTCCCATGTTGCTAAGGCACTCTGCAGTGGAGTTGAGCATCATGGGCAATGTAGTAGCAAAACATCTGGAGTGCCAAGGTTCACCATCACTGACCTAGGAGAAAGAACAAATACAACAAAATAAAAGCAAACAAGATGTTTTCAGTATAATTTTGTTTATTCTTCATAAAATTATTTTAAATATGATCAGGCATTGCAATGGCCCCCCTACCCATAAAATATTCCACATAGCGTTGCCGCACATCACGGCCGCTTTGGGGGGCCAAGCCTGTAGGGCCAGCTACCTGGGCTGGCAATGGTCCATCCAAGAACTGTGTGCCCTGAAGGGCAACTGAAGAGAGATAATTGTTCGAATTTTTTTTAAATAATTGTGAAGTATGCAACAGCACATGATTAAATGGTTCCATTTGTACTCCGCCATGTTGAGAGCAGTCTGAAAAATGCGAAAACGACTGGCCATGATGCCAAAGGCATTTTCGACCACCCTTCTCGCTCTGGCCAGCCTATAATTAAAGACCCTCCTCTCAGGGGTGAGGGTCCTTTGTGGAAAAGGCCTCATCAAATGGGGTCCAAGCGCAAACGCCTCATCTGCCAGGAAAACAAAGGGGAGGCCATGTTCATTTTCTTCAGCAGGTGGCAATGCCAGGTCCTCGGAAAGAAGCCGGTCAGCAAAATCGGTCTGGGCAAAAACACCACCGTCAGACATCCGCCCATTTTTCCCAACATCAATATAGAGAAATTCATAGTTGGCAGACACCACCGCCATCAGCACAATACTGTGGAACCCTTTATAATTATAAAAAAAGGATCCCGATTGGGGTGGTGGCACGATGCGGACGTGCTTGCCATCAATGGCTCCTCCACAGTTGGGAAAGTTCCACCGCTGCGAAAACTCAGATGCCACATTCTGCCATTCCTGTGGCGTCGATGGAAACTGTGGAGTGGGGAGAGAGGGAGCCGCTCAGGTGTGGGAATCCCTGAAAATACCTCCTCCCAGCAGCCAAGGGTGCAGGCAAATGCAATTGCAATCAAAAGGAAAAGAAAGTGACTTCTGGAAGCAACACTCCGATTAAAAAGCCTTTATTCCAAAAGGTTCAGGAAACAAAACACACTGCACGACACAGCAAACTGATCACATCTGGCTCAGTTTGCTGTGTCGTGCAGTGTGTTTTGTTTCCTGAACCTTTTGGAATAAAGGCTTTTTAATCGGAGTGCTGCTTCCAGAAGTCACTTTCTTTTCCTTTTGGAAACTGTGGAGTCAAACCAAAAATACAAATTCAAATACTTTGCTACCTAAACATTGCAAGCATGTTCGCACTAAACACTCTGGGCAAAACATCAGTATAGCATTAATTTGGAAGGAGGATTTTAGAGCGGAGCTCCGCAGCCAAAATAATACCAAATTACCCAGCAGCTCCAGCTAGAGCAGCTGCAGAGTTTTTATAATTGGACACTTACCTGTCCTGGAGTCCAGCAACGTCCGCAGCAGAGGACGAACAATCGCTTGTCACTCTGCTGCCCCCTCCGCCATCCTCGGTGAGGGAACCAGGAAGAGAAGCCTTGCAGCTTCACTGCCCGGTTCCCTACCGCACATGCACGAGAAGCGCTGCGCAGTTCTGACTGGTCCTCCTGTGTTCTGGGAGCCAAGTGTCTCCAAGAACACTACGGGTATTCTGCGGGAAGTGACTTGTCTCCGGCAGATTGGCCGCAGAGATGACTCCTGGATGTGGGTGAAAATACCTGTCTTAAACAGGTATCTTCACCCCCCTCCCCCCTGAAAGGTGTCAATTTTGACACCGGAGGGGGGGGGGGTTACGATGAGCGGAAAATAAACTTTAGGGTGGAGCTCCGCTTTAATAAGAGCTAAAAATTAGAACAAAAAACATGAGCCACTCTGATGGACCTGTGAAATTCTTTTAGGGTGGGTGGGGTGCGGGGGTTGAGATGAGTTGGGGACATCATAAATAAAAGCTCTAGTACTATGTAATTTATTTTGTTAGATTAGACAAAAGCAAATAATTAGGGGGGGGGGGCAGGCAATCTAAGCACTACAATGGAGTGGACAAAAAACATTGGGGAGTGACTAGGCTAGGTGTGTTTGGGCCCAGGATATAATGCTGGAGAGGTTGGTTTTTAAAAATATGCATGTAGGCCCAAAAAAAGGAACATTCAAAGCTTACAACATGCATGGGGACAAAGGGGACAATCACAGCATATTTGAATCATGGTAATTAGAGACAGTTCAAAAAATAATATACATTATCAAGCATAAAAATACATAGATTGGGATTTTTATAAATGAGAAAACTTACCTTAATATAGTCCTCCTGAAGGACCTGGATAATGGCAGAGCAGGTCTCAGGGATAATGACGCCCAGAGCCTGGGGGGAGATGCCTGTCGAGAACTTGAGGTCCTGCAAGCTTCTCCCAGTCACAAGGTATCGCAACGTGGCGATGAGCCTCTGCTCAGCAGTAATGGCTTCCCGCATAACGGTGTCCTGCCTGGTGATATAGGGGGACACCAAAGCCAAGAGCTGCTGAAAAACGGGGTCAGACATCCTAAGAAAATTCCTGAAATCATCAGGGTTATTCTCCTGGATCTCGGCAGCAGAGGCATATGACATAATTGGTCCCGCTGGAGCAACCAATTCTTGGTCCATGAACTCCTTCTCACCCTCCTCATGGACCGGATCTGGGACATAGCAACAAGCCCAGAAGCAAGCACAGGACGATCTCGGCGACAAGAACGTACCCGCAACATGGCTTCAAAACGGTCGTCTAATCAGAACGAACTAAAAGAACGCACTGAAGAACAGCAAGGCCTCTGAAGAACGAGCTGAAAAACAGTAACGAGCAGACAAGAACGCACTGCAAAAACAGATACAAACTCACTACACGCACTGAAAGCCAGATACGAACCCACAAGCACAAACTGAACATCCCCGAAAACGATCTTTCAAGCACGAAGACTGAAAAGCGCGAATTGTCTCTTCCCAAACTTTTACTAACACGCGGTAACACGAAATCAGCAAAAGCAGCCAAAAGTTTGGCGCAAACAGAATGAAACTTCCCCTTTATAGTGCCGTCGTACGTGTTGGACGTCACCACGCTTTGCTAGATCATTTTTTTTCACGACAGTGTGTAGCCAAGGCAGGCTTGAGAGGAAACACGAAAAATAACGTCGAGAAAAACGACTTTTTTTTCATGACATGAAAAACGGTCGTGTGTACGTGGCATTAGGCTCTAAAAGGCTTCAAAATTGGGAGTGCAGAGCATTGCGCTATGAGTCCACTCAGGTGTTACAGCAGCGACTGAATATTCGCTGTTGAAACACCGATCCTCAATTTGGCCAATAAGAAGCAGGTGTGAGACCCGTTTTCCGATTGGCCGAAAAAAAAAGACTCCCGATTGGCCGCCAAGGAGAAAACAGAAGCCCCCGCCACCATGGTGACTGGACTTTGTGGAGGATATGATAATATGACAGTGAGGCTGCAGGGACCCCCTGGGGTTAGGGATGGGGTTGCGATTGTGACCCCTGCAACCCCTTATGCTACGCCCATGAGCATATCCATCATTTGCTGAAAATAAAAGCTCCCAATCACTCCACACATAATACAATGTACATGCACACCGCAATGGTCTAATCCCTTGTTAAAACATATGTCATATTTGGTTTGTATTCCTTATATTGTAATAGTTTTGTATGTAAAGCATTTTTGTAAGGTAAAGGCACATTTACACACTGCAGAGGTCTGAGTTTCCTTGCTTAAACCGCAAGGTAACCTTGCTAGATAGACCGAAGCAAAACAGTAGTGGGGATCTTTTACTTAAGGCCCATACACACGATCTGACTTTTTTGACAACAAACCTCCAACGGACCTGTTTTTGCGAAAAATCCTACCGTGTGTACGCTCCATCGGACAAACTTTTTTGGTTTTCATCGGACAAATGTTCGCTATGCACACAAACTTTCCGGCAACAAAAGTCCAATGGTGCAAAATCTGATCATGTGTACACAAGTCCATCGGACTTAACTCCAAAGTACAAACACGCATGCTCAGAACCAATGCTAAAGATCAACCAGCAATAGCAGAAGTTGCCCAAAGGGTGGCACTAAAGAGCAGAAAAACCACGTAGTACGTCACTACGTTTGTGTTTGTTGGCTGAAAAAGTCCTGCCGTGTGTATGCATACCAAGTTCACAGCCAACGCCCTTCGGACAGAAATCCACGGAAAAGTTGGTTGGAAGTCCGATGGTGTGTATGAGGCTTTATTCACAATTATTCTAAAGCCTGGTACACACGATCGGATTTTCCGCGGACAAAGCGTAGGACTTTTGTCCGAAGGGCGTTGGCCATGAACTTGTCTTGCATACAAACGGCAAAGAATTGTCGTCCGACAAGCACAAAACTACGCGTTTTTTCAGCTCTTTAGCGCCACTCTTTGGGCAACTTCTGCTAATGTTGTGTTATGGTGAGCATTGCTTCTGAGCATGCGCGTTTGTACTTTGGAGTTTTGTCCGACGGACTTGTGTACACATGATCGGATAATCCGACAACACACAATTGTTGCCGGAAAATGTTAAAGCATGCTATCCCACATTTGTCCGTGGAAAATCCAACAACAATTGTCCTATGGAGCGTACAAACGGTCGGATTTTCCGACAAAAGCCCGTCATCACACAAGATATCTTTTGCTTAAATATTCACAAGACAGAATGGGACTGTGAATAGATTTTAGTAGCATTTTTTTGTGAATTGCAAAAAAAAATAAAAAATTATTGAAAAACGCTATGAGCTATTTTACCGCAAATTTTAAAGACTAAAATAGCGCTTTGTGAATGGAGCCCATGGCTACTGTGATTTTATTGCAAATCAGACAGTGGTGTCACCTTGCTAAATGAGATAAAAAAACGACTGGTATACTACTGGTACAGGGATACAATGATGTTCCAGATAAATAAATAAAAATGTTTGATTATTACTATTGGTAGACTACATCATATACGGTATGTACTGCATTTTACTTCTACCATTTGCTGGATTTACAGATTTCTACCGAGAACATGCCCAACCCATTCACAAATCCAGGACCACTCTGGGTGAAGAACCCCTGGCCCTGAGAGCAGACTAGGGTGACCACATGTCCCGGATTGCCCGGGACAGTCCCGCATTTTGCAGGTCTGTCCCGGGCACATTCATTCCAGGACAATACAGTGTCCCGGAATGAAACTGACACAGCAACCCCCCCCCCCCCCCCCGGGCCAATCTGATGCCCCCAAAAAAGGCTGCCACATCACCGCTTTACTCACTGACAGTACTTGTCCTGGCCGGGAAAGCCTGGAGGAGCACAATCCCCGCCCCCTGCTTGTGATTGGAGAAATCATGAATCCCGCCTCTTGTGTCCAATCACTGTGCTGTGATTCGTTACAGCACAAGCTGATTTTTGGGAAGGGAGGGTGTCCCTGAATGGTAGTTTGGAAATGTGGTCACCCTAGAGCAGACACACATTGCATGCAGGGTAACTCATCTAACCCTAGCTCCTGGTAAATGCTCCATTTAAATCATGTATGCAGGAGCACTAGTTCTTTTCAGCTTCCTTCTTAACCTTGTTGTAAAAAAGTTGTTTACAGGACTCATTAGCGCAAACTGAATTTTACACACACTGGTGACTCCTCCCCTCCTCCCAATGTACATTTTCAATGGAGGTTCTAATCCAGCAGGCAGCTTCTGTTGTTTTCTCTGTTAAGATAACCCTGGGTGCTCTGTGAATCATTTGTCATGTATGAAATGTTTATTTGTGAAATATACTGTATTTATTGGTGTATAACACTGAAAATAGAGGGTAAACTGTGTCTGCCTGTTATACGCAGGGGACTGTGGAAAGTTTTTTTCCTGAAACTTCCCTTTTTAAAGTTAGGGTGCGTGTTATACGCCGATAAATACGGTATACTGTATATGAAACTATATGCAGGGCTTTTTTGCAGCAGGAACACGGGGGAACACATTTCCGGCAGCTCCTGCACTGAATGTATGTAATGGCAAGGGGTGCTGGGGTGTGCTGGAGGGTCTATTGATGCTATTTGGTCTATTGGTGAATCTATTGTCCCTGGTGGAGATCTATTGTTGCAGGGGGTTCTAATGTTTCTGACGGTTCAATTGTTGTTGGGAGGGATCTACTGTTAAGGGAGGTGTCTACTGATGCTGGCTGCTAGCAGATTTATTGTTGTTGGGGGGATCATTGTTGCTGAGGGGGAGGATCTATTGTTGCTGGGGGTATATTGTTGCAGGGAATCTGTTGTTGCTGGGGCAATCTATTGCTGCTGAGGGAGATGTATGGTTTCTGGCGGGGGAGGGGGGCTCTATTGTTGATGAGGGGAATCTAGTGTTGCTGGGGGAGGTCTAATGTTGCTGATGGGGGCTGTTGCTGCTGGGAAACTGTTGTTGCTAGGGGAGATCTAATGTTTCTGTAGGAGATCTACTGTTGCTGAGGGAAACTATTGTTGATGGGGGATTATTGTTGCTTGGGGGGCTCTACTGTTGCTGGGGGATCTATTGTTGCTGGGGGGATCTAATGTTGCTGACAGGGCTATTGTTTGCTGAGGGAGATCCAGTGTTGCTGAAGGAGAGCTATTGTTGCTTAAGGGAGACTATTGTTGATGGGGGACTATTGTTGCTCGGGGGACTCTACTGTTGCTGAGGGAGATCTATTGTTGCTGCAGGGAATCTATTGTTTCTAGGGGAGGTCTATTGTTGTTGGTGGAGATCTATTGTTGTGGGGGGGGGTTAAATCATCGTTGCTGGGGGGATTTAATCTTGCTGACTGCAGAGGATCTATTTTACTGTCTTATCATTAACAGATTTCATACAATTTACTTAGCATCACAAAATGATATTTAGTTCTCTAAAAGGGGCGGCACTGGGAGGTGGGTAGGGGGTGGAACCAGGGAAAGGTACTGGGAGGTGGGTAGGGGGTGGAACCAGGGAAAGGTACTGGGAGGTGGGTAGGGGGTGGAACCAGGGGAAGGTACAGGGAGGTGGGTAGGGGGTGGAACCAGGGAAAGGTACTGGGAGGTGGGTAGGGGGTGGAACCAGGGGAAGGTACTGGGAGGTGGGTAGGGGGTGGAACCAGGGAAAGGTACTGGGAGGTGGGTAGGGGGTGGAACCAGGGGAAGGTACAGGGAGGTGGGTAGGGGGTGGAACCAGGGAAAGGTACTGGGAGGTGGGTAGGGGGTGGAACCAGGGGAAGGTACTGGGAGGTGGGTAGGGGGTGGAACCAGGGGAAGGCACTGGGAGGTGGGTAGGGGGTGGAACCAGGGAAAGGTACTGGGAGGTGGGTAGGGGGTGGAACCAGGGGAAGGTACAGGGAGGTGGGTAGGGGGTGGAACCAGGGAAAGGTACTGGGAGGTGGGTAGGGGGTGGAACCAGGGGAAGGTACTGGGAGGTGGGTAGGGGGTGGAACCAGGGAAAGGTACTGGGAGGTGGGTAGGGGGTGGAACCAGGGGAAGGTACAGGGAGGTGGGTAGGGGGTGGAACCAGGGAAAGGTACTGGGAGGTGGGTACTGGGAGGTGGGTAGGGGGTGGAACCAGGGGAAGGCACTGGGAGGTGGGTAGGAGGTGGAACCAGGGGAAGGTACAGGGAGGTGGGTAGGGGGTGGAACCAGGGAAAGGTACTGGGAGGTGGGTAGGGGGTGGAACCAGGGAAAGGTACTGGGAGGTGGGTAGGGGGTGGAACCAGGGGAAGGTACAGGGAGGTGGGTAGGGGGTGGAACCAGGGAAAGGTACTGGGAGGTGGGTAGGGGGTGGAACCAGGGAAAGGTACTGGGAGGTGGGTAGGGGGTGGAACCAGGGGAAGGCACTGGGAGGTGGGTAGGGGGTGGAACCAGGGGAAGGTACAGGGAGGTGGGTAGGGGGTGGAACCAGGGAAAGGTACTGGGAGGTGGGTAGGGGGTGGAACCAGGGGAAGGTACAGGGAGGTGGGTAGGGGGTGGAACCAGGGGAAGGTACTGGGAGGTGGGTAGGGGGTGGAACCAGGGGAAGGTACTGGGAGGTGGGTAGGGGGTGGAACCAGGGGAAGGTACTGGGAGGTGGGTAGGGGGTGGAACCAGGGGAAGGTACTGGGAGGTGGGTAGGGGGTGGAACCAGGGGAAGGTACTGGGAGGTGGGTAGGGGGTGGAACCAGGGGAAGGTACTGGGAGGTGGGTAGGGGTCGGAGACAAGGGGTGACTAGGAATGGAGGAGTACCTGCATCTATTCTCTGAGATAAAAAGCCTTGACTATATGTAAAATATCATTTTAAAACTTTAAAAAATGAGTTACATAATACTGAAAATAAAAAAACAAAATTGCGCCAAACCTTTATTATTTTTTTTGTTTGTTTCATAATTTATTATTATTATTATTATGCAGGATTTGTATAGCGCCAACAGTTTGAACAGCACTAACATGGGAGACGGTACAGTTACAATACAATTAAATACAAGAGGGTTAAATCAGAGGTTCACCCAAAAGTAAACCTCCACTTTTCGGAAACCCTCCCCCCCTCCAGTGTCACATTTGCCATCTTTCAGGGGGGAGGCGGTGCAGATACCTGTATAAAACAGGTATTTGCACCACTTCCGGGAGCAGACTCCCGCAGGAGTCCCGCCCCTTCGCGTCCCCCCCCCCCCCATTGTGTTCTGGGAAACACTCGGCTCCCAGAACACAACGGGGACCAGTGAGGGCGGCGCAGTGCGACTCGCGCATGCGCCGTAGGGAACCGGGCAGTGAAGCCACAGCGCTTCACTTCCCGATTCCCTCGCCGAGGATGGTGGCGGGGGAAGCCGAGAGCCGAGCGGTAGCTCGGCTTCGGCTGCCGGTGTTGCGAGAGACCTGGACAGGTAAGTGTAATTTTTTTAAAAGCCAGCAGCTGCAGTATTTGTAGCTGCTGGCTTTTAAAAAAAAAAATTGCGGTAAACCTCTGCTTTAGGCCCCTTTCACACGGGCGGACCATATGTCAGTTTTTCACCCATCCGTTTTCAGATGAAAAACGGACATACATGTATCCCTATGGGATAGTGGATGTCAGCGGATGAACCGCTGACATCCGATCTTATCCGTGCCCACTATGCTCCGTTTTTCAGAATAGAAACATTTCTATTTTTCTATCCGTCTGCGGAGCGGAACGGATGAACACGGACAGACGGTCCGTCGTCATTCGATCCCCCATAGGGGAGAGCGGCGCTCTGACAGGGCGGTCCCTGCACAGTGTGCGGGGACCGCCCAGTCATCCGCCGGCTCAGCGGGGATCAACGTAGCGATCCCCGCTGAGCAAGCAGAGGTTCACGGGGCGGATCATGACTGATCCGTCCCGTGTGAAAGGGGCCTAAAGAGGGCCCTGCTCATAAGAGCTTACGATCAAATAGGGCGGGGCAAATGGTACAAAAAAAAGAAATAACTGTGGGGGATGAGCTGATGGAAGACTTAAAAGTTCAGGTGGGGGCAGGATAGGTTTCCCTGAAGAGATGGGTTTTCAGGGATTGCCTAAAAGTGGCCAGAGTAGGAGATAACTGGGCAGATTGAGGTAGAGAGTTCCAGAGGATGGGAGAGACTCTGGAGAAGTCCTGGAGATGAGAGAACTAGAGAGAAGGAGGTCTTGGGAGGAGCGGAAAGGTTGATTTTGGTGATATTTTGAGACAAGATTGGTGATGTAGCTCGGTGTAGAGTTGTGATCTCTATAAAGAAAAAAAAAAAGGCCAGTGTCTTTTCCCAGTTTTATTTTTACAGGAGGGCATGACTAAAGACATAATCTTCCCAAACAGAAACACAGACCACCATTAAGAAATTAATATACTGGTTCTAACACTGCTCCACTCCATCCAGAACTATAAAAAAAGAATTGCTTGGAGTTGAGCTCCACCTGGGATGGAAAGAGACCTTTCCCTCTCATGTCTCTTCTTACCCATCCTGCTGATTTTTCATTTTCAGAGCTTACTTATCACCTAGCTCTATTTCCTTTATAGGTCTTCTTATAAAAAAAAAAAAAAAAAATTAAAAAAATATTAAAATAAAATTTGGAGTGACAAGATGATTGCGTTCATAATGTAACGGTCACAGCTTTTCAAATGTTGCAACTAATTAAAAAATACATTACTCTGTAGAGTGAGTAATGTCACAATAACACTACCTGAGCTGACAAAAAAGATGATGCAAAGTAAAGCAATTAAAGTCTCTGTAGAGAAATATTTGGTGTAATGTCCCTGTGATTAAATGTCACAAAGGAAAGTGTAACTTTGAAGTGAGAATGTATCGAAAATGTTACTTTCGTTTAATTTGTTGAATAAAAATGTAATCGTCACGCCTACGTTGATGTCTTGTTTGCTATAAACATCCATCTTTTAGCTCTGGTTCACATTGGAGCAATTTAGTATGCGATTTGACATGTCAAATCGCATGCCAAATCAGCAGCAATTGGCGGTGTTCTATCGGATAGTGCCCGCTATCGAGAAGTGCCCGGGACGAGCTGCGCATGCGCGGCGCATTGCACGGCGCATGCGCCACACGGAACAGCACAACAGCTGATTTTACGATCAGCTGTTGTGACGGCGAGACGGCGCCTGCGCACAATAGCCGATGGAAGACGTTTTTGTGTCAGATTGTGCTGAGGCGTGATCATGTCGGTGAGGGGTGGATTTTTAGATGTTGGTGGCGGGTTTTCCAATGATGGTCATTGCTGCAAAACAAATAATTTTCCGCTATTTTTCTGGAAACCCCGCCCATTAACATAAGAAAAACCCGCTCTTCAGTTGACTAAAGACACCCTACAAGCGTCCATGAAAAATAGCAGAAGAAAAAAATGAATTGTTTTGCAGCACTGGCCATCAATGAAAAAATCCGCCCTCACTGACATGATCACACAGCGGCAGCCACAATCTGGCTCCAAAATTTCTTCTATCGGCTATTATGCGCAGGGGCAGTGTATCGCCGTCAGAACAGCTGATCGTAAAATGCTGTTTCTTGCGGCACATGCGCAGGTCGTCCCGGGCACTTCTCGATAGTGGGCACTTCTCGACAGAACACCGGCAATGGCACCGTCTCGAATCGTAGCGACGCCGCGTTTGCGGTGCAGCACCGATTCCCAAAAGTCGTTTCTGTAATACTTTTGGCGACTTCAGGGTGCGATTTCCTTAGACATCTGTGCAGCAACCCGCACAGATGTCTCTGAAATCGCCCCCGAAGTCGGGACTGATATGCGGGAATGAAATTGTGCGAGTTCTATGCTTACAATCCTTTGTAAGAAAGATGTACCTATTTTCAGTTCATTCAGGTCCGGTTACATGTGTCATCAGTCAGCCAGCAAAGGGGCTGCAGGGGAGAGGCGGGAGCGCTCTGACAATGGCATGTAATGCTTGGGAGTGGTGACGTCACCCATAGGTTCCTATGGCCCATCCATTGTTGGCACTCCCTCTTCTCACTTGCATTTGCCGTTGACTGACACGGGGCAGCTGGATCACGTGATCACACCGGAGCGGGCTGAAAATAGGTAAGCATATACATCTTTCTTACGCAGGTTGGTCAGCATACTGTGTTTCCCCGAAAAAAAGACCGGGTCTTATATTAATTTTGATTACAAAAATACCCTAGGGTTTATTTTCGGGGGATGTCTTATTAGCAGGGTATTTTTTCAGCTGGAACTTGGTGGAACTCAGTTCCACCACCTCCAGCTCGGGCCCTCTGCTCCCTGCTCACCACTATCGCTCTGTGGCAGCCAAGCTATCACTTGTAAACACAAAAGCCGGACTTCTGTGTTTACAAGTGACAGCTTGGCTCCCTCAGATCTGATCTCCTGAGTGGCTCCCACTAAATGCAGGATGGGGAGAAGGGGGGTGCATGTGCCTGGGGTGTGTGCAGTGCATGGTTGAGTTCCTGCACTTATTATCTGAGAAAAAAAGCATTGCTTATAAGTATCAGTATTTTGACATAATTTTAATCCCCCAAAAAACATCTTGGTTAAAATACTTTTAAGATTATGTAGTCCGTTTTGTGGGAGGATTGTGCTGGTGTAGGGTGCAGTGTGTCTCCCTTTGTGGCTGTTTTATGAGAAGCACCTTTTTACAGCAGCCCTCGGCGATCATGTAACCTGCCTGAGCTCTTCTTCTCCGCTCCGAGATTTCCGCTGACGTCAGCCCTCTCCGGGCACTGCAGAGGGAGGGGCCGCAGACGTCACCTGGGAGGAGAGGAGACCTCCGGTGGGTCAGTGGCGGTTGTGGATTGGGTATTTTGCATGATCGTTGCAGGGGGGGACACACTGCACCTTATGCCAGTGTGGACATTTCACAAAGCGGATACATTTTTTTAAATTAACTTTACTAGGGCTTATTTTCGGGGTAGGGCTTATATTGCAGCCCTCCCCGATAATCGCGGTAGGTCTTATTTTCAGGGTAGGGCTTATTTTCGGGGAAACACGGTAGGTCTTAGGAGTGGGGGGGGAAAGCATTTTTAAGACTAGTTAGGTTTACCCTGGAATTCTACTTAAAGTGGAGCTCCACCCTAAATAGCAACTTTTGCTATTTGGAACCCTCCCCCCCTCCGGTGTCACAATTGACACCTTTCAGGGGGGAGGGGGGTGAAGATACCTGTCTAAGACAGGTATTTTCACCCACATCCGGGAGTCCTCTCTCCGGGAATCTGCGGGAGTGACGTCACTTCCCGCAGACTTCCCGTAGTGTTCTGGGAGACACTCGGCTCCCAGAACACAGGAGCACCAATCAGAACGGCGCAGGGAGCAGCAGAGCGACGAGCGATCGCTCGTCCTCTGCTGCGGGCGTCGCTGGACTCCAGGACAGGTAAGTGTCCAAATATTAAAAGCCAGCAGCTGCTGTAGCTGCTGGCTTTTAATATATTTTTTTCCGGCGGAGCTCCGCTTTAAAGGGGTTGTAAACCGTTGTGTTTTTTCACCTTAATGCATCCTATGCATTAAGGTGAAAAAACCCCTTGCAGTGTCTGGCCCCCCCAGCCCCCCCCCCCCCCTATTTTACTTACCTGAGCCCATAATTTCCGTGGGCGCGTCGTGTTCTCCGCGGCTTCTCGGCTCTTCATTGGATAGATTGATAGCAGCACAGCCATTGGCTGTCAATCAAATCCAATGACGCAGGCGCCGGGGGCGGGGCCGAGTCATACACTCGGCGGCTATGGATGCCGTGTGTATGACACGGCAGCGCGCCCGCAAGGAAATCCCCTCGGGAGAGAGCTTCCCAGAGGGGTTATCTATTGCAGGGAGGAGCCGCGCTAGCTTCTGCGGGACCCCAGAAGAGGTGAATCGGGGCCACTCTGTGCAAAACGAACTGCACAGTGGAGGTAAATATGATATGTCATGATGTTTGTTATTTAAAAATAAAAATAACCGTACCATTAGTGTCACTTTAAATGGGCTGATTTGGTGAAGGTGCTTCTCGGCAAAGACCATACTGTTTGAGAATAGCCATCCTGTTTTACAAATAGGTGTTCCCAGATCACCAGAATAGTGAGAAAGGGAGCTGGTTGGGCTAGAACATTAAAGCAATGTCTGAATGAAAAAAAAAAAGTACTGATCCAATAAGTACATCTGATAGTTCCAATTTCACTTTTGGCTAGTGTGTACCTTTAAGACATTTTTATGAATATTTATTTTTTCATTGACAACATTTCTAATTTTTAAAACAGCGTGTTTCAAATAATGAGTGTCTTTTTTTTTTATTTTTTGGAAATAATGTCGATGATTAAATCTATAATTATAGACCTGAAGTAATGAGTCATCTTGTTAACAACGTTTTTTTTTTTTTTACTCTGCGAGATTTGGGTGAAAAATCAGTCAGACTTTTTAATTAAACTTTTTATTAAACTTTTTGTTGATGTCTCTATTTTAGGATCTCCAAAGTGCCATCTTAGAAAATAAAATCCACTCCAAATATTTTTTTTTGAACATCGCTGAATTAATTTTGACGACGTTCGTTGAGATGCGCTAATAAAGATGTTGATCAATGTTGTTACGATAACCCGGTTTTAGAACATTTGTCACTTTTGACTCGGTGCTTATTTAACCTAAGTTGTCACACTGTCAGTGCTGGGAGCGCCAGTTCCCTGGGACTTTAAATACACACACATAATATGTTCTAGACACCGCAAGAAAACAGCTACTGAAATGGAAAACCAGCTGTGACCTGACAGTATAATATTTTATGAACAGGGAAAAAGTAAAGAAAATACTTTCTAGCTAAAAAAAAAAAAAAACCTGCAGCCTACTGAGATTCCAGCCTGGAAACATTGTTAAAGATCGTGAGTTTCGTGCATACTGATGGCAATGTCCCCAGTTCCCCTTAACGACACTAATTACCAGGGTAATTATTCATACTTTACACGCATTGTAGAACTGTCTAAAGAACTATTTAAAATGTATTTTTGAAATATTTTCCATACCAGTAATTTACACTTTATAATTTACGCCATAAAAAAATTATATATATATATATATATATATATATATATATATATATATATATATATGCACTGTATATAGTATATACAGTCCATTATGTTTTTCGTAATATATATATACACATATATGTGTACATATATATATGTGTATGTATGTATACAGTGGGGCAAAAAAGTATTTAGTCAGCCACCAATTGTGCAAGTTCTCCCACTTTAAAAGATGAGAGAGAGGCCTGTAATTGTCATCATAGGTAAACCTCAACTATGAGAGACAAAATGTGGAAACAAATCCAGACAATCACATTCTCTGATTTGGAAATATTTGTTTTTACAAATTATGGTGGAAAATAAGTATTTGGTCAATATCAAAAGTTCATCTCAATACTTTGTTATATATCCTTTGTTGGCAATGACAGAGGTCAAACGTTTTCTGTAAGTCTTCACAAGGTTGTCACACACTGTTGCTGGTATGTTGGCCCATTCCTCCATGCAGATCTCCTCCAGAGCAGTGATGTTTTGGGGCTGTCGCTGGGCAACACAGACTTTCAACTCCCTCCAAAGGTTTTCTATGGGGTTGAGATCTGGAGACTGGCTAGGCCACTCCAGAACCTTGAAATGCTTCTTACGAAGCCACTCCTTTGTTGCCCGGGCAGTGTGTTTGGGATCATTGTCATGCTGAAAGACCCAGCCACGTTTCATCTTCAATGCCCTTGCTGATGGGAGGGGGTTTGCACTCAAAATCTCACGATACATGGCCCCATTCATTCTTTCATGTACACGGATCAGTCATCCTGTTCCCTTTGCAGAGAAACAGACCCAAAGCATGATGCTGCCACCCCCATGCTTCACAGTAGGTGTGGTGTTCTTTGGTTGCAACTCCACATTCTCTCTCCTCCAAACACGACGAGTTGTGTTTCTACCAAACAGTTCTACTTTGGTTTCATCTGACCATATGACATTCTCCCAATCCTCTACGTTTGAGTTAGGAACTGTTAAAGGACTGTTGCCATAGGAGACAGCTCTCCTGCATGTGCAGAAGTGGCGCCTTGCTGGGGCCTTTCCCTGCGCGGCTGTCCTCCTATTGAAGTCTCGGAGTCTATAACTACTTAAGGGTGTCCTGGCCCTGACCCTTTTCCCCCCAAAAATACAAAAAGGACAGTTAAAAGAAATAAAACCTCTTTTACATCCAAGAAGTGTCTGGCGCCCAATGACTTTAACCATCTTTGCACCCACTATGCCTCACAACCCACTACATATTGAAGGATGTTAGCTACTGTATCTTTGGCCTTGGAGGTCCTCATTAGACTGGACAAGCCAGAGACCTTGCTACACAAGACAAGAATTTTTTTTAAATACATTTTGACTTAATTGACGAGCGATGTCTTGATATACAAGTAGCGTCATGTCACAACTGAGTAAAAAAGAGAAGAGAGGCGCCTCTAAGGCCTTGTACACATGGCCGAGATTCTCGTCGAAAAAAACATGTCGTTTTTTTCGACGAGATTCTTGGACAAGAAACTTGTCCCGGCGGAGTGTACAGACACTCGTTTCAAAGAACCCGCGGTTCTTTGAATGGAGCGTACGCGGTGACGTCATCGACTACGACAAGCATGCGCTCGTCACATTCGATGCCGTCGCCGCCATCTTGGTATACCCTACATATGCCTATGAAGCTACCGCGCATGCGTCGAATTCATTTCGAACATGCGCGGGCTTCCGGGAGGACAGGTAAGTGTACACACACTCACTTTTCTCGTCGAGAAACATGCCGAGGAGAATCTCGACGAGAAAATAGAGAGCAGGTTCTCTATTTTCTCGTCGAGGTTTCTTGTCGGTTTTCTCGACGAGAAACCCGATAGCCGCGTACACACGACCGATTTACTCGGCAAGACCTCTCTGCCAGCAAGTTTCTTGCTGGTTCTTGCCGAGAAAATCGGCCGTGTGTACGAGGCCTAAGTGTAGCAATATGGTTACATTCAATGAAGGTACAACATTTAGCAACTCACATGTTTGATGATTAAAACAGGCACATCTAAGTATGCAGGGATCCGGGGTAAAGCTGTTCACATAAACCATCCTCCGCACCACCATGGACGTCATTCCTTCCACGCTGCGCTCCACAAGCGGTTCAAGCCTCGCTTTCAGATCGCTCTACTACAGGGTAGTCTTCCAGATCACCGATTGCAGACTGACAGCGGTGGGAGCCGGCGGTGCGGGGGATGGTCTTTACCCCGGATGCCTGCTTACTTAGATGTGCCTCTTTTAATCATCAACCTTGTCAGTTGCTAAATGCTGTACCTTCATTAAATGTAATCATATTGCTACATATTGCTACACTTAGAGGCGCCTCTCTTCTCTTTTATACTCTGTAGCTCCTCTTGGATTTTGCCTCTAATCCCCTTGTGAAGGCTTCCATTTGTGGATGGACATTTTATGGTTACACAACCTATCACATTGCTTTAATCTTTTTATATGGACTGTAAACTGAAGCACTTATGAATAAATGGTTGTGGAATGAATCATCTGAGTTTGCATTATTTCTTATGGGGAAATTCGCTTTGATATGCGAGTGCTTTGGATTACAAGCATGTTTCCGGAACAAATTATGCTCCCAATCCAAGGTTTTACTGTATATGCTGTATGTTATGTGTTTCCATTCACACAGACCGCATACCAACATGTCTCATCTTTTAGATGTTTCTAATTCTAGGCTGATTCTGGACAGTCTTGCAGTGTATTTGTCCCCACAATGCAGGGGGTGGTTTCTAAATGTTTAAACTGTTTGTTAGGGTAGACAGTGTACAAATCGAGTTTACAGCTGATAATGTGAACACAGTACAAGCAGGGTTAATGATGTTAAAGTGTAATTGAACCCACATAATTATAAACTATGAAACATGCTGTATTACATGCTGTTTATACTCACTCCTTCATCATGGGATTTGTTCTGTATTCATTCATTCTGTATTCTGTAAAAAATCTGGTTGATCCCGTGCTCTCTATCTCCCCCTCCTGTCCATGTCCCCAGTGCAGTTCAGGATTTTGCAGAGTAGTGTTGGCAGCTCTGCACATGCTCAGTTTTCAGTGTGTTTCTACTCCCTATCACATCTGAGCAGCCCATGTGACTACAGATTGAAAACAGATATGGAAAAATTTACTTTGTAGGCACGTATATAAAATATAACACATTTTTAATGTTTCACATTTGTGACATGTTAATCAACAACTGCATCTAAAAATAGAATACAAAAATAGAAAAAATACAATAGAAAAACAGGTCACGTGGTAAATCCCAGGGAGAATATCTCAATGATAATATTGACAACTTGCTGCGATGGTGTCTATAAAATAGATGACCACGCTGAGTAGAGAAATCTCCTTGGTGTATGGTCCACGGGATCCTTAAAAAGGGTTAAAATTAAGCTCTACATGTTTCGCGATATATATACAATCGCTTCCTCAGGAGCTTCTAAGTTATAAAGAGAACATATCTCAGTTAGATAATCAAATACAACACTGTATGTTTAAACATGATCAAAAAACATTACATGTGAAACGCTCACCAAAAAATTTATGCGGATTGAGAGTGTTCAAAAAACAGCCACCCCAGCCCTACAAGAGCGGCAACCAAGGGGACCACCACCCTAGATGAAGAGTAATGGGGCAGAGCACCGTCATCCCCAGACTCCAGGCAGTAGGCCCATGTAGATAATGGGAGAGAATATGGGGATGCACCAGATAGCTATAAAAAATAAAGAATTATTACCGTATATACTCGAGTATAAGCCGAGGCACCTAATTTTACCACAAAAAACCGTATTGACTCGAGTATAAGCCTAGGGTGTCCATCTGCATGCCTCACTGTGCCTCACTGTGTCCATGTGCATGCCTCACTGTGTCCATGCCTCACTGTGCCCATGCCTCACTGTGCCCATGCCTCACTGTGTCCATGACTAGACTGACATTTAACATGGTAGTCTATGGAAGGGGTGCCCGGGTTTGAAAAATCTGTGCTCCCCGGCCGTAGGTCCTCCAGACATAAAACTTTGCACACTTATAGAGGAGAAAGAAGACTATATGTGTGGTAAGTTTCGGGTCCAGGGGACCTACGACCGGCCGGTACCGTTTCCCCAAAGTCACCAGAGAAATTACCGTTTAACATGGGAGTCTATGGAAGGGGTGCCCGGATTTGAAAAATCGGTGCTCCCCGGCCGTAGGTCCCCCGGACATAAAACTTTGTACAGTTGTAGAGAAAAGGTGGGCCTACATGTGTGCCAAGTTTGGGGTCCAGGGGACTTACGGCCGGCCGGTACCGGGTCTCCAAAGTTCGGGAGATTAGACGCAAAAAGGTGACTCGAGTATAAGCCGAGGGGGGCATTTTCAGCACAAAAAAAATGTACTGAAAAACTCGGCTTATACTCGAGTATATACCGTACCTTGTTGTTGGATTGAATGTAGCCAACAAGAGATTGATGCGTCCTATAAATTGCTGCTGGCAATATGAAGCTAATTGGTGTACAAGCAGTGCAGATCAATCTAATAAAGAGAGAAATACAAGTGCCACCATTAAAATGGGGAACATAAGGGACAGGCCAGAACTTGCATAAAAGAAGTTATCGGTGGGGTACATACCCTGGCCTAAAATGCCTCCAGATCCGCATCCAATTTGGCCGTCCTGGGACCGCTATGTAAGCGGGGTGAATCTGATGACTCCACTCCTCAACAGCATCTGAGGAGTGGTGCCTCAGCCCCGCTGATTTGTGCATCCCAATGGCAACATGAGAGACATCATCCATCTAGTGCTCTATCTCAGTACTTCCGCCCGCAGCACTTGGACCATCACACGGCCCAGGTCCGCATGCGCCGGCTGGCGCATGCGCGGAGTACGATTCTCGGCCGGCTCGCGTGACATCAGACGCTGTCTGACGCACACCCGAGCGGGATGCACAAATCAGCGGGGCTGAGACCTGTTTTTCTATTGTATTTTTTCTATTTTTGTATTCTATTTTTAGATGCAGTTGTTGATTAACATGTCACAAATGTGAAACATTAAAAATGTGTTATATTTTATATACGTGCCCACGAAGTAAATTTTTCCATATCTGTTTTCAATCCATTAATCATTAGGACGTGGCACAATTGTCATCCAGGGTGTTGATTACCACCCAAGGGCACCTTTAATCAATTTCTATTGCTATATTGCATGTGACTACAGAGTCACACATGTGGGCGTATACACAGTGAAAAATGACAGCCCACTCCCACCCTCCTCTTCTGTGCCCATTAACCAGCTTCACACAATTGGGGTGGGAAATTACATGTAGATTGATGGAGGCTTCACTTTCCTATCATTGTAAGATACATAAAAAACCAAACCACTACCGTGCTTAGGGTTAAAAATCAGAAACAGCAAGCACACATTATCACACAGTATCCTAGCAACTGATTTGGGTGTGGAGGGGAGGTGGGTGGACAGTAGGCTTGTGCAATTCGTTTCGTAACGAATCGAAATTCGTCCGAATTTAGCAACTTTCGGACATTCGGAAGCATTCAAATTTCCGAACAGAGCAATTACGAATAAAACCGAATCCGAAATAAATTATACCGCAAAATAGCGAATGCCCGAAGGTCTTCGGCATAATTCGTTATGAAAAAAGTTACGAATGTACGAATCCATACGAAGCACAATAACACTCACTCTGCTCTCTGCTTCTCCCTCACCATGCTGAACTCCCTCTCAAAATGGTGTACAGGGGGCGGAGGCTATAGCCGCATGAAAAAACGAAAGTAAAATACGAGATTTCGAATCCATTCGAAGTACAATAACACTCACTCTGCTCTGCTCTCTGCTTCTCCCTCAACGTGCTGAACCCTCTCAAAATGGTGTACAGGGGCGGAGCCTATAGCCGCATGTAAAAAACGAAAGTAAAATACGAGATTTCGAATCGTTACAAATAACCGCTATGTATTTAGAAAAGTACAAATCCATTCGAAGCACATTAGGCATAATAGGCAGCGTCGTTGTGAGAGAGACACGGAAAATTACGAATCAACGAACCCAAAAAAAGTTACGAAAGTAGGAGTTGTGTCCAGAATCAACGAAAAACAACGTACTCTACCGAAAGTACGAATTATAAAGCAACAAAAAATTCAACGAAAAATGTCGCTTGCAAAAATACGAATGAGTCCGAACACGAAAAATCCCGTCTAGCAAAATTACGAATGATTACGAATCAACAGGACCGGAAAGAAACGAACCGAAACGGAACGAATTTTTCCGTTGTGCACAAGTCTAGTGGACAGCCCTAAGTGGGAAGCTGACACATTTAGGGCTAGTTTACGCTTGCTTCAAAACAAGGCTTCAGACACGCTTTGTTAAAGCTCTCTGAACGCCAGTCAAAGCCTCTGTCATGAAATAAAATGGTTAGCTTACAGTCCTTTTTACACCTTGCTTTTGCTTGGTGCTTTGATAAGGCTTCAATGAGGCTTCGATGAGCCTTTGTTATGGCTTTCGTGGCGTTTTGATGGGGCTTCGGTGAGGCTTCGGTGGGGCTTCAGTGGGGCTTCAGTGGGGCTTTAAGCGAGCTTTGCCATAAACTTCTATGGAGGCTTTGAAGACGCTTTGAGGCACCACTAAAGCTACATGGGGTATAATTTTTTAAGCAAAGCCGAAGCAAAGCAAAGCAAAAGCAGGTGTAAACAGGACTGTAAGCTAACCATTTTATGTAGTGACAGAGGCTTTGACTGGCATTCAGAGAGCTTTAACAGAGCGCGTCCGAAACCCTTGTTTTGAAGCAAGCGTAAACTAGCCTTTAATGTGTGTTGAAGCCGAAGCAAGTGTAAATGGGACTTACAGTCCTGTTTACACCTTGCTTTTGCTTGGTGCTTCGATGAGGCTTCGATAAGGCTTCAATGGGGCTTCGATGAGGCTTTGGAGGAGCTTCCATGGGGCTTTGATGAGGCTTCAGTGGGGCTTCAAGCGAGCTTTGCCATAAAATTCTATAGAGGCTTTTGAAGACGCTTTGAAGCACCACTAAAGCTACATTGGGTATCATTTTTGAAAAGAAAGCCGAAGCAAAACAAAACAAAAGCAAGGTGTAAACCAGACTGTAAGCTAACCATTTTATTTAGTGACAGGGGCTTTGAGTAGCGTTCGGAGAGCTTTAACAAAGCCTGTCTGAAGCCTTGTTTGAAGCAAGTGTAAACTATCCGTTAATGTGTGTTGAAGCTGAAGCAAGTGTAAACTAGCCCTTAGTGGTAGTAATAATACCACCTCTAAATGTATGACTACTTCCTTCAGCAACTGGAGGTTCTCTTTGGTGGGCAGATGGATGGGCAAAAAAACTATTTAACTCACTTGTCTGCCAAAGGCGCTGAACCTTGGGTCATTGTGAAATGAACCCCATCTCCAGAAGTGAATACGTGTTGTCACCTTACTATTGGATGCTCCATAGGAATACTATAATTGTCAGGATCTCAGAGTAATATTTAGCAGATTATTAGCGCAAGCACAACAAATAATGAATTGAGATATGCAGTTGCATGACATACATAATTTTGGTTTTAGGGTTTACAATCACTAATGCCTTGTACACACGGCCAAACTTTTGACCGGGCAAAACTCTGTCGGAATTCCGACAGAAAAAAAGAAAACATGTTCTCTATCTCAGTCCGTCGGAATTTCCGAGGGAAAAAGTCAGATGGGGCATACATACGGTCGGAATATCCGATGAAAAGCTCCCATCAGACTTTTTTCATCGGAAATTCCGGCCGTGTGTACACGGCATTAGAGATTCTACACTTCCTATACCACTCTTGCTGCTTTTTCACCTTTCCTTCACCAGTTGTCAGGGTGGTGGGGGGTAGCTTTAAATCATTCAAGCAAAGCCCTGCTTCTTTGCCAATATGGCCACCTTTATGGAGAGACACCTTAAAGAAAAGAAAACAGCAAGTCATTAACAGGAAAACAATCAGCTACAGAGTACCCATGAGCAATACTGGTCCTTTGCCCTCTTCCCACTTTTTTTGGACACAACTTCTATAATTTAGGTCTTTTTTTAAAGTAACTTGGACTTCTCTACTTTACAACTTGCAGAAAAAAAAATGAAAAAAATTGTTGGCGATACTTTGTTGAACTGAATTAATGGATGAAATATACCATTTCACATTGTAGAAATCACAATGCAATGTAGGCTCATGAGGAATAAATATCCTATGGATGTGGCACCAAGGTTATCTGGTTAACAGTTTTGCACGTTATTGTCAATCATTAGAAGCTTTTAGAGTGCAGCCAGACATTTTTATAGCACATCCTGCTAAACATTGAATAGATAGCTGAAGTGGCGGATCAGGGGGAAAAAAAGCATAGTTTAGGTCATAAATTGACTGTTTGGGAAGAAGAAGCTGCATAATAATGTATGATACAACATTCCCTTGTCATTATTCTTTTTGCTCAAGACAGGATAAGATCACTTCAAAAACACATTAGAAATCAATGACAAACTGCACTAAAGGAATAAAAAATATATTTTTAAAGGAAACCTCTACTGGGAATATATGAAGGTTGCCATTGGTGATCCCCCTTATGAATGTGCGAATTGCCTGACTGCTACTGACTTTCTAAATTAAAGTGGAAGAAAGGCCTAAGTCTAACTATTGTTAAAAATGTTCCTTCCACTCTTCTCCTACCTACTCTGCCCAACCTGAATAAAAAAGAAGTGTGTACTTACATATTTTTAATCTGCTCTGGGTGGATCACATGATCCTGTAGCACCGGCTCAGGGAGCACTTGACAATGGCTGGGAATTCTGGGTGCTTTTGTCCGGGCTGGGCTCAGCCCTTCCTTCTCTGAGCTGGTCGCTCAGCTTTTGGCTAATTGCCAGCTCCTAACTCTTCACAGTGACTCACCTGTTGATGATATCCTGCTTGTCGGTCCTGCTTACTTAAGCCGTCCAGCCCAGACGATCTCTGCCTTTGCCTTGGTCAACATCACAGAGACTTTCTCCTACGCTCCTGTTAAAGACTTGCTTGGCTGACATTCCTTCTGGCTCTAGATCCTGCTTGCTGTTCCACTACGCTGATTCCTGGCTTCCTGACTCTCTGGCTTGTCTGACTATCCGTTCCGGTTACTGAACTTTGGCTATGTTTTGACCACGTTTGTTCTATTTACTTTTAATATTAAACAAGTGCAATTTAACTGTACTTCTGTCTCGGTCTGATTCATGGTTTCTGACAGCTTTGACGTCACCCAGGTGCTCCTATAGTCCAACCATTGCCAACGTTCCCTCCTCTTCCCTGCTGCGGGCTTTCACTGACACAAGAGCCAGAACTGCAGTATCATATGAGCAGATTAAAAATAGGTAAGTATATACATCTTTTTTATACATGTAGCGGGGTCCTCAATTTAAGGGGAGTGTTTGGGAGGTAGTATGCCCAAACACCTTGATTTGTCAGGGGTTACAACCATTTTATCCACAGGGAGAGTATTGGTGTGCAGTTCCCTGTGGCCTACAGGTGGCGCTGCCATGGTAGGCTGGGGTTGAACCACCAGTACAGGGCTGTGCTTTTTGTGTCCCCTCTCGGCAAACATACGGTGGGGCGGGGTTAACCTGCTGTACCTGCTGGGAGAGGAGATAAAAGGGGCAGACACTGCCTGTTCGGGGTTAGTCGGTGGGGTCCTACCCCTGGTTCTGGTTCCAGTCCGCCCTGGGTGCCCTAGGCCCAAGGGCGGGTTTTTTCTGTTCCTGTTCCATCCTGGGCACCTTTAGTCCCAGAGTGAGGTACTACTCTGCTGTTTCTGTCCATCCTGGAATGCGGGGACTTTGCAGCAAAGACCTGGGCCCAGCACCCTTGGCTGGGGCCCGTCGGGGATCGAGGAGTCTCAGGGTGCCGCCTTGCGAGGGGACCTGTATCTGAGTAGAGGAGGCCGGGTGAGGAACCGTTCCGAGGGACTGATGCGGTGGTCACGGTGGAGGAAAGGGTCCCGGTAACTCTCCGGAGGGATGTCTTCTCCCTAGGCCAAAGTCAAGTTCACCAGGTCTGTGGCAGAGACCAATTTCATTGGGTCTGTGGCAGAGACCAATTTCATCGGGTCTGTGGCAGAGACTTTGAGTAAAGCGTGAGTGTCATTTGGCTGCTAGTCTTGTTCTAAGTAGACTATCCATTTGAGGCTGAGTCTGTTCGAGAAGCTGAACAGTGAAGGGACTGGGATTGTGCCTGGACCTCTCCCCACATCTTGTGCTATCCTTTTCTTGCTCCAACCTTTGTTTCTATCAAGAGATTGTTATTTGCTGAAAGAAGAAATAAACTCTCTCTTGGAGTTCTAGCAAGTGTGGACATTCTATTCACTGGGGGAAGCAAGTACTAAAATCTGTTATCCACAGAGGTGGGGAAACCATTCTTTGGCTCAACTGTGAAATGACCCACCAACAACACCGCTCAACCTCTTTATACAGGAGGATACGGGCTTGTGGCATGGTGTGCCCCTTCTTCCTGCGAAGAGCCGAAGAACAAGGCAGGTAAAAGGGGTCTGTGTGCTACAAACAGGTTAGGCAGCATAGATAGGAGGAAGGAACATTTTTAAGATTGGTTAGATTTAGATTTTTCTTCCATTTTAGTAACTAGAGATTAGCAAAGGGGAAACTTTATTAATTCTGAGCTAGTTAGGCATTATTTTCTTTGAAAAAAAAAGTCTACTCTTTTAAGGTTTGTTTTTAAGAGTCCTTAAATATCAGAGTTCAAAAAGTCTTCCTGAGGCTATGCAAAACAAAACCAAAGAAAATTCCCAGCTCAACTCACCAACCAGTCTTCTGCTACCAACCAAATTATCCTGTCTAAAAGTTTGCGTTAAAAACAGGGGTTTAGTTAGCACACATTTGCAAATACAGTACATGCTTGAGCGGCAGGGCCGCTCCAAAGCACCCCAGTATTTCTGAAGTCCTAGCTCTTGTAAATTTACGAGAGCCTCCAAAGTAGAAGCACATGCATTCTAATGGATAGATAGAGGGCAGGTGAGCCTGGAAGTAGCCCACCCCTCCTTAAAGTCACAGGAGCGCACTGGACACCCAGCATATAGCACAATGGCAGCAAAGGTGTCCAGTGTGTCCTCTCACCAATATTACATCAGTAACAAACAAATGGCCCCTGCCCTCACCTAGAAGTGGCCTTCAGAGCAAGGAGAAGGAAGGGCAACGCATGCGAAACAAAACAAAGACAATCCCCAGCTCAACTCACCAACCAGTCTGCTACCAACTGAATTATCCTGTCTAACAGTAGACATGTGCACTGCTGAAAAAAGTGTTATTTTTTTCATTTTACTCGTTCTTTTTTCGTTTTTCAGGTCATTCGTTATGATTGAAAATTTGTTATTTTGAATAAATTTGTAACTTCCAAAAAAATGTAATTTGTTCTGTTCTATTCATTTAGATGCAGTATTTGTAAATTCTAATAATTCAGGAATTTCGGAAATTAAAAAATTTGGAAATTTGTAAATTCGAAAATCCGAAATAATAACTATTAAATTATAGGTATTGGAATTTCCTTTCAAATTTGTTTGTTTATTAACATAACGAATACAAATTCATGCTGCATCTAAACGAATGGAACGTAAAATATTTATACCAATAAATAATATGTTTTTATTATTATTATTATTATTTATTATTATTAATTCATTACGTTCTATTAATTTAGATGCAGCATTCGTTATTTTGGATAATTCGTAACTTCGGATAATTTGGATTTGTTACATTCACTTATTATTATTAGTTAGTTATTATTTAGAATTTTCGGGTTTCTGAATTTTGGAATTTTTGTTCTTATTTTCAAATTTTTCGTTCTTTTGAATTTTCGGATTTTCACTCTTATTTTCTAATTTTCGGATTTTCGAATTTGCTACTTTATGAATTTGTGAATTTTTGAATTTTCTAATTTACGATTTTTCGGGGAAATTAGTTAAACTGGTTTTCGTTAATTCAAATATTTCTGAATTATTTATTTGTTGAATTTTGTCTAAAAACGAATTTGAAACAAAATTTCACATGTCTATCTTAAGGCCCATACACACGATCGGATTTTCCAATGAGAATTGTGTAATGGCAGGCTGTTGTCGGAAAATCCAACCGTTTGTATGCTCCATTGGACAATTGTTGTCTGATTTTCCACCAACAAATGTTGGATAGCATGCTTTAAAATTTTCCGACAACAAATGTGTCTTGTCGGATTATCCGATCGTGTGTACACAAGTCCTTCGGAAAAAAAATCCAAAGTGCAAACACGCATGCTCAGAAGCAATGCTAACCATAACACAACATTAGAAGAAGTTGCCCAAAGGGTGGCGCTAAAGAGCTGAAAAACCACGTAGTTTCGTGTTTGTTGGCAGACGATTCTTTGCCGTTTGTGTGCAAGACAAGTTCATGGCCATCCCCTTCGGACAAAAGTCCTATTGTGTGTATCAGGCTTAACAATTTCCATTAAAAAGGCTATGCCAGACCTGGTAGATTCCATGCAGAAGTTCTGGGCTCGAATTAAGCCATTTAGAGCCATTTAGGAAAAACTGAGGTGATCATCTTCAGCGATCTGGCCACCCCCCCAGATATCTCACCTTGGCCTCCCTCATTTGGTCCTGCTCCGGAGGTGGCCCCCCAGGTCCATGATCTGGGATTTGTCCTAGATTCAGGTTTAATTTTGGCTACTCAGGTAAAAAAGGTCGTCAGTGCATGTCACTGGCAGCTAAAACTTCTGAGGGGGCTGTTCAAATATCTGGATATCTCGGACAGATAGGTAGCTGCCTAGACTACTGCAACTCTCTTTATCTGGGATTGCCAACGATGTTAGTGCAGAAGCTTCAACTTATTAAAAATGCTGCGGCAAGGTTACTCATGGATGTCCCGCTGAGGGATCATATCATCCCTGTCCTCTGCGCCTTGCATTGGCTGCCGGTCCACTATCGCACCTTATTTAAGGCTGGATGTATTATGTTTAAGATAATGAGAGGCCTGGCCCCAAGCTATCTCTACTCTCGTTTTCATAAACGAGCTTTTGTTAGATCACTCATATCTACCTGCAGAGATCTCCTCTACATCTCGGTGCCCAAGAAGATCCGGCGTGGTGGTCGGGGCTTCTCCCACCAGGGTGCCGTTCTGTGGAATAGCCTCCCTGTCAAGCTCCAGGAGGCCCCTACTATTCCGGTCTTCCGTGGGTCACTGAAGACTTGGCTTTTTGCGCAAGCCTTCCCTGCGTAGCCTCTCTCTTCCATCCTTTCTGCCGCTCTGTGCTGCTTCTGGTTCCTGGGTCCTCTTTTCCCAGGAACTCTGCTATGCACGTCGGGACCCTTCGAGGTAAGACCGCGCTATATTAAGATACCTCTCAACTCAACTCAACTCAGAGCTATCAGAACCAAGATAGGGTGGATGCCTCCTTTGGTTTGGGAACTGTGAAGAGGATGAAGTAGAACCCCTAATACCATTCTGCCACAGGAACTAGGACAATGACACCTTTTTTCAGAAGACTTACTAGGGCTGCATGGAGACCTGTAATTCTGTGCCTGATACAGGAAGGTTTGAAATGTTGAACCAGTGATGGGGCTGTAGCCCCTGGAAACCACCTCCTGCACCCAAGAATCGGTGATGCTGGCTGTCCAAGTTTCCGATAGATGCCCCACCACTTTGGAAGGTTGAAGAAGTCTTATCTGAGGGTTTTGGGGACTTGGAATTCCAAGTTTTTTGGGTGGACTGTGAATAAAATAATAAAGCTAATAAGGGGCTGTTTTTTGTTCAACAATGGGTTCTGGATATAGAAAAGAATTACTACTACTCATAGCACCAGTAGTTATGGTGTGAAACATGTCAGCTGTTGATTGCATCTTTTGCTGTATGGTTTTTAACCAATAAATAAATCATTGTTGGAGTGCGGCCATCCGGATTGAATTCTTTTTTATATGCTATTTTGCATACTGAGCCAGCACCATCATTTTGACAAGGAAAAGATTTTTTGTGACCCAGACACCTGAAGCGGGTTCTTTTCCCTGCTTGTTCATTTATCCAAATGGGTTCTGGATAGTTGAAAGAAGGTTCTGTAAACTCCAGGTGCCTTCTAAAGTCCAATGCTCCCTTAAAGCTCAACTATAGACTCCATGCTCCCCCGAGCTTGAAGCTTGTGGGCCCCGATGCAAAAGTTGACCTGGCCCCTGGGCTGTTCTCACCCTGTGCTCCTCTCCATTCAGGAAATGTCTCACAGCTTGTCCCCAGCCAATGAGAACGGAGGGGTGTGGACCGTGGAAGGCAAAGTGAAAGCCCAGTACTGGAGCGTGGCTGTGGGGCCCTTGGGCAGATCGGAGCTGGACTTTGTGTAGGATATGATAATATGACAGGGAGGCTGCAGGGGCCCCCTGTAGCTAGGGGTGTGGTTGCGATTGTGACCCCTGCAACCCCTTGCCCATGCCTGCAAGTATGTTATACTGTTTTTTTTTATCATCATTTCTGAAGCTTTATGCCGCGTACACACGACTGAGTTTCTCGGCGGTGAAAGCACTGCCGTGAAACCCGACGGGAAAAACGAGGACCGTCTTGGTCCCCCTTTCCCAGTCTACACACGGCCGTTTTTCACGACATGTTTTCTCTTGGTCGAAAGCCGGTCGTGTGTAGGCTCCCTAGCAGTGTTTCCCTATGGGAAAACTGCCGAGGAAAAAAATGCCACGATTCGCAACGAGAAAAATTAGCGCATGTTCTAAGTTTTCTCGTCATGATTCTCTGTGGTTTTCTCGTCGGAAAAACTGCTGGAGAGCCTGCACACGGCCGTTTTTCTCGTCCAAGTGAAAAATATTACAGTTTTCCTGACGAGAAAAATGGTCGTGTGTACACGGCATTATGCTAGTCAAATAATGCAAGGACCCCATTCTCTTCGCCTCATCTTCAGGCCGGGTGGTCTTCATAGAGAGTGCAGCTCACATGATGGCATTAGTGCCACTTCCTGGACCATTACATAGTGAATTCAAGGTGCGCTGGTGATGCCCTCTCAAAGAGTGAGACCATGAAGTCCTGTGCTCACAGTATGTTCACAGTCTTCCAGGTTGAGTACTTGTAACATTTTAAAAGGCATAAAACAGGGTAAATACGCATGCATTGTAGAGATGTACAGAATATATTTTTTGCTTTTTGACCCTGACGTACATTGTAAGCATCATCTTCTTTTTGCTTTTTAACTATGTTCTTTGTTTTTCTTCTAGAACATAATTCCTAAATGTTTCTTTAGAAGACAAGCATTACAGAGCTCCATCTATAGCATTACTGTTAAATGACATGGTCAGCATTGTAAAGTAGACCCTTCACATGAATATCCCTTTATGAATAGTCGTTGCATCAGCAGCAGACTTTCCCCGCTTCTCAAAATTAATCTTGCTTAATACTCCATTCCAGCCCTGAACCGAACAAGCTTATGAATAGTGACCCTTTTAAAAATTAATGATTAACATTTTTAGATAGCGACATGCGAGTCTCTGAATCCTGGCGGGGCTTTGAGCATTATCTTTTATGAAACAAATCAAATTTATGGATTAAAAAACAGAAACTGCCCCATTAAATAAGACTTTAACTGTATTTTCTGAATGTGGCCAGAGCTACTAGGAATGAGTATTATCTAAAAATATCGAAGTCACTGGTTTTTCAATTTAGTCACTTAATAGCTTATCTTTCGCAAATGCATCAGACTCGGTAACAAAAATTACCTAAATCAATAGGACAATGCAGCAATCCCTCCGAGGAATAGTAGCCAGCTTAGTGTATTTTACATCAAATATATAAAAAAAATGATAAGAAAATAGGTCATGGAATTTAATGTAATTTTCCGGGGCAGAGGTGGATGAAGGCTTCTGACCGCACATCTCTGGATTGAAAACATTAGATGCCCGTCGCTTAGTGTATTGATCCCACCTGGTACCTCCAGCCAGTCGAAGTTTTGATCGCAGTGCGGATTATGTGACAAGGTGGCTCTGTTGTTCCATGCTAAGATACACTGTAATTTGGACAATCGATGGAGCATGATATTAGAATCAAACCAGGGAGCTCCATCTGTTTTTGGCAAATGAATGTATAAATCTTTTGTAATAGGTTCAAACCAAGGAGTAGCTCAAAGGGCTTGTCTTGAAGAGACAGGAACAGTCTATAGATGACTTTTATTCAGAATTTCAGCCAAGAGGTATCAGTTTGTAGCAAATTCAGCTAAATACCTGCTCTTGTCTCATCCATCAAAATGTTGGCTCTGTATTAGGGAGAGATGGGTAAATATGACCGGAGTTATCAGTCTCTTTGACACTCATCTGTCATCTGATTTATAGAATCCTCCCCTCCTCTACAAGGTTCTAGTTTCTCTATATTATTGCCAGTTTGCCATCAGCAAGATTGATACGGGTAATGACGGTGGCCGAGTAGAGAATGGCTCCGCCAACGAATTAGGAGACACTGTTAATGCAATAGGATATTGTTCTAGTATTCTGTTAGCAATGCTTTTAATTCTTTGAAAGTACAGCTCCTTCACTGTATACTGTGCTAATTTTTCAGCACTGGCATTTCAGTACAAATCATTTTGGGTGCAAAACTTTTGGAGTTAAAATTAAATACAGTGGCGGCTGGTGCTCATTCGGTCGGGGGGCGCAAACAAACCTGAGACGTCTAAACCCCAGTGGCTCCAGCCCACCCCCCTACACCAACTCCCCCGGTCGCCGGCTCGCCGTTCGATCGGCACTCATCCCATCCAGGTCGTGGCTCCGGTTTCCCCCCTCCATCTCCTCCATATCCCGGCAGTCGCTGCTTCTCCTCCCGGCCAATCGGGTCTTCAGACTCCTAGCCAATCGGATCTCAGGACCCGCTTCCTGATTGGCCGGGAGGAGAAACAGGAATACATTAGCAAATATTATTTCGCTATTCTCACACAACTGGATGGGCTCAGGACAGAGTGCTCTGCGCCCTGAGCCCACCCTTTTTTGAAGCCAATTAGAGCCTCACCCCTACAGGAGTAAATTTCCCTTCCTAGGGGGAGATTTCCTCTCACTTACTCTTATCTCCCTACGTTTGTAAGTAGGAGTCATTTGTAAGTCAGATGTTTGTAACTAGGGGACCACCTGTAGTGGCACACCGCACACCTAGCATGAGAGCGGGAGAGAGCATTGAGTCAACATCGGAGGAAGAACAGAGGAAGAACCCAGCAAAGGCAGAAGACAGCGGACAGAGGGAGAAGAACCAGAGAGGGCTAGAAGACATCAGTGGAGAGCAGAGAAGAACCGGAGAGGGGAGAAGAACCGGCAGAGTCAGAAGACATCAGCGGAGGAGGCAGAAGAGCCGGAGTGGGGAGAAGAAATTGGAAGAGACGCCGGAGCTGCCTTAATAAATTACTTTTAAACCTGTGTACTGTGTTTTATTTTTGCCACTTTTTTTTAGGTGAATGGGTAGGGGTACAATGTACCCAATAGTCATTCACATAGGGTTGGGGGGCTGGGATCCGGGGGCCCCCTTGTTAAAGGAAGCTTCCAGATTCTAATAGGCCCCCCGCCCGCAGGCCCCGGCAACCAACGACCAGCATGACGTGTGAAAATCAATGTTTCCCTATGAGAGCCGTCTTAACTGGTCCGACACAAGTCGGTCCGACTTTGAAAATGCTCCCTGTACTACTTTGGTCCGACTTTGGTCCTTCTTCAGCCCATTGAATATCATTAAAGTCGGATCAAAGTAGGATCCTTGTCCTAACCATCCGACTTCTGACATCTGATGTGGTGATTACAGCAGCAGGAAAAGGAATTTATGTCACACTGGGATTATTTTGATTGGTCAAAGTCAGACTATCTCAAAGTCGGAGCAAAATCGTATCTTTTTCATTCAAGTCAGATGGAAGTAGGACCGATGTAGGACCAATGTTGCAGGGCAAAGTAGGATGACAGTCGTGTTGTACCAGTGTGAACCCGGCCAGGATTTTTTTTTTACATTTTGGATGGAGTGGAGAGGGATTAGAATGTTTGTCAGGTTTACCATTGTCTGCTCCCCTGTTAGGGAGATTCACCCTCTAATTTTTATCCTGTTTACCATTATCATTGAAAGCAAAAGTAAAAAAAATAAAAAAAAAAGGTTGGGTTGTCCCCAGAAAGGTAATAGAGGGGAAATCTTCCAATGGGGACAATAGTTCTGGTGGCCTGGAGGTCCCCAAGGAATTACCTTAATTTGCAGGGGTTTCCTCTCACTTCCTGTTGGCTATGGGACAGGAAGTGAAGGGAAATCTCTGCAATGGGACAAAGATGGTGAAAAAAAAATTCTGAAAGGTGTTATAAACTTCCCTTATGCCTTGTACACACGATCAAATTTCCGATGGAATAAAATCTGATGGAATTTTCCGTCGGAGTTCCGATGAAGCTGACTTCCATAAGTCTTGCATACACACTGTCAGACTAAATTCCGACTGTCCAAAACGCGGCGACATAAAACACTACGACGAGCCGAGAAAAATGAAGTTCAATGCTTCCGAGCATGCGTCGACTTGATTCTTAGCATGCGTGGATTTTTCTCCGATGGAATTCCACACAAACGATCGGAATTTCTATTTTTTTACTCCGATGGAAAAAAGTCTGATGGGGCCCACACACAATCGGAATTTCCGATCAAACAAGTCCATCGGATTTTATTCCATCGGAAATCCGATCGTGTGTACAAGGCATTACTCTATCCAATATGGAAAAAAAAATGTTGCCTATAGTTCTACTTTAAGTATCTCCTCTGCTATGTCACTTTGCATCAGTGTTTTGATTTGCCTTGCTTGCTGCCAGATACTGCATGCCATTTTTTTTTCTTGATCCTGCTACTGCTTTTGATCTAGCCCTGCATCCTGTACCCTGAGCCCTTCTGCTTTATATCTGCTCCCCTTTTTCCCGTACTCAGTCCTGATTCTTCTTTCCTTGAATCTCCAGCATTCCCTGTGACCTGTGCTTTCCATCTTGTATATATTTTGTAAATATTGTATATACCGTATTTATCGGCGTATAACACGCGCCGGCGTATAACACGCACCCCAAGCTAAGCAGGGAATTTTAGGGAAAAAAACTTTTAGGAGGGAAGTTTAAGAAAAAAAAAATTACATTTAAATGCAGCCTTACCAGTGTCATTTGCAGCCTTGTCACAGTGCAGCCTTGCCAGTGTCCAGTGCAGCCTTGCCAGTGTCCAGTGCAGCATTGCCCAGTGTCCAGTGCAGCATTGCCAGTGTCCAGTGCAGCATTGCCAGTGTCCATTGCAGCATTGCCAGTGTCCAGTGCAGCCTTGCCAGTGTCCAGTGCAGCCTTGCCAGTGTCTAGTGCAGCCTTGCCAGTGTCTAGTGCAGCCTTGCCAGTGTCCAGTGCAGCCTTGCCCAGTGTCCAGTGCAGCCTTGAATTTAAATTTGGCACCGCCGAGATCGCCGCTGATACAGGGCCGAGCGCGGCGAACGCTGCAGAGAACGCAGGGACTGGGCGGAGCCGAGATACACATAGCCGAGTGTATTCGGCTATACTCGGCTTTTCTCGGCTTCGCTCACAGTCACGCCGAGTCCCGCCCTATGATGGACATATCACAGGTCCAATGGCGGGACTGGGCGTGACTGTGAGCGGAGCCGAGAAAAGCCGAGTATAGCCGAATACACTCGGCTATGTGTATCTCGGCGGTGATCGCTCCGCTCCGCTCACAGTCAGCGGAGATCGCCGGGGATAGGTGAGTATCGGCGTATAACACGCACCCACGATTTTCCCCTGATCTTAAGGGGAAAAAAGTGCGTGTTATACGCAGATAAATACGGTAGTTAAAAAAAATGGAGAAACAAATGCGCTACAATGTGAGTAATTAAGTGAAATCCACAAACACACTGATGAATCAGAAAGTCCATCTATGATGACAGGTGAACAAAGTGAAATATGACATGTGTCAGTGAATGAAAAGTTCCATCAAGGCCAAGGATGAAGAGAGACCGTGGAGGAATAGGCAGTTGTAAACTTGATGAATGGTGCATGCAACACCCGTGTCCACCACCAGCAATATAAGCTGCTTACCAGAAGTAACATATGAGCCCATCTGCAATCCCAGAAAATGGTCCAATGAAGTCCAATTGGCGGCTTAAATCACAGCAGACATTCCCAAAAAGACAGAAGGAGCTCGATAGTGCATTACCCAATATCAAATTTATTAAAAAAAGGGTTAAAACACTTACAATTAGAATGTAGTAAATAGACAAATGGGATCCCCATTGACGACGTGTAGGAACACGAAACGTACGTCGGGAGGTGTGCGTGCTGATGTCATCACTACGGGACAGGTTACGGCGGACCGGCCGGTCTTTTTGTCTATTTACTACATTCTAATTGTAAGTGTTTTAACCCTTTTTTTAATAAATTTGATATTGGGTAATGCACTAAGCAGTTTATATTGCTGGTGGTGGACACGGGTGTTGCATGCACCATTCATCAAGTTTACACAGGTCACAGGGACTTTCTGATTCATCAGTGTGTTTGTGGATTTCACTTAAAGTGGTTGTAAACCCACTTCATAAACAAACACCTACAGGTAAGCCTAGATTAAGGCTTACCTGTAGGTGCATGAAATATCTCCTTAACCTACACGGTTAAGGAGATATTTGCATTTAAATGCGGCGACGCTGACGTCACGCGCATGCGCATGGGGTTAACCCCATTCACAAATTCGGCTAGGTCGCAACATTCGACGACATAGCCGAATTCGACGGCTCACGCGCGCATGCGCGGAGTCACGTCTTCGCCGCTCCGGCCAATCACAGCGCCGGAGCGGCGCTGTGATTGGCTGCAGCGGCGATACCCGGAAGTAACCTTCCGGCTATCGCCGCAGCGATGGATGCGGCTGAAGAGGGAGACGAGGGCGGCTTCGGGGGCCCCGATCTAAGGTAAGTGATGCATAATGAGCTATTATGCTAGTCATATTAGCTCATTATGCCTTTCTCTTACAGCTAGTTAAAAAAAAAAAATACATTTAGGAGGGTTTACAACCACTTTAACTGGCTTTATTATCGGTTAATTACTCACATTGTAGCACATTTGTTTCTGCATTTTTTTGTCTTTTTTATGTTATCACATAATCACAGGTGCTGCTGTCATTTTATTGGTGTAGATAGCGCAGCTTTTGATTTCGTTTTTTCCTATTGTATATAGTTAGTTTGTTAGGTTTCTATTACTTAGTTATGCATTTTGGTTATATGGTTGTGGGTCATTTGTATTTTTATGTTCACTGTTTTCTGATGTGTGGATGTCTTTTGCTTGGCTATTAATACATTTTTATTCACCGTTTATAGTCTGGTCTCAGTATTCCTTGTGTAGCTACGCAGAACTGCCCATCCTTGTTGCTGAGTGCTGATATCTGGGTTCACACCTGTTCATGTATATTATTTTACACTTTTATTGAGGTCTAACTCACATTTTCTTGCATATTGAGGAGATAGAAAGCCATCGGCACTTGTGGATCACATTCATATAAATGACAGTGACACTCTTGACAAAGTCCAATAGGACGAAACGTGTCAGTTACATTAATGACAGGTTAAGCCTCTGTCCATGCCCCGAGCCGCATCATGATTGGAGCATACAGCAGGGATTGATACAGTGGAAAGTCACAGGGAACAAACAGAGAGAGTGCATTGTTAGAACTGGATTACTCAAGCTTAGTAATGGAATGCACTAAAACCATGCAAGTAGAGTGCTTTTAATTATATTTATAATAAATGTATTGGGATTTTACACTGTGTGTTTCCTTTGCTTCTCAACATATAATGGCTGATTTACTAAAGGAAATGGACTGTGAAAAAAATGCTGTTTTTTTTTTTTTCTATTTTGCTTGCACGTGATTGGGTATTCTTTACAAAGTGAAGCTTTACCTCATTTACTAAGCTCTGGAGCAACTGCACATGCAGTGTGCAATCTATTTGCCTTTAGTAAATCAACCCCATAATGTCTATATAAGTACGATATAAACCTGGAAGAGATTTATAGAGAAGTAAACACCATTTGAATACTCAGTGTTGAAATCAGAATGAGAGCGCGTATACATCCTAGGGGATCATTATATAGATTGCATTTGCCTTTCCGTAATTAGAGAAGCAAAGAAGCGGGTTAGCGTGGTTTCAATATTAGATGGAGGAATTCATGTTGTGATGGTGGAGCGATATACCGTATATACTCGAGTATAAGCCGAGTTTTTCAGCACATTTTTTGGGCTGAAAATGCCCCCCTCGGCTTATACTCAAGTCTGTGTCCATCTTCAACTTTATGCGCCTGTTCATGGCCAGCCCTACTGGGCACACATGTAGCCCCACTCTTCGGCCTCGTACACATGACCGAGAATCTCGTCAGGGAAAAATCCGTTGTTTTTCCCTGACGAGATTCTTGACAAAAATTTTGTCCTAGCCGAATGGACACACATACGATTCAAAAGAACCGCCGTTCTTTTGAATGGCACGAACACGGTGACGTCATTGATTACGATGAGCATGCGCTCGTCACATTCGATGCCGTACCCGCCATCTTGCTACACCCTACCTATGCCTAGGAAGCTACCACGCATGCGTCAAAGTAATTTTGAGCATGCGCGGGTTTCCACGGCGAAAGGTAAGTGTACACACTCTCGGGTTTCTCGTCGGGAAACAGGCCGACGAGAATCCTGACGAGAAAATAGAGAGCATGTTCTCTATTTTTCTCGTCGAGATTCTGGCCAGTTTTCTTGACGAGAAACCTGAAAGCCTCGTACACACGGACGGTTTTCTCGGCAAGAAAGCTCTACCAACAGTTTTCTTGTAGTTTCTTGACGAGAAAACCGGCCGTGTGTACGAGGCTTTACTCAACAAATGTGCAAAGTTTGATGCCCGGGGGACCTACGGTCGGGGAGCACTGATTTTTCAAAGCTGGGCACTCCTTCCATAGACTCCCATGTTAAACGGTCATTTCTCTGGTAATTTTAGGGAACCGGTACCGCCCGACCCTAGGTTCCCTGGACCCCAAACCTGGCACACATGTAGCCCCACTCTTCATCTACAAGTGTGAAAAGTTTGTTGTTCAGGGGACCTACGGCAGGGGAGCACCAATTTTTCACCCCTTCCATAGACTCCCATGTTAAACGTCAGTCTAGTCACACAGCGCCGGAGATCAGGTAGGGAGATTGGGCAAAGTGAGGCATGAGCACAGTGACAGTGAGGCATGGGCACAGTGATGCATGGGCACAGTGAGGCATGGGCACCAGGGGCGGCTCCAGGGGAGGGGCAACAGGGCAAGTTACCAGCCGGTCGTAGGTCCTCTGGACCCCAAACTTGGCACACATGTAGCCCCATTTCTCCTCTACAAGTGTGCAAAGCTTGGTGTCTGGGAGACCTACGGCCGGGGAGAACCGATTTTTCAAAGCCGGGCACCCCTTCCATAGACTCCCATGTTAAACATAAGTCTAGTCATGGGCACAGTGAAGCATGGGCACAGTAAGGCATGGGCACAGTGAGGCACAGTGAGGCATGCAGATGGACACCCAAGGCTTTTACTCGAGTCAATACGTTTTCCCAGTTTTTTGGGGTAAAATTAGGTGCCTCGGCTTATATTCGGGTCGGCTTATACTCGAGTATATATAGTACTTGTTCTGCGGCTGCTGCTGCCTCTCTGAGTCGCTCTCTCAGTTTCTCACATCAGCCGATCAGCGGCGCAGAGAGAGAGACTCATCTAATGTAGTTACGTGGCGCACTGACACGATACCAGGAGCGGAGGAGGAGGTGGGTGGAGCCTCTTCCCTGCATTTGTTGCTAACGCCTGGGCCGCTTGGCGTCTAGCAACGAGTGACGTCAGTGAGTCACGTCGGGCCGCTCTGCGGGCAGGTGCGTTAGCGTGCGGCTCCACAGACGGGTAAGAAAGCGGGCAGCTCCGCTTGCGGCGCGGTTTGTGGGCGGGCGGCGCGGTTCGTGGGCAGACCGTGCTGCTCAGTGTGTTGGCAGTGCAGGTGAGAGTGAGAGAGCAGGCTCAGTGTGGCAGCTGGCCAATCAGCTAGCCGGGAGCGGGGGAGCAGAGAGATGAGATCATCTCTCAATCTCTCATCGCCCGTGCCTGCCCTGCATTCCTGCAGTGACTTCCGCCCTCACTGTGCAGGCAGCAGAGAGATTACATTATCTCTCTGCTGCCTGACTCTAGGAGTCTGGGACACAGCAACAGACAACCAAAACTACACCTTAGCAGGCAAGTTAGTGATCTGCAATTTGTGACAGGTGACGTGGCAAGTGACAATCTGCATCTGGTGGCAGGCAAGTGACAATCAGCAAGGTGTGGCAGGTGACGTGGCAAGTGACAATCCGCAACGTGTGGCAAGTGACACGCTCAGGGCTCCCACTAATTGCAGGCGACGGTGGCAAATGACACACTCGGGGCTCCCACTGATTCTGCATTGAACTATTTAATTTCATATTACAATGTAATAATAGAAATAATGCGCTTCAATCATCCTGACACCATAACAACCATGGTGCCGGGATGATTGAAGCGCCGGCACCAGCCGTTTCCCTGATAAAATTCCCACAAAAAAACATATTTTTTGGCAGTGCCCCTCCCGAGAAAAGACTCTGGATCCGCCCCTGATGGGCACAGTGAGGCATGGGCACAGTGAGGCATGGACACAGTGAGGCATGCACATGGACACAGTGAGGAAAAGTGAGGCACAGTGAGGCATGCAGATGGACACCCTAGGCTTATACTCGAGACAATACGTTTTCCCAGTTTTTTGTGGTAAAATTAGGTGCCTCGGCTTATATTCGGGTCGGCTTATACTCGAGTATATACGGTAAATCAAGATCTGTGAACGCGATTTTTGGCTAATAGTAATATAAAGGCAGATTTGTTCACACTTACAAGAAGGCCAATTTTATGCTGGAAGAGTGGATTGCGTGTTAAGCCTCGTACACACGGTCGGACTTCCATCGGACTTTTCCGTGGATTTTGGTCCAAACGGAGTTGGCTGGGCACACCCATAGCACACACACGGCCGGACTTTTCTGCAAACTTTACTAAAATTCTTCCAACATCACGTGGTTTTTCTGCTCTTTTCTGCTCTTTACCGCCACCCTTTGGTCAACTTCTGCTATTGTTGGTTGATTTTAACATTATTTGTTTTGTCCATCGGACTAAAGTCCGATGGATTTCTGTACACACGGTCGGACTTTGCTCCATCACACTTTTGTTGGCGAAAAGTTTGTCCGTTTGCAGACTGAACATTTGTCCGATGAAAAACAAAAAAGTTTGTCCGATGGAGCGTACACACGGTCGGATTTTTTGTCAAACTTGCTCAAAATGAAGTTTGTTGGCAAAAAGTCCGACCGTGTGTACGGGGCTTAAATTTGAAGGATTGTGATTTTACTTTTTTATTTCACTTTTTATTTTACTGTATATACCAAGGAAAAGGTTTTTTTCATGAAATTCGTAACATCAAAGTGATATATGGTTACCTGTATGATTTAATTTATACATTTCACTGGGCTAATTCAATATAGGGTGGATTGCTACATAAAGTGGGTATATTTACACTTTATATTAATGTTTATCACATAGTTTATGGTAAAGTCAGCATCACAAGTCCAAGAATATTTGTAGTACAGAAAGTCCAAAAATAGTTGGATTTATGTGAACTGTCTTTATGGCACGCTGATTTGCACGTGGATTTCATGCACAATAATGTGTATTTTTATGCATTGTTATGTACATTTTGATGCATCTGCACTGCTGTGCTGAGCTCTATCAGTCAATGAAATAATATGTAAAGTTGAGTTTGCTATGGGAAGGACTGGTTACCATATGTCAGTTACATACCACCATTGCCATCAATACAATGTGCCTGAACACACTAAAAAATATTTTGCCCAATGCACATCAATTCAGCACACAGATGGTAACTAGCAACATTAAAAACAATGGCAAAGCTGTGTCCATGAATTGACACATGTCCTCGGTTTCACATTCTGCCTAAGAGCCCATTCACACAGGGGCGGCACGACTTGTCCCGCGACTGTGCTGGGCGATCTGCAGACGACTTCAAAGCAGACTTCCAAAATGACTTCTGTATTGAAGTCAATAAAAGTCGCCTTGAAGTCGTCCCAAAGTAGTACAGGAACCTTTTTCTAAGTCGGAGCGACTTCAGTCTCTCCGATTAGAACGGTTCCATTGTACAGACCGGGACGCGACTTGTCAGGCGGCTGAGACACCTGACGAGTCGCCCCCTGTGTGAATGGGGTCTAAAGCCTCATACAGACGATCAGACTTCCATCGGACAAATCCATGGATTTTTGTTTGAAGGGCATTGGCCGTGAACTTGTTCTGCATACAGACGGCAGAACCTTTTCAGCCAACATTCACCAAACTACAAGGTTTTTCTGCTCTTTAGCGCCACCTTTTGGGCAACTTTTGCTAATGTTGTCTTATGGTTAGCATTGGTTCGGAGCATGTGTGTTTGTACTTTGGATTTTACTCCGACGGACTTGTGTAGACACGATCGGATAATCCGACGGAACACATTTGTTGTCGGACAATTTGAGAGCATGGCTATCCCACATTTGTTGTGGGAAATACCGACAACAATTGTCCGATGAAGCATACAGACGGTCGGTTTATCCGACAAAACACGTCCGTCACACAATTGTTGTCGGAATATCCAATTGTGTGTACGGGCCTTTATCCTTCCTCCCTGTAGCAGCAGTGGCACTGGAAAAAGGGAGAGGCAGCACCTTGAGCCAGTTGGAATCTGCAGTATTCACAGTACCAACACTGTGAACATGCTTTCAAGTTAAAGACTTTAACCACTTGTCTACCGACCACCGTCAAATGACGGCGGGCGGAAGACTCTCTTGTTCTGACCAGACGTCATATGACGTTGCGGCTTTAAAAGCAGCTAGGGGGCGCGCGCCACGTCGCTGGGGACCCGATACGCCGGGCACCCGCGATTGCCGAACAGGACCGTGGATCTGTGTGTGTAAACACATAGATCCACGTCCTGTCAGGGAGAGGAGACCGATGGTGTGTCCCTTGTACATAGGGACAACCATCGGTCACCTCGCCCAGTCACTCCCCTCCCCCCACAGTTAGAACACATCTATTAAACACATTTATCCCCTTCCTTCGGCCCCTAGTGTTAACCCCTTCCCTGCCAGTCACATTTATACAGTAATCAGTGCATTTTTATAGCAGGGATCGCTGTATAAATAACAATGGTCCCAAAAATGTGTCAAAAGTGTCCGATGTGTCCGCCGCAATATCGCAGTCACAATAAAAATCCCTGATCACCGCCATTACTAGTAAAAAAAAAAAAAAATGCTATAAATCTATCCCCTATTTTGTATCTGCTATAACTTTTGCGCAAACCAATCAATATACGCTTATTGCGATTTTTTTTTACCAAAAATATGTAGAAGAATACGTATCGGCCTAAACTGAGGAAAAAAAAAAATGGATATTTATTATAGCAAAAAGTTAAAAATATTGTGTTTTTTTTCAAACTTGACGCTCTTCCTTTGTTTATACCGCAAAAAATAAAAACCGCAGAGGTGATTAAATACCACCAGCTCTATTTGTGGGAAAAAAAAGGACGCAAATTTCAGTTGGGAACCACGTCGCACGACCGCGCAATTGTCATTCAAAGTGTGACAGCGCTGAAAGCTGAAAAATGGCCTGGGCAGGAAGGGGGTTTTCGTGCCCTGTAGGCAGGTGGTTAAGGATGATGTTATCCATATGTTTCTAGAATTTTGAGCCTGGTACACACGATCGTATTTTCCGCAGACAAAGCGTAGGACTTTTGTCCAAAGGGCGTTGGCCAGGAACTTGTCTTGCATACAAACGGCAAAGAATTGTAGGCCAACAAACACAAAACTACGTGTTTTTTCAGCTCTTTAGGGCCACCCTTTGGGCAACGTCTGCTAATGTTGTGTTATGGTTAGCATTGCTTCTGAGCATGCGTGTTTGTACTTTGGAGTTTTGTCCGACGGACTTGTGTACACACGATCGGATAATCCATCAACACACATTTGTTGGCGGACAGTTTTAAAGCATGCTATCCAACATTTGTTGGCAGAAAATCCGACAACAATTGTCCGATGGAGCATACAAACAGCAGCCTGTCATCACAAAATTCCCTTTGGATAATCCGATCGTGTGTATGAGGCTTTAGAGTAGAACCTCAGTTTTTCCTTTTAAAATAAAAACAATAAGGCCCCTTTCACACTGGGGCGGTGGGTGCGGTGGCGGTATAGCGCCGCTATTTTTAGCGGCGCTATACCGTCGGGATTGCTGAGGTATTCGGCCGCTAGAAGAGGCGCATTGCCAGCGGTATTACCGCGGTTTCCCATTGCTTTCAATGGGAAGGAGCGGTGTAGAAGCGGTAAACACACCGCTCCAAAGATGCGGCTAGCAGGACTTTTTTTCACGTCCTGTTAGCGCACCGCTCCAGTGTTATAGCCCTCGGGGCTTTCACATTGGAGAGACAGCAGCCGCTGTTTAGGCTCGGTTTGCAGGCACTATTTTTAGCACAATAGCGCCTGCAAACCGCTCCAGTGTGAAAGGGGCCTAAATAAATAGGTCACAATTTGTGAAACATTCACCTTTAAACTGTCACTGTGCCCTTCAAAATGTCCACTCCTCCACCAAATGGTGCCCCACTTTTGGGCTGAATGATGGTCAGCTTAATATACCAACCTCCTGCGAGCCAAAGCCCGTAATGGGAACACACCCTGGGGGGGGTCTATTATAATGACGCCCTGAGCTGACAGTACTACTAATGCAAGGAGTGGCATTCACATGTCACCACTTTAGAGTCGTTCAGTACAGGGGTAAGGATCCAGAAGACCCTTGGAAGAATATGTATACTTTTATTTTAAACTAGAAATGTCAGGGGACGGGCCTTAGGGAAAGAGGGGGCTCCCTTGATGTGCATATCTGCCATTTCTAATCTCTCACTGTAGAATGTAAAGTAATTCATAATCAGGCCACTATTTGTAGAACAAAAAGTGAGGGGCAGGGAAAACTGGCCAGAAGCGCATAACCCCAGAGGGATTGTTATAAAGCCCACTACAAAGCAAGTATAGTACAAAATGTGAATACGTTAAAACAGGGCACACAACATCTTCTCAATCCCTAGCAACTGCCCTATTTCCCAGAACACTCCCAGTGGTGTCAGGCATCCTCTCCATCCAGGCTCCATCCAGGCTCCGCCTTCCATCCCTGGTCGGGTTGTCTCCCTGCAGCTGCGGCTCCCGTCTGCCTGTGCTCTTCTTTTCATTGCTCTCGGCCAAAGCAGGGGATTTCCACAGCGACTTTCAGAATCAATCAATATACGCTTGATGCAATTTCTTTTTACCAAAAATATGTAGAAGAATACGTATCGGCCTAAACTGTAAAAAAAATTGTTTTTTTTTATAGATTTTTTGGGGATATTTATTATAGCAAAAAGTAAAAAATATAGAATTTTTTTCAAAATTGTTGCTCTATTTTTGTTTATAGCGCAAAAAATAAAAACTGCAGAGGTGATCAAATACCACCAAAAGAAATCTCTATTTGGGGGGAAAAAATTATAAAAATTTCATTTGGGTACAGTGTTGCATGACCGCGCAATTGTCATTCAAAATGTGACAGTGCTGAAAGCTGAAAAATGGCTTGGGCAGGAAGGGGGTGAAAGTGCCCTGTAGGCAAGTGGTATTAGAAAAACAATTAAAAAAACAGTACAATATAGTAAATGTCATGCCTCATAAATACCATTGGAACATCCCTTAAAGCGGTGTTCCAGCCAAAATGTTTTTTTTTTTTTTAAAAGTCAGCAGCTACAAGCACTGTAGCTGCTGACTTTTAATAAGGACACTTACCAGTTTCCTACTGCGCAGTCGCACAGAGCTCTGTGAATGGCCAGCTTGCCTTCTGGGACACACACAGGTCCCAGAAGACATTGGGGGAGCTCGCCGTAGAAGAGGACGTGACATCGTGGGCCACGGCCCGGCTGGATCGGAAGTACACTCGGTACCTCCAAAAAGGTAATAATAAAAAATAAAAAATGTATTTTAATATCCAAAAACGAGTTGTTGAGAGGTGGTCTTTCATTTAAAGCGGAAGTAAACCCATCAATTTAACAGTTTAAAAAATCAGTTACATTCCCGGCATGCCGGGAATGCCAACTGTCACATTGGTTGTGCTCTCAACCAAACTATCAAACCTTCCAATGGCTGGTGTCATAACTGATCACATGTGCAGCATCATGGCAGTTGAAGATTAAACAGAGGCCAAGATGGCAGCTTCCTTGCCTGAAAATGATAGGAGGGTTTACTTCCACTTTAAGACCACCTCTCAAAAATGGATGGAACTCCGCTTTAAATCATATGTTCCTATTTTTAACTAAATTGTTCCCTACAACAGATGCAGTTAAAATTTCAACATGTTCAAATCGTGAATGTAACTTTCATTAACCACTTAAGCCCCGGACCATTTGGTAGCTAAAGGACCAGAGGTGAATTCAGAATTTTGCACTGTGCTGCTTTAACTGTAAATTGTGCGGACATGCAATGTTGTACCCAAACGAAATTTGTGTCCTTTTCTTCCCACAAATAGAGCTTTCTTTTAATGGTATTTGATTGCCTCTGCGATTTTTATTTTTTGCGATATAAACGGAAAAAGACCGAAAATTTTGAAAAAAAATGATATTTTCTACTTTTTGTTATAAGAAAAATCGAATAAACTCAATTTTAGTCATACATTTAGGCCAAAATGTATTCAGCCACATGTCTTTAGTAAAAAAAATGTCAATAAGCGTATATTTATCGGTTTGCGCAAAAGTTATAGCGTTTACAAACTAGGGTACATTTTCTGGAATTTACACAGCTTTTAATTTATGACTGCCTATCTCATTTCTTGAGGTGCTAAAATGACAGGGCAGTACAAAACCCCCCCCAAATGACCCCATTTTAGAAAGTAGACACCCCAAGGAAATTGCTGAGAGGCATGTTGAGCCCATTGAATATTTTTTTTTTTGTCCCAAGTGATTGAATAATGACAAAAAAAAAAAAAAAAAAAAAAAAATTACAAAAAGTTGTCACTAAATGATATATTGCTCACACATGCCATGGTTATATGTGGAATTGCACCCCAAAATACATTCTGCTGCTTCTCCTGAGTACGGGGATACCACATGTGTGGGACTTTTTAGGAGCCTAGCCACGTACGGGACCCCGGAAACCAAGCACCGCCTTCAGGATTTCTAAGGGTGCAAATTTTTGATTTCACTCCTCACTACCTATCACAGTTTTGAAGGCCATAAAATGCCAAAATAGCACAAAACCCCCCCAAATGACCCCATTTTAGAAAGTAGACACCCCAAGGAAATTGCTGAGAGGCATGTTGAGCCCATTGAATATTTTTTTTTTTTGTCCCAAGTGATTGAATAATGACAAAAAAAATAAATAAATAAATAAATTACAAAAAGTTGTCACTAAATGATATATTGCTTACACATGCCATGGTTATATGTGGAATTGCACCCCAAAATACATTCTGCTGCTTCTCCTGAGTACGGGGATACCACATGTGTGGGACTTTTTAGGAGCCTAGCCACGTACGGGACCCCGGAAACCAAGCACCGCCTCCAGGATTTCTAAGGGCGCAAATTTTTGATTTCACTCCTCACTACCTATCACAGTTTTGAAGGCCATAAAATGCCAAAATAGCACAAAACCCCCCCAAATGACCCCATTTTGGAAAGTAGACACCCCAAGCTGTTTGCTGAGAGGCATGGTGAGTATTTTACAGCTCTCATTTGTTTTTGAAAATGAAGAAAGAACATTTTTTTTTTTTCTTTTTTTTTTCAATTTTCAAAACTTTGTGACAAAAAGCGAGATCTGCAAAATACTCACAATACCTCTCAGCAAATAGCTTGGGGTGTCTACTTTCCAAAATGGGGTCATTTGGGGGGGTTTTGTGCCATCTGGGCATTCCATGGCCTCCGAAACTGTGATAAGCAGTGAGAAGTGAAATCAAAAATTGACACCCTTAGAAAGCCTGAAGGCGGTGCTTGGTTTTTGGGGTCCCGTACGCGGCTAGGCTCCCAAAAAGTCTCACACATGTGGTATCCCCGTACTCAGGAGAAGCAACAGAATGTATTTTGGGGTGTAATTCCACATATGCCCATGGCATGTTTGAGCAATATATCATTTAGTGACAACTTTGTGCAAAAAAAAAAAAAATTGTATTTTTTCCGCAACTTGTGTCAACATATAAAATATTCCATGGACTCGACATGCCTCTCAGTATATAGCTTGGGGTGTCTACTTTCCAAAATGGGCTCATTTGGGGGGGTTTTGAACTGTTCTGGCATTTTATACACAACATTAGGAAGCTTACATCCACTCTTCTAACCACTTGAAGACAAAGCCCTTTTTGACACTTTTTGTTTACATGAAAACATATTTTTTTTTGCAAGAAAATTATGTTGAACCCCCAAACATTATATATATTTTTAAAGCAAAGGCCCTACAGAATAAAATAGTGGGTGTTGCATTTTTTTTTCTACACAGTATTTGCGCAGCGATTTTTCAAACGCATTTTTTTGGGAAAAAATACACTTTTTTTAATTTTAATGCACTAAAACACACTATATTGCCCAAATGTTTGATGAAATAAAAAAGATGATCTTAGGCCGAGTACATAGATACCAAACACGACATGCTTTAAAATTTTGCACAAACGCGCATTGGCGACATACTACATACATTTTTAAAAGCATTTACAGGTTACCCCGTTAGATTTACAGAGGAGGTCTACTGCTAAAATTACTGCCCTCGATCTGACCCTCGTGGTGATACCTCACATGCATGGTGCAATTGCTGTTTACATATGACACCAGACCAACGCTTGCGTTCGCCATTGGGCAAGAGCAGGGCAGGACAGGTGTGCTTTTTTTTTTTTTTTTTTTTTTTTTTTATTATTAATTTTGCTTTTTTATTTTATTTTTAAACTGTTGCTTCCATATTTATTTATTTTTATCACTTTTATTGTTATCTCAGGGAATGTAAATATCCCCTATGATAGCAATAGGTAATGACAGGTACTCTTTTTTGAAAAAACTGGGGTCTATTGGACCCTAGATCTTTCCTCTGCCCTCAAAGCATCTGACCACACCAAGATCGGTGTGATAAAATGCTTTCCCAATTTCCCAATGGCGCTTTTTATATCCGGGGGGGGACATTCCCTCCCACTGCTTGTAAAAGCAGTCCAGAGGCTAATTAGCCACTAGGATTGCTTTTACATGAAAGCCGGCCGCTGGCTGAAAAGAATGATACCAAGATGATACCTAAACCCGCAGGCATCATTCTGGTATAAACATTCAAAGTCCAGCAACATACCAGTATGTTGCTGGTCCTTGTTGGACATGTATTGTAATCTTTTTTTTCATGCAGCCTGTTGGCTGAACGAAAAAAAAAGATTGATCGGTGGGTATGCCCACCATTAGAATACCGCCCTTCATCCACCCACTTCTAATGATGGGCATACATGCACCATTTATATATGCCGAAGCATGGGGGCATCTTCTCGCAAAAGTTATGCCGCATACACATGGTCAGACTTTTCCACGGGCAAGCCTCCGTCGGAATTTCGACCGTATATACGCGGCATTAGGAGCAAAATCGCTCCTCCGCTCCTGCTGCCCCAATGCTTCGGCATATATGCTTTTTTTTTTTAACTGTGGTGGTGAAATTACCTCCTACAGCACTGGAGTCGCAGGGATCAGGCCTGTCTCTGCGAACGCTGCAGTTATGTGTGTTGTGTTTTGCAAGTGACAGTGATCGATCGATACTGCACTTGGGTGGCCTGGGCTGGACGGAGGGGCAAAACGCAGGTGCTAGCAGGTATCTGGGCTGATCCCACTAACAGTGCGTTTTTGGGAACCCTAAACTGCTGGGGACGCTAGTATAGATCTGATCAGATCAGATATTGAGCTGATCAGATACTATACCACTAAGGGGGGTGTATGCTTCACGTGTGGGTGTTAGCGCCACTGGCACTAACCTGACGCTGCCTGGGGTGTGACGCAGACCCTCTCTGATGCTAAAACCTAACTGATATCACCCGCCGGGCGATCAGGGGGTTAAACCTTTATTGGGTTATATACGGCGGGTGTCCTGACACTATAAAAAGCAAACTAACTAACCAGCGTCACCCGTAACACTTATATGATGATCACTGGTGAAAGGGTTAACTAGGGGCAATTAGGGGGTTAAAACCTTTATTAGGTAATATATGGGGGTACCTGACGCTATATAAAAACCTGACGGCGAACCTAAAAAAAAATTACTGGCTACCTATCGGCATCACCGACACTAAGACAACGATCATAAAAACGATTGCTTAGCGACAGTGGTGATAGGGGGTGAAAGGGTTACCTGGGGGGCGATCAGGGGGTTAAACCTTTATTAGATAATATATGGGGGTACCTGACGCTATAAAAACCTGCGGCGAACCTAAAAAAAATTACTGGCTACCGATCAGCATCACCGACGCTAAGACATCGATCAGAAAAATGATCGCATAGTGACGGCGGTGCTAGGGGGTGAAAGGGTTACCTGGGGGGGGTGATCAAGGGGGTTACACCTTTATTAGGTAATATATGGGGGTACCCGACGCTATAAAAACCTGCGGCGAACCTAAAAAAAATTACTGGCTACCGATCAGCATCGCCGATGCTAAGACATCGATCAGAAAAAATATCGCTTAGTGACAGTGGTGATAGGGGTGAAAGGGTTACCTGGGGGGCGATCAAGGGGGTTAAACCTTTATTAGGTAATATATGGGGGTACCCGACGCTATAAAAACCTGCGGCGAACCTAAAAAAAATTACTGGCTACCGATCAGCATCACCGACGCTAAGACATCGATCAGAAAAATGATCGCATAGCCACGGCGGTGCTAGGGGGTGAAAGGGTTACCTGGGGGGTGATCAAGGGGGTTAAACCTTTATTAGGTAATATATGGGGGTACCCGACGCTATAAAAACCTGCGGCGAACCTAAAAAAAATTACTGGCTATCGATCAGCATCGCCGATGCTAAGACATCGATCAGAAAAAATATCGCTTAGTGACAGTGGTGATAGGGGTGAAAGGGTTACCTGGGGGGCGATCAAGGGGGTTAAACCTTTATTAGGTAATATATGGGGGTACCCGACGCTATAAAAACCTGCGGCGAACCTAAAAAAAATTACTGGCTACCGATCAGCATCACCGACGCTAAGACATCGATCAGAAAAATGATCGCATAGCCACGGCGGTGCTAGGGGGTGAAAGGGTTACCTGGGGGGTGATCAAGGGGGTTAAACCTTTATTAGGTAATATATGGGGGTACCCGACGCTATAAAAACCTGCGGCGAACCTAAAAAAAATTACTGGCTACCGATCAGCATCGCCGACGCTAAGACATCGATCAGAAAAATTATAACTTAGTGACAGTTATTAGGGGGTGAAAGGGTTACCTGGGGGGCGATCAAGGGGGTTAAACCTTCATTAGGTAATATATGGGGGTACCCGACGCTATAAAAACCTGCGGCGAACCTAAAAAAAATTACTGGCTATCGATCAGCATCACCGACGCTAAGACATCGATCAGAAAAATGATTGCTTAGTGACAGTGGTGATAGGGGGTGAAAGGGTTATCTGGGGGGTGATCAGGGGGTTAAACCTTTATTAGGGGGGGTAAGGGGGCTACACTGGACCTAAAACTAAATGTAGTGACACTTTTACAGTCACAAATGTCACTGATTGCAGTGATCACTAAATAAATGGTCACTGCAATCAGTGACACTGTGACTGGGGGCTGGGGGGGCTGGGGGGTGATCTGGGGGTGTCTGGGGGGGCCTGGGGGGGCGATTTATGTGCCTATGTGTCCTGGTGTCAGTGTGCTGTTTTGTGTACTAACCTGGCATCTTCTCCTGTACGGCGCTCGGTATATGTGAGCGCCCCAGGAGAGATGACATCACTTCCTCCTTCCTGGCAGGCAGGGGAAGCTCTCTCATTCGCCGGGAGCGATCGAGAGGGGGTGGCCGGAATCGAACGGCCGTCCCCTCATGCCGGATCGCTCCCGAAGGTAAAACGACCACCCACTGTAAAGAAGGGGGGTCCGATCGGACCCCCCAACTATACAAATGCAATCACGTACATATACGTGATTCTGCCTGTCGGTGCCATTCTGCTGACGTATATTTACAGTGGGCGGTCGTTAAGTGGTTAACTTTAAACATATACCATATCAATTTTAATTACTAATTCCCAACCTCTTCCCCTCAAAAGAATAAAAGGAAGGTAGGAGAAGAGAGTGACAAATAAGAGAAAAAGAAGAGAAAAGAGACAAGAAAAAAAAATGAGGAGGAAAGAGCGACAGAGGCATAGGTGTGCACAGCAAAGCTAAAACACATATGTGTGTGTGTGTGTGTACGTATATATATATCCTGACACTGTCAGTAGAGCAATGGATGATGTCAGTAGGGCAGTGGACAGTGTCAGTCGTTTTTTTTATTTATTATTTCTTACAATTTTATTTATTTTTTATTATTTATTTTTTTTACAATTTGTTTTGGATCCCCTTTAGGGGACTTTGGTGAAATATCAGGAGTCTAAACAGGGGAACTCTACGCCCCACACAGTGATTAGGGTGTGCCCAGGCACACCTGGTACACCCTGTGCGCACGCCTATGCACAGAGGGACTTTGGTCTAAATCAGGGACAGTCCCTCAAAATCGGGGACAGATGGAAGCTATATCTATATTCAGGGTAGGAGGCCTCAGACTGGAAATATGTGAGAATGTGGGCCTCAGACCAGGAGAATGAGTGACACAAGATGGCAGAGTATCTCTAAAAAGAAAGGTATGTGACTACCCCATCTTGCAAGGAAGTGGGCCGGGATCTGAGACAGCTTGGTGGATATCTTTGCCCAATCAGTATGTCTCTACTTTACTGCCATCCACATCAGGACTAAGAAACCAGAAGACCCTTGGAAGGAGAGTATCAATACTTCAATACCTAAAAATGTTGCGAGGCATGTCTCAAGGAAAAGGGAAGGTCCCCTAAAGCCTGGGTCTGCCATTGCTGACCTCTTATTTGAGAACATTAGTTCCCTTTCCATCATGCTAATGCTTTGGTTTCAAAGCTTTCTGACCCTCTGACACAAATAAGTATAGAGTTAAGGAATTCAGATATTTTTTCAAACTCCAATTATAGTGTGCTTTTTCTTGGTATGTGACCAAAAATATTGAAGCCAGATACATCAAACAACTGGCATTTTCAAAAGCCCCAATGCAGCCCCAATGCAGCCCCAATGCATTTTTCCATGACAGAGTCATTTTAAAGCAGGAGATGTGCTTTAAGAGAAGAAATGTAATCATGGTGATTTTTGAGTGTGTAGTTATGTAGCTTATTATTTACAGACCTTGCAGATTTTACTTACCATAGACTGATGTTTCCCCAAATTTAATAGAAAAAAAAACATGCCTAGAAAACATTCTGTTTACTAAGTATCTCCTGTTGTGCGTCAGCTTATCTCAGGTACCTTTTAACATATGCACATTTATTAGCTATACCCCCTATTTGTGTATACATTAGTGCTAAACACTCCATGTATATTTTTACATAATTTCTCAGGAAAAACTGTTATGATGAATTTATTACAAGAAGCAGAAGGAACCCCCGGGGTACTTATACAACTACTGTATATGAGAACCAGCAATAAAGGGACTGTAGAAAAAGTTGTCATTTGAAACACTACACCATGTCCATACAATGCTTATAATGATGTATTTTCCTGACATATTAGTGATGTACAGGCCCTGCTGAGATTTAATGCAGCAACGATATGTCACCCAGCAAGAGCTTATTGTGCAGCAAATGTCCATTATATCATGTAAGTGAAGGACATTTTATTACCTAAAATATGAAAGAATATCCAACAGCACAACAACTGTATATTATATATCATGCTACAAAAGAAAATATCACCCTGCAATGGAATACCAGACCCCAACAGTATATAATCACACCATAATTGTATACTCCATATACATAGCTCCCAACTGTCCCTGATTTCGAAGGACTGTCCCTGATTTGGAACAATGTCCCTCTTCCCTCTTCATGTGTCCCTCATTTTGGTCTGATCTATATAGTTGTATATAAAATGCATTTTATTTTGTATAATTCTCCTTTAGGTGGGCGTTGCAGGGGGTGTGTCATATGCCTACATACTTTAGCTTATAGGTGTCCCTCGTTCCCATCTAAGAATGTTGGGAGGTATGCATAAATTGCCAAAAGTAGCAAAAGATACTGTTATGCTACAGAATACAAAGGAATTTCAGACAAGTGCGTACTTCCAAGCTTGTGGTGATAGTTTGGGAAAGGGCATTTTCTGTTCCAGCATGACTGTGCCCCTGTGTACAATGTCAACTCCATAAAAACATGGTTTGATAAGTTTGGTGTTTAGGAACTCGAGTGGCCTCCAGAAAGCCCTAACCTTAAAGTGGATGTAAACCCTCCATACACCCAGTGAAGTGAACAGCCTCAGATGATACACAGAGATTAACCAAATCTCCCTACATAAGTTTTACATCCATATCTGCTGTCTTCACATTTATATACTGTTTAGAAAGTTCAGATCGTGTTAGGAAATTTTCTCTTCCTGTTTAACACAGAGTGTGATGGCTGTATGCCCAGACATCACACTCTGTGTTAAACAGGAAGAGAAAATTTCCTAACACAACCCGGTACCAAACTTGGCACACATGTAGCCCCACTCTTCTTCTAAAAGTGTGCAAAGTTTGTTGTCCGGGGGACCTAAGGCCGGGGAGCACCGATTTTTCAAACCCGGGCACCCCTTCCATAGACTCCCATGTTAAACTGTAATTTCTCTGGTGATTTTGGGGACCCGGTACTAGCCGGTCGTAGGTCCCCTGGACACGGAACATATAGCCCCATTTCTCCTCTATACGTGTGCAACGTTTGTTGTCTGGGGGACCTATTTTTCAAACCTGGGCACCCCTTCCATAGACTCCCATGTTAAACGTCAGTCTAGGCATGGGCACAGTGAGGCATGGGCACAGTGAGGCATGGACACCGTGAGGCATGCACATGGATACAGTGAGGCAAAGTGAGGCACAGTGAGGCATGCAGATGGACACCCTAGGCTTATACTTGAGTCAATAATTTTTCCCAGTTTTTTGTGGTAAATTTAGGTGCCTCGGCTTATATTCAGGTTGGCTTATACTCGAGTATATACGGTATTAAAATTGCAGATTGCAAGACAGGTCTTCTCAACCAATATCACTGCCTGACCTCACAAATGCTCTTTTGCTCTTTGGGTTAAATGAATCCAAATTCACACAGACACACTCCACAATTGTGTGGATAGTCTTCCCAGAAGAGTGTAGGCTACAATAGCCAAAAAGTGGAGCCAATTCCATATTAAGGTCCATGATTTTGGAATGGGATATCTAACAATTTGATAGTCAGGTGTCAGCAAACTCTTGACACACTCGTGTGTCATATATCTGCCCCCTTCTTTCTCCCTTTACCAAGAATATTCCAAGAACTCACAGCTGAAAGTCTCCCCTTTAATGCTTCCTCCAGCATAAATTTTAAGCACCAGGACCAATCCCTTGTAGCACATTGACCTCTGGAGAGCTATCTTTCCTCTTCCTCATCGCAATTCACCTCACCTTAGTAGTATTGTACTATCCCCACCCCCAAGTCAACAGCTAGATGTCCAAAGAAGAGGTAAGGGTCCTCTCTGTGCAATATCATTACACAAAAAACTAAAAAATGCAGCGCTGTGTGATACTGAACCTTACAAATGCAACGATCGTGCCATAAACAATGAAAATCAATATTGCTAAAAAACTATGCACATAAAATAAATATTTTTTTTGTGTAACAAGCAAGCTCATAGTGAAAGAAATGTAGTATTATTTCTTAATATCAAGTGTCCAAAAAGAGAGAGATTTTTTCTCCCAATTTTCATCAATCCATAGAGAGAAAAGTGCAAATTGGGGTATTATACGTATTACTGTCCAAAGAGTGGCTCTAGTGATGATATTCCTGATCAGAAGAGGGTGACTTCACACACGTGCTCCCCTAACCCCCCCCCCCCCATGTGTGAATGCGCTCACCACAAACAGTGTGACTGCACACTTAAGTTTGGTCCACATAAGCAGTTGAACCACTCCTGGGCTCTAAGTGAAACTGGCTCTGCGGTATCCCACAGGAAAATCCAGAGAAGTTGTCTTCAATTTTAAAAACAAGAAAGAGGCTGGATAGTGCATTATTGCTAGTTTAAAAATGTATTTAGAAAACATAACATAACAGGGTACTTACACATTTTAGGTGCTTCCAGCACACCAAACTATAAAAGCATTAAGCATAGGATTCCTCTCCAAACGACTTCCAAACTTGTATGTGTCAGCAGCTTTTACAAACAAGCATGTATCCAAGCTCCTCCACCGTCCTGGCCCCTCCCCTACATGTGACGACACAGGGCTAATCACGTGTCTTCCTCAGGGGGAAATCAGCAAAAGCAGCCCAAAGGGTGGCGCCATTGGATTGGAACTTCCCATTTATAGTGCCGTTGTACGTGTTGTACGTCACAGCGTTTTGGACGGTCGGAATTTTGTCTGATGGTGTGTAGGCAAGACTGATGGAAGTCAGCTTCATCGGAATTCCGACAGAAAGATTTTATTCCATCGGAAATCCGATCGTGTGTACAGGGCATTAGAATTTTAAACACACTCCTATGGAGTTACTGTAAAATGTTGTATGATGAGTCTTCAGTAAAGTTCCTGAATATTTAGATGCCCGAGTCTCAATTATTTCCAACACAACTCTTAAAATAACCTGTTGAGTAGGGTTGAGCGAACCCAAACTGTAAAGTTCGGGTCCGTACCGAACTTTAGCTTTTTCCCTAACCCGAACCCGGACTTTGCGCGAAAGTCCGGGTTCGGGTTCGGCAATCTAATGGCGCAGTTAGAAATGCTTCAGGGGCCAGCCAATCACCTTTTGATTAGCTGGTGTGCCCTTAGAAGCCATCATAGCCATGCCTACTAATGGCATGGCTGTGATTGGTCAGTGCAACATGTGACCCAGCTTCTATATAAGCTAGAGGCACACAGCACACATGTCACTCTGCTTCAGAATAGATAGGGAGAGGATCTTGTCTGCTGCTGCTGCTTTTAGGGAGAGATTGAAAAATACATGAGTTAGTCCTGATTCTGGAATCTGAGGGAAAAGATAGAGAGACAGTGTAGTGTAGGGCCAGGTTCCTGTTTTTTGCTTTTAGGGAGAGAGATATATTATATAGGAATAGGAGTCCAGATTCAGAGATATAACTCAGTGATCTGCATAGGTTTACCTGTTTGTGTTGCAGTGCAGTCTTTTTACACTGCAATGAGCCCAGTGTCAGAGAAAATCTACCTTTTATCTGCAAGCTCAGTGCACCAGCACTGCATATATTACGTTGAGAGATACACAGTTTCCATACTGTGGGTGTATTCTGCTCTTGGAAAAAGATCCATTTAGGGCAACAAAAAAAAAGGCACCAAATTGTGCTCTTTTCCAAAAGACCCATTAAGGGCAAAAAAAGACCCGTTTAGGGCAAAAAAAAATTGCACTTTAATGTACGCTTGCAAAAAGACCCATTTAGGGCCACAAAAAATATTTTGCAGTGTGTTATACATATGTGGAGGCGTGTGAAATAAACCATTTCTATATATTTGTCTTCTACTGTGCTATACTAAAAAAACAACATTTATTTTGAATAGCATTTTCTGCAGTTCTGTAGCTGTGCGATTCAGCGGTTACGTACTGTGGGTGTGTTGTGGTCTTCCAAAAAACGCCATTTAGGGCCACAAAAAATATTTTGCAGTGTGTTATACATATGTGGAGGCGTGTGAAATAAACAATTTCTATATAGTTTTCTTCTACTGTGCTATACTAAAAAAAAACAACATTTTTTTTGAATAGCATTTTCTGCAGTTCTGTAGCTGTGCGATTCAGCGGTTACGTACTGTGGGTGTGTTCTGCTCTTCCAAAAACACCCATTTAGGGCAAGATCCTAAATTTGGAAAATATGAGGAGAAGGTCAAAGGGACGTGGAGGCCCCAGTCGTGGTGCTGCTGGTGGAGCTCCTGTTGCAGGGAGAGGACGTGGTGGATCTGTGCCAGATACACGCACAAGTGAAACACCTTCCTCAGGTGCGAGTAGGCGACCGAGCCTGCGGCGGTATTTTGTCGCGCCTAATGAGACTGTACGAATGTTTAGGCCAGGACAAGTACAGGCGAAAGTAGATTGGGTTGCTGACAGTGCCTCGGGTTCCTTCACATTGTCTCCCACCCACTCTTCTGAGCTTTCCCTTTATGCCTTGGAGGTGTTGGCCTGCCCTGCAGCCAGTGTATTATCTGAACGTGTATTTAGCACGGCAGGGGGCGTTATCACAGACAAGCGCAGCCGCCTGTCCAGAGCCAATGTGGACAAGCTCACGTTCATTAAAATGAACCAGGCATGGATCCCACAGGACTTGTCCGTACCTTCTGCAGAATAGACATGTATACCGGTGTTGTGACAAAAACTGTCCGGCCATCGGATTGTGTCCGGCCCATACTGCGAAGGCGCAGCGCTTGCGCAGTACAGAGGACAAGGAGATTCACAAAATCTCCGAAGATGAACGGCCCCTGCGCAGTGAGTGCAGGTTCAAGCCCCACCATCCAAGTGGACATACGGTAGCACATAGTAACAGGGCCCCTCACGGGCTCGGTTCGATCGCCACGCTTCGGGCACGGCCTCACTTGGCTCGGCTTGAACCACGGATGGTGTGGCCTTCACCTGAACTCACCACGCAGGCGCCGTTCGTCTTGGGAGATTTTCAAAATCCCCTTGTCCTACATACTGAGCAAGTGCAGTACAGGGTGGACACTATTTGACGGGGGACAGAATTCGACACATCACCAGCCTTACCCAGCCATTGTTGTATTTTTGAACCAGTGTTGGCTACCTCGTCCTCTTCCACCGCCGCTTCCACCTACACAGCCACATCCACCGCCACCTCAACCTCCTACTCCATATGGACCTCGTCCTCCTAGGTCAAGATTATAATTTTTATTTTATTTTTTTGTAGCGCACAGATCCTTTCCCCCTTACCTGCTTTTATGTTGTTGGCTCCTCGCAGGAGGGAGAAAGGCACACCGCACTACCAGCCCGTACCCTCCTATATAAAGAGGTTGAGCGGTGTACTTGACTGGCCGTGTCCACAGCCGGAGTCAAAACTCCTCCAGAGGATGATTCTCACCTCTACTGTAGGTAGAGGCAAGTCCTTTAATTCCCAGTAAAGTCAATGTCCACACCAGCTGAAATTACAACTCTTATTCTCTCATGGCAAAATAAACTCTACTCGGATAGAAAAGGTTAGAGCAAAGAAACAGGACAGCTTAAGGTGTGGAGGAGGTCCAGGCACAAACGTAGCACATTCACTTCACTGCTTAGGTTTCTCAAATAGTTTTAGGTGCACGGTTTCTGCCACAGACCTTGAGGTTGGTCTCTGCCACAGACCGGGTGTACAAGGCCTCTGCCACGGACCTGGAGAACTTTGGTCTCTGCCACAGACCAGGGTGTATAAGGCCCCTGCCATGGGCCGGGTGAATAAGGCCTCTGATACAGTCAAGATGACCTTGAGCTTCTCCTTCTACGAACCTAGCCCATATCAAGGGGAAGACATCTCTCCAGGGAGTCAACAGACCCTTCCTTCACCGTGACTCCCGCATCGGTCCATCAGAATGATCCTTCCTTCCCTGGAACATGGTTCCCTACACGAGGCGGCACCCTAAGACTCCTCGACCCTTAGCGGACTCCAGACGAAGGCTCTACTGCCAAGAGGGGACACAAAAGGCACAGCACTGTATCGGCGGTTCAACCCTAGCCTACCATGGCAGCGCCACCTGTAGGCCGCAGGGAACTGCACACCAATACTGTCCCCCGAGGACAAAATGGTCCATGAATCCTACAGAATTAGGGTGTTTGAGCCTATTTACCACTCAAACACTTCCCTTAAATTTAGCACCCCGCTACATTTTTATTTCAAAGTATTTTATTTTCCCACTAGCTTATCCATTAAATTGAATAATTTATTCCAGAAAGGGCGTATTCTGGGGCATTCCCACCATATGTGTGGCATCGTGCCATTGAGTTTCTGAGGTTCTTAATGACTTCCCGTACCTCTTCTGCTGAAAAGGGGGCCTCCAGCATATTTTTATATTTTTTTATTTTTTTTTATGTTATTTTAAGTTATTTCCCTATCCACATTTGTTTGCAGAGCACTTGCCATGCTCTTAACAACATTTTGCTGCCATTTGCAGCCCTCTAGCCCATTCCATTACTTTTTTAGAGCCTTTTTAGTCCTTAGAAGTCCGGGTCCCCATTGACTTCAATGGGGTTCGGGTTCGGGTTAAAGTTCGGTCCCGAACCCGAACTTTTTTCCGAAGTTCGGCCGAACCCGTCGAACCCGAACATCCAGGTGTCCGCTCAACTCTACTGTTGAGTGATAAGTGAAATGAGTGCTGGTTTAGCACATAGGACTAAGCACTAGGTGCAGCAGAAGTGGGTACAGAGATGTAGCCACCACGGAAGATGAAAAATGATCTGTCCTGAAATAGGTTCTGAGAAGAAGTCAAACGTGAAATGGCTCCGGAAGGATAACATATGAGGTCTCTTGACCCAGTAGTCGAGGCCAGCTCATGTCCACAGAGGGATGGGGAAGAAACTCTGATGATTTTACTCCAAGAACCCACCAAGTGCTGCAGGCTGTTGCTTGTGTGCTGTGGCTGTGTGTGGACGCCTTCAAAGCTCCTGTTGTTATGAGAATGACCTCTGAAGAGTTGTGTGTGATTTTCTTTTTTCCCTCCACATCGTGTATCACCTGTTGATAAGTGATAAGTCAAAGGCTCTTTGCTAAAGGTCTTCCCCTGTCAACAAGGTCTTACAAATCAACCTTGATGCCTCAGTTAAGCATATGTGGAAAACATAAACAAATTAGTCCCTTAACATGAGCAAGGCTTATCAGGGTATTGTGTCTGAACCAGGAAAAAGTATTCTCCCATGATGCAAAAGAGCTTTCCTCTATTCCAGAGGTCTCCAAACCTTTTAACCGGTTCCTGAACGGCTCCTGTACATTTACATCGGCAGAATGGCACGGCTGGGCAAAGTAACGTATATATATACGTCACCTTGAAATTCCCACCGTGCGGGCACGCGCGTGCTGCCGGCGGTGCGTGTGTGCCCCTGCCGCGAGCTCCGTGACCGTGCCCGCGGGACCCGCAGACTCTATGTCCACCGGTATCCCGCTATTGGGTCACAGAGCTGCAGAACGGGGAGAGGCAAGTGTAAACAAGCATCTCCCCGTTCTGCCTATTGACACTGTCACTGATCGCATGCTCCCTCTCATCGGGAGCAGCGATCAGTGACATGTCACTGGTAGCCGCGCCCCCTAACAGTTAGAATCACTCCCTAGGACACACTTAACCCCTTCCTCGCCCCCTAGTGGTTAACCCCTTCACTGCCAGTCACATTTATACAGTAATCAGTGCATTTCTATAGCACTGATCGCTGTATAAATGTGAATGGTCCCAAAATAGCACCAAAAGTGTCCGATGTGACCGCCATAATGTCGCAGTCATGATAAAAAAACGCAGATCGCCACCATAACAAGTAAAAAAAAAATAATAATAAAAATGCCATAAATCTACCTCTATTTTGTAGACGCTATAACTTTTGCGCAATCAATATACGCTTATAGCGATTTTTTTACCAAAAATATGTAGAAGAATACGTATCGGCCTAAACTGTGGAAAAAAACTTTTTTTTTTTATAGATTTTGGGGGATATTTATTTTGGCAAAAAGTAAAAAATATTGAATTTTTTTCAAAATTGTCGCTCTATTTTTGTTTATAGCGCAAAAAAAAATAAAAACCGCAGAGGTGATCAAATACCACCAAAAGAAAGCTCTATTTGAGGGGGAAAAAGGACGTCAATTTTGTTTGGGAGCCACGTTGCACGACCGCTCAATTGCCAGTTAAAGCGACGCAGTGCCGAATCGCAAAAAGTGCTCTGGTCTTTGGCCAGCCAAATGGTCCGGGGCTTAAGTTGTTAAAGAGCGAACCAGTTTACTGTCCTTCAGACTTTAGGGGGGCCGGACTGTGCCCAGTGGGAGTAAACAATCCCCGATCTGGTGTTGTTGGGAGTAATAGTGCCCCTTTTTGTTGTCAGTGGAAGGAATAGTGCCCCATTGTTGGTGTCAGTGGCAGGAAATATGCCCCATTGTTGGTGTCAGTGGCAGGAATAATGCCTCAAGGGTCAGATAAAGGCAAGCAAAGGGCCGCATCTCACCCCAGAGCCGCAGTTTGGAGATCACAGCTCTATTCTACTTTGTGCAAGCCATGCTATTAAGATATTTTCAAGATATCACCCGCTGGCCTCCCTCTCATTTCAAGAAGAAGAATAAGGTAAAAAGTTTAAAGCTAATACCTACTATAAATGATAAATGTAAATATAAATGTAAATGTAATGCTGATATAAAACAATGGGAAAGCTATATAAAGTCACTGCCAGTTACCACATGAAAACTTGTCTTTTTTTCTCGACCAAATTTTAAACTTTATTATATCTTGTGCATGACCTGAAAAATGAATAAGTGAGCTTGTGGTTCATCAGTTTTCTAATGATATAACACGTCTTTCTGTCATATTAGTTCTAAGAATGGCCGGTAAGACAGATTGTGAAGACAAAATTGAATCTTCACTAACTATACAATAGATCCTTACTTAATGATAAGTATTCATTGAAAGGTGATATCATTAATTTATGGCGATGTTCACAGGTGGCGGGCACAAGGAAGGATGGATATTATACGGCTGTTATATATTATGCTGCGTGAATGCATTTATATTGATTGAAGACATCATTTATGAAGAGCCATTCTATATTGGGCAAGCAATCTTTATCTCCTTGGATGCCGGTGAACTATGACTTCTAGACACTGGGTGGGTTAGCATAATGAGTGTTGAAGTTCTAGGTAGGTGTTTGTATTTTCACTGAGATTGACTGCAATGAGAGGTGGAGGATGTCAAAGTCTCCCCACCCACAATGCTTTCACCACTTCACAGGATATACATTGCTGTTCCCTTCTCCACTCTTTACTACCAATGAGTTAGCATTATATATTTCAATTTCAAATTTATAAAAAATAAATAAAAAATACAGCTTAATGCCCATTTCTAATACAGTAAAAACGGTCCCACGGCATCTTAAAAAAAAAAAAAAAACCTTGGATGCTATATTCACCCGTTTTCCAGTGCTGTCCCCTGCAGAGTCCCCCACTCACTAATCCAGCACCAGTCATCATTACATGGTGCCACTCTCTGCAACAGTTGTGGGGGGTTCAAAGCATTTAGAAAGAAGAAGAGACCACAGTTTCTTTACATGTTATAGAACCAGCTTTGAATTTTGCAACAAAGGTAATTTGGGTGGCTGTAAACCATCCAATCACGTATTTAGTTGGGAATTGTACTGCCTGCCCCCTCCCCATGTGTGTCCCAGGCTGATCTGTGCCCTCCAGGAGCTTAGGATGTCCGTGCTGACTGTGAGAATGGAAGGTGGGGGAAGGATGAGAAACATATGTTTCTCAATCTTCCCATGAGCAATGAATTCAAAAAGCTCAGCTCTGAGCACTTTCGAGTTCAGAGCTGTCAGATTCTGGAAAACGGCCAACAGAGTATTGTCTGGACTGTGAGGAAGGATGAGAAACAACTGTTTCTAAAGCAATGAATCCAAAAAGCTCAGCTCTGAGCACTTCTGAGTTCAGATCCTGGATAACAACCAACTGAGTATTGTCTAGACTTGTTTAGAGGGATTGCAGGAGAGGCATTAGGGGTCCAAGAGGACCGGTCACTCTGCATATGCTAATACATAGGGGACATGTCATGCCCCTTGTAAGAGCAATAAGGTTGAGTGAAAAAAGAAAAATGTTTAAAAATCAAAAGATATTAAAATAATTCTAAAAACTTGACTTTCATAATTTATATTTTACAGAAAATTTGAGATTTTATTGTGTTTGTACACTACACTTTGAGTGTTTTTTTATTTGTATTATTAAAAAATAGAATTTGGTAACATTTTCACAAATATATGAAAATAATTTTTAAAAAATTATTTACTTGACTTTCACGATTAATATTTTATAGGAAATGTCGAGATTTTATTCTGTTTGTGCGTGTTTTTTTCATATATAAAAACAGTTGCACCAATATCATGTGACCTATAAAACTGCAACTGGCATAATTTTTATATATTTTTTATTTTTTTGCAATAACATTTTTATTTAAACTCTTTCATTTATAAAAAGAAATGAGAAAATACAAGCACCGTATATGTAGTGAACAAGTTACTATCATAGCACAAAAAGAACAATGTGGATGGCATTGAGAATATAAAAGAAAAAACCTAAACAGTAGAAAGGCAACTCAACAGAGGCCATTAATATCGGTGACATAAGGCACATATGAACTACTTATAAGGCTAAATAGGTAAGCATTGAAATAGCAAAGCAGGCTCATTGCTATAACTTCAATATAACTTAAGCATGTTAGTGCAAAGTATCATAAAAATTATCATCATAAAAAAGAAAATAATAAGAGAAACACACCCAGAGTAGACTGGAAGAAAAGGAAGAAGAAAAGAGAACAGGGAAAAGATAGAGGACTACTGCTAGGTCCCATTTCCTTGATGGAGATCCAACGACCAAGATGGGTCTTCCTTGAGAAGCCATAATTCCCAGGTGCGATTATGGGCCTCTAACTTACCTTGTATGTGAATTTCTCCTTCAAGTCTACATTTTGGATTCTAGCAGATAAGGCATCTGAAGAGGCTGATTTAAAGGGGTTGTAAAGGGAAAAAAAAATTCACCTTAATGCATCCTATGCATAAAGGTGAAAAAACATCCGGCAATACCCCCCGAGCCCCCGTTTTACTTACCTGATCCCTCAAAAGTCCCGCGCTCGGCCCCGACATCCCCCTCGCCGTTCAGCCTGGCCCTTAATTGGCTACAGTGGATGGATTGAAAGCAGCGCAGCCATTGGCTGGTGCTGCTGTCAATCACATCCAATGACGTGACGTGCTGGGGGGCGGGGCCGAGCGATACAGTGAGCGGCAATAGCCGCTGGCTGTATCACTGGAGCACGCCCGCAATCATACACCACCATGCAAGCTCGCTCTCATATAGGTGGTGAGTGATTGCAGGGAGGAGCCGAGCTAGCCACTGAGGGACCCCAGAAGACGTGGATCGGGGCCACTCTGTGCAAAACGAGCTGCACAGTGGAGGTACAGTAAGTATAACATGTTTGTTATTTAAAAAAAAAAAAATCTTTACTAACCCTTTAAGTGATACAAGGCAGCATGCAGCCGTAAGCACATGGCATAACAACTTTTTGTAGGGTTTAGAAAATTTCAGGGGATACAAGCCCAATAAGAAAAATGTGGGGGTGTGTGGGATAGGCACCCCAAAAAGGCAGGATAGAAGGTTTTGTACTGAGTTACAAAAAGGGGTGATTGCTGTACAGCTCCAGTAGATGTGAAAGAGGGTACCTTTATCCCGCTGGCAACGCCAGCAGTGATCAGAGCTAGTAGGATAAATAGCGAGGAGTACATCTGGTGTATTTTATAGGCATTTTCTTTGTAGAGAGTACAAAGGGATCTCTTGGCCTCCTGAGACCAGACCACTTGCCACGTTTCTAAAGAAAGCTCCTCATCCAGTACAATCTCCCAACGAAGCATGTAAGAATTTTTACCTTGATCTTGAATGGGGTAGGCATTCAATATCTGAAAAATATTTGAGATTAGGCTTTTTTGGGAGGGACCTTCTAAAATCGTTCTCTCAACAAGGGACGGGGAGTGGAGAATGGGGTGGGGGTAATGGTCTAAGCATAATAGCAGATCTTCAAGTACCCATAAAACACCTGGAGGGGTAAGTCATAGCTGTCTTGAAGCTCATTAAATGGTAGCAATTTACGCAATTTAGGGTCAACCAGGTGGCCAAAATGAAATAAATTCATTGTGGCCCAAGGGGAAGACATCGGGAACGTTAGGCTATCTGGCACTTTGGGATTATACAGAAAGGCAGTCAGGAAAGATTCTTCAGATTTAAGGGTATGTTGGTGGGATAGTAAACACCAAATAGTCCTAAGCTGACCCATTTCCCAAAAGAACCAGCTAGGGTCCACATCAGCATTATATAATAGATTATTGGGGTTTACGGGCGGGCACTAGCCAGAGTTTCTCAATTTCTGTCTATTTGTTACAGGCACGTTGCTTAGACCATGAAGAAACTGCACGCAGTTGGGCCGCTTGGTAATTCCTTATAAGATTTGGAAATGCAAGGCCTCCATCAGCGCGTGACTGCATACTTTTATTTTATGGGTCCTTTACTTTTAGAAAACGAATATTGTTTTGGGGTTTTAGGTGTATTTTCATGTGGAAAATATGCATTTTAACATGTGTGAGAAAAATTTAATAAATGTAAACATTTGTTCATTAGCTTTGGATAAGTTAGAGAATTAAATATCCGTATATTGTTCACACAACTAGAGCTTTCCTTTGATGATATTTAATTTACCACTTGTTTTTTTTTTTTTTTTCATTTTTTGCTAAATAAACAAAAAAAGGCTGAACAATTTGAAAAAAAAAGTTTTTTTCTTTTTTAGTTTCTGTTATAAAATGTTTCAAATAAATAATTGTTCTTCATATATTTAGGCCAAAATGTATTCTTCTACATTTCTTGGGTAAAAGGTAACCCAAATCAGTGTATATTATTTAGTCTGTAGGAAAGTTATAGAGTCCACAACTATGGTATATATCTGAAAATTTATCAATCCTGATGTACTGATGGCCTATCTAATTTTTTGAGGCCTGAAAATGTCAGGACAGTACAAATACACGCAAATGACCCCTTTTTGGAAAGTAGACAGTCCAAGGTATTTAGTAAGAGGAATAGCAAGTTTTTTGAAGTTGTAATTTTTTGTCATAATTTTTGGGAAAATGAAGAAAGTAAAAAAAAAAAAAAATCTCAATTTTTATTTTACATACTCTCACCAGTGTGGTATAGCGTCATCATATAACTGGTGTGGCCGTGATCAGGGAAACTAACTGATGACAGTACAGTTGTTTTCAATGTATTTTTATTTTTTATTAGATGTTTTACCATTTCTTTTTACACACTGTGACCAGAGCAATACAATGTTACCATAGTACACTGTACTACTCTGGGGAAGTGATCAGGACTTTTTATTTTTTTTACACATTATGATTGCTCATAGCAGTGCATTTTATTGCTATAAGCAAGCATATTACTGAATGAAACGGATTCATTCAGTTGATTTTGCTACGATTAGCTGTGATTGGCCAGAGCTAATCACATGGTACAGATGGGCTGTGATTGGCCCTGTCTGTACTATGTGATCACTTTGACCAATCACAGCTAGCAACACAATTGTATACAATGGATGGCATAAAAGGAAGCCATCCAACTGTCAAGTGATCTGCTATGATTGGTCACAGCAGGCACATGATACTGGCAGAAAGCCGACACACTGATCAGTCATCAGCTGTGTCCAAAACTGGTGGAAACTGGTTAATACCTTCTTCCCCTTAGCTATTCATTTATCTGCTGATTTTTTTATTTTATTTTTATTTTTTTACCATTAACATGTTTTTGTTTTTATTTCTTTGTTTGTTATTTATTTATAGTATGCTTTTAACCACTTAAAGACCGCCCACTGTAAATATACGTCAGCAGAATGGCACCGACAGGCAGAATCACGTATATGTACGTGATTGCCTTTGTATAGTTGGGGGGTCCGATCGGACCCCCCTTCTTTACAGTGAGCGGTCGTTTTACCTTCGGGAGCGATCCGGCATGAGGGGACGGCCGTTCGATTCCGGCCACCCCCTCTCGATCGCTCCCGGCGAATGAGAGAGCTTCCCCTGCCTGCCAGGAAGGAGGAAGTGATGTCATCTCTCCTGGGGCGCTCACATATACCGAGCGCCGTACAGGAGAAGATGCCAGGTTAGTACACAGAACAGCACACTGACACCAGGACACATAGGCACATAAATCGCCCCCCCCCAGGCCCCCCCAGACACCCCCAGATCACCCCCCAGACACCCCCTGATCACCCCCCAGATAACCCTTTCACCCCCTATCACCACTGTCACTAAGCAATCATTTTTCTGATCGATGTCTTAGCGTCGGTGATGCTGATCGGTAGCCAGTAATTTTTTTTAGGTTCGCCGCAGGTTTTTATAGCGTCGGGTACCCCCATATATTACCTAATGAAGGTTTAACCCCCTTGATCGCCCCCCAGGTAACCCTTTCACCCCCTATCACCACTGTCACTAAGTTATAATTTTTCTGATCGATGTCTTAGCGTCGTCGATGCTGATCGGTAGCCAGTAATTTTTTTTAGGTTCGCCGCAGGTTTTTATAGCGTCGGGTACCCCCATATATTACCTAATAAAGGTTTAACCCCCTTAATCACCCCCCAGGTAACCCTTTCACCCCCTAGCACCGCCGTGGCTATGCGATCATTTTTCTGATCGATGTCTTAGCGTTGGTGATGCTGATCGGTAGCCAGTAATTTTTTTTAGGTTCGCCGCAGGTTTTTATAGCGTCGGGTACCCCCATATATTACCTAATAAAGGTTTAACCCCCTTGATCGCCCCCCCAGGGTAACCCTTTCACCCCCTATCACCACTGTCACTAAGCGATAATTTTTCTGATCGATGTCTTAGCGTCGGCGATGCTGATCGGTAGCCAGTAATTTTTTTTAGGTTCGCCGCAGGTTTTTATAGCGTCGGGTACCCCCATATATTACCTAATAAAGGTGTAACCCCCTTGATCACCCCCCAGGTAACCCTTTCACCCCCTAGCACCGCCGTCACTATGCGATCATTTTTCTGATCGATGTCTTAGCGTCGGTGATGCTGATCGGTAGCCAGTAATTTTTTTTAGGTTCGCCGCAGGTTTTTATAGCGTCGGGTACCTCCATATATTACCTAATGAAGGTTTAACCCCCTTGATCGCCCCCCAGGTAACCCTTTCACCCCCTATCACCACTGTCACTAAGTTATAATTTTTCTGATCGATGTCTTAGCGTCGGCGATGCTGATCGGTAGCCAGTAATTTTTTTTAGGTTCGCCGCAGGTTTTTATAGCGTCGGGTACCCCCATATATTACCTAATAAAGGTTTAACCCCCTTAATCACCCCCCAGGTAACCCTTTCACCCCCTAGCACCGCCGTGGCTATGCGATCATTTTTCTGATCGATGTCTTAGCGTCGGTGATGCTGATCGGTAGCCAGTAATTTTTTTTAGGTTCGCCGCAGGTTTTTATAGCGTCGGGTACCCCCATATATTACCTAATAAAGGTTTAACCCCCTTGATCGCCCCCCCAGGGTAACCCTTTCACCCCCTATCACCACTGTCACTAAGCGATAATTTTTCTGATCGATGTCTTAGCGTCGGCGATGCTGATCGGTAGCCAGTAATTTTTTTTAGGTTCGCCGCAGGTTTTTATAGCGTCGGGTACCCCCATATATTACCTAATAAAGGTGTAACCCCCTTGATCACCCCCCAGGTAACCCTTTCACCCCCTAGCACCGCCGTCACTATGCGATCATTTTTCTGATCGATGTCTTAGCGTCGGTGATGCTGATCGGTAGCCAGTAATTTTTTATAGGTTCGCCGCAGGTTTTTACAGCGTCAGGTACCCCCATATATTATCTAATAAAGGTTTAACCCCCTGATCGCCCCCCAGGTAACCCTTTCACCCCCTATCACCACTGTCGCTAAGCAATCGTTTTATGATCGTTGTCTTAGTGTCGGTGATGCCGATAGGTAGCCAGTAATTTTTTTTTAGGTTCGCCGTCAGGTTTTTATATAGCGTCAGGTACCCCCATATATTACCTAATAAAGGTTTTAACCCCCTAATTGCCCCTAGTTAACCCTTTCACCAGTGATCATCATATAAGTGTTACGGGTGACGCTGGTTAGTTAGTTTGCTTTTTATAGTGTCAGGGCACCCGCCGTATATAACCCAATAAAGGTTTAACCCCCTGATCGCCCGGCGGGTGATATCAGTTAGGTTTTAGCGTCAGAGAGGGTCTGCGTCACACCCCAGGCAGCGTCAGGTTAGTGCCAGTAGCGCTAACACCCACACGTGAAGCATACACCCCCCTTAGTGGTATAGTATCTGATCAGCTCAATATCTGATCTGATCAGATCTATACTAGCGTCCCCAGCAGTTTAGGGTTCCCAAAAATGCAGTGTTAGCGGGATCAGCCCAGATACCTGCTAGCACCTGCGTTTTGCCCCTCCGTCCAGCCCAGGCCACCGAAGTGCAGTATCGATCGATCACTGTCACTTGCAAAACACAACACACATAACTGCAGCGTTCGCAGAGACAGGCCTGATCCCTGCGACTCCAGTGCTGTAGGAGGTAATTTCACCACCACAGTTAAAAAAAAAAAGCATATATGCCGAAGCATTGGGGCAGCAGGAGCGGAGGAGCGATTTTGCTCCTAATGCCGCGTATATACGGTCGAAATTCCGACGGAGGCTTGCCCGTGGAAAAGTCTGACCATATGTACGCGGCATAACTTTTGCGAGAAGATGCCCCCATGCTTCGGCATATATAAATGGTGCATGTATGCCCATCATTAGAAGTGGGTGGATGAAGGGCGGTATTCTAATGGTGGGCATACCCACCGATCAATCTTTTTTTTTCGTTCAGCCAACAGGCTGCATGAAAAAAAAGATTACAATACATGTCCAACAAGGACCAGCAACGTACTGGTATGTTGCTGGACTTTGAATGTTTATACCAGAATGATGCCTGCGGGTTTAGGTATCATCTTGGTATCATTCTTTTCAGCCAGCGGCCGGCTTTCATGTAAAAGCAATCCTAGTGGCTAATTAGCCTCTGGACTGCTTTTACAAGCAGTGGGAGGGAATGTCCCCCCCCCCCCGGATATAAAAAGCGCCATTGGGAAAGCATTTTATCACACCGATCTTGGTGTGGTCAGATGCTTTGAGGGCAGAGGAAAGATCTAGGGTCCAATAGACCCCAGTTTTTTCAAAAAAGATTACCTGTCATTACCTATTGCTATCATAGGGGATATTTACATTCCCTGAGATAACAATAAAAGTGATAAAAATAAATAAATATGGAAGCAACAGTTTAAAAATAAAATAAAAAAGCAAAATTAATAATAAAAAAAAAAAAAAAAAAAAAAAAGCACCCCTGTCCTGCCCTGCTCTTGCCCAATGGCGAACGCAAGCGTCGGTCTGACGTCATATGTAAACAGCAATTGCACCATGCATGTGAGATATCACCGCGAAGGTCAGATCGAGGGCAGTAATTTTAGCAGTAGACCTCCTCTGTAAATCTAACGGGGTAACCTGTAAATGCTTTTAAAGGCTTTTAAAAATGTATGTAGTTTGTCGCCAATGCGCGTTTGTGCGAAATTTTAAAGCATGTCGTGTTTGGTATCTATGTACTCGGCCTAAGATCATCTTTTTTATTTCATCAAACATTTGGGCAATATAGTGTGTTTTAGTGCATTAAAATTAAAAAAAGTGTATTTTTTCCCAAAAAAATGCGTTTGAAAAATCGCTGCGCAAATACTGTGTAGAAAAAAAAATGCAACACCCACCATTTTATTCTGTAGGGCCTTTGCTTTAAAAATATATATAATGTTTGGGGGTTCAACATAATTTTCTTGCAAAAAAAAATATGTTTTCATGTAAACAAAAAGTGTCAAAAAGTAGACTTGTGCACAACGGAAAAATTCGTTCCGTTTCGGTTCGTTTCTTTCCGGTCCTGTTGATTCGTAATCATTCGTAATTTTGCTAGATGGGATTTTTCGTGTTCGGACTCATTCGTATTTTTGCAAGCGACATTTTTCGTTGAATTTTTTGTTGCTTTATAATTCGTACTTTCGGTAGAGTACGTTGTTTTTCGTTGATTCTGGACACAACTCCTACTTTCGTAACTTTTTTTGGGTTCGTACTTTCGGTAGAGTACGTTGTTTTTCGTTGAATCTGGACACAACTCCTACTTTCGTAACTTTTTTTGGGTTCGTTGATTCGTAATTTTCCGTGTCTCTCTCACAACGACGCTGCCTATTATGCCTAATGTGCTTCGAATGGATTTGTACTTTTCTAAATACATAGCGGTTATTTGTAACGATTCGAAATCTCGTATTTTACTTTCGTTTTTAACATGCGGCTATAGGCTCCGCCCCTGTACACCATTTTGAGAGGGTTCAGCATGGTGAGGGAGAAGCAGAGAGCAGAGCAGAGTGTTATTGTGCTTCGAATGGATTCGAAATCTCGTATTTTACTTTCGTTTTTTACATGCGGCTATAACCTCCGCCCCTGTACACCATTTTGAGAGGGAGTTCAGCACGGTGTGGGAGAAGCAGAGAGCAGAGCAGAGTGAGTGTTATTGTGCTTCGTATGGATTCGTACATTCGTAACTTTTTCATAACGAATTATGCCGAAGACATTCGGGCATTCGCTATTTGCGGTATAATTTATTTCGGATTCGGTCTTATTCATAATTGCTTTGTTCGGAAATTCGAATGCTTCCGAATGTCCGAAAGTTGCTAAATTCGGACGAATTTCAATTCGTTACGAAACGAATTGCACAAGCCTATCAAAAAGGGCTTTGTCTTCAAGTGGTTAGAAGAGTGGATGTAAGCTTCCTAATGTTGTGTATAAAATGCCAGAACAGTTCAAAACCCCCCCAAATGACCCCATTTTGGAAAGTAGACACCCCAAGCTATATACTGAGAGGCATGTCGAGTCCATGGAATATTTTATATGTTGACACAAGTTGCGGAAAAAATAATTTTTTTTTTTTTTTTTTTTTGCACAAAGTTGTCACTAAATGATATATTGCTCAAACATGCCATGGGCATATGTGGAATTACACCCCAAAATACATTCTGTTGCTTCTCCTGAGTACGGGGATACCACATGTGTGAGACTTTTTGGGAGCCTAGCCGCGTACGGGACCCCAAAAACCAAGCACCGCCTTCAGGCTTTCTAAGGGTGTCAATTTTTGATTTCACTTCTCACTGCCTATCACAGTTTCGGAGGCCATGGAATGCCCAGATGGCACAAACCCCCCCCCCCAAATGACCCCATTTTGGAAAGTAGACACCCCAAGCTATTTGCTGAGAGGTATTGTGAGTATTTTGCAGATCTCGCTTTTTGTCACAAAGTTTTGAAAATTGAAAAAAAAAAGAAAAAAAAATGTTCTTTCTTCATTTTCAAAAACAAATGAGAGCTGTAAAATACTCACCATGCCTCTCAGCAAACAGCTTGGGGTGTCTACTTTCCAAAATGGGGTCATTTGGGGGGGGGGTTTGTGCTATTTTGGCATTTTATGGTCTTCAAAACTGTGATAGGTAGTGAGGAGTGAAATCAAAAATTTGCGCCCTTAGAAATCCTGGAGGCGGTGCTTGGTTTCCGGGGTCCCGTACGTGGCTAGGCTCCTAAAAAGTCCCACACATGTGGTATCCCCGTACTCAGGAGAAGCAGCAGAATGTATTTTGGGGTGCAATTCCACATATAACCATGGCATGTGTGAGCAATATATCATTTAGTGACAACTTTTTGTAATTTTTTTTTTTTTTTGTCATTATTCAATCACTTGGGACAAAAAAAAAAAATATTCAATGGGCTCAACATGCCTCTCAGCAATTTCCTTGGGGTGTCTACTTTCTAAAATGGGGTCATTTGGGGGGGTTTTGTACTGCCCTGTCATTTTAGCACCTCAAGAAATGAGATAGGCAGTCATAAATTAAAAGCTGTGTAAATTCCAGAAAATGTACCCTAGTTTGTAAACGCTATAACTTTTGCGCAAACCGATAAATATACGCTTATTGACATTTTTTTTACTAAAGACATGTGGCTGAATACATTTTGGCCTAAATGTATGACTAAAATTGAGTTTATTCGATTTTTCTTATAACAAAAAGTAGAAAATATCATTTTTTTTCAAAATCTTCGGTCTTTTTCCGTTTATATCGCAAAAAATAAAAATCGCAGAGGCAATCAAATACCATTAAAAGAAAGCTTTATTTGTGGGAAGAAAAGGACGCAAATTTCGTTTGGGTACAACATTGCATGTCCGCACAATTTACAGTTAAAGCAGCGCAGTGCAAAATTCTGAATTCACCTCTGGTCCTCTAGCTACCAAATGGTCCGGGGCTTAAGTGGTTAATGTCATACAACCAGTAAATAAAAATGAAAACAATGCTTTTTTTTTCATTTGCAAATAATGTGTCTATGCTTTGTACATATTATTAGTGTCATCCTAAATGGGACAAGTTTTAGAAGAAAATTTGTTCTTTTATATACAGTAAAACTGTATTTTTTTTTTTTAAATACCATAACAGAAAAAAAAAAAATCTAAATTCTTTGTCTATAAGTGCCATAGAAAACAAATACACTTTGCAAAGCAATATCACTAAAAAGCCAAATTTTCCCCCAAAATCAATGTATGTATTGCTTTATATTAAGTATTGACAAAGTTATCACCATCTAAACAGATGAAAAGTGGGAATCCAAAGCCGCCTAACCTTTGTCACCTACTTACTTTTCTGCAATCTTTTTTTTTTTTTTATGAGAATTTATTGAAGAATTAAACATACAGATAATAAATTTGTGCGCAACAGGAATCACTTCGCGTTGCTACTTGCTAGTAAATGTAATGTAGCATTTTAACGAACAGGTAAGGACATAAAACAATGGATCCAGTGAACACCTGAAAGCAAATTCATCAGACTACAGGCATACCCCACTTTTAAGTACACAATGGGGTTTATTTACTAAAGCTGGAAAGTGCAATATCAGGCTCACTTCTGCATAGAGGCCAATGAGCTTCCAGGTTTTATTACCAGGCTTAATAGAGCAAGCTGGGGTTAGAAGCTGATTGGTTTCTATGCAGAAATTAGCCTGATTTTGCACTTTCCAGCTTTCGTAAATAAACCATATTGTGTACTTAAAAGTGGGGTATGCCTGTATGTAACACACGGCTGAACTGGATGGATTCATTGTGACAGTTCGGTATATCTAGAAAATTAAACAGATAAAAGAACAGGGAGGGGACGGAGGGAGGGGAGGAGGAAAGAAAAAGGGGGGGAGGGGGGAAGGTAATCTGCGACATTTTCCCCTAGAGCATAGTCCAATAAGTAGTCCGACAGGCAGTAAATAAAAATATAAAAGAGAGGACTTAATAGCCAAACATTTGCTGATTTGGAGGAAACCAAACCATCCCATAACTAGAGGGTGCGTGGATAGAGAGTAAGAGGCTTGGGGAGCTCAGAGAGCTCAGGGCGGGCGTCTTTATCCTTTTGTGACTGGAGAGTTTTGTAGTAGACGAAAGGACAGTGTAGGGACTTGAATGGGTCTGATAGATTCATAGCGGTCATAAAAGCTCCCCATCTTGAGAAAAAACGCTGCTTTGCGGCCAAGTGGTTGAAATCCGTTGTAATTTTTTCCTTATGGAGTTGCTTGAAAAGCTCTTGCTTGACAAGAGATATCATTGGGGAGGAAGAGGAGGTCCAGTTTTTCAGAATTGCTCTCCTTGCTGCAAAAAGGCTGATGAGGATCCACTCTTTGTGTTGAAGACCAGCGTTGGAGGACCAAGTTAGAAGCTGCTTGTCCCAGTAGCCAAAAATCAGAAAAAGGGGGTCTTTAGGAAGATGTAACAGGGTGACTCCCTTAATGAAAGAAATGATTTGTTGCCAGAAGGAAGATATGAAGGAACAAGACCAAAAACGGTGAGTTAAGGTAGGCTTCGGCTGGTTGCAGAGTGTGTATAGAGCAGACTGGGGGTTACTTTTGTCCTTGAGGAAGGGAATATAGGCACGGTGTAATATTTTCATCTGGGTTTCTCTCCAGTATTCACAGGGTATCAGTTTGACGACTTTGTTGTAGCCTTGTATAAGTTTGTCAGTTAACTCAAGATCAGGAAAGTCTTTGCCCCAATGCGCGTCAGAGGAAGATGCTAAAGGCGGGGTTATCTTGCGAAGCAAGGGTTTATAGATGCCAGAGATGTTGTTGGAGCTTGAGTGCAGCAGGCTGTCAGTGATGGAAGCTTTAAATCTCTTGTTTCCTTCCCTACAAGAGGCACGAATAAAGTTGGCGCATTGCCAATAGTAAAACAGATGAGCATTTGGTAAGGCAAATTTACGGGCTATGGTTGAGAAGGCTAATGGTTGACCGGTATCCGTGTCACAGAGGGATGAAAAGTTTATAAGACCCTTTTCCAATCAGACATTGTAGATATGACAATCCATTTCCGGGGAGAAACTGGGGTTCCCTTGGATAGGTATGTGACTGGATAAGAAGGGAGAGAGCTTCTCACTTTTCCGTGTTTCTCTCCATGCTAGAACAGTGTCCCAAAGGAGAAGATAATGTTGTAGGTCAGGGCGTATAGATTTCCACTTGGAGTGTAGTAGAGCCACCAGAGAATAAGGATGAGCCATAGCCGATTCAAGAAGGAAGTTTGAGTATCTGGAAGTTTGTTGTATCCAATCAAGACTAATCCTTAGTAAACAAGCTAGATTATAAAGCCTAATATTTGGTAACCCTATGCCACCCTCGCCCGTGGGAAGATGCAGTTTAATCATAGCTATTGCTGCAATCTTTAGATCAGGTGGCTGAAATCATCTTTCAGTTAACCACTCGACTGCACAGTCGATCACCATAGAATTATTCTTAAAGTGGTTGTAAACTTCAGACATGCACTTGTCTCAATCCAGAGCTCCAAGTGTGATTTATGTCTGCTGCTTCGTTCCTCTGCTATCTAATTGAGTCACTTTTGGCAAGTTTTCCTGACACCAAGAGGTAAAAAAGGTGAGGTGGAGAGAGCTCCTGGACACGGCCTGTGATCGACAGCCTCAGCTCCATTCCTGTGTTTTGCTTAAAGGGGGGCACATCCTTCAGCTTTCCTCACTGAGTGTAACTTAAGCTCCCTGCACACGGCTTTCTGGAAGCTCAAACAAGCTGTATAAATCCCGGACTTTGTAGGGAAGAGAGGACTGCAGATAAGCAGGTACAAAATATGTAGGAGGATTTGTTGAATCTCTGTGTATCACCAGAGGCCAGTCACTTCACTGGGTATTTATAAGGATTTACAACCACTTTAAGAGATGCTAGAGGCCAAGGCTATGACAATATGATAGTCAAATATAGTGGGGTCCGGGCCGGGCAAGACTTCTACAAGAAAATTAATTTGCAAAATTTGTTCCCTGTGGCGCACACATGGAGGCATGAAATTAAAACATTTTTGGAATTGTTCAAAATATTTTCACTTTATTTTCTCCTATTGCACCTCCTTACTTTCCAAAAATTGTGAGAGCCACTCTGAAAGGGTATAGAGATTCTTAATGCTTATCAAGAACTAGTGCATCAAAGCTTTATATACACCAATCACCAAAGCACATAAAGCACTCATAGATATTGCTAAAATGTCTCAGAATTCTGATACTGTGTCAGTTAAAGTCTTTTTTTAATTTATTTTTTAACTGACTATAACTTTTAGTGCACAGTATTAGTGCTGAACAAAATGTTAGGTCCTGTGGACGGGGTAAACCAAGCTCTCCAGGCTAAAGGCCTTAAAATGATTGATGGTTTAGGACACAGACTTCAAGAAATTTGCCAAACTGATGTTCTGGAAATATATTGTGATGCTGGAGAAATGTGTGAAAATGTGATATTCCTTCCATGTTTAAATAAAGAGGCAAAGAAATCATAAAACCAAAACATCATATAAGTCTGCCGATAAACATGCCAACCTGTCTTCTGAAAAGCACTTCTGATTTGATGTTCCTCAAGTTCTTGACGCTCTTATCTCTGATTTTAAACATGGAAATAAATAAAGAAAAATAAATAGAAACATCTCAAGATTTAGATTCTTTTTTTTTTTTTTTTACCCTGCTCTTGTCACAATGGGGATGACGGGATTGCAGAAAGCTACATCTGACCTAGCACTAAAGTACATCAATGATTGGGATTCTTCAGAACTTTCTTCAGAAAGTGAGACCTTTAGATTTAAAGTACAAGGTATATGGCTAGATGTAGAGTTGTACCTCTTGATCTGTGACAGATGATACAGGATTATTCACTTTCAGCTTGGTATTGAAATATTGAAGTAACACATGTATTTTTGAGCCTTCCTGACACTGTAGAAACACAAGAAAGAAGTTTCAAGGAGGTGAAAGTTTTTAAAGTAGAACCCTATTTTCTTATTACTTCCCTCTGTATAAACAAACAAATAACAAAAAAACAAAAATTAAAAAAATTCTACTTAGAGCCCATTCACACAGGGGCGGCGCGACTTGTGCCGCGACTGTGCTGGGCGATCTGCAGACGACTTCAAAGGAGACTTCCAAAATGACTTCTGTATTGAAGTCAATGGAAGTCGCCTTGAAGTCGTCTTGAAGTAGTACAGGAACCTTTTTCTAACTCGGAGCGACTTCAGTCGCTCCGCTTAGAACGGTTCCATTGTACAGAATGGGACACGACTCGTCAGGCGGCTGAGACGCCTGACGAGTCGCCCCTGTGTGAATGGGGTCTTACGCTCCCTTTTTTTACTCGTTAGTCCAGTATCAGCAATTCTTTTTGGCCTCATTAACCAACTTCCACACTGGGCCAATTCTAGCATTCCTCTCCTACATGTAAAAATCTTTTTTTTTTTTGTTAGAAAATTACCCAGAACCCCCAAACATTATAAATGAACAATTTCTTAGAACCTCCAAACATTATATATTTTTTTTTAGCAGAAACCATGCAAAATAAAATGGCAGTCGTTGAAATCTTTTATGTCACACATTTTTTGCGCAGCTGTTTATCAAATGCAATTTGTTTGAAAAAAATACACTTTAATTAATAAAAAATAAATAATAATATATATATATCCCAATTTTGTTGTATAATATGAAAGATGATGTTACGCCGAGTAAATAGATACCTAACATGTCATTTTCTTGAATTGCGCACGCTCGTGGAATGGTGCCAAACTACGGTAAATCATTTTATTCTTAAAGGTTACCAGTTTAGAGTTACAGAGGAGGTCTAGTGCTAGAATTATTGCTCTCGCTTTAACGATTGCGGTGATACCTCACATGTGTGGTTTGAATACTGTTTACATTTGTGGGTGTGACATACGTGACATACGCATGGGCGTGACATACGCATGTGTTTGCTTCTGCACTGAAGTACAGAGGGATGGGGCGCTTAAATTTTTTTTTTAATATTTTTATTTTTTTACACTTTCCATTTTTTTTTTATCACTTTTATTCCTATTACAAGGAATGTAAACATTCCTTGTGACAGTAATAGTCACATGTCAGGTATTTTTTGGAGAGATCTGTGGGTCTATAAGACACCAAATCCCTCCTTTGCACATGAAAGCATTCAAAACGCCAAGTTTGGCTGTTTTGAACGCTGAATTTTTTTAAAAATCTGGTGCCTTTAAGGATCCAGTAAACCGGAAGTGATGTTTGTTCGGGACTCTGGCCAGCCAGCGGACGTCCCGGTTGGTCACTCGGGCCTCCCAGTGGGATGAACCGTGGCAGGCGGTGGAAGGGGGGCACGTCCCCTCCCGCTGCTTGTAATAACAGCCGAGTGGCTGATTAGCCGCATTGGTTGTTGTTACAAGAAAGCCGACCGCCAGCTCTAAATAAACGGTACCACCACTTGAAGCAGGATATATGCGTTACGTCAGCGTGAAGGGGTTAAAGGGGAAATAATGGATTAAGGTGGTTAGTAGGTACACAAAAGGTACAAGGTGTAACTACAGGGTGCTCTCTATGCAGGGTCAATTTTATTTGTGTGACCCATGACAGGCTTTAAAAAAAAAACTGAAATTAAGCTCAAAATGACAAATTTCTTTGTATTATAACATAAATCCTATTTACAATAAGCATGTCAGTTAGTGATATATACCAATAAACTGATAAAGTCCAAAGTGAGAAGAGAAGCCTATAATACGAGTGATAAATCACTGCAGCCTGAACAGCGGTTGTAGTGGGCGCATGAGAAAACGTCAGACTTATTTTGACAGGGACAGTACATCTATCCATCTATGATCCATCATAGGGCAACCGAAACAGAATGCTAAAAGAACACACCAGTCATAAATTGTTCATTTTTTTTTCTCCTGTCTCTAGGAGCTGCATCACTTACTGGGCAGCTTTATCAAAAAGCTCTCTTTGACCCTGACATAAGTCCCTGAGTCCCTACTACCCAACTTTTCTATAGGCAGTGGGGGCAGTTGTTGGGTAAGCCAATGTGAAACCTGTAGACAGAAGACGATAGGTGGCTCTGACACCCAGGGCTGGGACAAAGGGTGGGCAGGAGGGGCGGCTGCATTGGGCGCAATTGTTTATTGCAGAAAGGGGGCGTCCTGACCCTAACCCTAACCCTAAGGGAAGGGGGAGGTACAGTTTGGCATCCTTGCCCTGGGCGATGGATGACCTTGTCCCGGCACTACTGACATTAAAGTCCAGTATCACTAATCCCAGCATCCAGCAGATTCTAACTCAGACTCCTCTTCTAGAGCAAATGCTGCCACAATGCACTCAAGCATACAGCATTGTATTTACTAAAGTAATCCTGAATATGGCATAGTTGCATAATTCCTTACATGTTTCCAGACCCACAACGGTAAAATCAGTCTGTATATGCAGTAAAGCATGCTTGTTATACTCACTGTGGAAGATACCGTATATACTCGAGTATAAGCTGACCTGAGTATAAGCCGAGGCCCTAATTTTACCACAAAAAACTGGGAAAACGTATTGACTTGAGTATAAGCCGAGGGTAAAAATGCAGCAGCTACTGTAAGCGGAAAAGAGGGTCAATAATGCCCATTTGCAGTTTCACTGTGCCCATTCTCACTGTGCCCATTATCTCACTGTGCCCATTACCTCACTGTGCCCATTACCTCACTGTGCCCATATCCACACTGTGCCCATATCCACACTGTGCCCATTTGCACGCATCACTGTGCCCATTACCTTACTGTGCCCATTACCTCACTGTGCCTATTACCTCACTGGGCCTATTACCTCACTGTGCCCATTACCTCACTGTGCCCATTACCTCACTGTGCCTATTACCTCACTGTGCCCATTACCTCACTGTGCCCATTATCCACACTCACCTTCTGCTTGCTACAGCGAAGGAAAAATCACCTCCCATGTCCATCGTGCTGCGGGCGTCCATTTTTAAAAATTTGCGGCTTCCTCCTGGTCCTGTGCGGTTCCGTGATAGGCGATTGACACTGTGTTCAGTGTTCCACCTATCACGGCCATCTTCTCATCCTCGGACTTTCCCAGCAGACACTGTGTTTAGTGATCCGCCAATCACGGATGTTCTTTCATCCTCAAACAAGAGGAGAAGGTCCGTGATTGGCGGATCACTAAACACAGTGTAAATCGCATATCACGGAACCGCACGAGACCAGGAGGGAGAGCAAATTTAAAAAAATGGACGCCCAAGGTACACTGACTCGAGTATAAGCCGAGGGGGGGACTTTCAGCCCAAAAAAAAGGGCTGAAAATCTTGGCTTATACTCGAGTATATACGGTAAGTGGTTAAACCTCTGCATTGTGTAAAAAGGATGTAAGCTCCTCCTTCTCTTAACCTCCCCTTCTTCCACTGTCCCCAATCTCTCTGCTGTTAGAACAGAGCCTTCGGGGCACTCTGCAGATGCTCAGTTTGGAGTGTATTGCTAGAGAGCTTTTTTTTCTTGGGAGGGTGCATGTGATCAGCACAGGGCCAATCAGCACTGTCCAGACAGAGGGTCAGGGGTCTTGCAGCCTCAAAGGACAATCAGGGGAGAATATAAAACTCCTCCTTCAAGCTTTAACCAGACACTGATAGACGTCACAGGACTACTCTAACTGCTGATGAGAAAATGTATTTAGCAGTTTATATTTACTAGAATAATTGCATTTCCATGTACTGAGGGAGACCAGATATTGTGAATGCAGGGTCCTGGGTTTAGTAACACTTTAAAGTGATAGTAAACCACTGGAATTTTTTTTTTAGACCTGCATGTCATAATGTGCTAGTATGCATGGCATACTAGCACATTATGTGAAACTTACCTTAGAACAAAGCCCTACAGCGGCACACTGTCACCACTGAAGGCGCTTCCATCTTCACCTGGTCTTCCTTCTGGGTTCGCAGACTCCAGCTGTGTGAGTGGCGATTACGCCACTCCCACGCATTTGCGCGGGGGTGCCACTGTTTACGGCACAGGAATCTGAAGGAATGGCACGAGTATGCCGTTCCATCAGAGCGCATTCACCGGTGATGTCATTGACTGCATATGCAGTAAATATCTCCTAAACGGTGCATGTTTAGGAGATATTTACAGTATCTATAGGTAAGATGTGTAGATTGTTTTGATTTTACTATGAGTAGAAACCTAATTGTTACACTGATGCGCATTTGTTTAACATACCACTCCAAAACCGTGGGCAATAATATCAAGTTTGTTCCTCCCTCTGCCCCTCTGCAGCTATTCAGGCCTCTGTACTCTGTAGGGGCCCGAACCGGACACCTGGATAATTCCCACACAAGATCTCGGTAACACAGATTGACACCTACGAGTGAGTTTGAAAATATGCTCGATTTTATTATGGGCGAGTGCCCGTTTTATACAATATCAAAGTAGGAGGGATTTACAATACATTCAAAGCTTGATTACAGAGGAAGAGAATAACAATTCTAATAATAAAAGTGTTTTTCTCCATATAATGTGGAATTTCATCATATTTTCTGTGAGAGAGGCATATATCAAAATGTTATGGCAAAGTGTTCCAAAACAATACAATCGTTACAGCCGATCGTGTATGGGCGCCATCTGACTTTTTTCCATTGGTGTAAAAATATAGAACACGTTTTAAATTTTTCCGATGGAAAAAAAAACGATAGGAAATTACGATCATCTGTGTGGAACTCCAACGGAGAAAAAACCCACGCATGCTCAGAATCAAGTCAACGCATGCTCAGAAGCATTGAACTTAAATTTTTTTGGCTCGTCGAAGTGTTTTACGTCACCACGTTTTGGACGGTCGGAATTTTGTCTGATGGTGTGTATGTAAGACTGATGGAAGTCAGCTTCATCGGAATTCCGACGGAAAATTCCATCGGATTTTATTCCATCGGAAATCCGATCGTGTGTACAGGGCATTAGTCAACCTCAGATAATAGGAATATAATGGAAATAACATAAAATTTTACAGAACAGACAGCAGAAACATCATTAACCCTTCAGCCTCCATTCTTCTGGAAAGACCTTCTACATGAGTTTGGGGTGTGTATGTGGGAATTTGTGCAGTCGGGTACTCATGTTGAACATAGCTTGCAAATAACGTTCTACTTTCTCACAACAGTGTTTTATAGGGTTGAGGTCAGGATTCTTTGCAGGCCACTAGAGTTCCTTCAAACCATTCTCAAGAAACCATGTCTTTATGGAGCCTGGCTTTGTGCATAGGGACACAGTCATTCTTTGACAGAATAGGGCCTCCACAAATTGCTTCCACAAGTTTATACATGGACAATTGGCTTTATTGTCTTTGTATGCTCAATGTAAACATATAAACCCAGTTATTTGGAGGGGTATCCATATACTTTTTGACAGATTCTCTTCCCAGTCCAGAGCCTTCTGTATATACAAAAAAATAAAAAATAAAAGTATTTTAATGTGTACATTCAACTTTATATCCCTTTATACCTTTTTGTTGTGAATTGGTGGAGTACAACCTCTTATGGTCAAGCTCTATGCATACTGTACCTCATTGCTTCTTCTTAACCACTTGACGTCTGCCTCGCGTACATATACGTCGGCAGAATGGCACTGGCAGGTACGTTGCTTTGAATCTGCCACCTAGCGGGCGTGCGAGCTGCAAGCTCCGTGAGCATGCCCGTGGGACCCGCGGACTCAATGTCCGCCGGTGTCCTGCGATCGTGTCACGGAGAGGCAAAACGGGGAGATGCCATTGTAAACAAGGCATTTTCCTGTTCTGCCTTGTGACAGGATATTTATCTACTGCTCCCTGTGATCGGGAACAGTGATCTCTGTTGTGTCACTGGTAGTCCAGCCCCCTCGCAGTTAGAATCACTCCCTAGGACACACTTAACCCCTTCCTCGCCCCCTACTGGTTAACCCCTTCACTGCCAGTGTCATTTACACAGTAATCAGTGCATTTTTATAGCACTGATCGCTGTATAAATGACAATGGTCCCAAAATAGCGTCAAAAGTGTCCGATGTGTCTGCCATAATGTCGCAGTCACGATAAAAATCGCTAATCGCCGCCATTACTAATAAAAAAAGAATTAATAATAAAAAGGCCATAAAACGATCCCCTATTTTGTATAACTTTTGCACAAACCAATCAATATACACTTATTGCGATTTTTTTTTTTATATAACTTATTTGGGTATATTTATTATAGCAAAAAGTTAAAAACATAGATTTTGTTCAGAATTGTCCTTCTTCATTTGTTTATAGTGCAAAAAATAAAAACTGCGGTGATCAAATACCACCAAAAGAAAGCTCTATTTGTGGGGAAAAAAGGACGTCAATTTTGTTTGGGAGCCACGTCACACGACCGCGCAATTGTCAGTTAAAACGATGCAGTGCCGAATCGCAAAAAGTGCTCTGGTCAGAAAGGGGGTAAATTCTTCCGGGGCTGAAGTGGTTAAACTATTTTCTGTAGCTAGTGTTTTGTCACAATCTTTATTTATAATTTTTTTTCATTTTACACAAAGACAATACAAGTAGCTAGTGTTTCAAAGTTCTGAGGGAGCCAAAGTTAGCCTTGTGGAAAAAGCCTTTTAACTAGATTTTTAGAAGATATGAAGGTTTATAGGGCCATACCATAATCAGAAATAATATTGTTCACCAAAAGAAATTGAGAAAGGAAAACAAATCTGCAATCTACTTATTTTTTTTTTATTTTGTCCTAAGTGATCAAACAATTTCTACTATTTGATCAACAAACATTATTTTAGCCCAACCGCTCGTTTGACTATGGAAAGTTCAACTTTATACCAATACAAAAATATTCCAAGTTATTAATGTAATTAAAAAAAGAACACATGATTAAAACATGTAAGTATTTTAGCCGAATCTCATCTGAGGAAGAAAAATGTATTGAACTGTTAATCAAAAAAACCAAGAGTCCAAGGGGATGAATGTTTTTTTTCTTGATCTACACTGAGGAAGTCTTCACTCCCGTGGCTCAAGTACAAAAAAAAAAACACAACTGTCATAGAGCCCCAAAAACGAATAAAGATTGTAAATGATTATGATCATTTCAATGTTTTAAAATGATTTTTATCTTTTTAATCCCCCAAGAATACTGTTTTCCATAATTACTTCTGTTTCGTCCCTTCCTTAAGATAAATGATTTTGTAATTAGTTATGAAGAAATGTGTGATCGTTCTAAGACATCTGTCAACATGTCATGAAGTATTTGTCCCTCCAGCTATAGTTAAACTTTGTTTAATCATCTCCAGCTTTTTTTGTGATATTCCATCTCAAGAGCACCATGAGCTGGATATCCTATTGCTTGTGTCCAATAAAGCACCGAAGGATTACACAATGGGGTTGATTTACTAAAGGGAAATGCACTCTAAAGCCTCGTACACACGGTCGGACTTCCTTCGGACTTTTCCGTGGATTTTTGTCCGAACGGAGTTGGCCGGGCACACCCATAGCATACACACCACAGGACTTTTCTGCAAACTTTCCCAAAACTTTTTGCAACATCACGTGGTTTTTCTGCTCTTTACCGCCACCCTTTGGTCAACTTCTGCTATTGTTGGTTGATTTTAACATTATTTGTTTTGTCCTTCGGACAAAAGTCCGATGGTTTTCTGTAAACACGGTCAGACTTTGCTCCATCTGACTTTTGTTGGGAAAAAGTTTGTCCGTTTGCAGACCCAACTTTTGTCCGATGAAAACAAGAAAAAAGCAAAAAAAGTTTGTCCGATGGAGCGTACACACGGTCGGATTGTTGGTCCAACTTGCTCAAAATGAAGTTTGTTGGCCAAAAGTCCGACCGTGTGTACGGGGCTTAAGAGAGCAGTTGCTCCTGAGCTTAGTAAATGAGAAAAAGCTCTGCTGAATTCCATCATCCAATCAAAGGCAAGCAAAAAGGCTGTTTTTAAAATTTTCCTTGCACGTGATTGGGTATTGTTTGCAAAGCTTTACCTCATTTACTAAGCTCTGGAGCAACTGCACTTGCAGAGTGCAAAGTGCACAGTCTATTTGCCTTTAGTAAATCAACCCCAATGTGTCAGGATTGGTAAGTTCCAAAGCATTATTATCTCTCTAGAACAGTGGTTCTCAACCTGGGGGTTCGGGACCCCCTCGGGGGTTGAATGATTATTTGCCAGGGGTCACTAAATCCTGGGCTGTTCCTGAAGCCCGCACCACTATCCCAGCCTTTTTTGCGGCCGCCCAGCTGGGCTGCTCTTGGAGCCCGCGGCCGCCCACTCAGCCTCTTCGCAGCTGCCCATTCAGTTCACATCATGACTGGGAGGCAGATACTAGAGGTCAGCTGACTGGTGAGGAATGTGAAGTGGGAGGGGCTGGAGGAGACCCTATCTCCTGATTTCGGCATAGGTGTCACTGCTGCAAGACACCACAAAGTCGGAGACACAGTGAAGCTGGAGGCACAGTGAGTAACACTACCTGTGATTATAGTTGCCATTAAAAGTCCCCACTACAGTTCTCGGATCAGCAGATGACATTGATCAAGAGCACCCAAGTTGGCTGATCAAAACTAGGATAGAGAGATAAAAGGGAAAGAAAGGAGAACCAAGAGAAAGGGTACATTTTAGGATGTACCACTCTAAAGCCTCATACACACGGCAAAAAACGACAAGAAAACTGCTGGGAGAGCTTTCTTGCCAAGAAAACCGTTCGTGTGTATGGTTTCTCGTTGATAAAAATGCCGTGAATCTCGACGAGAAAAATAGAGAACCTGCTCTCTATTTTCTCGTCAGGATTCTCATTTTTCTCGTCGAGATTCTCGTCGGCCTGTTTCCCGACGAGAAAACCGGTCGTGTGTATGCTTTTCCGAGTCTTAAAAAATCAGACGGGAGCGCTTCTTCTGGTGAAACTAGCGTTCGTAATGGAGATAGCACATTCGTCACGCTAAAACGAACTGAAAGCACGAAAACTGAAAAGCGCGAATCGTCTCTCCCCAAACTTTTACTAACACGCGGTAACACGAGATCAGCAAAAGCAGCCCAAGGGGTGGCGCCATTGAAATCGAACTTCCCCTTTATACTGCCGTCGTACGTGCTGTACGTGACCGCGCTTTCCAACGACGAGATTTGGAATTGACAGTGTGTATGCAAGGAAAGCTTGACAAGAAGCTCGTCGAGAAAAACAATGTTTTTTTTTTTCCGACAAGATTCTCGGTCATGTGTACGAGGCTTAAGGGGTTTTAATACTGTACGAGTGGAGGGGACTAAGGGAGTGCTAAATGTCAGTGGGTTAAGGGTGAAAATTACTTGTCTTGCCTTGGGTGCTGCTGACAACTCACGCTATGAAAATAAGTTTACTGTTAGGGGTCCCCACAACTTGGAAAATTTTATCAAAGGGTCACGGCACTGGAAAGGTTGAGAACCACTCCTCTAGAACAAAATAGATGTTCGACCAATCTAAACTGTGACTCAGTTTGAATTAGGAAGATTCATGACTGTTGGGAAATTTAGGTATAAAGCCATTCTAACAAATTAGAAAGAGCCTTGCCCAAAGATTACGGAAAAACAAGTAAAGTGTTACTAAACCCAGGGCCCTGCATCCTCTACATCTGGTCTCCCACAGTACACAGAACATTGAAATACAATTATTTTAGTAAATATAAACTTCTAAATATCTTTTCTCATCAGCAGTATATAGCAGTCTTGTGACTTCTATAAGTATCTGGCCAAGCACTGGTTAAGGCTTGTAGGAGGACTGTCCTTCGAGGCTGCATGACCCCTGACCCTCTGTCTGGAGAGTGCTAAATGGTCCTGTGCTGATCACATGCCCCCAAAAAAACTCTGTGCCTCCAAGACTCTGTACTTTCGTTAGATGGATTGGGGACTGTGAAAGAAGGGGAGGATCAGAGAAGACAGGATCAAACAGCCTTTTTACACAATGCAGATCATTAACCCCTTAGGTTCCACTGTGAGTATAACAAGTATGCTTTACTGATCTTACTGTTGTGGGTTTAGTAACACTTTGAAGAGTACAGTATCTCACAAAAGTGAGTACACCCCTCACATTTTTGTATTTTTTTTAATTATATCTTATTATTATAACTTTTCATGTGACAACACTGAAGAAATTACACTTTGCTACAATGTAAAGTAGTGGATAAAGAGAAGTGCAGTGCTTGTAAAACATGTATCAATATTCCTGTATCAATAAAGTGCAGATGTGCAGAGAAAAGCAACCACATAAAATTAAATATGCATATATCAATTAATGTGTAAACAAAACCATGTGCCATATAATAAGATGCAACAATAAAGTGCAATATTAAAAAGTGATAAAAAGTGATAAAAAGTCCATATAAGTGACTAAAAATCCTTGCTTTGAATACCGCCCGGGATACGGAGGCTCCTGGTGGGCGACGCCCAGGAGATTTGAGATGCCCAGGAGATCTGGATATCCATGGTTGGGGATCTCTGATCCAATTAGCGCTTTGTGACCTCCCTGAGCAAGGGGGGTCGCTGGAGTTCCGGTAAGCCTTTCATCTCACTGGGGTGACGGTTCTCACGAGGTCAAGGATTTGTACCAAGTCACTTTATTTCCACAAGGATTTTTAGTCACTTATATGGACTTTTCTCACATATGTAATTTTTTAAAATTGCACTTTATTGTTGCATCTTATTATATGGCACATGGTTTTGTTTATTAATTGATATATGCATATTTAAATTTGATCTAAACTGATGAAGAACTTTTTTTTGGATGTGTTTTATAGCAGAAAGTAAGAAATATATATATATTTTTTTAAATAGTAACCAGGACTATTGTCCCCTCTATTCCTGTTCTGGTGGCAACCTAAAGTTTGATATTTTCTCTAGTTTTCAGAGATAATGGTTAACGGGACCAAAAGAGAGGGTGAATACCCCAAATAATGACACAGATGGCAATAAAAACCTGACAGGTGTTCTAATTCCTCTCCAATTTATCTAAAACTAAAACTAACTTTAGTAATACTTTAGAGCTGTTTATCTCCCTCTGTAGAATATAACGGGCAGTAGACAGTTACAAGATCTCGGTGGAGCTTCTGTTTGATCATGGTGCTTGAAAATAGCAATCCAAGTGGCTTTCTAAAAATGTCTTGTTCCCTGAGCATAGGTGAAAGAATTTTGTTCTCATCTTTTGGTAAACAAACTCCTACGCAGATGCTTAACTAATAATCGCTATGGCTTTTCTATTATGAGAGAAGACAAACAAAATTAAATGGGTTAAATCTGTCCCAGCATTAATTTGGTTAATTAAAGGACAAGATAGAGTCAAAGCACATGAAAAATTACTATGCGCCCACCAAACATTGAATACTAATGTTGAAGCCATAGGAAGCCTGTGTATTTATTTCAAACACATAATTCAAAAGCTTTTAATTACATTTAATGAAAAATGTTCCTTGACCCCACATCCTGTGAATGCCAGCTCCTGACAAGGAAAAATGACTTGCATTTAATTTAAATTTTGCTTTCTTCGCCTTCTTTAAATAAGCATGTCAGAGATGGCTGGAGGTTTACTTATTTTATTAAAAAAAACGTGTGTTTGTACCTCGGAGAATTTCATTCCACTTGTACATTTCTGAAAAGAGTTTAAGAAAATAGGTAAGCTCTAGTCAAAACTTGGAATCGAGCCTTGAATGCACTCAGGGGCCAAGGCTTACTGGCTATCAAGCATGTACTGGCCATCGGGACTATCGGGAGTTTCCCGGTGGGCCGATGGCTTAGTGGGTCGGTTTGAGTGACAGCCTGTCAAAGTAATAGCTGCACGGCCCACGCAGCCATTACTTTGAGCACTGCTGTACTGCAGGGGTGGACTGACCTATCGGCTCTGTGGGGCCCCAGCTACAACACTAGCACTGGAAGCCGCTGCAATAGGACCTCTCACAGTGTGCTGTTCCCCGCCGGCCCGTCCTTCATTCCCGTCCACCCCAGGTGCTTGTACATGACATCATCCGGGACGGATGAGAAGAGCGGAGGGGCCGACAGAGAGCAGCGCTCCATGAGAGGTCTTATTGCAGGCATCGGGTGAGGGCACATGATACTCTCCTGTTCCCCCGCGCTGTCCCCCGATGTCCCCCTCTGTCCTCCAGCCCCCACGCTGTCCCCCTCTATACTCCAGCCCCCACACTGTCCACCTCTGTCCTCCAGCCCCTACACTGTCCCCCTCTGTCCTCCAGCCCCCACGCTGTCCCCCTCTGTCCTCCAGCCCCCACGCTGTCCCCCTCTGTCCTTCAGCCCCCACGCTGTCCCCCTCTGACCTCCAGCCCCCACGCTGTCCCCCTCTGTCCTCCAGCCCCCACCCTGTCCCACTGTGTCCTCACCATCTGTCAGAAGATATCTGGTATCTGGTGGACAAGATACAGTATGTGAGCAGATATCTGGGATCTGGTGGACAGGATATGTGAGCAGATATTTGGGATCTGGTGGACAGGATATGTGAGCAGATATCTGGGATCTGGTGGACAGGATATGTGAGCAGATATCTGGGATCTGGTGGACAGAATATGTGAACAGATATCTGGGTTCTGGTGGACCAGATGTTTGAACAGATATCTGGGATCTGGAGAATTGGATATGTGAATATATAACTGGGATTTGGTGGACCGGATATGTGAGCAGATATCTTAGATCCTGTGGACAGGATATAGGAGCAGATATCTGGGATCTGGTGCTGTCATGTACCTGATGGATATCAAGCTGGAGAGGGGGCTTCTCTTGCACCTCTTGTCCAACACTCCTGGTAGTGATGACAGGAAGTGTGAGGGCAGAGTGGCACACGGGTCGGTGAAGCGGGTAGCGCCAGCAGGGGTTTGTAAGAGCAGATGACTGTAGATCACCAGGCAGGAGCTGGGAACTGGAACACGGTGATACTTGATTAGCAGACAAGAGTGTAGCCAGGACACAAGCCATAAGGTCATCAACAGCTAGGCAACAAGGTACAGGAACATCAGGCAGAGATAGAGTCAGGACACAAGCCCAGATTGGTACACAGCTGGGCCGTGAGGTACTGGAATGCAAGACAGGAGCAGAGTCAGAATACAAGTCGAGGTAACAGAGTCCAGCTTATATAGGCCGTTTGGCGCTAGTGCCCTTACATGTGGGTGTGCACATGTGCATATGTTTTCTCCACACACTAATACGTTTGCGCAAGTGTGGGCAAAGCAACGTACCTGTACATAGCTTTGAAAATCCCACCATGTGTGTGCGTGCCGCGAGCTCCATGACTATGCCCGGGGGACCCGCGGACTCAATGTCCGCCGGTGTCCCGCGATCGTGTCACGGAACGGCAGAACAGGGAGATAGATGCCTTTGAAAACAAGGCATTTGCTTGTTCTGCTTAGTGACAGGGCACTGATTTACTGCTCCCTGTGATCGGGAGCAGTGATCAATGTCATGTCACTGGTATCCCAGCCCCAACACAGTTAGAATCACTCCCTAGGACACACTTAACCCCTTCCTCGCCCCCTAGTGGTTAACCCCTTCCCTGCCAGCGTAATTTACACAGTAATCAGTGCATTTTTAGAGCATTGATCGCTATATAAATAACAATGGTCCCAAAATAGTGTCAAAAGTCTCCGATGTATCCGCCATAATGTCGCAGTCATGATAAAAATCGCAGATCGCCGCTGTATTGTAGACACTATAACTTTTGCGCAAACCAATCAATATACGCTTATTGCGATTTTTTTTACCAAAAATATGTAGAAGAATACATATAGTCCTAAACTGAGACAGAAATTAATTTTTTTATATATTTTTTGGGGATATTTATTATAGCAAAATTGTCGCTCTTTTTTTGTTTATAGCGCAAAAAATAAAAACCGCAGAGGTGAAAAAAAAACAACCAAAAGAAAGCTCTATTTGTATGAAAAAAAGGACGCAAATTTTGTTTGAGTACCACATCGCACGACCGTGCAATTATCATTTAAAGTGACGCAGTGCCGATCGCAAAAAGTGCTATGGTCAGGAAGGGGGTAAATTCTTCCGGGTCTGAAGTAGTTAAGCTTTTGTTAAGAATTATGAGCATGCACATCAGTATGGGCATGAGCCAGCCTTCTCGTTCCAACATGTACTGAGCTTCTGTTATAGGTGGATAGGATATGTGAGCTACACAGAGGAAGATACCACTGCTTAAAGCGGAGGTCCACACAAAAAGTGAACCTCCGCTTTTCGGAACCCTCCCCCCCTCCGGTGTCACATTTGGCACCTTTCGGGGGGAGGGGGGGAGGCAGATACCTGTATAATACAGGTATTTGCACCACTTCTGGGAATAGACTCCCGCTGGAGTCACACCCCTTCGCGTCACCCCCCTGCTGTCTTCTGGGAAACACACTGGTCCCAGGAGACAGTGGCGACCAGTAAGGGAGCGCCGCGCGGCTCGCGCATGCGCAGTAAGGAATCGGGTAGTGAAGCCGCAATGCTTCACTTCCTGATTCCCTGATGGCGGCGGGGGCAGACGACAGACGAGCGATTGTTTGGCCTCTGCTGCCGACATCGCGGACGCGCTGGACAGGTAAGTGTCCATTTTTTAAAAGTCAATAGCTGCAGTATTTGTAGCTGCTGGCTCTTAAAAAAAAAAAAATTGGGAGGACCTCCGGTTTAAGTGAAGACAACACAGCTTATTAGTTGACATATAATTTACAAAATATTAGACAAGCTAACTAATTATGCACAAGTAATCTCAGGTGAACAGAAACAGGGACATAGGGAAAAGTGAGGACAGGTAAGGGGACAGAGGGAATAGCAGATCAGAGCAGGTTAGGGCAGATATAAGAGAACCAGCTCAGAGGACACTGAAGCCTCGTACACACGACCGAGTTTCTCGTCGTTAAAAAACACGTCGTTTTTTTCGACGATATTCTTGTTAACCTTGACGAGTTTCTCATCAAGCTTTCTATGCGTACACACTGACATTTCCCAATTTCCTCGTTGTTCTCCGCGCTCACGTCCAGCACGTACGACGGCACTATAAAGGGGAAGATCGATTTTCTTGGCGCCACCCCTTGGGCTGCTTTTGCTAAACTCGTGTTACCGCGTGTGAAGTAAAAGTTTGGGAAGAGACGATTCGCGCTTTTCAGTCTTCGTGCTTTTCAGTTCGTTTTCTGAGGTTCAGTTTGTGCTTGTGGGTTCGTATCTTGACTTTCAGGGCATCTAGGCAGGTCGTATCTGTTTTACAGTGCGTTCTTGCCCGTTCGTTTCTGATTTTCAGTTCGTTATTCATAGGCCTTGCTGTTCTAAAGTGTGTTCTGTTCTGTACGTTCTGATAAGACGACCGTTTCCTAGCCATGTCGCCTGGACGTTCTCGTCGTCGAGTTCGTGCTGTGCGTGCGCTTGGTGTTGGTCTGCTTGTTTTGGACCAAGACCAGTCCATGAATGGTGTGAGGAGGAGTTCATGGACCAAGAATTGGTTGCTCCAGCGGGACCAATTCTGCCACATGCCTCTGCTGCGGGAGATCGTCGAGAATAATCCTGAGGACTACAGGAATTTTCTGCGGATGTCTGACCCCGTTTTTCAGGAACTGTTGGCTTTGGTGTCCCCCTATATTACCAGGCAGGACACCGTTATGCGGGAAGCCATCAGTGCTGAGCAGAGGCTCATCGCCACGTTACGTTACCTGGCGACAGGGAGAAGTCTTAAGGACTTGAAGTTCACGACAGGCATCTCCCCCCAGGCTCTGGGCCTCATAATCCCAGACACCTGTTCTGCCATTATACAAGTCCTGCAGGAGGACTATATTAGGGTAAGTTTTCTCCTTTAACATCACATTTTATGTATTACATGTATGCTAATGTATTGTATTTCTTTCATCCTTCCCTAATTACCATGATTGTAATATGCTGAGAATGTCCCCTTTGTCCCCATGCATGCTGGAAGCTTTAGATTGCCCCTTTTTTCTCCTCCATGCATATTTCCCTTCACTAACCTTTCCAGCAGGGGCGCCTGTTGCAACAAATGTTTGGCGGTCCAACCCCAATTTAGGAAATAAACTTCCTCCATTTTTGCAAAGGTGCCTATTAAACGCCCCCATTTGTCCCCTCCATGCAGCCATTTTGTCCCCTTCAATGCAGCCATTTTGTTCCCTCCAATGCAGCCATTTTGTCCCCTCCAATGCAGCCATTTTGTCCCCTCCAATGCAGCCATTTTGTCCCCTCCAATGCAGCCATTTTGTCCCCAGCCCTGCACATACCTTCTTGTGGTCAGCGCCATCCTTCTTCTGTCCTTGATGTCTTCTCCTTCCCTTGATGTTGCATCAGCCAATCATGTTACCATTAAACAGACTTGGTGAACATGATTGGCAGAGCAGCCTGTCAGTGTTTACCCAAGGAATGCTCCCCCCCCCCCCTGCGTCCCCTATTTAACTTTTATGAAGCCAATTACATCCCTCAGGCTGTAATGTGCAAGCCCATTTGCCTCCCTGTTTCTGATATGCAATTTTCACCCCATAAATGCCGCAGTTATTCATATGTTGGTCGCTTAACAGGGGGCCATCCACCTGAATAGTGGGCGGCATTGACAATACATAGGTTAATGCAAGGCAAGAACCTATGTATTGTTCTGAGTGACAGGCACAGGAGAGAGGGGGCAGTGCTCCAGCGCCCACTCTGGACGCACCGCCACTGCACTGCTATCCTGTGGCCAAACACATCTACCCCCCCCCCCCCAAAATAATGTATTAATGGACCATCAGAGGGGGTGATGAATATGAAACATGAGCCTTCCATTATACTTATTGAAAACACCTTAATAAACGTAGAATTTGATTGATGTTGGCCTCTAATGTTTTTTATTATAATCTCCTTGCAATGTAATATTTTTAAATTCTAATTTTCTTTCATCTTGTTTGACTCCCCAGCTTCCTTCAACGCCACAGGAATGGCAGACTGTGGCATCGGAGTTTGCCACGCGGTGGGACTTCCCCGACTGCGGTGGTGCCATAGACGGGAAGCACGTCCGCATCGTGCCACCACCCCGTTCTGGGTCCTACTACTTCAATTACAAGGGGTTTCATAGCATTGTGCTGATGGCGGTGGTGTCAGCACGGTATGAATTCCTCTATGTTGATGTAGGGAAGAATGGCCGGATGTCCGATGGGGGATCCTTCATCCAGACGGAGTTTGCCCTCCGTCTCCAGAGTGACAACCTTGCATTACCACCGGATGCAGGGAATATTGAAGGACTCCCTTTTGTTTTCTTGGCTGATGAAGCCTTTGGACTCGGACCGCATCTTATGAGGCCATTTCCTCACAGGACCCTGACCCCAGAGAAGAGGGTGTTCAATTACCGGCTGGCCAGGGGCCGAAGAGTCGTTGAAAATGCCTTCGGCATAATGGCCAGCCGGTTCCGCATTTTTATGACTTCAATACACTTGGTGGACTACAAAATAAACTATGTAGTTTTATGCTGCTGTGTGCTACACAATTTTCTCAGCAGAAAATCCAATTCATATATGGCCTCAGTATTGCCTGAGGCTGGACTTTCACCTGCTAATCCCCTGCCGGGCCTGGAATCTGCCCGTCCTGGCTTGCCCCCCCAAAATGCCCGTGAGGTTCAGGACAAATATATGGAATATTTCACGGGTAGGGGGGCAATTCCTATGCCAGGCTATGGCTAAAGATTCCTGGAGAATGAGTTAAATAAAATTCTGATTTCTAATTTTAACTTTGGTTTGTTTCCTGTCTCCTAGTTTGTCTTAGTGCATTTGTAGTGCCAAGTGTATTTTCCTTTAGTAAATAACAACCATTTCACTATGTAACCTTAAAAAAAACACAAATAAGGTTAGAGCGTATTGAAAAAAGAAGCTACACGTTGTTTCTGTTCAAACATTTTACTCTGTGCACATTCACACACGTTTCCTTTTTTTTTTTATATATATTTTTTTTTTCCTGGCCACAAACCGCCAATTCTTTTCTTAGGAAAATACAAAAACAGTTGCATTCCAAAAATTACAACATTGGATACCTCTGAGCAATCTGACACATTCACTTACACAAACTATGTCTCTATGTGCCCGTCCTAATATGGGGTCTTGCCGGCCCTTGCCCAGCCAAAAATTGAATATGCACACATTTTGTATTATTTTCCACTAGGGATTTGAGACTCCTGATCCCTATTGTCAACATGTGCTATCTGCCATCAGGGGTGATCAATGGACGTGTTTTGGGGGTGCAACCCCTTCCTCAGTTCACCTACTTTAGATACGAGGAAGGGGTTGCACCCCCAAAAGACGTACATGGATATCCCCTGATGGCAGATGGCACATGTTGACACACTGTGTGCATATTCAATTTTTGGCTGGCTGCATTGTCAAAAACAGTATAAAAGGTTGATGAACAGTCATTCCTGAAAAAAAAATGGGGGTTTGGTTGACTTATTCGATTCTCCCCAAAACATCTAGAATGTCTTTAAATGTTTGATCCATCACATGAATTATTTGTTTTATTATGTCCAGTTCCGTGCTACATTCCATCACTTGCTGTATTATTCGGAGGGCACTGTCAGCAGAGAAACGTGTACTATCCTTCACCACAACATTTACATCCCCTAAAAACAAAATAAAAAGGTATTATAACTCTGCAGGCCTACATCTCTTACCTGAAGCTGTGGTGTCAGATACTGACCTGTTGTGGTGACCAGTTCCACAACGTCATCCACCTCTCCTTCCTGCACTTCTCCTTCCTCCACCTCAACTTCCTCAACATCCTTCGGTTGTGGGTCTTTGGGAGTTTGGGGTTGTTGTGAAGCTGTGGGGTTCCTGTGCTCCCTGGAGTGTTCTCCTCCCAGTCTTCTCTCCCCTATGATAATCCAACAAAAGGTCTATTTATCACACTGAAATTCGCTATGAAAAATAAAAACAGGCTAAATTGCTTGGAAGTGGGGTACAAGTGTATGTTTGTGCGGAATTTAAAGATGAATGCATTATTTGGAACCAAAAATATGTTTAGTATTCACCTTTGGCTGTCAGTTTTTAGACATGGAGGCACCACAAAAAATCACTAATGCACCTGTGTGGGACACCCAAAAAACGCGGGTCTGGTGGCCCACACTATAGTGCTCCAAAGTACAGATGTGGAAGCAGCTGCTGAGTGTCCTCTCCTTTACACTGACTAAAGTTTGCATTTCATTCTCTTTACAAACACATCATCTAGCCTAAAAATTTGGAACAAAAATGTTAAAAAAACACGCAGATGTCTAATTACTTTTGTGGCTATAAAATAAGCCAAAACAGCGGATAGTGGCCGAACGAAGTGTCTGTAACGTAACGAACGATTACTGTGCCAAACCAAGTTCTAATTATTAAATTATGGACGGGAGTCCAATATGATAAAATCACAAAAAGGAGCAACATGTAAGTTGATAAAAACATTAATAGCCGAAAAGTGTACATTTTACTTACTTTTTAATAGCATTCTCTTAATGCTCCTTAACTGCTCTGGCTCCCTCAGTTTGAGGTCTGACCACCTCTTTCTGAGCTGCTCATTTGAGCGTTTCACCCCCAAATTCGTCTTCAGACTCTTCACGACTTTCTTGAGGATTTTGGCCTTCCTTCTATTTGGTTTGCTATACGGCCCATGCTTTGCGTCATAATCAGACTTGAGCAAGATGTCCACCATCTCCGCCATCTCCGCAAAAGACATATTAGATGCCTTGAATCTCCTCCTTGATCGTGACGTTTCCTCGGTCTCCGGGCTTGTCTCCTCCTCGTTAGTTGCGGAATTATCAGACACCTGCTGTAAATACGCCATATCTGTCTGCGTGCCGAAAGAGAAGGGGCGGGGAAAAGATGTTAGTTAGAACGTCATGGGCGGGCGACGTGTGCGGAGCGACGTGTTCGTAGTTTGACGCATGCGTGGTGTATATATACCAAACACACATGTGACTATACTACGTTCGGTGTGCGGAGAGAGGAGTTCAAGTGACGGACGTGCGAACGAAGGTATGTGATTTTGTGAGTTGGACAAATTGTTGGCCTATACTGTCTTGAGAATGTTGTAGGATATATATGGTGACTACGATGTTAAGGAGGTTAGACTGTTTGCCTCACATTAGTTATATATTATTTATTTTACTTGCAGATACAATATGAATGTCTTCATTAGTGATAGAGATTTCCTGGCGGAATTTATAGACCAGGTAAGGGAGCTGCCCGCTCTGTGGGAGACGAAAAACCCCATCCACAAAAAAAGAGGGGTGAGAAAAGCAGCGCTGGAGACCCTGCTCCCATTTGTGCATACCAAGGTGCCCACAGCCACAGCAAAACAGGTGGACACTAAAATTGGGAGCTTGAGAGGCACATACAGGACTGAACGCTCCAAGGTTCTGGCTTCTCAGAGGTCAGGAGCAGCAGCAGATGATGTTTATGTCCCGAATTTGTGGTACTACAGCAGGATGTCCTTCCTGGATGACCACATTGAGGCAAGGCCATCACTATCCACTCTTCCCCCCAGACTTCCCTGCAGCCAACCTGAGCCTTCTCTGGAGCAAGAGGAAGCAGCCATCCTGGATGATCCTGATTTGGCCATCTGGAGCCAGGTATAGTATTAAATGAAAATGTATTGGGATAAAATTAATGTTTGACAAATATGTCAAGATGACAAACATAAACTATTTAGAGTTCCACAAGTGAAATCAAGATCTCTAGACATTAGTCTGCACTTAATTGGGTGCTAAATAGTCAATCTGAGGTAGTTGTAAATTTTAGAAAATGATTTCAGGATTTACATTTTAATTGCTTCAATCATGATTATAAATTTTGAGGCAAAGATTAAAGCAACATATTAAACTATGTCCCTTTTTCATACACAGGATGAAATCAGCCAGGAGGAGGGTCTGGAAACTGTCAGGCAGGAGGAGGAAGGGCCCAGTGGCAGCCAGGAGGTGGCAGGGCCCAGTGGAAGGCAGGAGGTGGCAGGGCCCAGTGGCAGCCAGGAGGTGGCAGGGCCCAGTGGCAGCCAGGAGGTGGCAGGGCAAAGGAGAAGCACCAGATCACAGGTGCCTCCCATCCGATTTCCCAAAAGAGGCAGGAGGGACAGGACCACCAGTGAGGCAGCAATGGCCCTTATTAAAGAGGCCCATGCCACCCTCAAAGAGCCCACATCCCCTGAAGAGGCCATTGCCGGCCTAGTGGAGGCAAAGTTCAAGGTGATGAGCATGGAGCAACGCCTCCTATGCGAGCCCCTGCTCATCACCTTGCTCAACAAGGGGGTGATGGGAAAAATTACCCCCAATGCAGCAATTTGTGAGGTGGCACAACTGTCCCAACCTCAACCTCCTCCTCCACCTCCACCTCCTTCTTCTGCCCCACCCCCTTCTCCTCCACCTCCACCTTCTTCTTCTGCCCCACCCCCTTCTCCTCCACCTCCTCCTCCACCTTGTTCTTCCGCCCCACCCCCTTCTCCTCCACCTCCACCTTGTTCTTCTGCGCCACCCCCTTCTCCTCCACCTCCTCCTCCTCCTGACAGGAGTACCCCTCCAGTGGCCCAGCCTCCAGCCAAACGAAGAAGGAAGGCTGCAGGGAAGGCTTCAGGGAAGGTTGCCAGGAAGACGGGGAAGTGATGGCCTTGCTTCATTGTGGTCGGACAGAAGGCAGCCTGTTGTAGTACCACACACTTGGGACATATATCTCACCTGCTGCTGTTCCTGACCTCTGGGAGGCCAGCATCAGATTGTGCTCAGAAATGTTGGCCTTCTCAAGCTCCCAATTTTAGTGTCCACACAGGGTTGATGTGTGGTCTGGGGTCCCTGGGATGCACAAATGGCAGCAGGTTCTCCAGCGCTGCCTTCTCTTTATTTTATTTGAAACATGAATAAATGTTATTTTTGTTTAAGTTCATACTTGACTATGTGTATTTGTAAAAATTTTCAATTTAGCTTTGGAGTAAGCAGAGACATTTGACTGACAAAAAAAGGGACAGATAACAACCCCCCTAAAAAGTAAAAGAATCTGATTTCCCAAAAAGAGGGTGTAAAATTTAACAACTATATATTAAAATATTCAATGGGAGATCACTATGAAAACATTGCGAAATTAAAATTAACATCAGTTTGAAAAATATAAATATGTTAAATATTCATAAAAACTTGCACGATATAATACACATAAATCTTCTTAAGAGCAGCATGAAAAAGGTTAAAAAAATATAGTCATAACTCTGTGTGAATATCAGCAGCAAAAGAAGTTCTTTCGTTTTGATTAATGTAACATTCTAAAGAAGATTTCAATGCACAACATTTAAACGATGCAATAATTTAGAGCGTGACGAATGTGCTATCTCCATTACAAAGGCTTGTTTTACCAGAAGATGCGCTCCCATCTCATACTTGCTTCTGAGCATGCACGCTTTTGAAAGACTCGTTAAAGCATACACACGAACCATTTTCTCATCACAAAACAGGCCGACGAGAAACACGACGAGGAAATCTAGAATCCTGACAAGAAAATAGAGAGCAGGTTCTCTATTTTCTCGTCGAGATTCACGGTAATTTTCTCGTCGTAAAACCATACACACGATTGTTTTTCTCGAGAAAAAAGCTCTCGCGGCACTTTTCTTGCCGGTTTTGGACGAGAAAATCGGTCATGTGTACGAGGCTTTAGAATCAACACATAAGCACAATGCTAAGGCATGAAAAATACAGAAGGGTGGGACTTAAAGTGTAAGTAAACCCCACTATCAATTTCAGCCAAGGAAGCTGCCATCTTGGCTTCTGTTTAATCTACAACTACCATGATGCTGCACATGGGATCAGTTATGACACCAGCCATTGGATGGTTTGACAGTTTGGTTGAGAGCACAACCAATGGGAGTGTTACATTTGAACTACAGTGATACCAGCAGTTGCTCTTGCTGTGCTACATGTTCCAGAACCTGACTCCATTTAGGGAGTCAGGCCGGCTGCATCCAATGGCCTGATGCAGCTAGCCTGACTAGCGAAATCGGTTAGGCTTCCCCTCTCTTCCAGCTTCTTGGGGGAAGGCTCCCCAAATTTCCGCTCAGATGAACAAGACCACATTGTTGCATCAGGTAATATTGGATGGCAAAATGTTTCCAACCCTCAATATTGCCAAGAGGACTATGGGCATTGAATGGTGTTTTATGGCTGGTGTCTCCATACACATATTAAGTGGCATGGAATGCCTAATATTTTGATATATGCGGACCCCCCAATTATGGGGAAATGTTGTTAGAGAGAAGTGGTTGAAAATCTTGGCATCTGAACTGAGCCTATGTACCTGTGCATCATGTGTCACCTAGTGGACATACAGTATATGGATATAAATGGATATAACCCTTCTCTTGGAGTCTTCCAACAATGATTACAAGTAAAAAGTGCCCCCTCGGATGGTGGATGATTTTTTTCAGCATCTTTGATTTTCTCTGATATATGGTCTTATTGAAGATGGATACATTGTTATTGGGACTTTTCTCCTTCTCCATTCTCAAAAATGACTATGTGAATTACCATATTGGTGATTAACAAGAGAAAAAGTTTACACTTCCTAAAGGGACATTTCTGAGCTTAGATTCACACTGACACATTTCTAGGATAATTAGGAGATTTGAAGAATTTATACTCTTGTTTAGTTATATTACCATCATCACATTCTAATGTTCATATTATGCAGTGTTCTGGAGGAGTTCTTCGCAGCTGCTGGTCTGTTCAATATTTGCCCAATTATGATTTTTTTTCATAATGTGTCAATATGTGTTAGTATATTTTTCATGTTTTTGTATATAAATAAATTACTATTGAGGTTTAGAATGTAGTGCCGAGTTTTCTCCTGGGGTTCTCATAAGGACTTTATATTATTCCCTGGATCTGTATATACCTATTACACAGATATGTGGAGCCTCAGTATAGCTTTTATTTATTTATTTTATTGTAAATGGTAACGTAAGCATAGTTTGGTGGACACAGAGCAGTCAGTTGGTGGAAGCACTAGGTTCAGACTGGGCAGCTGGAAGAGAAACAATGGAGTGAGGCTGAGCTGAAGGCAGTGAGTTCACACAGTTAGGCTGATCAACAGGCAGAGAAACAACAGCATCAAAGTGGTTGTAAACTCTGTTACACCACTTTTACATACAGGTAAGCCTATAACAAGGCTCACCTGTAGGCAGTGAAAATATTTGGGGGGCGCACACAAACAGAAAGAAAAAAACATCAATTGCAGCCACTGTGCCCATCAAACGCAGCTACTGTACCCATCAATTGCAGCCACTGTGCCATCAAATGCAGCCACTGTGCCATCAAATGCAGCCACTGTACCCATAAATTGCCGCCACTGTGCCATCAAACACAGCTACTGTACCCATCAATTGCTGCCAGTGTACCCATATATTGCCGCTACTGTACCCATCAAATGCTGCCAGTGTGCATCCCCCGCCCGCCCGGCACTCACCTGTCTCAGTGGGGCAGCGGGTCACGGCGGCGGTGTCCTCCACGCTCCTCGATGTCTTCTCCCATCCTCTCTGAGTGAACTGCGAGTGCCCAGCATGGTGCCCGCTGTTCACCTTTTTGGACGCCTATTAGAGCTTATGGTGCTTCCAAAAAAATACCCTGCCGCTGTAATTCAGGCTCCCGGTGCCCGAAAAGGGGCCAGGCACCTAAATAGGGGGTGGCATCGGCGACCATGGATAGATTCATGCAATGCATGAATCTATCTGTCTATGGTGATAGAGGGGTGGCAGGAGAGAGGGGACATTTGCCCCTTTTTGAAGCATCGCCACTGCCTGTAGGTACCTTGAATATCTCCTAAACTTGCACAGTTTAGAAGATATTCAGTATATGCTCTACTGCCGATGTCACGCTGTGACCGCATGCACGGGAGTGATGTCATCACGCCTCCGGCCAATCACAGCGCCGGAGCCACGAACCCGGAAGTAACTCCGTTGGAAGATGTCCGCCGTGTACTCGGTGCCCGATTTAGGGCATCATTCTGAGGTAAAAATTTCAAAATGAGCTAGTATGTGGTGCATACTAGCTCATTATGCCTTTGTCTTTTAGGGTTTGGGTTTTTCTATTTATTTATTTTTGTTCGGAGGTTTACAACCTCTTTAAGTTCAATGACAGGCAGAGAGTCAAAGAAGACACGCTGGATACCAGGTGGAAAGTGGACTGAGATAAATTAAACAGCAGGAAAAGAGTCAATGGAGTCAGGATGGGCAGCAGGCAGACAGTAAATGAAGACAGGCTGGACAAGAGCTGGAGAGCCAATTGAATGAGGCTGCGGGATCTTGGAAAACAAATTGGGATACAGGACCTCGGTAGCCAGATTGGGATACAGGACCCAAAAACCCAAATTGGGATACAGGACCTCTAATCTAAAATTGGGATACAGGACCTCAAAACCCAAAATGGGATACCGGACCTCAAAACCCAAAATGGGATACCGGACCTCAAAACCCAAATTGGGATACCGGACCTCAAAACTCAAATTGGGATACCGGACCTTGGAAGCCAAATTGTGATAGAGGACCTCAAAACCAAAATTGGGATACAGGACCTCTAAACTAAAATTGGGATATCGGACCTCAAAACCCAAATTGGGATACAGGGCCTCAAAACCCAAATTGGGATACCGGACCTCAAAATTCAGATACAGGACCTCAAAACCCCAAATTGGGATACATGACCTCAAAACCCAAATTGGGATGCAGGACCTCAGAACCTAGCAACCAAATATGCTTGAGCCCACACAGCAGGGAGCTGTCAATTAGTGGTGGTAATAATACTTCCACTACATGAATATCTTCTGCAGCCAGAAGTTCACTTTGACAGACAAACACCCTATTTAGTTTGTCCATCCGCCAAACTGAGAACACTGAAAGTCCATGCAAATCCTGCATGGCAACAAACATGAACCCCATCCCTACTAACAGCAATACAACGTGTCTTCCTCTGCTAACCACATAATACACAATTGTATTGTGGTTCATCTTGGAATATAAAAAAGAGCGATGCAATAGGTGATAAAACAATAAACCAGATTCACAGTTCTTCAGTGTAGCAAAACCAATCAATATGTCAAGCATTTTGTCAGGAAACCAGTATAAGGTTACCTGTGATCTGTGGAACCAGATATGTGAGCTACACAAAGCAAGATACACCTGTTTAGGAAAGTAACAACACCATTAATTAATGCACAAACAACATATAACGCACACATATAGCAAACCAATAACCAACCAGTGTAACATGTGTGCAAGTCCAACAAATAACTAACTGTGAGCTATGTCCAGGGGCCAGGCAAGGGAAAGTAAGGCAAAGAAAGGACAGGTAAGGTGGCAGCATGGCAAATGGAATAGCAGATGATAGCATCCATTGACTGGGATGTCTCCCTCCAGATTTAGGCAGACAGTTTCCTCAGGGAAAGCTCCAGACCGGATCCTCAGTGAAACCGTTCTTCCAGCTCTCAAATGGTTAGCAGGAGGGTGGGCCCCCCATATATGCACAGCTGGGATCTCAATGAGACAGGCAGTATCTTCAGCTGGACTGCCAGGAAGGACACAGCCAGTGGCGGTGCGTCCATAGAGGGTGACGGAGCGCCGCCCCCTCTCGCTCCTGCACCGCCACTGAAAGACAATACACAGATTCATGCATTGCATGAATCTGTGTATTGTTGCCGCTGCCGCTGCCACCCACTATTCAGATGGCCGGCCTCCTGGTGAGCGCCGGCCATCTGAATTAGAGCCGTGGCCGGCGGTGGGTGTGTTTTGGAAGTGTCTACCAGAGCCAGAAGCTCTGATAGGCTTTCCGATTACAGCCCTCAGGCTGTAATCGGCTTCCAAACAGTTCACCAAGGGACGCACGGGGGGTGCGTTCCTTGGTGAACACTGACACGCATCTCAGCCAATCAGGTTCACCGGATCTGGTTACCAGTAACCTGATTGGCTGAAGCGACATTGAGGGCAGGACTTGGGAGAAGACATCGAGGGAGGATGGCTGACCCGAGAAAGGTAAGTGCTAGGGGAAGCAATCTGGCGGTTTTTGAGGGGGCAAACTGGCGGCAATTGATGGGCACAGTGGTGACAATTGCTGGCACAGTGGTGACAATTGATGGGTACAGTGGTGACAATTGATTGCACAGTGGCCGCGTTTGATGGCATGGCACAGTGGCTGCGTTTGATGGCATGGCACAGTGGCGACAATTGATGGCACAGTGGCGACAATTGATGAGCACAGTGGTGACAATTGATGGCACAGTGGTGACAATTGATGGGCACAATAGCGACAATTGATGGCACAGTGGCTGCGTTTTGATTGCATGGCACAGTGGCTGCGTTTGATGGCACAGTGGCGACAATTGATGGCACAGTGGCTGCGTTTTGATTGCATGGCACAGTGGCTGCGTTTGATGGCACAGTGGCGACAATTGGTGGCACAGTGGTGACAATTGATGACATGGCACAGTGGCGACAATTGCTGGGCACAGTGGCTGCGTTTGATGGCACAGTGGCGACAATGGATGGGCACAGTGGCGACAATTGATGGGCACAGTGGCGACAATTGATGGGCACAGTGGCTGCATTTTGGACACAGTGAGGCTGCATTTGATGTTTTTTTTTTGTTTGTTTGTTTGCGCCCCCCCAAAAAATTTTGAGCACCAGCCACCACTGGACACAGCCCTTTTGGCTGGGAACCTCTCCTCCTGGGGAAAAGCCCTGCTCTACCAGACTCCAGTCTATTTATAGACTCTCCCAACCATCATCTGCCCTAGCCAATCCCCCCAGGGATTGGTTAGGGCTGCATATATATATTTAGACTGCTTGTCTGATTCTCCCACCTGCTATGTTCTTGAAACCTCCAGAAAACAGGGGAAATCAATCAAACTGGCAGAGCCTGCAGAGCCAAGAGCAGCCCAAAGTAATCACATGCTGCTCTGTTTATTACAGCAAAGTCACAAGAACTACATTATCCCAAACCTCACTAGTAGCCTCACTAAGGGGGGTACTAAATACAAAATATCTATATCTGGAATTCATCTTGAAGGGCCAGCATCTTTACATAGAATAACTGGATATAGTTGATGTAAGGGAGGTTTGCTGCAATTTTTCTGGCTGAAATTCATCTTAAAAGCTGAACTCCTAAAAGATATTAAACACTTTAACCCCCCCCCCCCCCCGTTTTAAGACCAGGCCATGGGATATTTTTATGGCATTTTAATGGTGGCGATCAGCAATTTTTTGCGAGACTGTGACATTGCGGCAGACAATTCGGACATCTAACTGACCAGTGATCAGTGCTAAAAATATTCACTGTTACTGTACTAATGACACTGTCAGGGAAGGGGTTAACATCAGGGGCGATTAAAGTGACACTATAGGTTTGTTTTTTATTGTTTTTAAATAACAAACACGTCATACTTACCTCCACTGTGCAGCTTGTTTTGCACAGTGTGGCCCCGAACTCCGTTTTCTGGGGTCCCCCGGCGGCTCTCTTGGCTCCTCCCCACATCAGATAACCCCCTCTGGGAAGCGCTCTCCCAAGGGGGTTACCTTGCGGGCGGGGTCCCGAGTCCTGCATTCGGCGTCCATAGCTGCCGAATGCAGGACTGCGCCCCTGTCCTCTGGCGGCCACATCATTGGATTTGATTGACAGCAGCAGGAGCCAATGGCTGCGCTGCTATCAATCTATCCAATGAAGAGCCGAGAACCCCGGGTAAAGATCCAGCATTTTCTCGACGCAGGACTTTCCAGGGCTCAGGTAAGTAAAACGGGGGGGCTGGGGGGCCGGTAATAGTCAGATGTTTTTTCACCTTAATGCATAGGATGCATTAAGGTGAAAAAACAGGAGGGTTTACAACCCCTTTAAGTGTGTCCCTAGGGAGTGCTTGCTAACTGTGTGGGGTTTGCTCTGACTGGGTGAAGACAGAGATCTGTGTTGCTGCTTAGCAGGAACACAAGATCTCTATCTTCTCCCCTGTCAGAACGGCGGTCTGCCTTGTTTACATAGACAGACCGTCGTTCTGCTTCTCTCGAGAATGATCGTGGGCGGCCGGCAGACATCGGGTCTTCCAGACCCGCTAAATGGTTCCCTCTCTGTCCAATCAGCGTGCGATCGAGCCTCTGGCAGTGAGTGCGTGACCCCTGGTGGCTATTGCACAAAATGACAAACAGGTAGGTGATTTTGAGCAATAGACCTGCCGCAGTACATGTACATAAGGCGGTCGGCAAGTGGTTAATATATCATTAAATTTCTTCTTTTTTTTTTTTTATGCAAGCAGTATAAGTTCCTACATTTAACCTGGTATTAGCTTCTTATCGCCACTGTACAGCAGGACTGGAGTGTGAAACGAGGGAGCAGTTCAAGAGGCTAATCTGTTCATGTGCTGACAAAGAGCACACTGATAAGGGAAGTCACAGACGGAGGGCAGATCTATGACAGTTTGGGTTCAGAGGAAGTCAGGGCTTTTTTTCTTAAACAATAGGTGCTGGAACTCAACCACGACCCCCCCAAAACCCCTCCCCACACACACCATCCAAATCACATCAAATAGAGGGTGTGGTCAGATTTCACAAACAGTAGGAGGGTCTTAAAGGGGCATTAAATACCAGGATTGCATTACATGCAGAGTGCAGAGTTTAGGAGGGTTGCATACAGAGTGCAGAGCTGTCACTTGTAAACACAGAAGCCGGACTTCTGCGTTTACAAGTGATTGTGGTGAGCAGGCACCAAAGGGTCTGAGCCAGAGGTGGTGGAACTGAGTTCCACCAAGTTCCACCTGAAAAAAAGCCCTGGAGGAAGTGAGTTTTATGCTGGCTGTGCTGGCTGTCATCCATTTGATTCATTGAGGACATCTAGTGGCAGAAATAAAGTACTGTTAGCTTCATTGAGCTATTAACTTTTTTTTTTTTTTCACAGGAGTTCTACTTTAAGAAATCATTTTGTCATATGTGAAATGTATGCCTAATATGTTAATGACAAAGATAATACAGCCTATACTCCACTGAGCGAGTAATCCTTCCTCTTTGACAGAAGCTTTTGAAAACATGTAGTATATTTGCATGCAAATGTTTAGAAAATAGCTGCTATTTCCTTTACTGATATTTAGTGCTGGCACATCTCTGACATTTAAGGTATTGTTGTAATTACATCTGCCTCATTTAGTAGGGAAAAAAGATCCATAACGTGCATAAAGAAACTGCGCTTGTTTTCTTTTGCTGGTCGTCACTTCATCATTGTCACCTTATCTTTTTGCCTTTGGTTTTATTTATAATACTTACAAAACAGCGCACAGCAGAGCTGTAAAAAATAAACAAAAAAAAAAAAGACAACAAAAAAATACACTAGGTAGGCAGCTAAAATTAGGTACGTTTGTGCAACATTATGAAAATGTCCAATATAAAATAAAATATAAAATTTAATTCGAAAAGCGTGTTAATCTTGTTTTATATTCTACAGGAATAAAAATACCGGCTCATGATAAAATATGGCGCTTAGAAACTTGATTTAAAGAAGGACTTTAATTACTTGCGTTATGAAAGAAAATAAAAAGTGCTTGTTCAGATGAAGAATCTGTTGCATTACACGTACACTGTGACCATTAACAAACAAAAAAAAAAAATATTTGTTCTGAGCACACTGGAGGGATTAGACTGTAACCACATATGGTTAGCTACAAAGTCCTCTTCTCAAATTATTGCGGCACTTGAAACTAACTACAAAGTCTTGACTCGTTGATACTTGGTCCCAGCCAGGATCTCCAAATATGTACCTAGTTACCCCCATACCTGCTTTAGAGGTTGTGCTTCTCAAGAGAGCTTCCTCCATATATGGTGGTCATGCCCAATAGAACAAGTCTTTTGGTCAAGCCTGTTTGCTATGCTCTCTACTCTTTTTGATAAGACGCTTCCATCAGACCGATCTGTGGCTGTGCTGAATCTCAAAACTACCTACCCTATGTCAGCGTCAATTCAAACATTGCTTGCAGATCACAACAGCGACCAAACAAACCATTGCCAAATCATGGAAGACTCCTACAATCTGTGTCCTGGTTATCAAAAACAAGGTCACGCAAGCTATGATTCCTGCGAAAATTGAGGCTATCATTTCTGACAGAGTTACTAAATATGAATCCCTTTGGTCCCCTTGGGAGACGCACTTTCTCCCTTCCAATTTTTATGAGTCTCTCCTACTCCCATGAGTGGCATCATCATCCTCGATATGCTCCCCCATCAGGCTCACCGATCTGACCTGATAATACCTGGGGTTCCTCTCTTACACTACTTCCCCTCCTTCTTTCCCAATCCCCCATCCCTTTCTACTCCCTCTCTCTTCCTTCCCGGACCCCATTTTACCCTGACAGTCTTCTCCCTCCTTCTTCTCACTCTTCTCTTTCTTCTTTCTCTGCAAAACTTACCTCCTTCTCCTAGATAGTCAATATACCGTCTTTCATCACTATCCTTAAATCTGGAGCAAGGTCAGCTTCACATTGTTGTCAATCTCAATACATCTTTTTTACCTGCTTTTCTGTTTACCACAATTTAGTTATGTAACATGTCTGTTAGAAGAATAAATCCAGGAGTTTAATAAATTAAGTGGGACGAGGGCTTAGGTCCCTCCAAAGTTGACCATTTCCCAGGGGCTCACTGACTTTGGCTACTGTAATGCTTCCATTTCATGATTCGTCTACATTTGGACCATTGTTTTCAATGTGTATTGCTTTATTCCTCTCAATAAAATGTTCGAACAAGAAAAGGAATATTTGTTCTGGGACAGTAACCGAAAGAATCGGAGGACCACCGTGTCAGAGGACCACCGTGACAGCCATGCAACTAATGTTGGCAGAATTATAACTTAGAAAAGAAAAAGACCACCCTACCTGCCATTGCTTCCAACAACAACTAGTTATAAAAAAAAAGAAAAAAAAGAAAAGAAACCCATACAAATTTACCTGAACAAACTGTCACATGACTTGGGGGGGGGGGGGCACCTTTTTTGATGGTCAATGTTTTGTACACTTCAAATAAAGTTTCTACAAAAAAAAGAGAGCAGTGTAATCCACTGATTAGTGCACAAAACTGCCCCCTACTACAGCCAGCAATGGGCAGCTGCCGGAGTAAAAAGGGGCTATGGCAGCTTTCCATTCCTTTGTTGTCAATTCATGCGCGGCCTGTTTCCATTTCCATTGCGCCATGAGCCCACCCAAGTGTTACAACAGCGAATGAATATCCGCTGTTGAAATACTGATCCTCAATCTGGCCAATCAGAAGCGGGTGTGAGACCCATGTTCTGATTGGCCGAAAAGAGAAGACTCCCCATTGGCCGCCGAGAAGGAGGAAACAGAAGCCGCCACTGCCGTGGAGATCCACAGAGACCCGTAGAGAGTGGGGGAAAGGGAGGCCGCTGCACGATGGGGTATATGTGACCGACTGTCCCACCGACACCCCACCAGGGGGTGTCAGAGGCATACTGTTTGCAGAACCCCCCCAAAAAAATCCACCGGTCACCACTGGGGCAAACCCAGTCAAGTTCACGTTAAGTCCCCCGGGTCGATCTCTCAATGTTGACCTGAACAAAAACACTGAAGATGCGCTGTAATACGGGGATCAGCTAGAAATGTTAATTGATCCTAAGCAGTACCTTGATAAATGTGCCTTTTATTTTGAATTCCTCCTAAAAAATAACTACACTTTCTGATATGTGAGGTGCCTGACTACTCCTGTAGCTCCAGTCCCATAGCTGCTGCCTTTGACTGCCAGTGTTTGACTGCTCACCATTCTCCTTGCTGGAGCCTCTGACATAAGGAAGTAAAGTTACAGTAAATTATTAAGAGGTTATTTAAACAAAAGCCTAAGGTTTCTGAAAGCAATTAAAATAAAAACTGAAAAAAAAATCATATTAAGAGCTATTATAGCCACAAAGGCCACTTTTGAAATTAAAGACATTTACAAATAAATAAATAAATCAGCTAGCATTTCCAATATCCCCCATATCAATAAATAAACTGCATCAACCAAAGAATAGATCTCATCATAAGAATTCACAAATAAGGGTGTCTCTTCTCAACAAGTTGGGATGAGATAAACACACCTGGGTTCTGTTTGAACAGGGGTCGACAAGCATGAGTTGGTATGGATTTAAGGGGAACCCCACCCAAAAGTTAATTAAAAAAGTGTGGAGTCCCTCCAAAAATCTATACCAAACCCTTATGCTAGAAAGCAGCCTGGCAGGCCAGGAAAGAGTGTGGATCAACATGTTCTCCCCCAAAATCTACTGGGCCACATGCTCTCAACATGGGTGGTAACTTACCTGGGGGGCCCCTTGGAGAGGTACCTCAACATGGTTGGGTACTTTAATGAGAGCAAGAGCCTCTTCCCCACAACCCTGGCCTGGTGATTGAGGGTGTATTGCGTGCAGGACACGTATAGGAATCTGGAAGCCCCCTTTAACAGTAAGGGTGCCTTCAGGTACCACACCCATCATGTGAATGAGTAAAGGATACATGTTAATGAGTAAAGGGTACATAGTACCACTACTCATTCACAAAAAAATTTAAACAGTAAAAAAAATTACATGATTCCCGTCACCCGCAGAAAGAAAAAACAGATGCCCTCCAATATGATGTAACATTGACAACTGCTTGCCCGCTTATGACAATTCAGGCGAATGACAGCTGATATATAAAGGGACAGAGTCTCCCAGATTATGTCATTGACCATATTAGGACATGACAATATTTGGCCAATGACATCATTGTGGCATCTGGAATGTGGGGGGCATCCCATTAGTTGTTAAGGACTTGGCATTGCCTGCACCTACTGGTGACTTTCACAGCCATTGACAGTGGGAAGCTGTCATGTATGATCGTGGAAGTAATACCACCATCTGAATGCCTGAACAACTAAGGCTTGGTCTCAAACAAAAACTGTAGCTGCTGACTTTTAATAAACAGTCACTCACCTGTACCATGATCCAGCGGTGTTCTCACTCCAGTCATGTTCTCCCTGTATCCTCCCTTGCCGGCGTTGCCATTTTTACTATGGGCTCCTGGCTGTGACAGCTTGCGGCTTCACAGCCGGGGGCCCACTGTGCATGTGCAAGAGGGCGCTACACTCTTTGACTGGTCCTAAAGTCTTCTAGGATCTGTCATGTGTCCCAGAAGACTTTGGGAGGGAGGGGGAAGGATAACTTTCGCTTTTGATCACCCAAGGCAATCGTAGCAGAAGTGGGAGTGGGTACCTGTCAAAATCAAGTACTTGTTCCCCCCTTCCTCCCCAAAAGCTCCATTTCACAAACAGGAGTTGGGGTGGAGGCCTTAAGGTGGAACTTCCCCTTTTTGGGTGAAGCTTGCCCCTTGCAACAAATAGGATATCTGTGTACAATGCCAAAGTGACCACCAGCCTCAGTGTCATAAGTGGTTGTAAAAAAGTCTTCACTTCACATAGCTGTTATCACTTGCTAACGTTTAAGCATGCAGAATCATACAACAGCAGGTAGAGAATAAGCATTCAGAAAAGTGTATGAAATTTTATATCTAAATTGATGAAGAAAGTATTCAACTCCACTGAGCCATGTTAGCAGAAATCTGATATTACAGAGATAAAAAGGGAAAAGTCTTTATGTGCATTGATAACTTCTGTTTATAGAAACCAAAGGATAGGACAAATGTCCAACAAGAGAACAATAGCTCTGCAAGCTTGCATTTGATTGTACACACAGTCCATTTTAGAACATATCAGATAGTATATAAAGTTTGATTATCTGCAGGGGGTGTGCAGCTGAGCGCTTTTCTCATATTAGGGATCACTTAAATGTCATAGATATCCTGAAATAAATTAAGGCCACATGCGGTATCTGTGTCCCTAAAAGAAGCAAAAAATAGTTCACCTGAAGTGTATAGCAGTCACTTTTACAAAGACATTAATTGTACCCCTTTATTTAATAAAGTCTCTGTGGTGTAGTCACAAGGACACACATACAGGTAACCCCAAATGGTACAACATTTAAATCTGGCAATGAAGCTTAATGCTGCAAAGATCCACACTCAACAGCCCAAATTCAAAATGTTAATGCTCAAAGCTCTTATGAAATCTTGACAATTGGGGAATATTCTCTTGTGTTGGGTCCACTACCTTGCTCGAAGGAGAACATAAGGAGTACATATTACTAAGTAAACTGGTACAACATTGGGGAGGCACAACTCAACAAATGCAAGATGGAACTCTTTAGGTCATGGTCTAGACATTGATGTGATAAATAACACCCGTCCCATGTTTCATGGCACCACAGTGATTCACTTATATAAATTAGAACTGTGGTTTCACATATTTTTATTCCCTCCAGTCTTGGGCAATAGACATCTATCTGGACGCAATGGCAATTGGATGTAGGTGACTTAGGCTGGCCATAGATGTATCGAAATTTGAATTTCAATCCATTGATGGGTCAAAATTAATATTCTGATCCATTGATGGGTCGAAATTTGAATTTTGATCCATCGATGGGTAAAAATTCTAATTTTGATCCATTTATGGGCAGGCTGGTTGCACAGAAGTTGATCTCTTGATGGACAATAGCCCTGCGAGAGGGATTCCCACATTCACCTTGATCATGTGTATGCGGGAAACGATTCATATTATTTTGTTCACCCCGCTGGTTGAACAAAATAAAGTGAATCATGTACAGCAGTGGTTCTCAACAGAGGGGAAATAAGGGAGCTCTGGTGGAGGTAGATAGCTGGTCAGAGGGATGATAGTGATGAGATTGCACTTCTGGTAGCACTTTGGTTAGAGGAGAAGCAACTCTGAAGATATAAAAAAGGAAAAGAAAGGCACCTCTAAGTGCAGTTTGCAAAATCTAATAAAGTGCACAAACGGTTAAAAACACTTACAAGATCGTTGAGTGTTAAAAGACATGATAAAATCAGGAGTCCTCATCTGTGGCATGTGTCCATCCTCAGCACGGTGGTACAGAGCAGTGTAGAGCCGTCCAGCAACTGTAAAGCGTTCTCGTACATGTTGGAGAGGGGGAGGCAGCAGGGAAGCCTGTATTCCGGGTTCACTACGGGACACACGAGGCTGGTGGTGTCAGTGGGGAGAAGGGGGCGGTAACGCATTTCGGAGCATGTGCGGCTCCTTTGTCAGACCTACACCCATACTCCTCGAGCTGGCTTATGAATGGGGAGGGGGAGGAGTAAGGGGAGGAGTATGGGCAGATGTTGATACACAATGATAAGGGAAGTGACAGGTGTATTATGAGGACGGCCAAGACGACCGTGCATCCGCAAATTTTATCATTAACGTCAGTGCTATAGACAATGAGGTCCTGAAGGAATTTGACACAGGGGTACAGGGCACAGATGGCAGTGGTTAAATTAACAATAATAAATAAGTATACAAACGTAAGGTTGACATTGAATCAGTATACAAGCGTGGTTCTCAACCCTGTCCTCAAGTTCCCCCAACAGGCCATGTTTTGAGAATTTCTCTTAGCTAAAGTAGCTGTCCAAAATACCAAGAAATTGACCCTTATTTAAATAACCCGTGCAACATAAAGGAAAACCTGCAAAAATGGCCTGTTGGGGGTACTTGAGGACAGGGTTGAGAACCATTGATGTACAGTATGGCCTACCTTGGTTATCCAAGTGGCTATATGCTTCCAACATTCCTGTAAAAGGCAGTTTAATTCGTGGTTATGTATCTTCAATATCATAGAACAAGTCTAGTTGCATATGATTAACTACCACTGCCTAAAAACAAATATTAATCTTTAACACCATCCATTTTTTGGAGGGATGTTGTCCCTGTTCCAGATTTTTATTTGTAAAAGAAAACCCTTCATTGGGAATGGGACTTTACATTTTAAATTACATTTTCACAGTTCCTTCTACAGAGAATATCTGCTACTGAAACCCAACTATTCAGATATTGTGATTCCATAGTTGGCCAATATAATCTAAATTATAGCAGGATGATGAACCCAAAGTCAGACAATTTCATGGAATTGCTTGTTTTCCTTAGAAAAACCCTTTGAATTCCATGGAAATATTCATTTAGATTCAGTAAATATAACAGCACTGTTGCCTCATATGTTTCTATGCTTTTGAGGAAAAGATTTCAAACTGGTAGCTTCCAATGACCCTCATTTTTCAAAGTAATATCATTTATAATTTTTACTGTACCCCTTTTGTTTTGTAAGTTAAACTCATTGAGGTTGTATTTATCTATGCAAATTTCTGAGGAAGATAAAAGGACAGCAACATTGACTATAAAGACTAATAATGAATTCACAGCATGTAAAATGATGCTTGGACAGAAAAAAAAAAAAAAAAAAAAATCACAATATTTATGTTTTCGCCACCCGTCCTTGCGTTCCTATTTGAAGAATGAGTCATAAATATGCACATACTGAGAATTCCACTTTTATGTTATTTTATAATACAGACCAGAATCTGTCAAAGTTAATACTTTTATGTTTTCTAGGGGGAATATAGCCTGTGCAAAAGATGTATGTTTTTCATTAGTTTTCACAATCTTTCTCTGTAATTTCTCTTAATGGTTCAGTTTTCATAAAGAACATTTCCCATGGTGTAAAATTTCACTGTTGCAAAAATATAACTTTCTTTCTAACAAGTTCATATTTTTTTTGCATCCCTTAACATGGTTAAGCATAACCATAGCATTTTTGTAGAAATTTTGAAAACGAATTGGATAACATGGAGGCCAACTTAATAAATACCAGTCTACCCCCTAGGTTAGAAGCCATAACACCTTGAAAAAAAAAAAGTGCAGATAAGTTAAAATACCTATTTATCTGACATCCAGCTTCTACATAGGGTGTCACAACCCCTGTCAGTTTATTTTATTTTTTGCCACCCAAGTCAAATAGGGGAGATCTCCCTTCACTTCCTGTCCCATAGCCAAAACAGGAAGTGAGAGGACAACCTTTCAAATTCTGGTAAATTTGGGAAATCCCTTTGGGTTCCCCAGGTCACCATAACTAGTGTCCCCCATTGGAAGATTTGCCCTCTATTACCTTTCTGGGGACAACCCAAAATATTTTTTTTTCTTTTACTTTCACTTTCAATGATAATGGTAATCAGGGCAAATAGAGAGGGTAAATCTCCCTAACAGGGGCACAGACAGCAACAAAACCTGATAGGGGTTCTAATCCATCTTCACTCTGTCCAAAACATCATCCTGGGGGACATGTTCAAATGCAAAAAAAAAAAAAATTAAAGTCTGTACAACAGGAAGCAGAACTTTTAACAATATTTAAAGTGCAACATTAAAAATTGTAAATTCCTTTAAAATAAAATGCTAGTAAATTACATCTCCCAGTCCCTTATTTCTATTTATGAGCAAAGTGACTTCCTTCATCTAAACCAGACCATTAAGGCTCATTTACACTTGCTTTGGCTTCAACACACATTAACAGTAGGGATGAGCCGAACACCCCCCTGTTCGGTTCGCACCAGAACCTGCGAACAGACCTAAAGTTTGCGTGAACTTTAGAACCCTATTAAATACAATGGACTCGAACGTTCGAAATCAAAAGTGCTAATTATAAAGGCTAATATGCAAGTTATTGTCCTAAAAAGGGTTTGGAGACCTGGGTCCTGCCCCAGGGGACATGTGTCAATGCAAAAAAAAGTTTTAAAAACGTCAGTTTTTTCGGGAGCAGTGATTTTAATAATGCTTAAAGTGAAACAATAAAAGTGAAATATTCCTTTAAAATTCGTACATGGGGGGGGGGGGTGGGTGTATAGTACGCCTGTAAAGCAGCGCTTTGTTTCCCTTGCTTAGAACTGTCCCTGCACAAAATGTAATTTCTGAAGGAAAAAAAGTCATTTAAAACCACTCGCGGCTATAATGAATTGTTGGCTCCCGGCAATACAGAGAAAAGTCATTGATAAAAAATGAAAATAAATGCGTGGGGGTCCCCCCAAATTAAATTACTAGGTACTTCAGGTCTGGTATGGATATTAAGGGGAACCCTGCATCAAATAAAAAAAAGTGACGTGTGGTTCCCCCCAAATATCCATACTAGACCCTTTAGGTCTGGTATGGATTTTAAGGGGAACTCCACCTCAAATAAAAAAAAATGGCGTGGAGTTCCCCCAAAAATCCATACCAGACCCTTTATCCGAGCACGCAACCTGGCAGGCCGCAGAAAAAGAGGGGGGGATGAGAGAGCGCCCCCCTCCTGAACCGTACCAGGCCACATGCCCTCAACATGGGGAGAATGTCCCCATGTTGATGGGACAAGGGCCTCATCCCCACAATCCTTGCCCGGTGGTTGTGGGGGTCTGCGGGCAGGAGGCTTATCGGAATCTGGAAGACCCTTTTAACAAAAGGGACCCCCAGATCCCGCCCCCCCTATGTGAATTGGTAAGGGGTACATTGTACCCCTACCAGTTCACTAAAAGTGTAAAAAAAATGTAAAAAAAACACACAGACACCTTGGAAAAGTCCTTTATTCAAAATAAAAAATAAAAAACCCATTCCAGCGATGTAATCCAATGTCCCGTGGCGATCCTATGTCCAGCGCTGCAGTCTCCACTCGAAACGTCATTGGCTGAGCGGACCTACACTGCGGAGGAAGTTCCCCATCAGGTCCGCTCAGCCAATGATGTTGGCGGGGTCTGAGGTACGAGGGGGCGGGGCGCCCTCGTATCTCAGACCCCACCTACGTCTTGGCTGAGTGGACCTGATGGGGAACTTCCTCTTCAGTATAAAATAATGGATAGACCCGCCCCTTCTCACGTTTCCCATCAGGTCCGCTCCTGATGGGGAACGTGTGAAGGGGCAGGTCTATTCATTTTTTTACACTAAAGAGGAAGTTCCCCATCAGGTCCGCTAGCCAATGACGTAGGCGGGGTCTGAGATACGAGGGCGCCCCGCCCCCTCGTACCTCAGACCCCGCCTACATCATTGGCTGAGTGGACCTGATGGGGAACTTCCTCCGAAGTGTAGGTCCGCTCAGCCAATGACGTTTCGAGTGGAGACTGCAGCGCTGGACATCGGATCGCCGCGGGACACTGGATTACATCGCTGGAATGGGTTTTTATTTTTTTATTTCTTTATTCTTAATAAAGGACTTTTCCAAGGTGTCTGTGTGTTTCTTTTTACATTTTTTTTTACACTTTCTTCGTGAAATAGTAGGGGTACAATGTACCCCTTACCAATTCACATAGGGGGGACGGGATCTGGGGGTCCCCTTTGTTAAAGGGGTCTTTCAGATTCCGATAAGCCCCCTGCCCGCAGACCCCCACAACCACTGGGCAAGGGTTGTGGGGATGAGACCCTTGTCCCCATCAACATGGGGACATCCTCCCCATGTTGAGGGCATGTGGCCTGGTACGGTTCAGGAGGGGGGGCGCTCTCTCGTCCCCCCCTCTTTTCCTGCGGCCTGCCATGTTGCGTGCTCGGATAAAGGGTCTGGTATGGATTTTTGGGGGAACTCTACGCCATTTTTTTTTCAAATTTGGGGTGAAGTTCCCCTTAAAATCCATACCAGACCTGAAGGGCCTGGTAATTTAATTTGGGGGGACCCCCACGCATTTTAATTTTTTTTTATCAATGACTTTTCTATGTATTGCCGGGAGCCGACAATTCATTATAGCCGCGAGTGAGTTTTAAATTACTTTTTTTCCTTCAGAAATGACACTTGTGCAGGGACAGTTCTAAGCAAGGGGAAACAAGCGCGACTTTACAGGCATACTATACACACACCCTAGGTACGAAATGTAACCACTTAACGACCGCCCACTGTAAATATACGTCGGCAGAATGGCACCGACAGGCAGAATCACGTACATATACGTGACTGCCTTTGTATAGTTGGGGGGTCTGATCGGACCCCCCTTCTTTACAGTGAGCAGCCGTTATTCGTTTGGGAGCAATCAGGGATGAGGGGACAGCCGTTCGATTCCGGACACCCCCTCTCGATCGCTCCCAGCGAATCGAATCCTTCCCCTGCCTGTGTAATGTTTACACAGGCAGGAGGAAGTGATGTCATCTCTCCTGCGGCGCTCACATATACCGAGCGCCGCACAAGAGAAGGTGCAGGTTAGTGCACAAAACACTACACTGACACCAGGACACATAGGCACATAAATCGCCCCCCCAGGCCCCCCCAGACACCCCCAGATCACCCCCCAGATCACCCCCCAGCCCCCAGTCACAGTGTCACTGATTGCAGTGACCATTTATTTACTGATCACTGCAATCAGTGACATTTGTGACTGTAAAAGTGTCACTACATTTAGTTTTAGGTCCAGTGTAGCCTCCTAACCCCCCCTAATAAAGGTTTAACCCCCTGATCGCCCCCCAGATAACCCTTTCACCCCCTAGCACCGCCGTCGCTAAGTGATCATTTTTCTGATCGCTGTCTTAGCGTCGGTGATGCAGATCGGTAGCCTGTAATTTTTTTTAGGTTCGCCGCAGGTTTTTATAGCGTCAGGTACCCCCATATATTACCTAATAAAGGTTTAACCCCCCTTGATCGCCCCCCAGATAACCCTTTCACCCCCTATCACCACTGTCGCTAAGCGATCGTTTTTCTGATCGCTGTCTTAGCGTCGGTGATGCAGATCGGTAGCCAGTAATTTTTTTTAGGTTCGCCGCAGGTTTTTATAGCGTCAGGAACCCCCATATATTACCTAATAAAGGTTTAACCCCCTTGATCGCCCCCCAGGTAACCCTTTCACCCCCTATCACCACTGTCGCTAAGCGATCATTTTTCTGATCGCTGTCTTAGCGTTGGTGATGCCGATCGGTAGCCAGTAATTTTTTTTAGGTTCGCCACAGGTTTTTATAGCGTCAGGTACTCCCATATATTATCTAATAAAGGTTTAACCCCCTTGATCGCCCCCCAGGTAACCCTTTCACCCCCTATCACCACTGTTGCTAAGCGATCGTTTTTATGATCGTTGTCTTAGTGTCGGTGATGCCGATAGGTAGCCAGTAATTTTTTTTTAGGTTCGCCGTCAGGTTTTTATATAGCGTCAGGTACCCCCATATATTACCTAATAAAGGTTTTAACCCCCTAATTGCCCCTAGTTAACCCTTTCACCAGTAATCACCATATAAGTGTTACGGGTGACGCTGGTTAGTTAGTTTGCTTTTTATAGTGTCAGGGCACCCGCCGTATATAACCCAATAAAGGTTTAACCCCCTGATCGCCCGGCGGGTGATATCAATTAGGTTTTAGCATCAGAGAGGTTCTGCGTCACACCCCAGGCAGCGTCAGGTTAGTGCCAGTAGCGCTAACACCCACGCGTTAAGCATACACCCCCCTTAGTGGTATAGTATCTGAACAGATCAATATCTGATCTGATCAGATCTATACTAGCGTCCCCAGCAGTTTAGGGTTCCCAAAAACGCAGTGTTAGCGGGATCAGCCCAGATACCTGCTAGCACCTGCGTTTTGCCCCTCCGTCCAGCCCAGGCCACCCAAGTGCAGTATCGATCGATCACTGTCACTTACAAAACACAACACACATAACTGCAGCGTTCGCAGAGACAGGCCTGATCCCTGCGACTCCAGTGCTGTAGGAGGTGATTTCACCACCACAGTTAAAAAAAAAAAGCATATATGCCGAAGCATTGGGGCAGCAGGGGCGGAGGAGCAATTTTGCTCCTAATGCCGCGTACATACGGTCGAAATTCCGACGAAGGCTTGCCCGTGGAAAAGTCTGACCATGTGTACGCGGCATAACTTTTGCGGGAAGATGCCCCCATGCTTCGGCATATATAAATGGTGCATGTATGCCCATCATTAGAAGTGGGTGGATGAAGGGCGGTATTCTAATGGTGGGCATACCCACCGATCAATTTTTTTTTTTCGTTCAGCCAACAGGCTGCATGAAAAAAAAGATTACAATACATGTCCAACAAGGACCAGCATCGTACTGGTATGTTGCTGGACTTTGAATGTTTATACCAGAATGATGCCTGTGGGTTTAGGTATCATCTTGGTATCATTCTTTTCAGCTAGCAGCCGGCTTTCATGTAAAAGCAATCCTAGTGGCTAATTAGCCTCTGGACTGCTTTTACAAGCAGTGGGAGGGAATGCCCCCCCCCCGGATATAAAAAGCGCCATTGGGAAATTGGGAACGCATTTTATCACACCGATCTTGGTGTGGTCAGATGCTTTGAGGGCAGAGGAAAGATCAAGGGTCCAATAGACCCCAGTTTTTTTTCAAAAAAGAGTACCTGTCACTACCTATTGCTATCATAGGGGATATTTACATTCCCTGAGATAACAATAAAAATGATAAAAAAAAAAATAATAATATGGAAGCAACAGTTTAAAAATAAAATAAAAAAGCAAAATTAATAATAAACAAAAAAAAAAAAAGCACCACTGTCCTGCCCTGCTCTTGCCCAATGGCGAACGCAAGCGTCGGTCTGGCGTCATATGTAAACAGCAATTGCACCATGCATGTGAGGTATCACCGTGAAGGTCAGATCGAGTGCAGTAATTTTAGCAGTAGACCTCCTCTGTAAATCTAACGGCGTAACCTGTAAAGGCTTTTAAAGGCTTTTAAAAATGTATGTAGTTTGTCGCCAATGCGCGTTTGTGCGAAATTTTAAAGCTTGTCGTGTTTGGTATCTATGTACTCGGCCTAAGATCATCTTTGTTATTTCATCAAACATTTGGGCAATATAGTGTGTTTTAGTGCATTAAAATGAAAAAAAAAGTGTATTTTTTCCCCAAAAAATGCGTTTGAAAAATCGCTGCGCAAATACTGTGTAGAAAAAAAAAATGCAACACCCACCATTTTAATCTGTAGGGCCTTTGCTTTAAAAATATATATAATGTTTGGGGGTTCAACATAATTTTCTTGCAAAAAAAAAATATGTTTTCATGTAAACAAAAAGTGTCAAAAAGGGCTTTGCCTTCAAGTGGTTAGAAGAGTGGATGTAAGCTTCCTAATGTTGTGTATAAAAAACCCCCCCAAATTACCCCATTTTGGAAAGTAGACACCCCAAGCTATATACTGAGAGGCATGTTGAGTCCATGGAATATTTCATATGTTGACACAAGTTGCGGAAAATAGACAATTTATTTTTTTATTTTTTATTTTTTGCACAAAGTTGTCACTAAATGATATATTGCTCAAACATGTCATGGGCATATGTGGAATTACACCCCAAAATACATTCTGTTGCTTCTCCTGAGTACGGGGATACCACATGTGTGAGACTTTTTGGGAGCCTAGCCGCGTACGGGACCCCAAAACCAAGCACCGCCTTCAGGATTTCTAAGGGTGTAAATTTTTGATTTCACTTCTCACTGCCTATCACAGTTTCGGAGGCCATGGAATGCCCAGATGGCACAAAACCCCCCAAATGACCCCATTTTGGAAAGTAGACACCCCAAGCTATTTGCTGAGAGGTATGGTGAGTATTTTGCAGATCTCGCTTTTTGTCACAAAGTTTTGAAAATTGAAAAAAAAAAAAATATTTTCTTTCTTCATTTTCAAAAACAAATGAGAGCTGTAAAATACTCACCATGCCTCTCAGCAAATAGCTTGGGGTGTCTACTTTCCAAAATGGGGTCATTTGTGGGGGTTTTGGGCTATCTTGGCATTTTATGGCCTTCAAAACTGTGATAGGTAGTGAGGAGTGAAATCAAAAATTTATGCCCTTAAAAACCTTGAAGGCGGTGCTTGGTTTTTGGGGTCCCGTACGCGGCTAGGCTCCCAAAAAGTCCCACACATGTGGTATCCCGTACTCAGGAGAAGCAGCAGAATGTATTTTGGGGTGTAATTTCACATATGCCCATGGCATGTGTGAGCAATATATCATTTAGTGACAACTTTGTGCAAAAAAAAAAAAAGTTTGTCATATTCCCGCAACTTGTGGCAAAATATAAAATATTCCATGAACCCAACATGCCTCTCAGTAAATATCTTGGGGTGTCTACTTTCCAAAATTGGGTCATTTGGGGGGGTTTTGTGCTATTTTGGCATTTTATGGCCTTCAAAACTGTGATAGGTAGTGAGGAGTGAAATCAAAAATTTCTGCCTAGAAATCCTGAAGGCGGTGCTTGGTTTTCGGGGTCCCGTATGCGGCTAGGCTCCCAAAAAGTCTCACACATGTGGTATCCCCGTACTCAGGAGAAGCAGAAAAATGTATTTTCGGGTGTAATTCCATATATAACTATGGCATGTGTGAGCAATATATCATTTAGTGACAACTTTTTGTAATTTTTTTTTTTTGTCATTATTCAATCACTTGGGACAAAATAAAAAAATATTCAATGGGCTCAACAGGCCTCTCAGCAATTTCCTTGGGGTGTCTACTTTCTAAAATGGGGTCATTTGGGGGGGGTTTTGTGCTATTTTGGCATTTTATGGCCTTCGAAACTGTGATAGGTAGTGAGGAGTCAAATCAAAAATTTGCGCCCTTAGAAATCCTGAAGGTGGTGCTTGGTTTTCGGGGGCCCGTACGCGGCTAGGCTCCCAAAAAGTCCCACACATGTGGTATCCCCGTACTCAGGAGCAGCAGCAAAATGTATTTTGGGGTGCAATTCCACATATAACCATGGCATGTGTGAGCAATATATCATTTAGTGACAACTTTTTGTAATTTTTTTTTTTTTTAGTCATTATTCAATCACTTGAGACAAAAAAAAAAAAAATATTCAATGGGCTCAACATGCCTCTCAGCAATTTCCTTGGGGTGTCTACTTTCCAAAATTGGGTAATTTGGGGGGGTTTTGTACTGCCCTGCCATTTTAGCACCTCAAGAAATGAGATAGGCACTGGCAGTCATAAATTAAAAGCTGTGTAAATTCCAGAAAATGTACCCTAGTTTGTAGACGCTATAACTTTTGCGCAAACCAATAAATATACGCTTATTGACATTTTTGTTACTAAAGACATGTGGCTGAATACATTTTGGCCTAAATGTATGACTAAAATTGAGTTTATTCGCTTTTTCTTATAACAAAAAGTAGAAAATATCATTTTTTTTCAAAATTTTCGGTCTTTTTCCGTTTATATCGCAAAAAATTAAAATCGCAGAGGCAATCAAATACCATTAAAAGAAATCTCTATTTGTGGGAAGAAAAGGACGCAAATTTCGTTTCGGTACAACATTGCATGTCTGCACAATTTACAGTTAAAGCAGCGCAGTGCAAAATTCTGAAAATAGCTCTGGTCCTTTAGCTACAAAATGGTCCGGGGCTTAAGTAGTTAAAGGAATATTTCACTTTTATTGTTTCTCTTTAAGCATTATTAAAATCACTGCTCCCGAAAAAACGGCCGTTTTTAAAACTTTTTTTTGCATTGATACATGTCCCCTGGGGCAGGACCCGGGTCCCCAAACACTTTTTATGACAATAACTTGCATATAAGCCTTTAAAATTAGCACTTTAGATTTCTCCCATAGACTTTTCGAATTTGCCCCAAACACCCCAAATTGTTGGCTGTTCTGCGAACAGGCAATGTTCGAGTCGAACATGAGTTTGACTCAAACTCGAAGCTCATCCCTAGTTGGTAGATATGAATTGGACTTATACCAGTGAGCTCCTGTGTTTCAGGAAATCTGCCCATTTTAAATGTCCTGAACCTTTTGGAATGTGGTGACTTGAACAAGGATAACATATTAAATGTTTATTGCAGGAGTTTTCACGTCTCAGTAATGTCTTTGAGGCTGTCAGTAAGTTCTTAAAGCTAGATTTTGGGTATTTTTACATATTTACAGATTGGATCACTGTACACTATATTACCAAAAGTATTGGTAATATAGTGTATCATATATTACCTATCCACATCAGTGCCTGACCTCACAAATGCGCTTCTGGAAGAATGGTCAAACATTTCCATAGACACACTCCTAAACCTTGTGGACAGCCTTCCCAGAAGAGTTGAAACAGTTATAGCTGCAAAGGGTGGGCCAACTCAATAATGAACCCTACGGACTGAAGCCTCGTACACACGACCGGTTTTCTCGGGAAGAACCAGCAAGAAAATTGCTGGCAGAGCTTTCTTGCCGAGTAGACCGTGCGTGTGTACGAGGCTTTCAGGTTTCTTGTCAAGAAAACCAGACAGAATCTCGACGAGAAAAATAGAGAACCTGCTCTCTATTTTCTCGTCGGGATTCCCGACGAGAAACCCGAGAGTGTGTATGCTTACCTGTCGCCGTGGAAACCTGCACATGCTCGAAATGACTTTGACGCATGCACGGTAGCTTCCTAGGCATAGGTAGGGTGTAGCAAGATGGCGGCGACAGCATTGAATGTGACAGCGGTTCTTTTGAATCGAGCGTGTGTACACTCTGCCGGGACAAGATTCTTGTCAAGAATCTCGTCAGGGAAAAACGACGGGTTTTTTCCTGAAGAGATTCTCGGTCGTGTGTACTAGGCTTAAGACTGGGATGCCATTAACGTTCATGTGCGTGTAAAGGCAGGCGTCCCAACACTTTTGGTAATATAGTGTATGTACAGTATATGCCAAACCCGTGGGATCCCCATAGAAACTGCATCTTACTTTTATAAGTATCAATACATGCACAAACTGCTTAAACAAAGATCCTTAAATTCAAAGGACAAAGGGGAAAATGAGAAGCATATTATGTTTTTTGTTTTTTTTTTATCAGAAAAACAACAAAACAAAAAAATATGTAAAAAATAATAATAAAAATCAGTGCATTGGATCACTGTGAAGTAATGTGATGAGCATAATGATAACCAGAAAATACCTATTTTCTATGCATCTTTTCTATACTATAAAGTCTATATTGTTTTTGTATGTACACAACTGCTTTAATTTTCCATACTCAAAATAGCCTCTAGTAACACCCCTCCCCCCCATCGAGTCAAGGATGGCTGAAGACAGGGCCATCTTTACCGCAGGGCAAACAGGGCAGTTACCCAGGGCCCTGTCACTGTTAAGGGCCCAAAGCAGAGCCACCCGTTAAGCCCGGGTGCTGCCCGCAAATCGGCGCTGAAAATCCCCAAACAGACAGGCAGTCTGTCACTGTCACTAGCGGCGTGCAGCCAGTGCCAGTGCTGCATTTTTTTTAGATCGAGAAGCGGGCCACGGGTGGGTGGGGCCTTGAGTTCCACTGGAACTCTGGCCCCGCCCCTTGCTATGCGTGCACAGTGTTCAGTGACCAGTGCGGCGCTCCACATCCTCTGCCATCCTGTCTCAGTAACACAGGGGGAAAGCCAGCTTACACAGGAGTCGGGCTGTGTTCTGTCACCACTGTCCTCCTAACTAGGGTGACCACATTTCCAAACTGCCATTCAGGGACACCCCTCAGCATGCACCGGTCGGTGACATCACAAGGGGCGGTGCCACCATGTAATATCGCTGGGTGGCCCCGCCCCTTACTTATTTAAGCATGTTTCATGTATGTTAGCCCAACATTGCAGACGGCCCCTTAGAGTCCGAGAATTTAATTGTTCTTACAATGTTGGGATAACATACATGAATCAAATGCTTTTTATATCCAAGGCACTAAAGTTGTATATAAAACCCTGTACTTTATACTACAAAGGGTATACAAATAACCTGAGGGATCTGGAGTAAAAACTGGACATACACTGACCTACCTGATCACTACACTGACCACTATACTAACCTACCTGATCCCTACACTGACCACTATACTAACCTACCTGATCCCTACACTGACCATTACACTGACCTACCTGATCCCTACACTGACCACTATACTAACCTACCTGATCCCTACACTGACCACTATACTAACCTACCTGGATCCCTACACTGACCACTATACTAACCTACCTGGATCCCTACATTGACCTACCGGATCCCTACACTGACCATTAAACGCTGCCACTGTGCCCATCAATTGTAGCCTCACTGTGCCCATTAAACGCAGCCACTGTGCCATCAAACACAGCCACTGTGCCCATCAAATGCAGCATCATTGTGCCCATAAAACACAGCCTCATTGTGCCCATCAAACGCAGCCACTGTGCCCGTCAAACGCAGCCACTGTGCCCGTCAAACGCAGCCACTGTGCCCATCAAACGCAGCCAATGTGCCCATCAAACGCAGCTGCTGTGCCCATCAATTGCAGCCGATGTGCCCATCAAACGCAGCGGCTGTGCCATCAAACGTTGCCACTGTTCCATCAAATGCTGCCACTGTGCCCCCCTGCCCGCTGTCTGATAGAGGGGGTGGCTGGAGAGAGGGGGCGGCGCCCATGCGCCCTTATGGACACACTGCCACTGCCTCTAGTTAAACAAGACCCCCAGCTAGGAGGACTGTGTGTGGGGGGTAGGATGATAAGAAGGGACCCCAATACAGGAATCCCCCTCTCTTCCCCCTCCAGTTATGAGGATTGCAGGAGGTGATATTAGGGGACTCCCATCCCAGAAAATAGGAACTCCCCTCCCTCCCCCACCAGTTAAAAAAGACCCCCAGCTGGGAGGACTGCAGAGGGGTGATGGGGGGACCCTGCTCACCCCCCTCTAATAGAAAAAAAGAGCACTGGCCAGGAAGACTGCAGGCAGCAGTCCCCCCCCAGAAGGTGAATAGTGTGTGGGGACTTGTGACTGTGAACAGATGCAGAGTGTCATATACACACAGCAGCTAGGGTGCCCATGTGTCCCGGATTGCCCGGGACTGTCCCGCAATTGACATGTCTGTCCTGAGTCCCGGGCACCTTCATTCCGGGACAATACAATGTCCCGGAATGAAATAGAGGACACAGCCAACCCCTACTAACTAATAACTACATTTCCAGAACTGGTTGCTTGGGCCAGCGCTGCCTGGCATCTTGCAACCAGTAACAATTTACTTTCAGACAGTAAGACCGGGAGCAAGGCCTGCGCCTAGTGCAGCACTGCTGTCCCCACCCACCTTGGCACCTCCTCCTTCTCTGGCACCCAGCAGCAAGCAGCAGGGACTGGTGTGATCTTCACTCTCCAGATAGTGACGCCACTCCTTTCCTTCTACGCACTCGGCTCATGCAGAGGGAGTGACAGCAGCACTGCATCTGGTGGCAGGCTATGGGTGGCAAGCGGCACTGCATCTGGTGGCAAGTGGCACATTCATCTGACAAATAACCCGCCGCCAAATTCCCCATCAACCCCGAGACTACATTTCCCCCCGCCCCCCCATCTTTTTTGGGGGAAGGTGAGAGAGGGGATGTGTCCCTGAATGGCAGTTTGAAGATGTGGTCACCCTAACAGCAGCCCAAGAGGGGGAGGAGGGGGGTGAATCACAGTAACAGATAAGGAGGAAGAATTCCTGCACAGCTCCGATGTCTGCAGCTCTGGGCTGTCACTGCATCTTCTGTGTTCTCCATGCTGTGTGATGAAACTTCTCTCCCTTCACCTACTGTAGTGTGGACAGACGATCCCGGGCTCTGCACAAAGGGGAGGGTGGAGGCGGGGAGAAATATGTGCAGGGAGTTGAAGTGCCCCCTTCCCTTATTGGTCAAAGCTGTGAAAGCCATAGTAAGGGAGAGGAGGATTGGTGTTGCGGGGCTGATTCGGGTCTCGAGCAAACAGAAAGCCGAGCAGAGGATTCAAAACCCTAAGCACTAGCGCAGGGGAGGAAGTGAAATCCTCCTCTGCTTTCAACGCTGGGCAGTGACGTCACTGGTTGCCAGACGCCAGGCGGCTATAGCAACCAGTATTTAGCTGTATAGTCAGGTGGAGGTGGAGGCGGAGCCAGAGCCAGAGCTATGATTGCTCAGTCCGCCTCTGTCCCATTAATTGCTGAATGTTCCCTGTATTGTACACTGTATTATCCCAGAATGAAGCTGCCCGGGACCAGGGACAGAGATGTCAATTAAGGGATAATAATGGGAAATCCGGGACACGTGGGCACCCTCCTCCTAACCCCGCCCTCACTCTGCTGCTTCTCCAATCCAATACTCCGCCTCCCATTTGTGCCTGCCCAACCCCGCCCACACTCCATCCACATGCATGCTGTGCACTTGCTATGTGCTGCGAGAGGAGTTCTGTGAACAGCTGAGGGACACTTTTCAAACAATACTGCCCTGAGAACACCAGACTAAAAGGGGGAGACATAATTGGTGAGTGTGACTTCCATCCCCAGAACAACCCCCCTCTCTGTTCCCACCACTTTGTGCTCTGCACCTTCTTTCCCCCCCCCCTTTATTTTTCTCCCTCTACCCCCCTCTTTTCCTTACACCAGAGACTCCTCACCCTCCTCTCCCCGTCTCTCCCCCACTAGGCTAGGACCTAGCCTGTGTATATACCACCATGTGCATATACCCCCCTGGCCTGTGTATATACTACCCTGGCCTGTGTATATACCACCCTGGCCTGTGTATATACAACCCTGGCCTGTGTATACACCACCCTTTGTATATACCACCCTGGCCTCTGTATATACCACCCTGTGTATATACCACCCTGGCCTGTGTATATACCACCCTGTGTATATATCACCCTGGCCTCTGTATATACCACCCTGGCCTGTGTATATACCATCCTGTGTATATACCACCCTGGCCTGTGTATATACCACCCTGGCCTCTGTATATACCACCCTATGTATATACCACCCTGGCCTGTGTATATACCACCCTGTGTATATACCACCCTGGCCTGTGTATATACCACCCTGTGTATATACCACCCTCTGTATATACCACCTATGCCCCCTACACGGTTAAGGAGATATTTCTATAAACACAGCGCCAATGACGTCACACGCATGCGCACTAGCGGGCCTAAATGCATGCGCACTAAATGGGATCTTGCCGGCCCAAGCGCGCATGTGTGTGACGTCATCGCCGCTCCGGCCAATCACAGCGCCGGAGCAGCGATACACTGACAGCAGTGACGGGACATCGAGGCAAGATGGCGGCGGAGGGGAATGACGAGCAGTTCGGGGGCTTCGATCTCAGGTAAGTCATTCATAATGAGCTAATATGCTATGCATACTAGCTCAATATGGGTTTCTTTTGCAGGGGTTTTTAAAAAAAAAAAAACATGGGTTTACTTCCTCTTTAATAAAATAAATAAATAAATAATAATAAAAAAACATTCCAGCGTTGTAATACATTCTCGAAGTCCAGCGATGATCCATTCTGACTCCAGCGATGCTCTCCAGCGATGAACGTAGCACGATATTGGCAGCACCGGCTCTCCACTCCAGCGAGAAACGACAGCACGGTCCTCCCTGCACCAGAGCCCCCGGCTAATGACACGCAAGCTGTTTGACAGTTCTTTTATAACCAATGGCGGGGCCACCCGTGACGTGGATGGGTGACCCCGCCCCCTCTAACGCGTCACGGGGGTTTCCCGGGGGATGACACCGCCCCCTCTAATGCGTCACGGGGGTTTCCCGGGGGTGACCCCGTCCCCTCTAACGTGTCACAGGGGTTTCCCGTGACACGTTAGAGGGGGCGGGGTCACCCGTCCACGTCACGGGTAGCCCCGCCATTGGTTATAAAAGAACTGTCAAACAGCTTGCGCTTCATTAGCCGGGGGGCTCCGGTGCAGGGAGGACCGTGGTGTAATTTCTCGCTGGAGTGGAGAGCCGGTGCTGGCAATATCGTGCTTCGTTCATCGCTGGAGAGCATCGCTGGAGTCAGAATGGATCATCGCTAGACACCGAGAATGTATTACAACGCTGGAATGTTTTTTTTTTCTTTTTTTTTTTTTTTTCTTTTTATTAAAGGACTTGTCCCAACTGTGTCTGTGTGGTTTTTAAAATTTTTGACACTTTCTTTTGTGAAATGGTAGGGGTACAATGTACCCCATTACCAATTCACATAGGAGGGGGCGGAATCTGGGGGTCCCCTTTGTTAAAGGGGCTTCCAGATTCCGATACGCCCCCCGCCCGCAGACCCCCACAACAACCGGGCAAGGGTTGTGGGGATGAGGCCCTTGTTCAGGAGGGGGGGGGGCGCTCTCTCGTCCCCCCTTCTTTTCCTGTGGCCTGCCAGGTTGCGTGCTCGGATAAAGGTCTGGTATGGATTTTTGGGGGGAACCCCACGCCATTTTTCTTTTAATTTTGGTGCGGGATTCCCCTTAAAATCCATACCAGACATGAAGGGTTTGGTATAGATTTTTTGGGGAAACCCCACGCCATTTTTTTTTTAAATGGCGCAGGGTTCCCCTTAATATCCATACTAGACCCAAGGGCCTGGTTATGGACTAAGGGGGGAACCCATGCTGTTTTTTTTTCAATTACTTTTATCTGTATTACCGGGACCCGACAATTCATTATAGCCGCAATCAGTTTTAAATGACTTTTTTTCCTTTAGAAATGTCATCTTGTGCAGGGACTTTTCTAAGCACGGGAAACATGTGCTACTTTACAGGCATACTATAGACACCCCCCAGGTACGAAATTTAAAGGAATATTTCACTTTTATTGTTTCACTTTAAGCATTATTAAAATCACTGTTTCCGAAAAAAACTGCCATTTTTTTGCATTGATACATTTTTATGACAATAACTTGCATATTAGCCTTTAAAATGAGCACTTTTGATTTTTCATGTTCGTGTCCCATAGACTTTAACGGTGCTCGGGTGTTCGAACAAATTTTTTGCCTGTTCGCATGTTCTGCTGCAAACCGAACAAGGGGGTGTTCGGCTCATCCCTACTCTCCAGATCCCACAAGACAGTGAGGATTGTTTCCTCAGCCTGTTCACTAATACATCCACCAATCACTTTGCATGTGAAACGTGGAAAAGGAGTATCCTATCAGTGGCGGCCCGTCCATAGGGGGCGCATGGGCGCCGCCCCCCCCTCCCAGGCAGTCACTTTAAGATTTTTTTTTTTTAAAACGGTCCTTTAGATTTCTTTTGCTGGGCGCCGGACGCAATGCATTGTGGGAAACGCCACGTCTATGCAATCACGAGATTGCAGACGAGGCGCTTCATTTGCGGGCTTTAAACCCGCCTTGCGGCGCATTCGATCGCGCTGATCAGCATCCGCCCGCGCCGTAGTATGTATTACTACGGCCGGGTACTTTGAGTGACACTAGAGTTACGTCACTTCCGGTTTTCAGTGTGCCAAAGCGCCCAAGCGGAGGAAACATGAGAAGCGGCTCCTCCACCGCTGCTGCTGCCTGCTGCCCACTGAAGGAGGTGAGACACACAGGAGAGGACACCACAGCCCGGTAAGTGCCGGAACTACCGCGGAGAAGGGGGGGGTGTTGTTTTCTGAGTTTTGTTAGCAGGGGGTGACAGATGTACACATGTAAGGGGCCCCAGCTTGTCAACAGTACTGTCCCCACTACAGCTCACTCCTGGGCTTGGTCAGCAGCAGCGTCATTACATCTAAATACATACACTGCCTGGCATGTGTATGTATTTAGAAGATCTGAGCCTTACAATCTCCTGCACTCACTCTGTGCCCTCTAGCACACCGATCCTCCCCCCTTCCCCCCACCCCGATCTCCAGTGCCCCACTGTCAGAAGCCAGAGCTGGAGCATAGCCTATGCTGAGTCTGACGCTGTAGAGAGGGAGGTGAGCTGAGCTGTGGTCTGAGGAAAGTTTGTGCAGATAAGCAGGTGGCCTTTCATGTCGGGATATAGGATGGATTTGTTTGCAAGACATGAGATAAGTAGTGTCAAAAGAGCAGAGGAGTGTGTGCCTGGGGTGGGGGGAAGGGGGGGAAGTCTGCAGTCTCCCCATAGCTGGTACACATCCCCCAATCAGGCACACATCACTGCATAAGCACCCCCAAATCACTCTGTGTGTCCAGATAATGTGACCCTAATTTATGACCATTCCACTTCACCCTTATATATCTATGGAATAACAATCCTCAATAAACAGAGCATAGCACAGTGTTCACAGCTATTTGCATGGTAACACTATTGTATGAACACTGATTATTTCATGAATAATTTCTGTTTATGGAGGTTTGTTATTTTGTGCTTACTCATCACAGGCTCAGTTCACACTTCCAGGTGTGACCAAAGCTTGGTTGTATTTTTCACATGTCACGTGTAGGGCAGTGTGTTCATTTCATTTGGGGGGCTGGCTGGCCAGTAAGCTGGCCCTGGGAAATGTTGGTGGTCAAGCTGGGGGAGGCCAGGCCTAAAGCTGTGTAAGGGGCCCCAACATTGTTCATGGCTGTAAAAAAAAAAAAAAAGAAAATCTGCGCCAATAATCAAATATTTCAATAGTATCCAGGGGCTGATAAGCAAAAAGCAGTGCACACTGGACAGAGGCACCAGCTACTAGATACTAAAAATATCAATAATTTGTAGAAAAATAATGATAAAAAAGTCCAGATAAGTGCCCAAATGATGCCATTAGAAACCAGAGCCAGACTTATCTGGACTCATTTGGGCACTTATCTGGACTTTTTTTATCATTATTTTTCTACAAATTATTGATATTTTTAGTATCTAGTAGCTGGTCCCTCTGTCCAGTGTGCACTGCTTTTTGCTTATCAGCCCCTGGATACTATTGAAATATTTGGTTATTGGCACAGTTTTTTCTGTTTTATTTTTATTGTGTTTATTCCACCATTGCTGCTGCCTTTTTGTTTATTCATTTATTTATTTTGATATTAGCGCAGTTTTTTTTTATTATATATTTTTCATGGCTGCCCTGCTTGTTAGTCCAGAAGGGGGGCCGGGCACATGCAGGAGAGGAGAGCCGAATGTTCTGCCTTCTTCCTGGTGTTTAACCCCTGCAGAGTTGCTGGCTTTCTTGCTGTTATCGTGTCCTCCACCAGTGTGTGGATGCTGACAGTATGCTGCGAGATCAGTATATGTGATGCTGCTGATCTATATACCCTTTATGTGATGCTGCTGATCTATATACCATATCTGTAATGCTGACCTATATACCCTGATCTGTGATGCTGAACTGTATACTCCTGACACTATATGGGTGGAAGCAAGTGAAATACAGGGGACGGAGTGGGTTGATTCTATAAGGGGTGGGGCTTATGAGAAATGGGAGGGGTCAAAAAAGAAGGGTGGGGTCTGGCGCCCCCCGATCCTAAAACTTCACCAGCCGCCACTGTATCCTATAGTTAACAAAATCCCGAAGCCTGGAGAGGGTATCACCATATATCCCGGGAACTACACCTGTTACTCTAATTACCAGGGTAAGGGAAGGTTCCTGTGTAACTTCACCGAGGAATACTGCTCTACCTACAGCAGTGTTTTAGGGAAGTTAACACAAAACCAAATCCAGTCTCTTGGTGACATATACTGGATCTGCGGGGACCTAAAAATCAGGACCAGATTAGAGGGAACCTGTACCGGTGAATGTGCCCTTGCAAAGGTCATTATGCCTCTCCATATCCTAGCAGAGGATACTCCTGACCCATACACTGACCCAGCACCCAGTCCCAGGAGAAAGCGAGCAGCTCCCTCTGGAAGCTTTGACCCTCATGTGTACATAGATGCCATAGGATCCCAAGGGGGGTCCCTGATCAATTCAAAGCCAGGGACCAGGTAAAAGCTGGTTTTGAGTCTTTGATCCCAATTATAGCTGTCAACAAGAATGTAGAATGGATTAACTACATATACTATAACCAACAGAGATTTGTGAATTATACCAGAGATGCCCTCCAGGGAATTGCTGACCAGTTAACCCCCACTTCCTATATGACATTCCAGAACCGGATGGCCTTAGACATGGTGTTAGCTGAGAAAGGAGGTGTCTGTAAAATGATAAAGAAAACGGGAACCTGTTGCACCTATATTCCTGACAATACTTGCCCAAATGGTAAGGTTACTCTAGCTATAAAGAAATTAGAAGATGTGTCATTGGAGTTGAAGAAGAACTCAGGTATTACAGACCCGTGGGATCAATATTTTAGCTGGATGAGTGGGTGGTAAAAGATGCTTGCCCAGATAGGGGTTACAGTATTAATAATCCTAGTTCTTTTAGCTCTGGTTGTATTCTGTATTCTGCCCTTTGTAAATAAGGCTGTAGATAACAGTACACCTACATTTCTCCACCAAGAAGAGGAGGATCCCCTTATGAAGGAAGAGGATAAACCCTTCACTTCTTTACACTCACTCCCTGTCCATAATCTCACAGTCCTATAGGGTTATAGGGATAGGTAGCACCGGACTGCCCTTCTCTAAACTGTATTGAGGGGGGTAGTGAACTAGTTACTGCCCATCTCTATATACAGTACAAAAGAGTTGCTGAGGAGAATGGGTCAGGTGAGTAGGACCTTTAGTATGAGGGACAGATAGAAAATAGCCATTTTAGGGGGGTCTGTGAAGGAATGTGATGAGTATAATGATAACCAGAAAATGCCTATTTTCTATGCACCTTTTCTATACTATAAAGTCTATATTGTTTTTGTATGTACACAACTGCTTTAATTTTCCTTACTCAAAATAGCCTCTAGTAACACCCCCTCCCATCGAATCAAGGATGGCTAAAGATAAAGATGGTGTCTGCCCCCCACTGCCCACACACTAAAGGAATGAGGAAGTGAGAAGACTGGATAAGTGATGAGCAAGCTTCAGCCAACCAGATGTGTCTTTTTAGACTCACATTTGCATAGCAGTGTCATGTGCTCTATTGTTCTGTGTGTAAAGAGCTTGGCCCTGCCTACAATAAAGAAGAGATTAGGAAGTAACTGAACTGTACGGATGTCCAGTGTCTTTGCTTACTACGTGCACGTATCTCCACACAGATTTGAAACAGCAGCAGAAATCCATCCTGAACCCCATTGAGGTTCAGAACCATCACATCAAAGCCATTTTTTTTTTAATTTCATCATCTTGAATCATGTTCTATAACACTGGTCTACACATTTTGGGAAATTATCGACCTCTGAGATAAAATGTGCTAATTCTTGCATATTTTGATTAGATGAATCAGAAAACAAGTGATAAAGGTTGACTAAAGTTTTCAAGATATTTCACAATAAAGATTTATACAAAGGCGGGTATATTTGCCTATGGAGGAGGATACCTGCTGACGTCACCACGCTGTCTCACTGTCTCACTAGGAGGACAGGAGTTTGTTTGTAGCCAGCCGGCTCTGTGTTATTATGCGTGATTTTTAAAACTCTGCAAATGTAAGTGCAATGCTTTTTTACTAAAATAAATATCTGGTTAGACAATATTACGCTATGGTAGGTTTCTCTTTCTGGGTCTACTGCTGAGTTTGTTGCTGCACCAACGATCTTGGATTGAACGGTGGTATCGGTGTGTGGATATACTAATGCAGCTATCTACCCAGGGCTTATTTCCATGATCTTCTGTGCAAGCAAAGGCCTTGGCTGGGCTATAGCCACATGCCTGGTTTTGCTTGTCATCTGGTAAGCAAGTTTTTCTATAAGTGGTGGCACACTTTGTTGAGTGACTCACTGTGGTGTTAATAATAGAAGAATCCATCTTATCATCTCACCATTTCTATAATTTGAAGCATGATATATGTTCTACAATGAAATACATTTATTGAATTATTTGGACTATATTAGCGCGGCTTCTCCTATTTATTCGTATTTTGTGTATATCTCACATTAAGCTGCTGCTTCCTTGATTTTTATTTTCTTAACTGATACACTAACTCGTTTTTTTCCACTTATAGGGTATATTTGCCTACAACTTCTCGACAAAATGGCAAGAACTGTTTTTTACTATTTGGTTCACGTTGACTTCAATGGCGTTTAGATTCAGCACCCGAACATTAGTACTGTTCGCTGAAAGTGCTCAAAACCCAACCCAGGTATGATCGGCTCATCGCTTTTACTGACAGCCTGATGTATTTAAACAGAAAGGTCACCAAGGCTGGCCATACATGGATCAAAATTCACCAGGATCAGCAGGGACTGGCCAAAATTTGATCCATGTATGGGCAGGCTGATGGTATCCAAGTCAATCCATCAACTTGGGTACAACCAACCTGTCGGATAGCCGCTGGCAGTAATCGTTGTGTTCTACCGGTCGGGATGGCCCTGCGTCCCCCACCGGTAGAACACAAAATCGTTGCAGGAGGCATTCTCCCATCAACACTGACTGTGTTGATAAGGGAATCAAGCAATTTTCTTTCCTTCCACCCATCTATGCTTATTAAGCAATGCCAACACAAAAACCTGGGCAAGTTTTTTATTACTTTCATTGTGTGTCTATTTAAAATTTGCAATTCAACAAAATGTCCACACCTACTCAAAACATCTTCAGTATTAGTTCATGATATATAGACTTGTGTTTTTATGGCATTTATTGAAATGTTTGTAATATATTTCCCATCTTTCACTAGCTCTAAAGTGTTATTTTCCACCACACGTCCTAAAACAAGTCAGTCGTGCTCTATTAATTCTGTTTGTTCTGTTACCAAAAACTTCACTTTATATTCATCTTTCAGCGTTCACTTTGCACCCTACTTGTTCTCATTTTTTGTCAGTTAAGCTTGTTATGTCTTCTGTTTATTTTTATGGTTGACATACATAGTGAATCATTCCATGGCTTGTCTGACAATTATTCATTTTGTTCCTCCGCAGGAGGTAACTTTGATGTGTGCGAAAAATTATCTTCTATCTTCCGTCCTTTTGGCAGACATTTAGTAAGCTGAATAATGAGGGGAAACTTTCTTTTTCTCAGCTTGCAAGTCAAAGCAACAATTTCTGTTTTAATTGCAAAAATTTTTTAAATGAGGACTCTACGTGGCATTGAGTTGGCAGTTACAATGAACTGTAGCTCCCCAGTGCCGGCAGCACTCATGCAGCCCCAGACCATGACACTCCCACCACCATGCTTGACTGTAGGCAAGACACACTTGTCTTTGTCCTCCTCACCTGGTTGCCGCCACACACGCTTGACACCATCTAAACCAAATAAGTTTATCTTGGTCTCATCAGACCACATGACATGGTTCCAGTAATCCATGTCCTTAGTCTGCTTGTCTTCAGATAACTGTTTGCTGGCTTTCTTGTGCATCATCTTTAGAAGAGGCTTCCTTCTGGGACGACAGCCATAAAGACCAATTTGATGCAGTGTGCAGCGTATGGTCGGAGCACTGACAGGCTGACCCCCCACCCCTTCAACATCTGCATCAATGCTGGCAGCACTCATACGTCTATTTCCCAAAGACAACCTCTGGATATGACGCTGAGCATGTGCACTCAACTTCTTTGGTCGACCATGGCAAGGCCTGTTCTGAGTGGAACCTGTCCTGTTAAACCGCTGTATGGTCTTGGCCACCATGCTGCAGTTCAGTTTCAGGGTCTTGTCAATCTTCTTATAGCCTAGGCCATCTTTATGTAGAGCAACAATTCTTTTTTTTTTAGATCCTCAGAGAGTTCTTTGCCATGAGGTGCCATGTTGAACTTCCAGTGACCAGTATGAGAGAGTGAGAATGATAAAAACCCAAATTTAACACACCTGCTCCCCATTCACACCTGAGACCTTGTAACACTAACGAGTCACATGACACCGGGGAGGGAAAATGGCTAATTGGGCCCAATTTGGAAATTTTCCCTTAGGGGTGTACTCACTTTTGTTGCCAGCGGTTTAGACATTAATGGCTGTGTGTTGAGTTATTTTGAGAGGACAGAAAAGTGTCACTGTTATATAAGCTGTACACTCACTACTTTACATTGTAGCAAAGTGTAATTTCTTCAGTTTTGTCACATGAAAAGATATAATAAAATATTTACAAAAATGTGAGGGTTGTACTCACTTCTGTGAGATACTGTATATATATATACTGTGTGTATATATATATATATATATATATTTTTTTTTTTTTTTTTTTATATCAGTGTACATAAATACCTAAATATGTGCTGCACACCTTAACAAAGACATTCAAATCAGAGCTAGCAAATAAAATTGGCAGTTCACATAATAACAAGAAATAAAAAGTGGCGTTTTACCGCCGACGCTATGGGTGCCTCAGTGTGAAAGGGGTCATAGGGAGCCTGCAAACAATCTCTATAAAAAAATATTTTCCTGTGTGTGAAACATACTTAAAATTTGAGGTTTTCACGGCCACCACCTCCAGGATCCAAAGCACTGCTTTCCTGAACTTCGAGGTAGGGGGATGTAAGTCCTATCACTTCACCTCTTTACTAAGGGACAACACAGACTTGAGCTGCCCTGTCAATCACTTTCTTGAAGGAGGGAGGAGCAGATAGGTGGCTTTACACCCTATGGACAGGAAAAGAAGGTGACGTTAGGGTTGCCACCTCATCCCTTTAAAACCGAACACATATTTATAGCGGACCCTCAGTTAAGAGGGCTGCTGGTATTGATTTGGGCCCTGTAGTGCACCGTTGTCAACCCCTGGCAATCGGCTCTACCCTACCGTGGCACAGCTAGTAAGAGGAGATAGGACTGTGTGACCGCAACTCTTGGTGACACAGTCCTATGGCAAACACACACAGTGATATACTTTTAAACTCACTTTTAAAGTAAGAGAAACTGACACCAATGTACTTGACCCAGATATTTTACTGAGGCTAATGGGCAAGTAATAAACAAGAGTATATAACAATTTGCAGGTCCCTGCAATAAACAGTATTTAAATGAACAGAATAAACATGTATTACTATGCAAATCTAACGCTGCCTTTTTACAGCTACTTCCCCTCGTGGGCAGACTAACACTCAGCAGTGTCTACCTACACAGTCAGGCCTGACTGAACTAAATGGAAGTTCTCTAAAACAATCTTCGCTAGCAACTTTCGGTGGTGCACTTGATGAACAAACTTTGTAATCCAAACGAGATAGTAGAAATACATTATTTGATCTGTGAGCAAGTGCTCTCTCACCACCCCGACCAGTCCAAGTCTGTTTCCTCCGCCGATGCGTCTAGGCACATGGATCCATCGACATCTGAGTCTTCGGTCCTTCTGATGTAGTACAGCAAGGATGAGAAGATGTCTCTCAGGTTCCGCTAGGCTGGCGGAGGGCTCTTTGGAAAAACATGCACAAGGCCCGGGCTTCAGGCCTTGTGCAAACAGCAGCTCAGCATAGGGATCCTCTTGCTAGGAGAGGGGGTGTCCAAAGAGACAGAATCAATTCCGCCTACCCTTTATAAAGTCTGCCCCAGCAGTCCCTGCTCTGTGGCAATGCACCCTGGGTGCTGCAGGATGTACTGGGAAATGTAGTCTCTGGTGCTTAAAGGGGAACACCCACTGCATATTAATTACAACAGGAAAGAAAGAAACACAATTAATAAACAAATTATTTTATGGCCAATGAAATTAATAAACATTAGGGCTGTGGAAATGAACTATTAATTCCTTGAAAAAAAAATTTGATCGGTACTCACCTCTCAGCCGGCTTCCGGGTCTTCAGGAAATTCGTTGGAGATCCGGTGACGTCACGGACACCGGCGGGGCTTGCGGTGTCCATCTGAAGGGCTCCTTTGCTGTGCCTTCATATCTGCATGCCGGCGGGACCTTACTATCTGCCACACGCAAGGGCTGTTACACTTCCCTCTATCACTTCCCTCTATCAACCTGGGATTCTACAGCCATCCACTGGGAGTTGTGATAGTTCCCTTCACGGGACATCTACATGCCGACGGACTGATGTTAGCCCCTCCTCATTTGGATTCAACAGTGGTATCGTTGTACACCTTTTTATACCAGTATCATACTTAGATACATGTTTTTATGACTGCTTTTGCTACCGTTTGGTATTACTCGCACCATTTTTACAGTTTATGTAGCTACATCAATTTTATCTCCATTGCAATATTTATTTTGTTACCTACTTGAAGACTATAAAAGTTTTAATGCTATTCCCATCGAGCGCAGCCTTTGTGTGTTTTTTGTATCCTGCTATCCATTTTTCCAGTGGTTGGGAGCTGCACTGGGAATCGGCCTGCAAGGAGATCAGCTAAAAGTAGTTGGATCTGTATGTGCGTTATAATTAGTCGATCAATCGATTAAAAAAAAAATGTGATTAATCGAACACAACATTTTTAATCAGTAACAGCCCTAATAAACATTGAAGCTGGCGAGACTGCCTCCCGATCATGTGACCACTGCATACTTCCCAACATTTTGAGGTGGGAACGAGGGACACCTACTAGCAAAAGTATGAAGGCATAGGACACGCCCCCTGCCACGCCTCTTAAAGGAGAATTACCTTAAAAAAGATTAGTTAATCCACAAGGGCTTTTTATTTACCGCTACTATTCCTTTATATTGGCTTTTAAAATCTACAAATTCAGAATTTTTTTAATTGGATAAAAGGTTTAGCACTGGGAAACACTTTTTGAAAGAAAAATAGTGCATTTCATGTACAGATATCTAGATCAGACCAAAATGAGGGACACATGAGGGGGGAAGAGGGACAGAGGGACATTGCCCAAAATCAGGGACAGTTGGGAGCTATGCCACTGTGACAGACCATCACTAGATTGGCAGGTCCTTCTTGCCCCTCGGGTGTAAAGACCCTGTTACAAGGATAGTGGGAGGGAAGGGGTTAAAGGAATTGTTTTGTTTTTTTGTTTTTTTCAACAATGATTTTTATTGGATTAAATGCAGTAGTTACAGAGGACAGTGATAAATGGAGCTTCACAAACACGAAGATAAATTCAACATAATATGTCATTCATCAAACAATAGAAGGATTATGCAAATACTTGACTTGCCGATGCCTTCTCAAATTTACTCTATGAATATGTTCTAAGGGACAGAGAGCGTTCGTGGGAATAGTTATTAAAGTGATTGTAAAGTCTTGTTTTTATTTCTCTAAAAATAACAAACGTGATACTCACCTCCTCTGTGCAGTTGGTTATGCAAAGAGCAGCCCAGATCCTCCTCTTCTCTGGTCCCTCTTTGGCTCTCCTGGCCCCTTCCTCTTGTCGAGTGTCCCCACAGCAAGCAGCTTGCTATGGGGGCCCCTGAGCTGAGTCACAGCTCCCTGAGTCTATTCAGACACATAGCCCCAGTTCGGCCCCACCCCTCTCTCTCCTGATTGGCTAACTGACTTTGATTGACAGCAGCAGGAGCCAATGTGTCTCAGCCAATCAGGGGAAGAGGCCCGGACAGCCGAGGCACTCGTGGACTTCACTGGAGAGAGATGGGGCTCAGGTAAGTATTAAGGGGTGCTGGGGCGGCATAGAATGCATTAAAATAAAAAACCTTCTGACTTTACAAAGGTTAACCATAGCATTTAGTTCAGATAGGTTGGGCGATGGGTCTTTCCGCCACAGCCCTGTAATTAAAGCGGAACGTCATTTTTTCATCTATTAAATCTTCTGCTCTTTTTGTTTTAACTTTGGATAGTAAAACATTTTTTTTCTGCCAGTAAATACCTTATACAGCCCACTTCCTGTTTCTTGTCTGGTCGTTAGCTTAGGCTTATGACATCATGCACATCTCTCTCTCTCACTCTCGTGAGAGTTTGCCAGGAAGAGAAGGGGGATGAGGCATAAGAGGGCCAATGAGAGCTGCAGAGCTGGAGGTGTGTCTGTGTAAATCCAGGAAGCGAACAGGCAGCAGCTTCAGCTGCCCACAGTTAAAATGGATGCAGCCAGACTCAGTAGAGGGAGATTTCTGCAGCATTTTTGTCAAGTACAGAATCACAGTATATATAAAATAATATGCAAAGTGGTTGGAGGGAAGCTTCAGAATGGCAAAGATGTTTTTATTACAAATTATGTGAGCAGACTGTAGTTCCTCTTTACGGATTTTGTAGCTGTTAGTACAGTAGGTGACATCGATTTTGTGTCAATCTCGCCTCTGGTAGCGGCGAGATTGACACTCGCGAGCCCCATTGTGGGAGCCAGCGCCAAGCTATGTCGCTCCTCCTGCTCGCCGCCCCCAATGTATTCCTATGGATGTGCGGCAGCTCGCAGCACAGCTCGCAGCGGTGATTTCCAGCACAATCCCAATGCGCTGGAAATACAAAATCGGCGGCACCTACTGTATGTGAGAGACTACGACACGATGTTGGGTGGGGAAGCGCTCAATACCTATGAGAGATCAACCAGAACGTCTGATGCCAAAAATTTGTTAAATTCTTACATTGCCATGGAATTGGGTATTTTTAAAGTTTTACTTTAAGCATCACTGCTCAAAGCCTAATTTATTTATTTTTGCTTTTTTTTTTTCATTAGTACATGTCCTCTAGGTCAGTGCCCAGCCACCCGTTTGTTTGATATTCTCCAGCCTAATAGCCAAGAAAATGGCCATTATGGATTTTACAGGTTCGGCTCCCATTGATTTCAGAGGAGTTAGGATTTAGGCTCTAAACTTATTTTATGTCGGACTTTTAGCTTTACAGTTCTACTACTCTTGCTGCAGCTCCTTATAAATGGCTTCCAGAGTGCCAGCGAGCACAGAGCTAGAGAAGGTGATGGCACAGGGGAGTCGAGGATGCTCCGTATTTGTGAAAACGATGTGACACGCTCACTTCTCCGCATGAAACATTGAAGTGACAGCTGCATGCATGACTCTACAATGTTCAATGTGAGATAAGCAACATGATGCCTTCAGAAAATCAACTCATTTTTTTTTTCTTGGATTGAAGAACTAGGACACCAGGATGGGTGTTATGTGTTCATGATTAGTCATCTGCTAATTTACTAAAGGCTCTGTGTAAGATCCAGGGGAGCTGAAGGGTCTTAGAAAAAGGGAAGAGAACAAATTAACCACTTAAAGCGGAGGTCCCACTAAAAAGAAAAAAATATATATTAAAAGCCAGCAGCTACAATTACAGCAGCTGCTGACTTTTAATATGTGAACACTTACCTGTCGAGGGCGCCCGCGATGTCGGCAGCCGAAGCCGATCTGTCGCTCGAGGATTGGCTGCTGCCGCCGCCATACTCGGTAAGGGAATCAAGAAGTGAAGCATTGCAGCTTCACTTCCCGGTTCCCTACTGCGCATGCACAAATTGCGCTGCACGTCTTCACTGGTCCCCGCTGTGTTCTGGGACCTGTGTGTCTCCCAGAAGATAGCGGGGGTACAGAGTAGGGGCCGTAAGTGGCGTAGATCACTGAGGTGATCTATTCCAGGAAGTGGGAGCAAATACCTGTATTAGACAGGTATCTGCTCCCTCCTCCCCAGGGCCTCTGATAGGGGGGACCACCAGTCCTCCTGTAGGGGGCCCGGGCACACGGGGGGGCCCAAACAGCAGGAGGAATGGGTGTGGTCGGGCGGAGGTGCAATTACAAAAAGATGCCCTGTGCGGCTCTCTACAGCTGCTGAAAGATGGTTTCTCTCCCTCCCGCTGGCTTTCAGCTGCTGCAGGGAGAGACACAGACACAGGGCATCGTTCCTGTATTCGCTTCCCCCGCACCGATCCCCCTCCTTGTTCTGCCTACTTCTGATCCCCCCCATTTGACCCCCCTGTCACTGTGCTGCACCCCCCTGGCACTGTTGGCTTCCCTGTACTGTTAAAAAGTTAATTGTATTTTTTTTTTTTTTAATTAAACATTTTTTAAATAAAAAAAAAACGATAAAAAAGGGTTAATTCACACAGGCTCTGTATTATATTTGTGTCCGCTAATAATGATTGTTGTGTATTTTTAGTGAACATCTTGTTTTGATATATTGGTGGGGGCTCGGCCAGGTAGCCTGTACGGGGCCCCGTGATTTCTAGCAGCAGCACTGCTCCTCCCTCCTGAAAGGTGACAAATGTGACACCGGTGGGGGGGGAGGAATCCAAAAAGTGGAAGTTCAATTCTTGGGTGGAACTCTACTTTAAGGACCAGAAGATTTTCCCCCTTAATGACCAGGCAATTTTTTGCGATACGGCACTGCATCGCTTTAACTGACAAATGCGCAGTCGTGCGACACTGTACACAAACAAAATTGACGTCCTTTTTTTCCCACAAATAGAGCTTTCATTTTGTGGTATTTGATCACCTCTGCCGTTTTAAATTTTTGCGCTATTAACCAAAAAAGACCAACAATTTTGAAAAAAATTAATTATTTTTTATATTTTGCTATAATAAATATCCCAAATTTAAAAAAACAAAAACACATTTCTTCATCAGTTAAGGCCATTATGTATTCTTCTACATATTTTTGGTAATTTTCGTTATTTATTTATTTTTTTACTAGTAATGGCGGTGATCAGTGATTTTTAGCATGACTACGACATTGCGGCGAATAGATTGGACACCTAACTGACATTTTTTACACTTTTTTTTTACTAGGAATGGCGGTGATCAGTGATTTTTAGCGGGACTGCGACATTATAGCAGACAGATCAAACATCTAACTGACATTTTTGACACTTTTTTTGGGGAACAGTGACATTATTACAGTGATCAGTGCTAAAAATATGCACTTTTATTGTACTAGTGACACTGGCAGGGAAGGGGTTAACATCAGGGCCGCCCAAGGGGTTAAATGTGTTCCCTCACTGTGTGTTCTAACTGTATGGGGACTATGTGACTGGGGAAACGCACAGATTCATCTCCCTGCATAACAGAAAGACAGGATCTGTGTGATCTCCCCTGTCAGAATGGAGAGTTGCCTTGTTTACACAGACAGATCCCCGTTCTGTCACTGCGGGGAACGATCGCAGGTGGCCAACGGACATTGAGTCCGCCCCACCCACTGATTGGCTGCCCCGCTGGCCAGTGTATGAGCCGACGTACAATGACGGTGTTTCCCAGGGGGCAGCCACATTGCTGCAGCATAACTGCAGAGGCTGGTCCTTTGGAGAGTTGCCTTGTTTACACAGACAGATCCCCGTTCTGTCACTGCGGGGAACGATCGCAGGTGGCCAACGGACATTGATTCCGCCCCACCCACTGATTGGCTGCCCCGCTGGCCAGTGTATGAGCCGACGTACAATGACGGTGTTTCCCAGGGGGCAGCCACATTGCTGCAGCATAACTGCAGAGGCTGGTCCTTAAGTACCGTATATACTCGAGTATAAGCCAAGTTTTTCAGCACATTTTTTTGTGCTGAAAATGCCCCCCTCAGCTTATACTTGAGTCTGTGTCCATCTTCACTTTTGTGCACCTGATCCCGGCCAGCCGTAGGTCCCCTGGACGCCAACTTGGCACACATGTAGCACCACTCTTCATCTACAAGTGTGCAAAGTTTGGTGTCCGGGGGACCTACGGCCGGGGAGCACCGATTTTTCAAAGCACCCCTTCCATAGACTCCCATGTTAAACGTCAGTCTAGTCACACATTGCCGGAGATCAGTTAGGGAGATTGGGCACAGTGAGGCATGGGCACAGTGACAGTGAGGCATGGGCACAGTGACAGTGAGGCATGGGCACAGTGACAGTGAGGCATTGGCACAGTGAGGCATGGGCACAGTGAGGCATGGACACTAGGGATGAGCTTCGAGTTCGAGTCGAACTCATGTTCGACTCGAACATTGCCTGTTCGTCCGTTCGCCGAACAGCGAACAAATTGGGTTGTTCGCGGCAAATTCGAAAAGTCTATGGGAGAAATCTAAAGTGCTAATTATAAAGGCTTATATGCAAGTTATTGTCCTAAAAAGTGTTTGGGGACCCGGGTCCTGCCCCAGGGGACATGTATCAATGCAATTTTTTTTTTTTAAACGGCTGTTTTTTCGGGAGCAGTGATTTTAATAATGCTTAAAGTGAAACAATAAAAGTGAAATATTCCTTTAAATTTCGTACCTGGGGGGTGTGTATAATATGCATGTGAAGCGGCGCATGTTTCCCGTGCTTAGAACTGTCCCTGCACAAAGTGTCATTTTTGAAGGAAAAAAAGTCATTTAAAACTCACTTGCGGCTATTAATGAATTGTCGGCTTTTATCAATACATAGAAAAGCCCTTCAGGTCTGGAATGGATATTAAGGGGAACCCCGCCGCAAATTTAAAAAAAAAATGACGTGGGGTTCCCCCAAATATCCATTCCAGGCCCTTCAGATCTGGCATGGATTTTAAGGGGAACTCCACCCCAAATTAAAAAAAAAAATGGCGTGGAGTCCCCCTAAAAATCCATACCAGACCCTTATCTGAGCACGCAACCTGGCCGGCCGCAGAGGAAGAGGGGGGGATGAGAGAGCTGCCTTGTTTACACAGACAGATCCCTGTTCTGTCACTGCGGGGAACGATCGCAGGTGGCCAACGGACATTGATTCCGCCCCACCCACTGATTGGCTGCCCCGCTGGCCAGTGTATGAGCCGACGTACAATGACGGTGTTTCCCAGGGGGCAGCCACATTGCTGCAGCATAACTGCAGAGGCTGGTCCTTAAGTACCGTATATACTCGAGTATAAGCCAAGTTTTTCAGCACATTTTTTTGTGCTGAAAATGCCCCCCTCAGCTTATACTTGAGTCTGTGTCCATCTTCACTTTTGTGCACCTGATCCCGGCCAGCCGTAGGTCCCCTGGATGCCAACTTGGCACACATGTAGCACCACTCTTCATCTACAAGTGTGCAAAGTTTGGTGTCCGGGGGACCTACGGCCGGGGAGCACCGATTTTTCAAAGCACCCCTTCCATAGACTCCCATGTTAAACGTCAGTCTAGTCACACATTGCCGGAGATCAGTTAGGGAGATTGGGCACAGTGAGGCATGGGCACAGTGACAGTGAGGCATGGGCACAGTGACAGTGAGGCATGGGCACAGTGACAGTGAGGCATTGGCACAGTGAGGCATGGGCACAGTGAGGCATGGACACTAGGGATGAGCTTCGAGTTCGAGTCGAACTCATGTTCGACTCGAACATTGCCTGTTCGTCCGTTCGCCGAACAGCGAACAAATTGGGTTGTTCGCGGCAAATTCGAAAAGTCTATGGGAGAAATCTAAAGTGCTAATTATAAAGGCTTATATGCAAGTTATTGTCCTAAAAAGTGTTTGGGGACCCGGGTCCTGCCCCAGGGGACATGTATCAATGCAATTTTTTTTTTTTAAAACGGCTGTTTTTTCGGGAGCAGTGATTTTAATAATGCTTAAAGTGAAACAATAAAAGTGAAATATTCCTTTAAATTTCGTACCTGGGGGGTGTGTATAATATGCATGTGAAGCGGCGCATGTTTCCCGTGCTTAGAACTGTCCCTGCAAAAAGTGTCATTTTTGAAGGAAAAAAAGTCATTTAAAACTCACTCGCGGCTATTAATGAATTGTCGGCTTTTATCAATACATAGAAAAGCCCTTCAGGTCTGGAATGGATATTAAGGGGAACCCCGCCGCAAATTTAAAAAAAAAATGACGTGGGGTTCCCCCAAATATCCATTCCAGGCCCTTCAGATCTGGCATGGATTTTAAGGGGAACTCCACCCCAAATTAAAAAAAAAATGGCGTGGAGTCCCCCTAAAAATCCATACCAGACCCTTATCTGAGCACGCAACCTGGCCGGCCGCAGAGGAAGAGGGGGGGATGAGAGAGCGCCCCCCCCCTCCCTCCTGTACCGTACCAGGCCACATGCCCTCAACATGGGGAGGATGTCCCCATGTTGATGGAGACAAGGGCCTCATCCCCACAACCCTTGCCCGGTGGTTGTGGGGGTCTGCGGGCGGGGGGCTTATCGTAATCTGGAAGACCCCTTTAACAAAGGGGACCCCCAGATCCCGCCCCCCCCTACGTGAATTGGTAAGGGGTACATTGTACCCCTACCATTTCACAAAGAAAGCGTAAAAATATGTAAAAAAAAAAACACACAAACACCTTGAAAAAGTCCTTTATTAAAAAAACAAAACAAAAAAAAAACATTCCAGCGGAGAAATCCAGTGTCCCGTGTAATTTAAATTTACACAGTGAAGGAAGTTCCCCGCTCAGGCCAATGACGTAGGCGGGTCCGACATACCGAGGGGGCGGACCTGATGGGGAACTGCTCTCACTTTGGTAATACATGTATAGACCCGCCCCTTGTCATGTTCCGCATCTGGTCCGCTGAGCGGACCTGATGGGGAACTTTAGAAGGGGCGGGTCCATACATTTAAAACACTGAGGAGGAAGTTCCCCATCAGGTCCGCTCAGGCACAACCAATGACGGACAGCGCTGGACATCGGGATCGCCGCGGGACACTGGATTTCTCCGCTGGAATGTTTTTTTTTTTTTTTTTATAAAATACTGTTTCAAGGTGTTTGTGTGTTTTTTTAAACATTTTTTTTATGCTTTCTTCGTGAAATGGTAGGGGTACAATGTACCCCTTACCAATTCACATAGGGGGGGGGGCGGGATCTGGGGGTACCCTTTGTTAAAGGGGTCTTCCAGATTCCGATAAGCCCCCCGCCCGCAGACCCCCACAACCACTGGGCATGGGTTGTGGGGATGAGGCCCTTGTCCCCATCAACATGGGGACATCCTCCCCATGTTGAGGGCATGTGGCCTGGTACGGTTCAGGAGGGAGGGGGGGCGCTCTCTCGTCCCCCCCTTTTCCCCTGCGGCCGGCCAGGTTGCGTGCTCGGATAAGGGTATGGATTTTTGGGGGGACGCCACGCCATTTTTTTAAAAATTTGGGGTGGAGTTCCCCTTAAAATCCATGCCAGATCTGAAGGGCCTGGTATGGATATTTGGGGGAACCCCACGCCATTTTTTTTTTATTTGCGGCGGGGTTCCCCTTAATATCCATTCCAGACCTGAAGGGCCTGGTAATTGAATTCTGGGAGATCCCCACGCTTTTTTTTTTTTCTTTTTTTTTATCAATGACTTTTGTATGTATTGATAAAAGCCGACAATTCATTAATAGCCGTGAGTGAGTTTTAAATGACTTTTTTTCCTTCAAAAATGACATTTTGTGCAGGGACAGTTCTAAGCACGGGAAACATGCGCCACTTTACATGCATATCATACACACACCCCAGGTACGAAATTTAAAGGAATATTTCACTTTTATTTTTTAATTTTAAGCATTATTAAAATCACCGCTCCTGAAAAAACGGCAGTTTTTAAAACTTATTTTTGCATTGATACATGTCCCCTGGGGCAGGACCCGGGTCCCCAAACACTTTTTAGGACAATAACTTGCATATAAGCCTTTATAATTAGCACTTTAGATTTCGAACGTTCGAGTCCATTGTATTTAATAGGGTTCTAAAGTTCACACGAACATTTTGTCTGTTCGCAGGTTCTGGTGCGAGCCGAACAGGGGGGTGTTCGGCTCATCCCTGATGGACACAGTGAGGCATGCACATGGACACAGTGAGGCAAAGTGAGGCACAGTGAGGCATGCAGATGGACACCCTAAGCTTAAACTCGAGTCAATAGGTTTTCCCAGTTTTTTGTGGTAAAATTAGGTGGCTCGGCTTATATTCAGGTCGGCTTATACTCAAGTATATACGGTACAGTAGTTAAAGTCTATGTTACCGTAAATATATATATTTTTTCCTATGTGTGTGTTCAAATATGTGTGATTTATAGATCATAGGGGTTGATTTCCTAAAACTAAAGAGTACAAAATCCCCACCAGAGTCCGCCTTATATAAGAGCACGCATCAGGCTACCATAATAGTGCTCCAAAAAGAGGGGAAAGATCAACTTGATACATCATCCTACAGACCGATATCACTGTTGTGCTCAGACGTTAAGATATTGGCTAGGGTTCTGGCGGCCAGGATGAATAAATACATTCAGAAACTCATACACCGGATCAATCCGGATTCATCCCCAATAGAGCCACTAGTACCAACATTAGAAGGTTGTACTTGAACCTACAGACGCCAACTGAGAATAGAGGTGGCAGAGCTATTCTATCCTTGGATGCCACTAAGGTTTTTGATAGCCTAGAGTGGGACTATCTCTGGCACGTGTTAGAGAAATTTGGGTTTGGTCCCATCTTCATTAAATGGGTTAAAACACTTTATAATTCCCCAAGTGCAAAAATAAAAATTAACAACGAATACTCAAAGATGTTCAGGCTAGAGAGGGGGGGACAAGGCAGGCATGTCCCCTGTCTCCCCTTCTCTTTGCCTTGGCAATAGAGCCATTAGCAATTGCGATCAGAGCTACACAGGAGATACAGGGATTCCAGAGGAAAGTGGGGGAGGAAAAAAACGCACTGTATGCGGATGACGTCTTGCTTTTCTTGGGGGATTCCACAACGTCACTAAAAATGGCAGTGCAGACAGTGGAGGCATTTGGGCGATTTTCGGGCCTAGTAATAAACTGGGAGAAGTCTGCACTTTTGCCGGTGGACCCAGTAGGCAATGCCGTTTGTGAAGGAATCCCCCAATTAAAAATTGTGGGGAAAATGGACTACCTGGGGATAGTGGTAACACGAGACCCGGAACAATACATTAACAACAATTTAAGGCCGCTTTTAGTTAAGTTTAAACAAAAAGCCGATATCTGGGGACGACTCCCCCTATCGGTGGCCGGACGAAGCAACCTTATCAAGATAATATGGATGCCACAACTACTTTATGTGCTCCATAACTCTCCAGTATGGATTGGGAAAGTATGGTTTAAAAAAATAGAGACCCTTTTCAGGGAATTAATCTGGAAGAAGGACAAAGCGAGGATTAGCCTCCAAACACTACAACTGCCAAAAAGTAAGGGAGGGCTGGCCGTTCCACACCCTCATAGTTATTTTTTGGCAGCCCAGCTACAGCACCTGGGCGGGTGTATAACGGAGGGAGGGGGAAGCGCCAGCGGGAAAATGATGTTAATGGGGGCCCCGCATAACACCATAATAGAAAATTTTGAGGCCGATTCCTTCCCTGTTAAGAACCCAACACTGAAGATGGTTATAAGAACATGGCGGGCAGGAAAGCAAGCCTTGGGGTATAAGGGGCTAACGGAATATTCTCCACTTTGGGAGAATAAACATCTACCAGAAATTCAAGCTATGGTAAAGTTAAAGGAATGGAAAAAGCGGGGCATAACTAGATTGGCACAACTATACGAAGGCAACATACTGAAATCCTTTTTAGAATTAAGCAGAGAGTATGCCATTCCAAATTCCCTGTTCTACATGTATTTGCAAATAAGACACGCACTTCTAGCCCAATTCAAAATACACACAGTGAGATGGCAAAAAATCCCCCACCTTCAACGGCTAATTAAGTCAGGAATATCTAAAGGTCTTATCTCAGATTTATATACGCAGATTAGCGGTGGCTCTATACTTGTGGAGAATGTGGGAAAAAATAAAGGAAAATGGGAGTAGGACATTGGCCCTATAATAACTGAACAATGGGAACGGACACTGGAGCTGGGGACAATGGTGTCACTTTCCCCGTCGCAGAGAGTATCACATCTATTCTTAGTGCATAGAGTTTATTACACCCCAAAGATTACATATGTTTGGGAGGAGATTAGACGACAAGTGCCCTAGATGTCAAGATACAGGGGACCTCATACACATGATGTGGAAATGCCTGAAATTACATAGATACTGGGTTAAGGTACTAGACATCATAAATACAACCTTGGGGAGTACTCTGGAACTGGAGGCCAGGGCGTGCCTATTGGGTTGTATAGAGGAGAGACATGTGCAAATAGGCATTACGGAAGTGATGCTGAGGTGCCTGTTTCAGGCTAGAAAAGTGATAGCACAAAACTGGCAATCACAGAAAGCACCAACATCAGTAGAATGGGTTGGGTTAATGTAATAAACGCGACAGTGTGGAAGGAAAAAGCAGTCTTGACTAGACGCTGTAACTTTAACAAATTTAAAACACTGTGGGAGCCCTGGTTGAGAAGAATGGGGTGTCCGCCCTTGAGTAAGGAGAAGAGATTAGATCAGAATTTAGTAATTAGTCTGATAAGACAGGAGGAGCAAAGTGAGAAGGAGAGCCAAGGGCAGTAGATAAAGAACACTAAAGCCCCTTACACACGATCGGATAACCTATGGATTTTCGTCCGATGGATTTGTCCATCGGATATCCGATGAAACTCAAAAAACCGACCGTTCCAAACGCGGTGACGTAAAACACTCCGATGAGCCGAGAAAAATTAAGTTCAATGCTTCTGAGCATGCGTCGACTTGATTCTGAGCATGCGTGGGTTTTTTATCCGATGGACTTGCCCATAGACGATCAGAGTTTTCGATCAGTTTTTTATCCATCGAAAAATTTTAAAACAAGTTCTATTTTTTAAAACCGATGGAAAAAAGACCGATGGGTACCATACACGATCGGTTGGTCTGATGAAAACCATCCATCGGACGGTTTTCATCAGTCAAACCAATCGTGTGTACGGGGCTTTACTCGCTCGAAGAGTTAAAAAAAAAAAAAATTCATGTAATAGTGGTTGAACTCATGCGTGAAGAATAAGTAAGCTGGGGAGGGTGGGAAGGGAAGGGGTAAAGTGGGAATGACGAATGTTGCATAAATATGTGGTATGAATAATAAATGTATGTATTTTAAGTAGATGTTTTGCATTGGAAAAAATAATAAAGAATATAAAGTAAAAAAAAAAGAGTCTGCCTTATATAAGAGCCCCCATCAGAATATCATCCTCTAGATCAGGGTCCCCGTCAGAGTCCCTCTTACATCAAGATCTCCATCAGAGTCCCCCTTACATAATGGTCCTCATCAGAGTTCTCCTTATATATGGGTCTCCATCAGAGTCCTGACTTACAGCAGGCTCCCCATCAGATTTCTTGTAGAGGGCCACATCAAGCCCAAGGCCCATAGTTTGGAGACCCCTGGCATAGATGATGCTGGATGTCCTTCATCCAGGGAATGAGGCGGGCACTATCTGGCTTCTAATGCACATTGTGAGAAGCCCACAGTATGCAGTGAAATCTGAGTAAGCCACTTTGCAGGAGAGGGGCAACTGTGCAAGAATGAACGGACAATTTTAAATTAAATTAAAAGTTAAAATTAAAACATTGAAAAAAAAAAGCTTTAAAAATGTAAAAAGTTTAGCTTTAAAAAAAATCTTTTGATGAGCTACAGTAATCAGAATATGGATTTCTAAGCATATAAATATATGACGGTGAATAAATATAAAAAACAAAAACTCACAATAACAATACAAAACATTACCGTTTCCCTTTTGCAAAGAACCTCCACAACTAGTTCTATGAATGTATGGTATAATTTATTGCTAATCCGTATTGTTTATATTGCACCCCAAGAACATGTTCATAAACCACATTATAACCTGATGACATCCCCGCCGCCGCCGCCGCTCAGTGCGCTGACTGCGCCTACGCTACAATCACTTATTAAAACCGAGCAAATAAAATTGTTCATCCATGCAAATAGGCATTTTTTTCCACATTATCTGCTCAGAATAGATTCCGCTAAATTCCTCACCCTATTTGCTTTGCCAGATTAAAATACCGCTGGTGGAATTATACAGTAAAACGCATTCATGGGGACGCGGTTTAACTCTCTAGATTTGGTTCTTCTCTGGGTGGGAAAGGGGACGGTATAGAAATTTTAAATGATAATCAAGCAGAAAGTTAGAGTTAGATTTAAGAGATTTTTTTATTTTGTGAAATTGTAAAAGTAGTCCTTCAAACATTGTGAGGCGACACAAAATTGGATTTTCATGTCATATTGAGATGTGCTTCGTTTCATAGTTGTTAAGTAGCCAAAAGGGCTAGAGAATAAAATGGCGGTCGTTGCAATACTATCATCACACCGTTTTTTTGCAGTGGTCTTACAAGCGTAATTTTTTTTTTTGCAGAAAATTTAATTTTTGAATTAAAAAATAAGACAACAGTAAAGTTAGCCCAATTTTTTTTTTTTATATTGTGATAATGTTACGCTGAGTAAATTGATACCCAACATGTCACACTTCTTAATTGCGCCCGCTCGTAAAATGCCGACAAACTTTGACCCCCCAAAAATCTCCATAGGCAACATTTAAAAATGTCTACAGGTTACCAGTTTTGAGTTGCAGAGGCGGTCTAGTGCTAGAATTATTGCTCTCGTTCTAATGATCGCGACGATACCGCACATGTGTGGTTTGAACATTGTTTTCATATGCGGGCGCGACTTACGTAGGCTTTTGCTTCTGTGCAGGACGGGGCGCTTGAAACTTTTTTTTTATTATTATTTATTTTACTTGTAATTTTTTTATTTTTATACTGTCTTTTAAAAAAAATTGGGGCCATTTTGTTTGGCTCCGGTAAGCGGCGGAGACGACCGGAGCATGGCGGGAGGGGGTGGGGCTCCCCTGTCCCCTGATCTTGAGGCAAATCCACCGTGGTGACCACTTTTATCTGAAAGCGGACCCCCCGTCGTTGAAGAGGATACCGGGGAAATGGCAGCTAGCTGTTGCCATAACAACGGTATTCCACTTCAAATAGCCACCGTATAATGACGGAGCGAGGTCTGCAAGGGGTTGAAGATGAACTCCAGGCACAAAAACATTCATTTAGATGTATTACCCAATAAATAAATTCACTTTTTGTGCACTGATTGCCTTTGAAAACATAGATATTCCCTTGTAAAAAGTAGCGGTGGCATCATCTCTGTACTGTATATAGCCTGTGCAGAGAGCAGAGCTATGGGAGGGACTCAACATGCTCCACCCACTATAGAAAACTCCAGGAGGGGCGGAGACAAGACCAGTCACCCTGCACAAGGAGAGAGAGCAGCAGTGAGCGGTCTTACTTACAGGAAGCTCCTTCTGAGGAGGAAAGTCTCAAACTGGATTACTTCATCAGTCTAGAACAAATACACAATGAGCACCAGGATTAAAGAAGAATACACATGATGGATGGATTTAGAGTAGACAGTATTTGCTAAACCCGGGGTTCAGCTTTTCAAAATTAAAACAGAACTTTAGTCAAAGAGCTGAGAACACACGTGAAAGGTTGAAATATTAAAGGGGCGTATTTAAAACCTTGTAAACATCTGTAAAGCTATCCGTTTTCAAAAAATAATTTTTGGTGGCTCAAGCAAACCACACATAGAGTGCTATGACTGCATGCGTGTGGGCACATGTGACCTCAGAATGACATTGAGCCATGCATTTTAAAAACGTGCGAGTGTCATTGAGATTGTATAAGGCCCCCCCCCCCCCGAACCTGGAGTGCCCCAGGACACCCAAGGTCTAAATCTGTCTCTGAGCGCAGAAGTGCAGCATTATAGGGTTAAATCAGGCGGTGAGAAGGCGTTATAACACCTCCTCGCCATCTGCCAAATGCCCTCTGAAAAGCGGCCTGCAAGAGAGGGGTGTAAGTGCCCCAGGAAAGTTCCTGAAGTGCCCCAGGAAAGAGAGAGAGATCTTCAGAGGGCACAACAACTCTAAAAGAGCCCTTAATGTCAATGGTTAACCACATCCTGCCCGGCCTAGAGCAGAATGATGGCTGAGCGGGGGATCAGTTATCCTGACTGGGCGCCATATGACGTCCATCAGGATGAGCCGCTCGTGCGCGCCCCCGGGGGCGTGCAGAGCAGCAATCGGTGGTGCGGTGTGTCGCTCTGACACACCGCATCTCAGATCTCGGTAAAGAGCCTATGGCGTAGGCTCTTCACCATGTGATCAGCTGTGACCAATGACAGCTGACCACAGCAGTAACCAGGAGATGCCAGTAATCGTCTTTCCTCAGTTCGCGTGACAGTGCGCGAGTAGAGGAGAACCAATAAGCTCTCCTGACCGGTGGGGGGGGGGGTCTGCCAATGATAATCATCAACACATTGATTATCAGCACAGTCCTCATCAGAGGTGCCCACCACAGATGCCAATCAGTGCCCATCAGATGCCAATCAGTGCATATCAAAAATGCCAATCAGTGCCCATCAGTAATATCTGTCAGTGGCTCCTCATCAGTGCTGCCTATCAGTGCCATCTATCACTGATTTTTTGGGAGCCTGTAAAGAGTAAAGAATTCAGTGGATTGCAGGTGCAATGTCAGGCTCTTACAGGCTGACAGTATAGCTGTCTGCCCATACCTCTGATACAGTCCAGGAAGTATCAATGAACTACAAGGATGCTCACCAGCGCCCCTTGTGGTTCACTGAGAACGAAAAGCCGTCAGCCACAGAGGCTGTCGGTATTTGTAGTTTATTCATTTACAGAACTCTGTGAATAAATTATGTAGCTGTTTGGGCGGAGCCCCGCATGGCCGTGCTCTTTTTAAATTGTGACAGCTGGAGCAGGGAGAAGATCCCTGACCCTCTATCACAGGGAGAGGGGGAATTTGAAGGGAGAGTTGTAGGAGCGGGAACATATTACATGTCCCATCCTAAAAACGGGTGGAATATGTAACATGTTCCCAAAGGTGAACTTATCCTTTAACCACTTGCCTACTCCTCATCAGTGCTGCCTATCAGTGCCATCTATTAGTGCCCATCAGCGCCGCCCATCAGTGCCCATCAGTGCCATCTTTCAGTGCCCATCAGTGCAGCCTCATCAGTGCCTGTCAGTGAAGGAGAAAACATACTTATTTACAAAATTTTATAACAGAATAGAAGAAAAACATTATTTTGTCAAAAAATTCAGGTTTCTTTAATTTGTTTGCCTAAAAATAAAATACCCAGTGTTGATTAAAGCAGAGTTCTGCCTGCAAAAAAAAATATATAAGGTGAACTTATCCTTTAACCACTTGCATACTGGACACTTTCACTCCCTTCCTGCCCAGGCCAATTTTCAGCTTTCAGCGCTGTCGCACTTTAGTGACAATTGCACGATCGTTCAACACTGCACCCATATGAAATTGTTATCATTTTTTCACACAAATAAAGCTTTCTTTTGGTTGTATTTAATCACCACTGTTTTTTTTTTAAATAAACAAAAAAAAAACATTTTGAAAAAATATACCTATTTTTCAAAGTTTGTTATAAAATTTTGCAAACAGGTAATTTTTCTCCTTCACTGATGTGTGCTGATGAGGCTGCACTGATAGGCACTGATAGGCTGCACTGGTGGGCATTGATGGGCACTGATAGGCAGCACTGATGGGCACTGATGAGGCAGCACTGATGGGCACTGATGAGGCGGCACAGAGGAGGCTGCCCTGATGGGTACTGTTGAGGCGGCACTGATGAGGCTGCACTGTAAGGTGGCACTGATGGGCACTGATAGGCAGCACTGATGGGCTCTGATAGGTGGCACTAATGGGCACTGATAGGCAGCACTGATTGGGTACTGATATGCAGCACTGATAGGTGACACTGATAGGTGCCACTGATGGCGCCTATCAGTGACGCCATTAGTGCACTGTGCACTGGTGGGCATTGATGGGCACTGATATGCGGCACTGATGGGCAGTGAAAGGTGGCACTGATAGGCAGCACTAATAGGTGACACTGATGAGAAGGCCCTGATTGGCAGCACTAGTGAGCACTGTTGGGACTGCACTGATAATCAGAACCCTGATAACACAAGCCCACTTGTGTTGATATCCATGATTAGCTGTTATTAGACACAGCTGATCACATGGTAAAGGGCTGCTGTGATTTGTCCTTTACCCCAATCTGTGATTAGCTGAGTCCGTTATTTGGCTATAGCACGGATGGGGAAAGGGTTAAAATACTACTCAGTGATCCTGCTATAAAGGTCCTTGTTCAGCCTCTTCCTTTTGTAAGGTGACAACGCTCTATGTCTGTCTTCCAAATGTGCCTTTGCGTTGTCACCTTGGCAGCGCCGAAAAATTGGGAACAAATTGGGATCGTTTATGATACAAAGTGCTTTAGAAACCCAAATGTTGTTCAGTTAGATGTTATATCTACTTGAGACTTGAAAGACCACATTGCCTTTCCAAAATAGTCTGAATAGGAACTTCCACATGGGAATCATTAAGAACCATAAAAACCATTGTGATAAAATAGACAGACTTGTCTGATGGTTTGTACAGGGTCTTTCTGGGCGTTATGTTCATATAAGAGGGCATGTGTCATCATCACTGTTTATCATTGTCCCTTATTTTATTAATATAGTATCTTTTTCATCTCCAAGGAGTAATTTAATTTCCGGTTTCGTAAACTTTAATATTACTTTTTTTTCCTGGTAAGCCGTTTCAGTTATCCTTTCATAGTGGAAATCCATTTTCATGACGTTGTTATGTTATCATTTATAGTCTTCAAAAAAATAATGATATGAATAACATGGATGGATGAAAGTCGGGCAGGAGTAGTTGAAATTATTAATTTTGTTTTCTGTTGATGATTTTACCAGGAAAAGGAAACAATGATTGCAAATTCCCTAAACTGTATCAAAACCCAAGAATATAAGAGGAAAGGCTGGCCATAGGCTAGCCTGTATTTGTGGGAGGAGGCTGAGAGGACTACTTAAGCCTCCTCCCTTGTCAGGTCCTGTGTCGGCATCATTTCTGGGTTGGTGTGACATCATTCCGGCCGTCAGATTTTTCGCGTCACTTCTGGGTTTGTGGTCATGCGGCAGGTCGGTTGCTGCAGTGTCAGCTCTCCTCTGGATATCATGGGGCATCTTGGAGCAGACGCCCGCATGGTTCCACGGCGGGCTTCATTGGAGCAGGGGGGGGCTTCCATTTCAGGCGCATGTCGGCGTCCATGGGGGGGGGGGGGGGGGCGGTTGTCCAGCTTTCCATCTTTCCATCTCCAGTGCCTTGGTGGATCAGGGAGGGGGGCCGCCGCATGGTTCGCCGGCTCCTCCTTCCGCACCGCCCGCCCTTTCTTCCTTGCCCGTGCAGCGTGGGGGGGACACCATCCACCTACTCATTCTCCTCTGGGTTCACGCCGGCTGCTTCGCAGGGCCAGCCACTCCTCCTCCTGGGCTCACGCTGTTCCAGCCATCCCTCCCGGGCCACGCTGGCAGCTGCAGGGAGGGGGGGGGATGTTTGGTCACCTCACTGCTGCAGGGATCGCACGCTGTCCACACGCATCGCCAGGGGTCGTGCTGGCGGCGTGGGGGGAGCTGTCCTATTTTCCGGGGTCACTCTGGCTGTATGAAGGGGGGGGGGCTGGCCATCCACGGGTCTCGCTGGCAGCTTGGGGGGGGCATCCACCTGTTCTCCAGGGGTCACACACTGGCAGCATGGGGGGGGGGGGCGTCCACCTGTTCTCCACGTGTCACGCAGGCAGTATTTTCTTGTGACACATGCGGTTTGCGGTAACTATTCTGTCTTAGTGTCTCTGCGTTTTCTCAGCATCTCTGCGTTTTCTCAGTGTCTCTGCATTTTCTCATTACATTTTTCAGTCATGTTCCGTCATAGCATTCTGCCCCAGGTTTCTGTCATTACTTTTTCAGTCACGTTCTGTCTTAAGCGTTCTGCCCCAGGTTTCTGTTGTTGCTTTTTCAGTCACGTTCTGGCCCAGGTTTCTATCGTTGGATTTTCAGTCTCAGCATTCTGTCATAGCGTTTCTTTCGTAGTGGTTCTACGCCAGGGGTTTTTCTGTCATTGCATTTTGTCTGCCTCAGCGGTTCAGTCACGGCGTTGTCTTAGCATTTTCTGCCCCAGGGTTCTGTCATTGCTGTGCCGTAGCGTTTTCAGTCTTAGCGTTCTGCTCCAGGTTTTCTGTCATTGTATTTCTGCCTCAGCCTTCAGGCTCTGTGTTTCAGGCTCGGCATTTCTCTTGTACATTTTCTGCCCCAGGTTTTCCTGTTTTGGCACATCGACCTCAGCATGTTCACGATCTCTGTCATAGCGTTTCTGCCCCACGATTTCTGTTGTTGCGTTTCTGCCCCTCGGTTTCTGTCGTTGCGTTTCTGCCCCTCGATTTCTGTCGTTGCGTTTCTGCCCTACGATTTCTGTCATTGCGTTTCTGCCCCATGATTTCTGTCTTTGCGTTCTGCCCCATGATCCCTGTCTTTACGTTCTGCCCCATGATTTCTGTCTTTACGTTCTGCCCCATGATCCCTGTCTTTACGTTCTGCCCCATGATTTCTGTCTTTACGTTCTGCCCCATGATTTCTGTCTTTACGTTCTGCCCCATGATTTCTGTCTTTACGTTCTGCCCCATGATTTCTGTCTTTAGGTTCTGCCCCATGATTTCTGTCTTTACGTTCTGCCCCATGATTTCTGTCTTTGCGTTTCTGCCCCATGTTTTCTGTCTTTGCGTTTCTGCCCCATGTTTTCTGTCTTTGCGTTTTAGTCTTGGTGTTCTGCCCCAGGGTTACGTGATAGCGTTGCTACCCCCACGATTCATGTCTGGCGTTCCTGCCCCACGATTTCTGTCATTTCATCTGCCCCACGATTTCCTGTCATAATGTTTGTCGTAGCGTTGTCTTCTAGACATGGGAGCCGTCGAAAAATTTGTTTCGTTCCGTATTAAAAAAAAATCGTAATTCGTGTACGGAATTCAATTTGATTTCGTACGACGCGTATAACGAACGATTCGACCGGAACGAACGAATGATTCGACCGGAAATGTACTTCCCCCACCCAATTCCAGCAGCAATCTTCTCTCTATAATGTCGAATCTTTTCTCTCTATGTCAAATCTTTTCTCTCTATGTCAAATCTTTTCTCTCTATGTCAAATCTTTTCTCTCTATGTCAAATCTTTTCTCTCTATGTCAAATCTTTTCTCTCTATGTCAAATCTTTTCTCTCTATGTCAAATCTTTTCTCTCTATAATGTCGAATCTTTCCTCTCTATGTCGAATCTTTTCTCTCTATAATGTTGAATATTTTCAATTTGGAGCCGAAATTCGTAAACGAAACTTCGTAAACGAAACTTCGTATTTCGTACAGAATTCGTATTCGTAAAAATTCGTAATTCGGATTCGTACAAATGCACGAATTTCGAAAACTTTGTACGAATTTTCGATTCGTACGAAACTAATCGCACATGTCTATTGTCTTCTTTGTGGTTACCATGTCTCATCGTCCTTGTCATGGTATAACCTGGGTTGTTTAGCTAGTGCTCACATCTCGGGATCTGTCACGTCTACAGGTCCATACGGGCTGAGGTTTCGTTTTTAATGATTGATGACCACAATCTTCTCGCCCGTATACCACATTTCATACGTTGTACGTTCATTTCTTACACCTGTACGTTACCCACCACGGTCTGTGGGTGCACTAGCCCTGAGTATTCAGTTCTACTGCCTGTCTGCGCTGCAGGTTACTCGGGCTCACATTAGGGTGGGGGGGAGGGGCTGTTATCATGTTCTTCACGCGCAGTGGTCTTCACGTTGTTCATTCTCGTTCTTAGGTAGGCTCTGGGGGGGGGGGGCGTTGTGTTTTTTGTGTCTGGTTCTGTTGTCATGTTTAGTTTGTGTTCCTGGTTGGGCTTGCTGCCCGTCTGTTGGACTAGTTCATGTGCTTCCCTGCAATCTCGGGGTGCCTGGTCTGGTTTTGGCCTCATGCTGTAGGGGGGGGCGGGCCTCCTAGGTACCTAGGGGCGAGTTCCTGTTGCATTGGTTCTTTGGGCTGCTTTTCCTGCTAGGTTTTTCCGTTAGGTTCTCGTCCGTGGTCTGGCGGTCCTGCGCTTGCACTACTTGAGGGAGGGTTGCTTTGACTTCCACACCGATGTCTACTGTCTTGCACTCGTTCCATCAGTCCTGCTGTTGTTAGGGTTGGACTATTGTGCATTCAGGTCTCATGTTCGGTTCATGCTTCTGCCTGGGTTCCGCCAGCCGAGTCCGTCAGGTGGGTCCGGTGTTTCTGTGTGTCTGGTCGTTTCCATGTTCAACGATGCTGGTTGCCTCTGTGCATTAGCCTTTTCTACCTGCTCCTCCAGGTATCCAGCACTTCAGTTTCCTGCCAGGTTGTCCTTTTGCAACTCACCCTCTCCCTTCCCATACCTTGGGTGGGTAGGTCAGGGGTTTGGGGGGTTTCTTCACAGAGCACTTCACGGGTGCCCGTTGAGGCTTTTCATTCTGCTTGGCCTCGTAGCAGGGGCCCCTTGGGCCAGCCTTGCTCCAACTTCCCTCTCATATCCTCTCATCGCGAGCACTTCAGTCATGTCTGGGTTATCTTGGGTGTCAGGCTCTTTCCAACTTCTCGGGGTGTTCAGTCGACCTCTGGGCTGCTTCGCCGATTCGATAGTGGGAACCGCCTACCTTAAGTTGATAGGTTCTCCGGTCGTTGCGGATACTCACCGGATACATATACTGTTACCTTCAGGGCATGCGCTGCCCTCCTTGTCGGTCGGTTACCTTCCCTTCTTCACCTAAACATGTGTCTTTTGCCCTCTTCTCAGGCATACCGACCAGCAGGCTAAGGCACACCTCAGGCCTTGGTTGTTAGGGTTTCTACGCTTACTTACTCGAAGACTCTGACTACAAGTGGAAAGGCTGGCCGTAGGCTAGCCTGTATTTGTGGGAGGAGGCTGAGAGGACTACTTAAGCCTCCTCCCTTGTCAGGTCCTGTGTCGGCATCATTTCTGGGTTCCCACCCACCCTTTTCCCTCAGCCTTCATACACACTCTTTATACTTTTTTCTTATTCTTACATTCAGGGTATGCTCTCTTCTCAGGCATACCGACCAGCAGGCTAAGGCACACCTCAGGCCTTGGTTGTTAGGGTTTCTACGCTTACTTACTCGAAGACTCTGACTACAAGTGGAAAGGCTGGCCGTAGGCTAGACTGTATTTGTGGGAGGAGGCTGAGAGGACTACTTAAGCCTCCTCCTTTGTCAGGTCCTGTGCCTGCGTCATTTCTGGGTTCCCACCCACCCATTTCCCTCAGCCTTCATACACACTCTTTATACTTTTTTCTTATTCTTACATTCAGGGTATGCTCTCTTCTCAGGCATACCGACCAGCAGGCTAAGGCACACCTCAGGCCTTGGTTGTTAGGGTTTCTACATTTACTTACTCGAAGACTCTGACTACAAATGTGATATTTTGCATCTTACCAGTCATTAGATGCAGTTTCTGCATTTATTTCTACTTTATTTTCACCTGTTTTTTTCTACGAACAACACACATCCTGACCCTGGGTGGCTATGCTCACTCCTCCGCTGTACGAGGTGTGTCTAAAATTTTTGGGTGAATGGTCCAATATCTCAACAGCAACATGGGCCAGGTGTGCACGCACGCATGCACATGGCTATCCAGAGACACATTGAGAAGCACCACCTAACGTAGAGTACACGTGACCATCAGGGTAAACCCACTGCGGGCAGTGGAAGATTGTCAGTGTGAGAGGTAGGGTCACAGTGCAATGGAGCAACGAGTGAACATCAAGTTCTGCTACAAATTGGGGAAAACAGAGATATATCCATTGAAGTGACAAGCTCCAGGTGATACACAGAGATTAAATAAATCTTCATACGTAAGTTGTACCTGTTTACCTGCAGCTCGCTCTTTCTTCTATATCTATTTAAAATTCTGAATTTACACAGAATTTCTGAGCCCCAGAAGGCAGGGGTTGGGGATCTGACATCACACACTGCACAACATAGAACACAGAGCTGAGTGTAATCTGAGATCTGAGTGGAGGGCTTTAAAAACATTCCCCTCCACACAGTCTCATAGGGAAACATGCACAGCTGAGGCTGTCAATTATTTGCTGCGTGCTTGCCTGTTGGTCCTGTGGATCGCAGTACTGGTGTCCACCAGCGGGTGTCTTCTAACAGCCAGGATCTGTAGTAAAAGGTTTCACCTGCGGGTAGCAGGCCCAATAAAGCGCGTCGGGATCCTACGGTGTAAATGACTGCGCTATATCAAGATGCCACTCAACTCAACTCAACTGTTAGATCCAAGGGCCGTAGTACCGGTGTCCACCAGCGGGTGCTTCCCGGCAGTTTGAACCTGACATTATCTCCTGCGATCAGGCGTCACCTGAGCCTGATTGCAGGAGATGTGTATAAATACCAGGCAACACACACTCACAAGTTGCCTTGGTATCGTCCTTGTGCCCTAACCTGCGAGCCTGTTATCCTGATCCTGAACCTGTACCTGATCCCGAGCCTGTACCCGATCCTGATCCCGAGCTTATCCTGATCCTGTCCCTCCTGTGTTCCTGTTTCCTTGCATCCCTGCTCTGCAGCCTGATCCTGTCTACCTTCTCCCTCTCCTGTCCTGTTCCTGGCCCCATCTGCTGATCCCCTGTGAATGACCCTGGCTTGGCTAAACATTTATGATTCTGGTACTTCCCTTTGTTGTATATAGATATTTGTTGCCTGTGGGTCTCTGTTTGGTTGGCTGTTCACTGTTTGTATTGGAGGTGTTTATATATTATCACTTATATTTTAATAAACTTTATTATTATTCACTTATATACCTCTTGGTGTCGCAGATCACACGGTTCTGGTCACACCTGTTCATGACAGTGCTGGAGGAGGGGAAAGCAGGCCATCTCATAGTATTCCCTAGTGTTGGCATAACCTGTCAGAAGTGAGTCATACAGATAGCAGAGGAATGAGACAAGAGACAGAAATCACACTAGGTGATTTGGATTGAGACAATATAGAAGGATATACTTTGTTCATTTTTCAATTCAGACGTGTACAATCATTTTAAATTTATGAAAAGTGACAAGGACATTACATTTCTGGAAAGATCAATAGGTAGCAACAGGCTTAGAGCTCGAAAAAAGAAAAGGAATACAGCCACTGCATTTGGTAAGCTGCAATATATTACATTTATATTTGTGGGTCTAGATATCTGTTGAAGGCCAACTGTAGCTGCGGAGGAAAAAAAAGCACCCACCCCTCTTTTAAGACATTAAATGGAAGAGTTTTTTCTTACCTTAAAGTGGCGTTCCATCCATTTAAAAGTCAGCAGCTAAAAAAAGTGTAGCTGCTGACTTTGAATAATCAGCTCCTCTCGCCCTCCTCTCCGCCGCGCTGGCATTGTTACTGTGGTCGCCCGTCTGTGGCTTCACACCCGGGCGTGCACTGCGCATTCGCGAGCTGCGCTGTGTGCTGTAATTGGCCCGGCAATCTCCTGGGACCTGTGACATGTCCCAGAAGATTACAGGGAGGGAGGGGGAGAGGTGATCTTCCTTGTGGTGCTGCGGCTCCAAGGAGGAAGTGGGAGCCGGGTGCCCATAAAAACCGGGTACCCGCTCCTCCCCCAAAAAAATGGCATGCCAAATGTGGCATGTCAGGGGGTCACCAGCACTTAAAGCGTAAGTTCCATTTTCGTGTGGAACTCTGCTTTGGAGCCTCATGCACACTGGACATATTTACAGCTGCTCCTGGGATAACCCATGCTTTTTTTTATTACATTTAAAAAATGCCTCTCCATGTTATTATACAGTATGTGTCCATCACCATCACACAGGCTTTTAGGATTTTCTGAAGTAAGTGGCATAGGTGTTTTCAAGCTGCAAAAAAAAAAGAAAAAGGGCCAGTGCATTCTGGAGCAGCAGCTTTACAGCTGTAAAAACGCCTGACGGGGCTAAACGTGTGTTACCGCCGTATACAGACAGTAATGTCGCGTACACATGGTCGGAATTTCCGAGGAAAAAAGTCAGACGGAATTTGTTCATCGGATATTCCGACCGTGTGTATGCCCCATCTGACTTTTTCTGTCGGAAAATCCGACGGAGTTAGAAAGAAATTCCGTTCGTCTGAGAAAAAAACACGCATGCTCTGAAGTCGACGCATGCTCGGAAGCATTAAACTTCATTTTTCTCGGCTCCCGCGTTCTTGACGGTCGGAATTTGGTGTGTCCGTGTGTATGCAAGACAGCTTGAGTGGAATTCCGTCTGAAAAATACGTCAGAGTTTATCCCCACGGAAAAAAAACACTTTTCTTTTATTGGTCGGATGAAATATGCTAATTTTTTGAGATAGGATTTTTGGGTTGTCATGAGCTGTATGCCAAAATCATCAATATTAAAACAAGAAAAGCCTTGAACTACTTCAGTTGTGTGTAATGAATCTAAAATATATGAAAGTCTAATGTTTATCAGTACATTACAGAAAATAATGAACTTTATCACAATATGCTAATTTTTTGAGAAGGACCTGTATATAATGTCATAAAAATGGCCTGGCCTTCAAGTGGTTAAACTCCATTGGAAAATTCCTCTAGTTGTAAGTCTTGCTGTGTGTACCTGCTGCCTGCTTCATAATATACAGTATATATACAGTATCTCACAAAAGTGAGTACACCCCTACACCAGTGTTGCCAACCGCCCTTATTTTTACTGGCAGCCTGTAAAAACTGGCACTTTTTCCCCCTGGGAATGTGCCAGTAAAAAATAGCTGTGACCAGTCCGGCTCGGAACTGCGCACGCGCAGTTCCGGTGCTTGGCGAGCCGAGCAGATCCTGTATTCGGCCGGCAGGGGGAGATCTCACAGAGGCTGTGCGGCGCTGGCTTTACTAGCGAGGCGAGTGATTTATAGCACATCCCGTCAGGCGCGCCAGCATTTAAAATCTGTAACACTAACCACTGACCAGGAGCACTGGAGCAGCAGGACTCGGAGGCTGAGCAGCATGCGGCGGCGGAAAGGAGGAGCCCTGCATCCAGAGCCAGGCAATCCAGATTCCAGAGACCGGGGGGAGTCGGGGATGGAGTGACAGCCCAGCCGACAGTGACAGCAGGTGGCAGAGGGGGATGGTGGCAGAGGGAGATGGAGCAGGTGGTGTTGGTGGCAGAGGGGCCTGCACTCAGTTTCAGGGTCTTGTCAATCTTCTTATAGCCTAGGCTAGTGATGGCGAACCTTGGCACCCCAGATGTTTTGGAACTACATTTCCCATGATGCTCATCTACACTGCAGAGTGCCTGACATTTTTACATTGTAGCAAAGTGTAATTTCTTCAGTGTTGTCACATGAAAATATAGAATAAAATATTTACAAAAATGTGAGGGGTGTACTTAATTTTGTGAGATACTATATATATATATATATATACAAACACAGTTGTGTGAAAAAGTAAGTACCCCAAAGTAAATTTGTTGATTTTTTTCCCCACATAGCTGAAGAGGAAATCATTAGATCTTTGTTCAAATGGTGATGTAGATAATATAATTGATTAAGGCCACAATACAAATTTACCCTTTTTTAGTTGTTAATTGAATTTTTTATTTTAATCAACATGTGTAATATGGAAAAAAAAAAATGTGGCATTGCCCCCATGGCAGGAATGACTTCTGGTAAGCATTTTGTGTAATGCCCCGTACACGCGACCGTTTTTTTTTTATATAATCTTTATTTTATAAAAGAAAAATATACAACCAGACAAGTCCAACAGTTTGCTTAAAAAAAACAAAAAAAAACAAAAAAAAACAAAAAAAAAAAAAAATCAAAAATAATAAGTAAAATAAAATAGGAAAAGCACAGACCCGTCTGGTGTGCATAACCAGCATATAAACAAGTTGAACAAAAAAATAGAGTACATCAATTATAGCAGTATCTTGTATGCCTTATGTGGGGCGGCCGATGGGCCACACTAGTTAGTAGAGTAAGGGTGCCACCATAGGAACAGTGGGTGCACAACTGTGGTAGGCGCGGAGGGCACATGGAATGTGGGGGCCTCACATATTACCGTCCCACCACTGATAACAAGCCAGGGGTGTTGTCCATGTGACTATAATTAAGACATGGTCCCCCGACCCGGGGCGGGGGGAGGGGGGCTCAATAGCCTCCATCTGACCTCTCCCCGCTCCCCGCACGCAGCGGGGGGCACCGATATGCTACGGTGCACGCTCTGGCGGAACATCCTGTGCCCCCTGTAAAGGGGTGCCCATCCTGCGAGCGCGGAGGCTCATGGTAGTTACAACACCCGCCAGCATAACAGACATTTCTTTAACTGGCATAAATGCATACCATTGCAAAACATATATAAGAAGAGAAAAAAAAAAAAAAAAGGGGGGGGGGGGGAAAGAGGGGAAGGAAAAGGACAAGGAAAGGAAAGGAGGAAAGGAAGGAGTGATCCGAGCGTACCTGTCTTTCTGTAGGAGGCCTCATTCCAGGCCGCACCGAGCACACCCTCAAGCGTAGCCATCAAACCAGGTAAACTCCATTAGTCTCACTATGTCAGAGGGTAGCTCTCAGTCTTCTAAGCTCTCGACAGCCTGCAGTTTTTAAGAGAAGGTTCTGCCAGTTCCAATAAAGCTATGTCTAGGCTAGATGGCACGTATCCAGGATCTGTGACGTAATCGGTCCAGGGTGTCCAGATACCGGCAAACCGGTCTCGGGAGTCCCTACAGGTCGCTATCCAGTCTTCAGCCTCTCGGACTGCATTTACCCCACCGATCCACTCCTCCCGGGTAGGGACTCTGGGCTGCTTCCAAAAAGTTGGGAGCAGGCGTCTAGCCGCATTTAATAAGTGGGGCAGTACGCTCTTCCTATATTGACTGAGTGGGATCGGAGGGACATGCAAGAGGAAGTGCGTCGGAGAGAGGGGAACATCAATCCCCGTTATGCTCATTATTTGGTCCTTGATGTCTTCCCAAAAGGGCCTGATTAGGGGACATTCCCACTATATGTGGATAAGCGTACCCCTGTGCCCGCAGCCACGCCAGCAAAGCTCCGATCCAGAAGGATATATGCGTGCCATATCCGCTGGTACCCGATACCAACGGGACAATATCTTATAGTTTGTTTCTTGAGCTTTTGAGTCTATGGAGGACGAGTGAGTAAGGTCGTACAGGTGAGTCAACTGTGAGTCAGTGAATTCCTGTCCTAAGTCTCTTTCCCAGCTTCGAATAAAAGCAGGTTTAGGTTGATGGGCAGCAGAGCCAAGAAGTCGGTATAGTTCCGACACCATGTGGGGGATAGGTTCCTCATTAACGAAGAGGTGCTCGAACGGGGTGAGGGAGGTTGGGTCCCTAATTGAGTGGCCATGTTTCTCAAAGAAGTGGTGTAACTGCCTATACCTCCAAAAGTTCATACGGGAGCCCTGGTGTCTGGCCTGCAGGGCGCTAAAGCTCAGGAGCTTACCATCTTTCATGAGCTTGCCGCAGCTGGCGTTTCCATCATCCACCCAGGGCCCAAAAAAGGCCATCTGTTCACCTGGGGGGAACCACAGGAACCCACCCAGTGGGGCCAGCGGGGACATAGGGGGGGCAATTTTCAAAACCGAATTGGTCCGGTCCCAGACTGAGAGCACCTGGGCTGTCAGTGGGGAGGTCGTTACCGATAGCCCCCTATATTCCCGAGGTAGCCATGGTGCATAGGATAAATTCCTGCCCGCCAAGCATTTCTCCAGGGAAACCCATAGTTTTGAGTGGGTATGGAAACGCCAGTTTAGTATTCTCTGGAGGGCTATGGCCCTGTAGTAGCGTCTGACATCGGGGATCCCCAGGCCGCCCTCCCGTTTTTGGCGCCTCAGCACCCTTAGGGCTATTCTAGGTTTCCGTGCGTTCCATACGAACGCGGACAGCATGCTGGACAATCGGTCAAAGAAGAGCCTAGGTAGGGGTATCGGTAGCATTTGTAAGTAGAAGAGTACACGTGGCAGTATATTCATTTTTATGATGTTTACTCGTCCCAACCATGTGAAGGCAGTCTGCGTCCATTGTGAGAGGTCTCTCTGGACCGCAGTAAGCAGCGGGGGATAGTTGGCCATATACAAGGTGTTGAAGCGGTCCGTGAGTTGCACTCCCAAATATCGTAGAGATGATTCAGCCCAGGTAAAGGGAAAGGCAGACCGGAGGCTCTTAGTTAAGAGGGGGGGCAGATGGATGGGCAGGAGTTCAGACTTTGTATAGTTTATTTTAAAGTTTGAGAGTGAGCCAAATTGCTTAAGTTCCTTCATCAGGTTAGGCAAAGAGATCAGGGGGTCCGAGAGGTGGAATAAGACATCATCGGCGTATGCCGAAAGCTTATGTTCCGTGTTGCCCACTTTTAGACCCTTGATGTCCTTACTGGCCCGCACGGCGCGAAGCAGAGGCTCCAGCGCTAGGGCGAATAAAAGGGGTGAGAGGGGGCACCCCTGCCTCGTGCCGTTCCCGATGGGGAAGCTGGATGAGAGGGTCCCGTTCACTTTAACCTGCGCGCAAGGTGTAGAGTATAGAGCCATGATTGATGTCAGTATTCGCGGCCCCAGTCCTATGGACTCAAGTACCGCTTTCAAATAGGACCAATCGACCCGGTCGAAAGCCTTTTCCGCGTCAGTTGATAGTATTATGTATGGCTGGGGATCCGGGCGGGTACGGGCCCAGTGAATAAGTTGGATTGCTCTAAGGGAGTTGTCCCTAGCCTCCCTGCCTACAATGAAACCTGTTTGGTCGGGATGGACTAGCTCAGGCATAAGGTGTTTAAGTCTATTGGCCAAAATTTTTGCCAGGAGTTTTATGTCCACATTAAGAAGTGAAATGGGGCGATAGCTTTGGGGGATAGTGGGGTCCTTGCCCTCCTTTGGGATCACTGTAATGTGGGCTAGTAGAGCCCCCGGGGGGATGGCAGTACCCCCCGCCACGGAGTTGAAATATTTGCACATAGGTGCCGCTAGGTGAGAAAAGAAGGCCTTGTAGTACCTTTTAGTGAGCCCATCCGGGCCGGGGCTCTTCCCATTGGGCAAGGACTCCACCGTCGCACCCAGTTCAGTTGGGGTGATCGGGAGCTCTAAAGCAGCGCGTTGGTCTTCCGTGAGGGGGGGGTACCAGCCGCCGCCAAGTAGGCCTGGACCGCCGTTTGTCTGGTATCTCGTGCTTCAGGTGGGAGCTCGGATTCCAAATTGTATAGTTTGGCGTAGTATTCTCGGAACCCTGCGGCGATTTTAGAGGACTGTACCGTCAAATCCCCGGGAGAGGAGCGTAGTTTGTGTATGTATGCCTGCGCATGTTTTTTCCTGAGTGCCCGTGCGAGCATACGACCACATTTATTTCCGTGCTCGTAAAATTTATGTGACATAAATCTAAGCTGTTTACGAGTTTGGCGGTCTAAAAGACGTAGGAACAGTTCCCGTAGCTCAGTGAGAGCCTGTAGTGCTTTGGGGTCTCCATTTGCCTTGTGTTGGAGTTCAGCTTTCTGAAGGGCTGTGTGCACCCTCTGGAAGTCTGCCTGGCGGTCTCGCTTTAGTCTGGAGCCCTGGGAGATCAATATTCCCCTGACCACAGCTTTATGAGCCTCCCATACTACACCCTCGCCGACATCAACAGTGGAGTTTTCTTTAAAGTAGTGGGTTAAGGTGTCATTTACCTCCTCCACCACCACTACATCATCTAGCAAATTTTCATTCAGCCTCCACGTCCAGGTTCTATAAGTACCTGATGGCATGGTGAAGGCAATTGTGACTGGGGCATGGTCAGAGATAGTGATGTTGCCAATGGACGCAGACTGCAAGAGCTCCAAGGTGGTACGGTCTACATATATATGGTCTATGCGCGTGTAAACATTGTGTACCTTGGAGTAGTAGCTGAAGTCTCGATCTGAGGGATGCAATACCCGCCAACTATCCACCAAGAGGTGGGATTGGAGGGTCTTGCGAAAATGTTTGAGGAACGCATAGGGGTGTGAGGGTTTTGCGTGAGACGTGTCAAGCAGGGGGTCTGGGCTGACGTTAAAGTCTCCCCCGAGGATCAAGAGGCCTTCTCGGAAGTCGGCCAGTTGCTCCAAGGTCGAGTCAATGAAGGAAAGTTGGGCGGTGTTAGGGGCATAGATGGTTGCAAACGTGTAGGTTTGTCCTGCTATACTACCCTTCAGGAAGACATACCTACCCAAAGGGTCGATTTTATTACCCGTGGGCTGGAAAGGGCAGGACTTGTGGATTGCTATGGCCGTCCCTCTAGATTTGGAGACAGGGGAGTTACTGAGAAACCACTGATTAAAGAGGTGAGTGGGCAGCTTAGGAAGTGATTGGGGCGTGAAGTGGGTCTCTTGAAGGAAAACTACCTGTGCCTTGAGCCGTTTTAGTTCCCACCATAATTTGCTGCGTTTGTGAGGGGAGCAGAGGCCTCTAACATTATATGAGCTTACCTTTAAAGTAGCCATGGGGAGGTCTGGGAATGGTCGAGGTGCCAAAGTCGGTGGTGTGCTCGGCGCGGGTGGCAATGCAGTGGAACACTCCTGAGAGAGGGAAAAGAGAGAGGAAGGAAAGGGAGGGAGAAAGTGATAGGACAAAACAACAAAAAAGAAAAGAAAAAACATATGAGAGCAGTATCAAAAACATATTGAGCAAGACAAACTGGCCGAAGCCATTTTAACATGTAAAACATCTGAGGGTCGTGTTCGAGACCCCGCCCCCTATAGGGGGGGGGAGTCCCCGACCACGGACCCGTGATCCCAATGGGGATCTGTACCCAGAAAGAGGGCGGCCTACTCGGGGTACGTGAACCAACATAGGGGGGAAGGCGAGGGGTCACTGTCTCCGTCCACCGCATCTAACTATGTGCGGTATAGGGGGAGTAAGAAAGGGGTCACCCATACTCGGTCCCCATGGGGTGCGGGCTCTACTAAGTCTGTCGCGAGTGGTCGGGGTGCCACTTAAGCTTATGAGATCCCAACCAGCTCAATCAGGCGGCTGGGCAAAAAGAGAGATTGAGTTAGTTGCCAAAATAAGTGCGAGCAAACAAGGTCCATCTTCAGCAGCATAGGGGAGTCCAAGGCACAGCCTTCGAGGGGGAATCTTTCAAAGGTGGGGCCCGTGCACCGGCATGGGCTAATTTTGCCATCAGTCTCTCGGGGCCGGGCCTGGTGAAGAATCGGAGGGATGTCGTCTGCGGTCTCGTCTGCGGTTCTTGCGCCCAGCTGGCAGCCACGGTTGAGTTGATTGTGGCTTAGGGTCAAGGTGGTTGGATGTTCCCCGCCAGTCTGGGAAGTCCACAGGGTCTAATTCAAGAGAGGCCAGGAAGTTTGGCAGGTCATCTTTGGTGCGGAGGGTCACCGTCTTGCCAGCTTTGGTGACTTGGAGGTAGAAGGGAAAGCCCCAGCGGTACTGCAAGCCCGCTTCGTGTATAGCTACTAGGAGGGGGCGAAGTGATCGTCGTTGCATGAGAGTGCGCCTGGAAATATCTTGATAGAAGGTTAAATGTGCGCCATCAAAGTCAAAGTAGGGCTTGCCGCGCATTTTTTGCATAATGCGGTCTTTAAGCGTGTATTTATGTAGCTTACATATGATGTCCCGTGGGTTATTCACGTCTTGGGATGGGGGCTTAAGGGCCCTGTGCGCACGATCTATTTCCACAGAGTCAGTAGCAGGCAGTCCCAATATTTCCTTAAATATGCCCTCCAAGCTAGGGATAATGTCTCTAGTTGTTGTCGCTTCAGGCATTCCTCTTATTCTGATGTTGGCCCTGCGACTGCGGTTCTCCATATCATCTAACTGACAGAGCAGGGCCTCAATCTGGTGATCTTGCGTAGAGCACTTATCCTGGAGCATGGAAATCACTGGGATGGTGTCCTCCAATCTTTGCTCTAGGGCCTCCACTCTACCCCCCAGGTGCAAGGTATCAGCTTTAAGTTGAGCAATGTCCTCCTTGAGGGCCTTCTCTACCCTGTCTGCGAAGCGCTCCAGGTCATCTCTGGTGGGGAGAGACCAAATATGGCGCCTGAGGTCTGCATCGGCCAGCGGGTCTGGGGCTCCAGAGCCTCTGGCCAGGGTTGATGGAGAGCCAGGAGAGATGGAGGGGGGCGAGTCACTCACCGACCCTGGGGATGGTATGGGGGAGCCTGAAGGCTGATGCGATCGTGCGTCGGAGCTCTGCGAGGCCTTGGGTGCTTTCTGGGCCTTCGCGACCGGCGCCATCTTTGAAGCCTCGCGGCTCTGCCCACGGGTCCCGGGGAAGAAAGACTCCAGCTGCCCCTGTCTGGTCCGATCGTAGCGTGGTGGCTGTGAGGACGCCCGGTTCCGCTGGGACATGTTAGGTGTCAGCTGGGGTGAGTGTCTCCCTCGTAGCTTATGGCAAGTGCGGCGGCGGGACGGAGCTGCAGAGACACGCGTCCTCACTCCTCCATGGTCAGGACACGCCCCCCAGAAAAGTGTTTTTAATACAAAAAAAGTCAACCTTCAAATAATTATGTTCAGTTATGCACTCAATACTTGGTTGGGAATCCTTTTGCAGAAATGACTGCTTCAATGCGGCGTGGCATGGAGGCAACCAGCCTGTGGCACTGCTGAGGTGTTATGGAGGCCCAGGATGCTTCGATAGCGGCCTTAAGCTCATCCAGAGTGTTGGGTCTTGCGTCTCTCAACTTTCTCTTCCCAATATCCCACAGATTCTCTATGGGGTTCAGGTCTGGAGAGTTGGCAGGCCAATTGAGCACAGTAATACCATGGTCAGTAAACCATTTACCAGTGGTTTTGGCACTGCGAGCAGGTGCCAGGTCGTGCTGAAAAATGAAATCTTCATCTCCATAAAGCTTTTCAGCAGATGGAAGCATGAAGTGCTCCAAAATCTCCTTATAGCTAGCTGCATTGACCCTGCTCTTGATAAAACACAGTGGACCAACACCAGCAGCTGACATGGCACCCCAGACCATCACTGACTGTGGGTACTTGACACTGGACTTCAGGCATTTTGGCATTTCCCTCTCCCCAGTCTTCCTCCAGACTCTGGCACCTTGATTTCCGAATGACATGCAAAATTTGCTTTCATCCGAAAAAAGTACTTTGGACCACTGAGCAACAGTCCAGTGCTGCTTCTCTGTAGCCCAGGTCAGGCGCTTCTGCCGCTGTTTCTGGTTCAAAAGTGGCTTGACCTGGGGAATGCGGCACCTGTAGCCCATTTCCTGCACACGCCTGTTCACGGTGGCTCTGGATGTTTCTACTCCAGACTCAGTCCACTGCTTCCGCAGGTCCTCCAAGGTCTGGAATCGGTCCTTCTCCACAATCTTCTTCAGGGTCCGGTCACCTCTTCTCGTTGTGCAGCGTTTTCTGCCACACTTTTTCCTTCCCACAGACTTCCCACTGAGGTGCCTTGATACAGCACTCTGGGAACAGCCTATTCGTTCAGAAATTTCTTTCTGTGTCTTACCCTCTTGCTTGAGGGTGTCAATGATGGCCTTCTGGACAGCAGTCAGGTCGGCAGTCTTACCCATGATTGCGGTTTTGAGTAATGAACCAGGCTGGGAGTTTTTAAAAGCCTCAGGAATCTTTTGCAGGTGTTTAGAGTTAATTAGTTGATTCAGATGATTAGGTTAATAGCTCGTTTAGAGAACCTTTTCATGATATGCTAATTTTTTGAGATAGGAATTTTGGGTTGTCATGAGCTGTATGCCAAAATCATCAATATTAAAACAAGAAAAGGCTTGAACTACTTCAGTTGTGTGTAATGAATCTAAAATATATGAAAGTCTAATGTTTATCAGTACATTACAGAAAATAATGAACTTTATCACAATATGCTATTTTTTTGAGAAGGACCTGTATATATATATTATTATTTTTATTTATTTTTATTTAGCAGAGGCCCTAGAGAATATAATGGTGGGTTTTGCAATTTTGCATGTCACATAGTATTTGTACAGAGGTTTTTCACACACAAATATTTTGGGAAAAAATACACTTTCATGATCTTTATGCACACAAACACAATATGATACCCAATTTTGTATGTAAAATATAATGTTATGATGATGTTACGCTGAGTAAATACATACCTAACATGTCACGCTTTAAAATTACACGCGCTCATGGAATGTCGACAAACGACGTTGAAATGGGCGGTGCTTTAAAAGCCTTTACAGGTTACCAGTTTAGAGTTACAGAGGAGGTCTGGTGCTAGAAGTATCGCTCTTTCTCTTATATTTATTGCAATACCTCACATGTGGGGTGCGATCGCCGTTTACGTATGCGTGCAGGATCAATACATGCATTCGACTTTGCGCGCGAACGTAGTATGATGAGGTGCTTTAAAAAAAAATTTTTTTTTTTTTTTTATCACTTTTTTTGCTGTCACAAGGAATGTAAACATCCCTTGTGACAGCAATAGGCAGTGACAGGTACTCTTTATGGAGAGGTCTATTGGACCCCAGTTGTCTCCTCTCCCCTAAAAGCATCTGGATACCATAACCTGAAGGGTTATTATGTTGCAACCTCAAAGAAAAAAATATATACTGCGTATATTAAATTTTTCATTTGATTTTAACATTAAATAAAACATAAGTGGATTTTCAAGAAAAAAAAGAATATTGCTTTTTAATGTTCATTTTATTTTAAAATCTAGAGCCCTGTTAACAGATATTGCATTCAGGCAAAAAAAAAAAAAAAAAGGTGATGGAAGATTGCATTGTGAATTCATCTCCAGCCACTGTTCCCTAAGTACTAAGATATGATCGATTGTATATTTGACTAAAAAGGTGGGAACGTTGGTACTGTTGCTTCAGTGCCAGAAAGAAAGTGAATACAATATTGATTTTATATGCTAGATGGGCTGTCAGAGTGCAGGGCATTGTTGATTTTGACTTTTATAGGCTACGTGTTCGCCTTAATTGGATCATTTGTAAAATGGAGGTGGGCATCACTTTTTTGACACTGACAGATTGTTACCATTTCACTTTTGTCAATATTTGATAAGGCTACCAATACCCAAATATGTGCTTTTGCAACAGAAATCTTAAATACATCTTGCTTCCTGAATTTTAGGTACTTGTTTACCCATGTATTATAGAACACAAAAGAAACAACTTTTTGTTTTATTTTGTTTGTTTTGAGACTTTTTGTCCTAATGTAAAAGTTTAAAATGTAAGAGTTTCACAACTCCCAAATTTCAGTTTATGCAACAATATATTAATATATATATTATTTTTTTCTAGTGCAAAATTCATTTTTTATATATATATATATATATATATATATATATATATATATATATATATATATATTATAGGAAAAGATTAGAACCTCTTTAGGTTTTAATTATTATTTGTGTCGCCCAACTTTTTATTTTTTTTTTGTTTAGTTTGAGACTTTTTGTCCTATAAAAGTTTAAAATGTAAGAGTTTCACAACTCCCAAATTTCAGTTTATGCAACAATATATTAATATATATAGTATTATTTTTTTCTAGTGCAAAATTCATTTTTATATATATATATATATATATATATATATATATATATATATAATAGGAAAAGATTAGAACCTCTTTAGGTTTTAATTATTATTTGTGTCGCCCAACTTTTTATTTTTTTTGTTTAGTTTGAGACTTTTTGTCCTAATGTAAAAGTTTAAAATATAAGAGTTTCACACTCATTCTATTTATCCTGAAGACTGGAAGTGAGGGGAAAGCAAAACTTTCTCACCAGAGCAAGATTAAAGGGAATATTTTCCAAGGTGGGGACATATGTTCTGAGGAGTTCTGATACGTTTTTAAAAGGTAATTTCCCTTACTGCAGATAGATTTAATCTCACCACCTGATATGTCTATGGGACAGAAAATTAAGTTCATTTTTCCAGTTGGAAAAAAAAAAATATCAGACAGAGGATTTAATCATTCCCTACTCTATTTAGAAAAAAAAAAAGTTAAAAAGTTTTAGCCTCAACTAAAATGGAATGTAAAATATTTTGATGTAAACATATAGGGTAGAAAACCTTATGATAAATCTAATAGAAATTAAATTTAATATAAATTATAAATACCACTTCAATACCGGGCACTTTCGTCCCTTCCTGCCCAGGACAATTTTCAGCTCTCAGCGCTGTTGCACTTTGAATTACAATTGCGCGGTCATACAACTCTGTACCCAAATATTTTTTTTTTATCATTTTCTTCCCACAAATAGAGCTTTCTGTTGGTGGTATTTGATCACCTCTGGGGGTTTTATTTTTTGCTAAACAAACTAAAAAAGACAGAAATTTTGGAAAAAAAAACGTTTTTGTTTCTGTTATAACATTTTCTTTTTCACTGACGGGCACTGATGAGGCTGCACTAATGGGCACTGATAAGACGGCACTAATGGGCACTGATGAGGTGGCACTGATTGTCACCGATAAGGAGGTACTGATATGTAGAATTGATGGGCACTGGTGAGGTGGCACTGATATGCAGCACTGATGGGCACTGATAGGTGGCACTGATGGGCACTAATAGGTGGCACTGATAGGCGGCACTGATGGGCACTGGTAGGTGGCACTGATCAAGAGCTACTGACAGGCATTACTGATTGGCATCTGAAGGGCACTGACAGGCATTACTGATGGGACACTGATTGGCACATTTATGGGCACTGATTGGCACTGTTGTGGGCACTGATTGGCACTGCCGGGTGTTTTTGATGGGGCACAGACTGGCAGCTTATGGCCACTGATTGGCAGCTGATGGGCACATGTAATGGGGGCTGTGCTGATAATAAATGTGCTGATTATCAGCACAGACCCCTCCTGACAGGGAGAAACGCCGATCGCTCTCCCTCTCAGCGTGAACTGAGGAAAGCTGTTTATCGGCACATCCTGGTTCACGCGATGAACAGGTGTGATTGGTCACAGCTAATCATGTGGTAAGGAGCCTCCATCAGAGGCTCCATCACAGCAGGCCTTTACCACGTAATCAGCTGTCAGCCAATGAAACACAAGCCGGTTGTCCCTGACAGTTTGAGGAGAGAAGAAGAATGCCTATAACCAGCTTCTGTTACAGGGACATCGGTTACAAGTGTGCCCACCAGTGCAGCTAGTTTGTGCCCATCAGTGTTACCTATCAGTACCCATCAGTGATGCCAATCAGTGCCTCATCATCAGTGTCACCTATCAGTGCTGCCTATCAGTGCCTGTCAGTGCCCATTAGTGCCACCTATCAGTACCCACCAGTGCCACCTATCAGTGCCCAACAGTGCCGCCTATCAGTGCTGCCTATCAGTGCCACCTCTCAGTGCCCTTCAGTGCCTCCTCATCAGTGTCACCTATTAGTGTCCATCAGTGCCACCTCATTAGTGCAGCTTATCAGTCCTCTTAAGTGCAACCTCATCAGTGCAGCATATCAGTGCCCATCAGTGAAGGAGAATTTTTTTATAACAAACTATGAAAAATGTTTTTATTTATTTTTTGCTAAATTTACAATTTTGGTGGGTTTTTTTTGTTTGTTTAGCAAAAAAAAAAAAAAAACCCAGTGGTGATCAACCGCTTGCCGACCAGCCGCTGACGTTAAACGGCTCTCCTGTGCAAATCACCATAGCTGTACTGTGGCTCGAGCAGGCACGATAGCGGCCGGGCGCGCGCCGCCGACTAGGCACGCTGCGGGAGCGTGCCCGTGGGTTAGGCAGACTCAATGTCTACCGGTGACCTGCGATCGCCTATTACAGCCTATTGCAGAGGCAGGACGGGGAACTGCCTTTGAAAACAAGGCGATTCCACGTTCTGACAGTGATCTCTGTCATGTCCCTGGCAGTCCACCCCTCCTACAGCTATAACACACCAAGGGGGAACACAGTTAACCCCTTGATCGTCCCCTAGTGTTAACCCCTTCCCTGCCAGTGTCATTTACACAGTAATCAGTGGGTATTTATAGCACTGATCGCTGTATAAATGTCAATGGTCCCAAAAAAGTGTCAAAAGTGCCCGATCTGTCCGCTGCAATGTCGCAGTGCCTTTAAAAATTGCAGATCTCCGCCATTACTAGTAAAAAAAGATAATAAAAAATAAAAATGCCATAAATCTATCCCCTATTTTGTAGACGCTATAACTTTTGCGCAAACCAATCAATATACTGTACACTTATTGCAATTTTGTTTACCAAAAATATGTAGAATACATATTGGCCTAAACTGATGAATACATTTGTTTTTTTTATATATTTTTAGGGGATATGTATTATAGCAAAAAAGTTTAAAATGTTTTTATTTATTTTTTTCAAAATTGACGTTCTTTGTTTGTAGCGCAAAAAATAAAAACCGCAGAGGTGATCAAATACCACCAAAAGAAAGCTCTATTTGTGTGAATTTTTTTTATAAAAATATTGTTTGGGTATAGTGTTGAATGACCGCGCAATTGTCATTCAAAGTGTGACAACACTGAAAGCTGAAAATTGGCCTGGGCAGGAAGGGGGTGAAAGTGCCCAGTAGGCAAGTGGTTAAAATCCAAAGGTTGCATTCATATATCAAAGTGTAAAACGTGTATCACTGCAATCCTCTATTTCCATGATAGCAGGATGATCGTACATGCTATGTCAGAATACAATAGCTCAGTGGAGTGGATTCCTTCACCCACCTCGAATGTTTGGATGGGGAAATTGGGTATTTTTTTTTTCATCCTGCTAGTTGAACGAAATATGACTAATCTATGGGTTGCTTAATTCAACCACCATATCAAAGGACTGTTAATCTGCAATATATTACATTCTTGTTCTTCAGTTCTAGATATACAGGTGACACTCGAAAAATTAGAATATAGTGCAAAAGTTCATTTATTTCCCCAAAGCAACTTAAAAGGTGAAACTTACAGTATATATGAGATAGACTCAATACTAGGGATGAGCTTCGCGTTCGAGTCAAACCCATGTTCGACTCGAACATCGGCTGTTCGCCGAATTGCGAACATTATGGGCCGTTCGCGCCAAATTCGAGTGGCGTGTCACGGCCCATAATTCACTGCGGCATCGCAGTGCATTGCTGGCTGATGATTGTCAAAGCATGCACTATGACCCGCATGCTTTGGCCAATCACAGCGCGCAAAAAACAGAGAGCAATAATTGGCCAAAGCCAGGGTAGCTTTGGCCGATTATGGCTCAGGGATTTAGTACACGCCCCACACTATATAAGGCCGCCGGCTTGGCGGCCTTGTGTAGTGTGTTGGAGTTGTTAAAAGAGAGAGATTACAGAGAGAGACAGTGTCATTTATATTGAGTTATATAGAGCAGGCAGGCGAGTCAGTTAGCTGCAGTTACAGTGTGTAGAGGATATATATGCATCCTAGGTGTTGTATATATATTTATACACTGTATTTACTTTAGCTAGATCCGTTCCTGTTATTCTCTATACTGTGACAGGCAGGCAGGTGATTGTGCTAGCTGCAGTCAGTGTTTCACTTCGTGTACTGTGTGCTTTGCATAGCGTTCACTTAAAGCTTACCTGAATACAGCTAGTGACTATTATAGTGGTGTTCTCATAATAAAACCACAGGCAGAGAGCTGCAAGTATTTGTGTCCTCTGCGCAGTTTTCACCAGGGATGAGCCGAACACCCCCCTGTTCGGTTCGCACCAGAACCTGCGAACAGACAAAATGTTCATGTGAACTTTAGAACCCTATTAAATACAATGGACTCGAACGTTTGAAATCTAAAGTGCTAATTATAAAGGCTTATATGCAAGTTATTGTCTTAAAAAGTGTTTGGGGACCCGGGTCCTGCCCCAGGGGACATGTATCAATGCAAAAAGAAGTTTTAAAAACGGCCGTTTTTTTGGGAGCAGTGATTTTAATAATGCTTAAAATTAAAAAATAAAAGTGAAATATTTCTTTAAATTTCGTACCTGGGGGGTGTGTATGATATGCATGTAAAGTGGCGCATGTTTCCCGTGCTTAGAACTGTCCCTGCACAAAGTGTCATTTTTGAAGGAAAAAAAGTCACTTAAAACTCACTCGCGGCTAATAATGAATTGTCGGCTTTTATCAATACATACAAAAGTCATTGATAAAAAATAAAAATAAAGCGTGGGGGTCCCCCAGAATTCAATTACCAGGCCCTTCAGGTCTGGAATGGATATTAAGGGGAACCCCGCCGCAAATAAAAAAAAATGGCGTGGGGTTCCCCCTAAATATCCATACCAGGCCCTTGAGATCTGGCATGGATTTTAAGGGGAACTTCACCCGAAATAAAAAAAAAATGGCGTGGAGTCCCCCCAAAAATCCATACCAGACCCTTATCCGAGCACACAACCTGGCCGGCCGCAGGGGAAAAGGGGGGGACGAGAGCGGCCCCCCCTCCCTCCTGAACCGTACCAGGCCACATGCCCTCAACATGGGGAGGATGTCCCCATGTTGATGGGGACAAGGGCCTCATCCCCACAACCCCACAACCCTTGACAAGGGGCGGGTCTATACATGTATTACCATAGTGAGAGAAGTTCCCCATCAGGTCCGCCCCCTCGGTATGTCGGACCCGCCTACGTCATTGGCCTGAGCGGGGAACTTCCTCATCCTCTCTCACCCAGGCTCAGGGTACTTTGTCTGGCAAAGCAGCTGCCAAAGCGGCCTCTTCCCTCTGCTCAATGGCATCAGTCACTCCTTCCCTAGCCCCACCATGTCCTCCTGAGGAGTCCCCCGAACTGTTTGACCAAAGTGTTGGGTACATGCTCCAGGAGGATGCCCAGCATTTTGAAGGGTCCGATGATGGAACCCAGCTAGAGGAAGGCAGTAACGTGAGCCCAGAGAGAGGGGGTAGTAACGTGAGCCCAGAGAGAGGGGGTGCCCAACAAGGTCAGCTATCTGGCAGTCATGTTCCTCCAGCTGCAGCATACTGCCAGATTTGCTCCAGTGATGAGGAGGGAGGAGGGAGGGGATGATGAGGTCATTGACTCCACGTGGGTGCCTGATAGGAGAGAGGAGGAGGAGGAGGAGGCACATCTCCAACGAGGCAGGATGCCCTCCAGGGGCTAGCTCAAGGGCAGCACACCGACTGAATCACACCGCAGAGCTCCGCATGTGCAGGGCGCTGCTGTCTCTGCGCGTTATTCCAAAAGTTCTTTGGTGTGGGCTTTTTTCAGTAGATCGCACCGTTGCCTTTTGCAACATATGTCCAAACCGTATCTCACATGGCCAAAACATCAGCCGCTTGGGCACCACGTGCTTGACCAGACATATGTCGACCTGCCATGCAGTTCATTGGCAAGCGAACCTAAAAGACCCACACCAAGAACAAAGCGGACCTCTCCTTGCTCCTCATCAGCTGGGATCTCCAACCCCACTATACCTTCAGTCCTCTCTGAAACCTGCACTGAGAGGAATGAAGGTGTAGAATTAGGTGTGTCACAGCCAAGTACTTGCGGGCAATCTGCTATCGGTACACTGACGTCCGATTCTACCAGGCAAATTTCCCTGCCCCAGCTGCTGCACGGCTGGAAGAAGTTTGCTCCCAGCCATCCACATGCCCAGCGGTTGAATGCTAGCTTGGCTAAATTGCTAGAACTTCAACTGTTGCCTTTTCAGTTGGTAGACTCTGCCCCCTTCCGTGAGTTTGTTGAATGTGCGGTTCCTCAGTGGCAGGTTCCCAAACACCACTTTTTCTCACGGAAGGCGATTCCGGCTCTCTACCGGCATGTGGAAGGCAATGTCTTGGCCTCGCTGGACAGGGCGGTCAGCAAGAAGGTGCATATTACCCCTGACTCATGGTCCATCAGGCATGGACAGGGACGTTACCTATCTTTCACGGCGCATTGGGTGACTCTGCTGGCAGCTGGGAAGGATGCAGGACAAGGTGCAGTAGTGTTGGAGGTTGTTCCACCACCACGCCTCCAAAATGTTACTACTGGTGATTCTGACACACCTCTCTCCTCCACCCCCTCTTCTTCTTCCTCCATGGCCTCTACCTGTGCTTTGTCCTTGGAACCAGCGGTGCTCCGTAGGCGTTCAAGGGGCTACGCAAGTACGCAGGCAAAAAGATGCCATGCGGTGCTTGAGCTGGTGTGCTTGAGGGACAGGAGCCACACTGGGGCAGAGATTCTGTCAGCTCTGCAGGGGCAGGCTCAGAGGTGGTTGACGCCACGCCAGCTTAAGCCAGGAATGGTGGTTTCCGACAATGGCACCAACCTACTCTCCGCCCTCCGACAGGGACACCTGACCCATGTGCCCTGTTTGGTTCACATCCCTAACTTGGTAGTGCAGCGGTTCTTGGGCAGGTACCCGGGCTTACAGGAGGTCCTGAAGCAGGCCAGGAAACTCTGTGGGCATTTCCGCCGGTCATATAATGCCAGTGCTTGGCTGGCTGACCTGCAAAAGGATTACAACCTGCCCAAGAACCGCCTAATCTGTGACATGCCCACCAGGTGGAACTCTACGTTGGCCATGCTGCAGCGGCTGCACACGCAGCAGAGGGCCATCAATGAGTCAATGAGTATCTGTTGCAATATGGCACCAGAAAAGGGTCAGGGGAGCTTAAATTTTTTTTTCCCATGCCAGTGGGCCATGATCAGGGATGCATGCACTGTCCTGGCACCATTTGAGGAGGCCACAAGGATGGTGAGCAGTGACAGTGCATGCATCAGTGACACTGTCCCTCTTGTCCACCTGTTGGAGCACACACTGCATGGAATAATGCACAGGGCACTTGAGGCAGAACTGAGGGAGGAAGAGGAGGACTTCCTTACCTCTCAAGGCCCCCTTTATCCAGACAGTGTTCCTGCTGGCCCGCCTATCACACAGGAAGAGGAGGAGGAGGATTGTGTGAGCACTCAGCATCAGCAGCAGTCTTCAAGGGATCAATTACAGTCCCAAGGCACCCATGGACTTGTACGTGGCTGGGAGGAGGTGGCTGCGGATCATTTCGTCCTGCTTGACCCAGAGGACTCTGGACAAAATGCCTCAGCAAACCTACGCTGCATGGCCTCCCTGATCCTGCAAAGCCTGTGGAAGGATCCTTGTAATCGTGCGATCAAGGAGAGGGATCATTACTGGCTAGCAACCCTCCTTGATCCACGTTAGGGTAAAGTCGCAGAGGGAGCAGAGGATGAAGCATCTTCGGGAGGCCTTGCAGAAAGGTCTGTGCAATGCGTTCCCAGAGACTAGGAGGTTCCAAATTCCTGGTCCTGGACAACTTGTGCTTGCTGAGGCTTCAGTCAGTCAAAGAAGGAGCGGTGGAGAAGGTGGCCGTCTGACCGATGCGTTCAGACAATTTTTTAGTACGCAGCCCCAAGGTATGATCGCTTCCAGCAACCATCGCCAGCATCTGGTTTACATGGTGCAGGAATACCTAGGGGCAAGATCAGACTTGGACACCTTTCCCACCAAAAATCCTCTGGGTTACTGGGTCTTGAGGATGGATCACTGGCCAGAGCTTGCACAGTATGCAATTGAGCTACTGGCCTGTCCTGCATCCAGCATTCTTTCGGAACGCACATTCAGTGCTGCTGGAGGCTTTGTAACCGATCACAGGGTGCGCCTGTCCACCGACTCGGCCGATCGACTGATCTTCATAAAAAGAATCAGTCTTGGATCACCACCAGCTACCAAGCACCCGATGCTGATGTAACAGAATAATTTTCTTTGAAATGTCAGATCCCTTCAAGACTGCCTATTCTGATGCAGAGTGACTATCCTGTTATGCTGAGTGACTATTCTCTTCCTCCTCAATGATCATGCTGATGGCATGTAAGAACATTTTTGTTTCTGGGCACCGCCACCAGTGGTTAAGGCACAATTTTGCAGCAGGGCTCATTTCTGCGTTCCAACTACAGTATCCGTGAGGGGTTGCAGTGTTGTGGCACCAGCACCAGTGCCTAAGGCCCAATTTTTCTGCCCATGTTTAACAGGGGCATGTAATTACAATTTTTGATGCAATACTTTGCAGCAGGGCTCATTGCTGCGCTCCAAGTACAGTATCTGTGAGGGGTTGCAGTGTTGTGGCACCAGTGCCTAAGGCCCAATTTTTCTGCCCCTGTTCAACAGGGGCATGTAATTACAATTCTTGATCTAATATTTCACAGCAGGGCCCATTCCTGTGCCCACCAAGAGTAACTGTGAGGACTTACAGTGTTGTGGCACCAGCACCACCACCACCAAAGGCCCGATTTTTCCTACCACTGTTCAACAATGGCATGTAATTACAATTCTTGATATAATAGTTCACAGCAGGGCGTTCCAGCGCCCACCAAGAGTAACTGTGAGGGCTTACAGTGTTGTGGCAACACCAACACCTAAGGGCCAAATTTCTGCAGAGTATATACGGCAGGCCCCTACTTTCAAACATCTAACTTACAAACGACTCCTACTTGCAAACGGAAGGAGACAACAGGAAGTGAGAGGAAATCTACCCCTAGGAAGGGAAATTCTCTCCTGTTAAGCCTCGTACACACGACCGAGTTTCTCGGCAAGAACCAGCAAGAAACTTGCTGGCAGAGCTTTCTTACCGAGTAAATCGGTAGTGTACGCGGCTTTTAGTTTTCTCGCCAAGAAAACCGACAAGAATCTCGACGAGAAAAATAGAGAACCTGCTCTCTATTTTCTCGTCAGTATTCTCCATTTTCTCGTCGGGTTTCTCGTCGGCCTGTTTCTCGATGAGAAACCCGAGTGTGTGTACACTTACCTGTCGCTGTGGAAACCCGCGCATGCTCAAAATGACTTTGACGCATGCGCGGTACCTTCCTAGGCATAGGTAGGGTGTAGCAAGATGGCGGCGACAGCATCGAATGTGACGAGCGCACGCTCGTCGTAGTCGATGACGTCACCGCGTTCATGCCATTCAAAGAACCGCGGGTTCTTTGAATTGAGCGTGTGTACACTCGGCCGGGACAAGTTTCTTGTCCAAGAATCTCGTCAAGAAAAACTACGAGTTTTTTCCTGACGAGATTCTCGACCGTGTGTACGAGGCCTAAGAGTTAATATGGGGAAAAAGGTGTCTCCTCTCCATTGATGCTTTATCACCAATCCTTGTTTCAATAAAAACCCAAAATTTTCAAAAAACATTTGTCATTGGGACGGAAAGTGAGGTGAAATGTTCTGAACAGGTGCACAGACAGCAAAACAAATGTTACAGGGGTGATAACCCTTCCCTATGTTTTCCAAAAAGCTTAAAAATAGATTTTTGGGCTGGAGCTACACTTAAAAAATGTACCTGTTCCAAATTACAAACATATTCTACTTAAAGACAAACCTGCAGTCCCTGTCTTGTTTACACCGCCTGTATACTACTGTTAAGAGTATATAGGGCCTTTTTTTAATTTGGGTGTGGGGTTCCCCTTAATATCCATACAAGACCCAAAGGGGCTGGTAGTGGGCTGGGGGGTACCCATGCCATTTTTCTCAATGATTTTCATCCATATTGCCGGTGTATATAGAAAGTAATGCCGAGCTGTTGAAAATTGCCAAAATGATCCTCTATGTCTGTTTCTATTCCACAAATTGCACAAATTGGGAAAAAGGGGGTTGATCCTAGGAAATATATAGATTATGTGCTAAAATAAAGCAACATATGTATCGTTGACGCATAAATAAGTAAAACTAATATAGTGCAAAGGAAAACATATATAATCTGTGACATAGGTCTTGAGCAATAAAATAGTGATAAAGTACAAAATATTAAAATCCGTGTCACCATATAGTGCTAAGCAGTGCCTGTGCTGCAATACGGTGAATTCCAAAAGTCTGTTTGTGACTTAAATTTAAGATGTGCAATAGCTGAGTTCATGAATGACAGTCCTTAGTATGTGAAAACAAGTGCAAAATTGATTTACGACAGAAAAAGTCCAAACAGTCCCTTTAAAGAAAAGGTGACGTTAAATTAAAGTGCTGGGTGATGTTTAGTTATGACTTCCACGCTGTGCTTCTATTAAGGGTGACTTCTGGGTGATATTTATGTGTGACTTCCACGCTGTGCTTCTAATAAAAGGGAGGGCCCCTTACCTCACTGCTGTGAGGTTACAGCATATAATAAAGCCCTCTGTTGTTCCTGCTTCCTGCTATCCGGATGGTATCCTGGAACATGGGGGTGTGTATTGCCTGGTGGGGGTTAATCCTTTAGCCGTGGGGTCTCCGGGATGGTGTGCATATATGGGGGGTTAAAAATAGGAAGGCGAAGGAAGCCCAATATGGTGTAGTATTTTCGTATGAAATTTATTCCATTAAAATATATATAAAGTACTCACATTTGCTAAAATATTAGGTGCATATAAAATACGAGCGCCGAGCTTGTCCGCGTCACCTCCGGTGCTTTCTACGTCCCTACGCGTATCGTCAACCACGTGACCTCATCAGGGGAACTGATGAAGTCCTGGGTCCCCCATCAGATAGTGCCCGGGTTGGACTGCGCATGCGCAGCCGGAGATCACGGAAATCTCCGAACCTGATCAGCTATCCAGGCTCATTCCTTACCATCCCTGTGGACATGGAGATGTTAAAAAAAAGCCAGGAGGCCGAGCGAGCGAAGCGAGTCGTCCGAGCAAAGTGAGGACGTGAGGCCGACTGGCCACTTACAGCGAATTCCACGTCGCCCTGGACCCGGCCTGTTAACTGTGCATGCTCCAATAACTGCTGATGGAACAGATGTTAGTCTCTGAGATTTCCGTGATCTCCACTTGCGCATGCGCAGTCCAACCCGGGCACTATCTGATGGGGGGACCCATGCTGATAGAACACCGGGACCAGACATTACATTAAAGCCGCAAGCAGTTTTAAATTACTTTTTTTCCTTTAGAAATGTCATTTTAGGCAGGGACAGTTCTAAACACGGGAAACACGTGCCACTTCACAGGCATACTTTAGACACCCCCCAGGTACGATATTTAAAGGAATATTTCACTTTTTTTTTCACTTTAAGCATCATTAAAATCACTGCTCCTGAAAAAAATGCATTTTTTAAAACTTTTTTTTGCATTGATACATGTCCCCTGGGGCAGGACCCGGGTCCCCAAACCCTTTTTAGGACAATAACTTGCATATTAGCCATTATAATTATCACTTTTGATTTTGAACGTTCGAGTCCGTTGTATTTAATAGGGTTCTAAAGTTTGTGCAAACTTTCGGTCCGTTTGCAGGTTCTGGTGCGAACAGAACCGGGAGGTGTTTAGCTCATCCCTACTGAATACATGCAAAGCAAGATAGTTCAAGCCGTGATTTGTCATAATTGTGATGATTATGGCTTACAGCTCATGAAAACCCCAAATCCGCAATCTCAGAAAATTTGAATATTGTGAAAAGGTGCAATATTCTAGGCTCAAAGTGTCCCACTATAATCAGCTAATTAAGCCATAATACCTGCAAAGGGTTTCTGGGCCTTTAAATGGTCTCCCAGCCTGGTTCAGTAGGAATCACAATCATGGGAAAGACTGCTGACCTGACAGTTGTGCAGAAAACCATAATTGGCACCCTCCATAAGGAGGGAAAGCCTCAAAAGGTAATTGCAAAAGACGTTGGATGTTCCCAAAGTGCTGTATCAAAGCACATTAATAGAAAGTTATGTGGAAGGGAAAAGTGTGGAAGAAAAAGGTGCACAAGCAGCAGGGATGACCGCAGCCTGGAGAGGATTGTCAGGAAAAGGCCATTTAAAAGTGTTGGGGACTTTCACAAGGAGTGGACTGAGGATGGAGTCCGTGCATCAAGAGCCACCACACACCGACGGATCCTGGACATGGGCTTCAAATGTCGTATTCCCTTTGTCAAGCCACCACTCCTGAACAACAAACAACGTCAGAAGCGTCTTACCTGGGCTAAAGAAAAACAGACCTGGTCTGTTGCTCTGTGGTCCAAAGTCCTCTTTTCTGATGAGAGCAAATTTTGCATCTCATTTGGAAACCAAGGACCCGGAGTATGGAGGAAGACTGGAGAGGCACACACTGCAAGATGCTTGAAGTCCAGTGTGAAGTTTCCACAGTCTGTGTTGATTTGGGGAGCCATGTCATCTGCTGGTGTTGGTCCACTGTGCTTCATTAAGTCCAGGATCAACGCAGCCGCCTACCAGGAGATTTTGGAGCACTTCATGCTTCCTTCCACAGGCGAGCTCTATGGGGATGCTGACTTCATTTTCCAGCAGGACTTGACACCTGCCCACACTGCCAAAAGCACCAAAACCTGGGTCAATGACCGTGGGATTACTGTGCTTGATTGGCCAGCAAACTCGCCTGACCTGAACCCCAATAGAGAATCTATGGGGCATTGCCAAGAGAAAGATGAGAGACATGAGACCGAACAATGCAGAAGAGCTGAAGGCCGCTATTGAAGCATCCTGGTCTTCCATAACACCTCAGCAATGCCACAGGCTGATCGCTTCCATGCCAAGCCGCATTGAGGCAGTAATTGCTGCAAAAGGGGCCCAAACCAAGTACTGAGTATATATGCATGCTTATACTTTTCAGAGGTCCGATTTTGTTCTATGTACAATCCTTGTTTTATTGATTGCATGTAATATTCAAATTTTCAGAGATTGTGGATATGGGGTTTTCATGAGCTGTAAGCCATAATCATCACAATTATGACAAATCACGGCTTGAACTATCTTGCTTTGCATGTAATGAGTCTATCTCATATTTTTTTCACTTTTTAGGTTGGATCAGTGAAATAAATGAACTTTTGCACGATATTCAAGTTTTTCGAGTATCACCTGTACTTTAATTCCCCAATGTAAGGAGAATAACATGAACCTTCTGAGAAGAGGGTCCAAGGAGCACCCATCCTTTACTTCTATTCTCAACATGAAGATAATCCTTTTTTATTCATACTCCTAGGGTTGCTCAAGTTTTTTTTTTCTTTTCTTGCTATAGAACTTTTACATGCTCATATACAAATCTCTGCAAGACTTTAGTTGCTATATAGATCTATATTCCCTTTCTGTCTTCAATATTCAGTCTACATTATTAAGCTGATATAAGATGAAAAACTTTTTTTATGAACTTCCCTACTCCCTAATCAAAAATCCAGTTTTCCCAGACTCTCTAGAGCTTCAATTCTCAAACCTTATTACTAATGTGATGTAGAATGAAAGAAAAACATGTTTTCAGTTCTTGGTATCATTTTTTTTTTCTTCTTCTTTTTCTTATGGTTTCTATGTAAGGTATTGTGGTTTTTGTCATATTTTTTATATTTTTTATCTTTACTTGTAAGGAACTTTATTGATCATAATGCAAAACTCTCAGCCACTGTACAGTTTCACAGTCTCTCCTTAGCGCCTTTCTTCGGTCTACATTATTAATGACAGGCTCAGAATTTTTCCCTGGGATGGAACATGAATTGTCAAAATTCACCCAAATAATGAACATTCCGTGAGCAGTCACGCTTACCAGTATAATAAAAATATATAAAAAAAAAAAAGAAAGAATAAAAACGATAGTATTTTACAATACACACCGCCTAGCATTTCTCTTCAGTTCTGCACCTTTCTTAACATGCTAAGACTGGAGATCAATAACATCTTGCTTCTAAGCTGCAGCATAACTATTTTTGTATTGATCAGAGCAAAAATTACAAATTTACAATGAAAGATAATTTATATTTCATCCCCTCTGGCAAGAGATTGAGCATTTCATTCCATCCTTTGTCTGCATTAAGTTCGGTTGCTGATTCTTGAAAAGAACATGGAGATTTTTCACCGTAATGAGGAAACTTCATTTTAGCTAGGGCTTAAAGTAGAAATGCTGACTAATTATTAGGCAGAGCTTTGTGTAACTCCTTCATTCCCGGGCACCTTAAACCCCTTAAAGCCTCACTAAGGTATAAAACAAATTTTTGACTATCCCTTCTTTCCAGCCCCCTCTAACCCATGTTGACATGCAATTTTTTTCTCCTTACCTTGTGAATCCAGATATACTTACCTAAATACCTCCCTCCAAGTCCCTTGCCACTGCTGGTTTTAGGTGGGGGGAAAGATGGTTCAGCCCAATCCAATGCTGCCCAACACTGATGATGTCATCCTCGTCTGGAGCCTGAGAGGACCCCACCACTGGATATCAAATAGAAAGTGCCCATGTCATGCAGCTTTGTATGTGGACAGCTGAAGAAGTACCCCAAGCATGAAGCAAACATGTATTTAGAGGATTTTTTAAAAACCAGCTATCAGATGGGGGGGGGGGGATTATCCCTGAGTGGGACTTTAAAGCCTTGATGGCCAACATGTGCAGATTCTGCACTTATGCCTCGTACATACAATCGCGAGTTCCGACTAGAAAACCACTTTTTTTTTTCAGCCCGAAAACGGCTCAAATTTGTCTTGCATACACACGGTCACACAAATCTTGGCTGAAATTCCGATCGTCAAGGACACGCGGTGACGTAAAACACATACGACGAGGCGAGATCAATGAAGTTCAATAGGCAGTTTGTCTCTTCTGCTTGATTCTGAGCATGCATTTTTTTTTGCGTGTTGTAATTGCATACCCGATAGGAATTTCCCGTCACGAACATAGAGAACTTGCTCTCTATCTTTTCTTGGCGGAAATTCTCACAAAAAAGTGCGATGGAGCATACACACGGTCAGAATTTGCGACAAAAAGCTCACATCGCACATTTCTCTTCGGAAATCACGATCGTGTGTACGAGGCATAACTCTGCGATCCTCAGGGTCCATACAGACAGTAGTCTGTACTTTGGTCCCTAATCAAGCCAGTAAAGGAAAAATATTTTTTAGAGAAGCTTCTAGTAATAAAATGGTTTGGTTTATTTCTTTACACGTTCTTGCTTTCTGTCTTGTTCGTCCATTTTCTATTGTTATGTTTTCTTTTTTTTCCATTTTTCTCCTATCAAATATCAGATATGGTACAAATAGTTTTTAAGGGGGTTATTAGGAGAGTAGTACCCTTGAGTGTGATACTAGTGTAAGTGTAGGTAAATTTATGTTTCGGCTCATGTTTAACGGATAAGTCTTGAATCTTGGTCAAAGGTTGCCAGTCAGCTGGATGACTCATACGGGCAGGTCTCTGGTGCCTCCCCCTGGTTCTGGAAGGTTGGAGAAACTTCTAGAAGCTGGAGGGCGGAGGCAAGGAGGGTTGATCTGCATACTTAGGATAACTTAGCCAATCCCCAGTTGGTGGGCCTGGCATGGTGGCTAAGCTAGCCCTTAAAAATGGATGAATCATGCTAGGAGGGAAGTCAGTCAGAAGATGGAATGTCAGGGACTTACAAGGGGAGAGACTGCCACATGTAAGTTGAGTTGAGTTGCATCTTGATATACAGTAGCATAGTCATTTACCCCGTAGGAGCCCGACGAGCTTACATACACATACTAGGGCCAATTTTTTTAGACAGGATTTGATTAACCTACCAGCATATCTTTAGAGTGTGGGAGGCAACCCACGCAGGCACAGTGAGAACATGCAAACTCCAGGCAGATGGTGTCGTGGTCGGGATTGGAACCAGCGACCCTATTGCTGCTAGGTGAAAGTGCTAACCACTGTGCTGCCCTTTCTGGAAGACAGCGTTGAGTTTAATATTTCCTTTCCCTGGGAGATCTTTGGAACAGCCGGTGAAGAAACAGCCAGGTGGGCTGGTATTTCCTGCAGTTGGTGGAGCTGGGATCAGTGTCTACAGGGGAGTTGGAGTTACTTCGGAATTCATCCTACAACACTTTGTGCCACTTGCTAAGGGACTGAGAGTGCCTAGTCCTTAAGGGGCTATGCATCTTTTCTATCAGAGACTGTCAGTGGTCTGGAAGGAGACAAATCTGGAGTTGAACATAGGGAGGAAGTTGTCCCTGGTTTTGTTGCTATCAAGCTGGGCATCCCATAAATTCATATTCCAAAACTTTTTTTTTTGCATTAATACATGTCCCCTGGGGCAGGCCCTCAAACACTTTTTATGACAATAACTTGCATATAAGCCTTTAAAATTAGCACTTTTGATTTTTCATGTTCGTGTCCCATAGACTTTAATGGTGTTCGCGTGTTCGAACAAATTTTTTGCCTGTTCACAAGTTCTGGTGCGAACCGAACCGTGGGGTGTTCGGCCCATCCTTATCTATCACTAGTATGCTGCCATGTTGGCATCAGAAAATTACAATTTGACCCTATTGGCTATGTCAAGGGATAAATCAAAACTTGAAAGCGCCTTCCAAACACACACCAAGGCTCCTCGTGGTCCACTTCTCGTTACCATTATTAGGCCATGCCCAACATGTTTGTTTATATTAAAGTTTTTCAAGAGTTTTTTTTTTCAAGGGGTTTTTATTTTTGACACATGATTTATTAAATGTATAAATATTTAATCATCGGTTTCACTGTGGTTTTATTTAATTTAATTTAATATAATTTATTTTACTAATATATAATCTTATTACAGCGCTGCATTGATAGAAGAATTTTGCTTTTGCACAGGGTGATTCTATGTTTATGGTTTATTTTAGGACTATTTTGTAATGTAGCAGCAGTGAAAACATTTGGTTAGTCACAAAATGAATATTTAAATATTTAAATAGTGTGGTTTCATTTTCTGATGAATAATTTTTAATGAATATTTTGACGAATAGTTTGAAGATTTTTTAAAGACTGGAGTATTCATAAATATTTACATATATTTTGCACAGCACAGAGTTGGGGAATGTTTAGTTATATCAAGGTTTGCATTGCAGCCCCCCTATATCAAGCAAGTTGACCACCATAGATATGTATAGAGATGTATAGATTTTTTTTTTACATAAATGTGGGGGGTGGTCTCGTGGGATGGAGCGGTGGGATAGCCAAGCCTGAATTTGGGCTTTAACGTCAGCCAGTACTATTGTTGGTTTTAGTTGAGTGGTGGAACAGTTGGAACCCTTGTCAAAAAATGACTGCTGTTTGTGTGAATATCTAAAAAATTGTTCCTCACTTTTTGATTTGTTAACTGGCATAGTGTCACCTGCTGTAAGAAGGGACGTGAAATGTCTACAACACAAACATGAATAACAACACATTTAAAGTGGTCCCACTATTAGAGTGGGGTACATTAGTACTCCATATTACTCAACCTCCCCAAAAAAAAGCAACAACAAATAAAAACACCCACACCCTGACAAAGTCCTGTATGTTAAAAAAAATGCAAAAAATGTTCCCCGATGTCAAACACATTATCCGGAGATGCAGATCCTCATCAATCATAATAACCCGCCTTTGACATTGTTGACCCGCCAACACAACAACCTGTTACCGAACTATGTTCACACATTGCTGCAAAAATACTAATTCCTGGCCAGCTGCTGTATGTAAACAGACCATCTGGGATCTTTGGTAACGTCAATGACCACATCATGATCATATGTGGCCAATAATAGTGCGCTTAAAACAACCTAATAATATTGCACAGTGCTTACTACTACACACACTTGTATAAAAATAGTAAAGCCAAAATAATAGAGAAGAGACCTTCCTACGTGACAATAAAAGTTCACCACCACCTATAGTTGGATTGCCTGCTCACCTTCCAGGCAAACAAATTGCATAAAGTGTCACTTTTCAAAAACTAGCCTTGTTGCAATCAGTTCATATATTCAGACTTCAAGTGATGGCTCGTAGTGCTGTCTCGGATTCTCCATGTGTAATGAATATTAGTTCAATGAATAAACGCATAAACGCATATTAACGTTCAATGAATAAACGCATATTAACGTACAGGCTCAAAATGACCTGTTGGTGCGTCTTGAGGACTGGAGTTAAAAAACACTGCCCTAGCTTATGCGAAAAAAGATTTTGAAAAGCTTTCATGAACTTGACTGCACACATACATGTTAGATACGAGACTCACTACCAGATCTACAGTTCTTGGCTCTCACATAAACTTTGATCATTTAAAATCCTATCTATAACTAGGCCCCAACATTGTTTGGTAGTGCCTTTTGTCTTGGTGACCCTTCCTCTGTTGTATGCCCAATATGCTGTATTACCCTTATCCACTCCATCTATTTCCTCTTGCCTTTTGTTCTTGCCCTCTCTATTTTATGTCTCTTCCTTCCTACAAATTGCTTGTTTCAGATCAACTATGACAATGGTATATGAACCATTTTTCTAATGTTAATATTTCCCATGGACTGCATGCCTTGTCTTTTATTTCAGCTCCATTTGTGAACCCATGGACTTGATTAGCTTCTGAGATATGTTGGTCTTGTCTGCCGTCACCTGTGATCATGTGATTTAGCTGGATATTGTATTTTTTTTCCTAATGAACAAAGCTGTACCCCATTCTGTTCCTTCTTGATGACTAATGTAAAATATTTATAACATAAAAAAAAAAAAAAAAAGCTCAGGATGCAATACTCACAATCAATCTAGACCCTGTTTCTCCAGAAGATGTTCTCAGTCTTTCTGGTTGAATGATGCCCAGTGTCACTCAACCCAGAAGACTGAGGACATACTGTGAGTGAAGGGCATCAGGGTCCACCCCTTGAGGCCGCTTCAATACATCACCCTATTTTCTTGGAACAATGGTGCGGTAGTGCAAATAAAATATTTATAACATTAGGGAAAAATGCTCAGGAAGCAGTACTCACCTTCAATTTGTACCTTGTTTCATCACAAGGTGCCCTCGGTCTTTCTGGTTGAATGATGCACTTTATCTTTAAACCTAGAAGACTGAGGACATACTGTAAGTGTGGGGCATCAGGCCATCCTTTGAGGGGTCTTCACCACACACACACATTTATTGTACAATGGTGCAGAGAATGGCACTGACATCATCACGTCAGTGCTCCACTCTGCCTCACTGAGGACCACCCACCTCTGAAAAGAGGTAAAGAGGACTTTGCAACATCACATGACTGACCTTAAGACTTTATAAAAGGTGAGTAAAATACATGCCTAAGGGAACTCTAGAAATGGAAGGGGGGGGGGGGAAATTACAAGCTTGATTTGTTTGTGACATATGTTGATGGTGTCTCGTTTTTTTGCTTCCACCTTTGATAATGTAATTTACCTGGATATTTGATTTGTTTTCATTATGTACAAAGCTGTACTCCTTCTGTTATTTCTTGATGACTAAAGTGAAATATTTATAACATAAAAAAATAAAAACAGGATGCAATCTTCACTATCAATCTAAGCCTTGTTTTTCCACAAGATGTCCTCAAACAATCTTTCTGGTTGAATGATGCCCAGTGTCACTCAACCCAGAAGACTGATGACATACTGTGAGTGAGAGGCATCAGGGGCCACCCCCTGAGGGGGCTTCACTATATCACAACATCACCCTAATTTCTTTGTACAATGGTGCAGAGAATGGCGCTGACATCATCACATCATGTTTTCCTTATGTAAAAGGATGTACCCCTTCTGTTCTTCCTTGATGAATAAAATAAACTATTTATAATGTTTAAAAAAATGCTCAGGTAGCAATACTCACCTTCAATTTGGACCCTGTTTTACCGTAAGATGCCCTAAATCTTTCTGGTTAAACAATGTCCTTAGTCATTCAACCCAGAAGGCCTGAGTACGTACTGTGAGAAAGTGGAATCAGGGGCCACCCTTTGAGTGGCATCACCACACCTACTTTCATTGTACAATGGTGCAGAGAATGGTGTTGACTTAATCACGTCAGTGCTGCTGTCTGCTTCACTGAGGACCACCTAGCTTTAAGAAGAGGCGAAGAAGACCTTGTGCCATCAAATGACGACCTTAAGTCTTCATAAATGGTGAGTAAAAAAATAGAAAAAAAAAAAAACATGCCAAGGGACCTCTAGATATGGAAGTGGGAGGCCTAAAGGGACAAATTACCAGCTTGATTTGTTTCTGACACATGTTGGCCTTATCTCTTTTTTTGCTTTCACCTGTGATAATACGATTTAACTAGATGTTGTATTTGTTTTCCTTATGCACAAAGCTGTACCCCTTCTGTTCTTTCTTGATGAATAACATGAAATATTTATAACATAAAAAAATAAAAACACGCTTGGGATGCAATACTCCTTATTGGCCCACAAGATGGCCTTAGTCCTTCTGGCTGAATGATGCATAGTTTCACTAAGCCCAGAAGACTGAGGACATACTGTGAGTGAGGAGCATCAATGGCCACCCTTTGAGAGGGTTTCAACACACCATCATACTATTATTGTACTATGATGCATCATTACATCAGTGCCGCACTCTGCTTCACTGAAGGACCACCCAGCTCTGAAAAGAGGTGAATAGGACTTTGTGCCATCACATGACTGACCTTAAAGGATAAGTTCACCTTTTGTATCATATTCAGGGTGTGACATGTAACATGTTTCATATCCACCGCCCCGCACCTCCCTGGCTCCTCAATGTCACAGGCGGTTAGGGAATCTTCTTTTTTCCCCCGCTCTCTGTCAGGATCTGCAGAGAATGTGGCCTAGGGGGCTCGCCTGCCTGCCTGGTTGCGTCACTTATTCACAGAGTTCTGTGAGAGGAAAACTACAAGATCTGGCAGCCTTTGCAGCTGTCGGCTACCACGGCGCTGTTGAGTGCTGTGGTAGTTCATTGATGCTTCCTGTGATGTATGGCCAAACAGCTTACACACAGAACCTGCAAGAGCCTTGCATTGCACCCATGATATACTGATTGTGGGTGCAATGCTTTCCAGGCTCCCAATTAAAAAAAAAAATGCACATTTTTTTTACCTGCAAAAAGATGTGCATTTATTTATTTATTTTTAAAGGTGAACTTATCCTTTAAGACTTCATAAAAGGTAAGGAAAAAAATTGATAACATAATTTACTCCTACTTCTCATCTGAAAATCTGACCAAAAAAAGGATCTCCATAATATGCAACGCTCTATGCACCAGAGTGCTACCGGACAAACCACCAGCCATGATCTCCTGGGAATACGACCTAGGAGTTGCCTACACAAAGCAGCAATGATGTTAAGCACTTCCCATGCATATCCCACTTGGAAACAGCTTTAAAAATCCTTCACAGGTGGTACCTCACACCACAAGTACTGACGAATCGTCACCCAGGCTCCCACTCCCCATTGTATTGGAGGAAGTATGGGCGCATGCGATCCATTTGCCACATATCGTGGCACTCCCCGAAAATTATAGCTTTCTGGAAAGAAAAATCCAATTTCATCTCTTCAATCACCTGGATAAACTACCCGTTGCCTCCTGAAATAGCCCTTTTCGGCATTGGCCTAGATAAATGGCCGAGCAAATTCCACGTCTTCCTCATTCATGTACTAATAACAGCTAGAAGAGTCCTGGCAAGCGCATGGAGGTCAGATACTCCCCCTTCCTCCACTAAAGCCATCAACTTTCTAAACACACATGCTACCCTCGAACAAATGTTTGCAAGACTTCAAGGCAAAAATACCTTATTCCATCAAAAATGGGCGTGGTGGACTATGGACAAAAGGAACATTGTGACCTCTAATGACTCAAACCTCGCGGCTGCCTAATTTGCCTGTGATCATTACTAATGACGGTGACATCGGATCTCTCTATTACCCTTCTCTCTTTCTCACCTCTCTTGCATTGGCTGAATATGTCTGATGGGTGAGGAGGGTGCCCTGGAAGTGGTGCTGATCACCTGTGTGCTAGATCCATGCATTTTCTGCAGCCATTTTTCTTGCTTGAATTATTTTTCCCATTATGGGCGTGAGTGGGGCCTCAAGTCTTGCCTAAGGCCTCACAAAGCCTAGAGCCGCCTCTGCTCAAAACCTTCAATACTGTCTGGCTGAGGAAAAATACGATGCTTCCTTGATTAACATCACTAGCTCCCCTACTCTATAAGATACAGTTTTGACTTTTCTTTGTTATCTGTCTTTATGAGTTCAGGTACCGAACATATGCTGAGTTATAGCACAAATGTTACTTATTGTTCTAAACTTTTGCACATTTCTAAAATGTTGAATTAATGCCTCCCTTTGCCTGATCCAATCTCCAATTGGTGACCGCTGGCATTAAATGCACAGAGATACAGTGAAACCTCAGATTGCGAGTAACACGGTTAACAAGCGTTTTGCAATACGAGCACTGCTTTTAAAAAAATCATGACTCGGTTTGCGAGTGTTGTCTCGCAAAACGAGCAGGATTCAAGCCACAGCGGTGTGCAGAGGTGGGGGGGGGGGGGGGGATTGCCAGAGCCGAGCCGTTCGGAGTCGTTCTGAAATACTCGGAAAAACTCAGAAATACTCCATTCCCGAGCCTTTCCGAGGTTTTCCGAGTTCAGCCGAGTTGCTCCTGAGCTTTTGCGAGGCTTTCCGAGGCTTTCTGGTGCCCCCCCCCCCACCTCTGGCCACATGCGGTATTGCATGCCATAGAAGTCAACAATGCGGAACAAATTATTTTCGTTTCCATTGACTTCTTTGGGGAAACTCGCTTTGATATGCGAGTGCTTTGGATTACGAGCATTCTCCTGGAACGGATTATGCACGTAATCCAAGTTTCCACTGTATATACTTTTTTTTCTGTTTGATACTATCTGTATTAAAATAATCTTTCAATAAAGATCAAGATTTAAAAAATAATTAATATAAGATAAAATAAATGCTGAAGGGACCTTTAGATATTGAAGGGGGAGGCCTAAGGGGAAAAATTACAAGCAAAGAGTTGCGCTTGTACAACCCCATACAACTTGTACAATTCCAGCTGGATGCTTTTCCGGTAACTATGTATTTTTTTGGACTGTAATACAATTAAAATTTCTTTTGTGACACAATTGCAATAAATCATTTATTTATTTATTTTTATACAACAGTTACACTTAAACTATTGCACACTATGCCAAAAGCTTATCTCTTACAGCTCAGTCTATCTTATTGACAGCACGCCAAACTTACAGTAGGTTACGTCTTGGCAACCTGGAAGAGCCGAATGAGGTATATAGATATATTACATTTATTATTCATATGCTGTGTTGCACTGTCTAAAAGTGATGGAAAGGTCAGTCTGCTAAAACCAATTATTAATAATTAATATATAGCCTAGTAAATGTCAGTTAACGAAGCTTAATGCCTTTCAAAACATAATGAATATTGTCTAAGGCTCCGGTTATGTTATTGTTCATAGGGAAGTGTCAATTAATGTACACTTAATGTAATCTGCATTATACGTGATTGTTCTAACAACACCACTCGCATTCCATAAATGGAGACATTTAGGTTAAATCTTCCTCTGGATTAGTTATGCATCTTTAACTAAAATTACCGGGGCAGATGTTGGAAGCTGCTGGATCTTCAAACCTGCACTTTCACTGCCAGCTGCCCCCGCCAACGTGAATATGCACCCAACACAGCAAAACAACAACAAACTTCTGTCGGTTTCTAATTAAATTATATCTAAAGGCTCACAAAAATAATATATGTTAAATACACAATGCTAATAAATATATCTTTATTTTTATTTTTAGAGGGTAGCAGCGAGCTCAGGTGTGTAGTGCATCTGCACGTAAGTTTGTATTCAGTTTCCTAAGATGATAGTGCTGCTGTTCCTGCATTGACTGGTGCAGTATTGTGACCCCTAAATTCCAGGGAGGGGTAAAAGAATCATCACCGCCAGGTAAAAGTATAAAACTAATGCCGCGTACACACGATCGGACATTCCGACAACAAAACCGTGGATTTTTTTCCGACGGAATGTTGGCTCAAACTTGTGTTGCATACACACGGTCACACAAATGTTGTCGGAAATTCCAAACGTCAAGATTGCGGTGACGTACAACATTACAGCGAGCCGAGAAAAATTAAGTTCAATGATTCCGAGCATGTTTAGAACTTTTGTGCGTTGAATTGTGTACACACGGTCGGAATTTACGACCCCAACTTTTGTGGTCGGAAAAATTGAGAACCAGCTCTCAAATTTTTGTTGTCGGAAATTGCGACAGCAAATGACCAATGGAGCCTACACACGGTCAGATTTTTCGACAACAAGCTCACATCGAACATTTGTTGTCGGAAATTTTGACCGTGTGTACGCGGCATAAGGGTGCAATTAAGAATAATTCCTTCACAGGAGCTACCAATGGATAAGCTGGCTAATAACTTTTTTTCTAATTTTGGGTTTACTATAACTGGGAAGGTTGTTACTTAGAACCAGGAAATAACAAGAAGAAGAGGTCATGAAAGCCAGTGTTTCGGGGATGACAGCAGTTGCTAATGATAATGATATATGCCACGTGGCAAACCACGTGAATTCTTACAGAATTCCACCATTATGGGGTTAGTTGTAGAAGTGGGAGTGGAGATGTGTCTCATGATTTTATGCATCATCAGCCCATGAAATGCAAAACCAAAACATGTTAGAGGTGCGTGGCTTGGCAAAGCTAAATCCTTTCTGTCATATTTGAAACTGGATGGCTTTTTGATGTGCAGGGGCGGATCCATAGTCGAGTCTCGGGAGGGGCACTGACAGAAAATTTTGTGGGCAATTTGTCGGGGCAATGGCTGGTGTTGGCGCTTCAATCATCATGGCGCCATGGTTGTTATAGTGTCAGGATGATTGAAGCGCATTATTTGTATTATTACATTGTAATATAAAATGTAATAGTTCAACTCACCATAATGCAGAATCATTGGGAGCCCTGAGTGCGTCACTTGCTACCGTTGCCATTTCACTTGCCATGTCACTTGCCACATCCCCTGCCACCAGATGTGACTTGTCACTTGCCAGTGGTTGTGTCCCAGAGTGAGGGCGGGCAGTGAGAGATGATGTCAGAAAGCTGCTACCCATCAGAATATGCAACCAAAGTGATGTTGCATTACGGCCATCTTGTTACACCCACATGCAGTAAACCTAAAGTTAGAAGCGGACATCTTTATACACCCACCCGGAGTCTTGCTTTTCACAGTTATTTTTAACAGTAAACTCAGCTTATATATAGTAAAATATAAGTTGGGTTTACTGTTAAAAATAACTGTGAAATACAAGACTCTGGTGGGTGTATAAAGCTGCCCGCTTGCCGACTTCTAACTCTAGGCTTACTGCGTGCGGGTGTACCAAGATGGCCGCAACACAACGTCACCTCAGTTGCATATTCAGATGGGGAGCGGCTTCCTGACAGGACACCTGCCTGCTCGCTCGGTCACACGCTAGCCCACTCACCAGCCTGACCGGCATGATTGCTCCTCGCCGGCCTAGTCGTCCGCTCGCTCACCCGCCGGCCTGCTCAGTCACCTGTCGGCTCACCCGCTCGTTATTTTCTCCGGGGGAGCAATTGCCCCGTTGCCCCCCCTGCTTCCATATTTCCTTTCTTCACAGCTGAGGATTGGGCAAGATGAGCCCTTGGGGAGCTGCACCCTGCTGGGTTTGAATCACTGAGTTAATTCAGAGGAGCTTTGAGCAGTACTGTCAGGACCCAGGTCTGAACCTGCACACTGTCCTGTGTCTGGTGATGTCTTTTTCTGCTGAGCCACCTGGGATGCTGGACAGCTCCATGGAATATTAATTTAATGATTTTGCCTTAAATCCTGCTTTTCTTGATTGTTGAACTATTTGCTCCTCCGCTAAGTTTCCTGATTTAAGCCATGCCATTGCACTTTCTGTTTGTCAGAATATTGTGCTCTCTCCAGTCAATATCTCTGACTTTGTCTTGCAGGTGTTTTTTTTTTGTTTTTTTAAACGGGTTTACAACCACTTTAAGGTGTCAGCATACCAAGACATTTTGGACAATTTTATGCTCCCAACTTTGTGGGAACAGTTTGGGGATGGCCCCTTCCTGTTCCAACATGACTACGCACCAGTGCACAAAGACAGGTCCATAAAGACATGGATGAGTGAGTTTGGGGTGGAGGAACTTGACTGGCCTCAACCTGATAAAACACCTTTGGGATGAATTAGAGTGGAGACTGTGAGCCAGGCCTTCTCATCCAACATCAGTGACTGATTTCACAAATGGATGGGCTTTTGGAAGAATGGTCAAACATTCCCACAGACACAATCCTAAACCTTGTGGACAGCCTTCCCAGAAGAGTGTTATAGCTGCAAAGGGTGGGCCAACTGAATATTGAACCCTACGGACTAAGACTGGGATGCCATTAACGTTTATGTGTGTCCCAATACTTTTGGTAATATAGTGTAAATGCAAACCTCACTTTTAATAAGCTAGGTTCTAACTTTTCCTCACTCAAGAAGAAAAAGAGTCTGATTTCATAAAAATTTGTAAATCTTCACTTCAATTTAACAATCAATTAAAATAGTTAATTCCTGTTCACTATAAATACCCAATAATGTGCATGTAATTTGTCAACTATAGATTCTCAACCCCTTTGGTAAATTATCTAATTTATTTTATTTTTATTTTATTTTGGTGACACTCATTACCAAAACAAGAAGTTAACCAAAACCTAGTTGGGACACAGTAATACAAGCCATCTCTACTCCATACAAAACTTTAACAACAAGCTTGGAGTTGACCTTTAATTTTTCCTTCCTATGAAATGGCCTTTCCAAATATTATACTGGAAAAGGGTACTTAAAAAAAAATAAAAAAAATAAAAAAAATCTCAGGAATTAGTATAATCTCCCACCAAATATTCATTCTTTAGACTTTGGCTCAGGGTAAAGGCAGCATTGTGTCTTTGCTACAGTTTTAATGTAATCTTCATAAAGGGCTTTTGCTTTCTGTATGGGGAGAATAGAAAAACAGAGCTGGGAACAAAATAATTAGTAACTGGGAATCTATTCCGCCATGAGGGAATACGAACCAATACAAGCTATTTATTTTTCATTTTCCCATTAATTTTAATTATAATATTCAAATGCATTATGTTGCAGCTTTGCCGTTTCATATCATCAAGGCAACATGCTGAGAGTCTTCCTAAAGCCCATTTCAGGCAATTTAATTTCTAAGGTCTGTGCCTAACAAGATAGCAATGAAGAAGGACTTGTCTCTCCCTTCTCTTAAAATGAAAATGCCCTTTCTGTTCTGTTCTTTAATAGACAAGGAATGGCAATTTCCAGTGGAAAAAAAAAAAAGAAAGAAAGAAGAGAAGGCACAAAATTTTGAGTTCCCTTTTTTCACAGTAGGGACACATTTGTAATCAGTTCTCAATTTTTTTTCTCAATTTTTTTTTTTTTTTAATTAGAAAAAAAAAAGTGTTATTAGATAACACACCAATAGCTTGAACATTACAAAATTCAAGTGTATACATCCAAATAATCTGAAGCATATTTGCATATTCTTTATAATTTATTTTTATTGTTGTTAGAAGTTTAAGTTTGCTCTAATCAGGATGTTGACATTTAAACCAAAGACAATGTTTTCCTCTGTTTTTTTTTTTTTTTTTTTCCTAAGCAGCATTCTTTGTTTTGTTAAAGCTGGAGAACTGACAGCAAATTGAAGAGTGCAAGATTTGTCTGGCCCACTGCCCAGAATGCATCACTCCCCCAGATTTTTTTTTTTTTTTCTTGTGCATGGCAAATTGAGGTGCGAAAACATGCTTTGCTGACACGGATGGGAAGGCTTAATGCTTCCATTTGAAGATTTCAGTTTTATTTTTAAATCTAGATACTCAACCTGCTCCGAGCTATTGCACATCATATTTAATACGACTGGAAAATGGTTTTACATGTTTGGCTTTCAGTAATCATGTTTGTATTTTGGAAATGACTAATTTTCTCTCAGATAATCAAATTAGGCCAGTGCATGAAGGTCTTCGTGAAAGTAAGATGAAAAGGCAGTTAGGTGGAATTTTAAAGCCCAACTATAGCTTCATAAAAAAAACATTAAAAAATTAAATTCTCTGCAATAGTAAAAAATAAAAAATATTTTTTTTCTTTTAACTCTAACCCCTAAAGACTTGCCGTTCTGTGATCTAGTGATTCTGTGGTGGGTTGCATAATGCCCATCAACATTTAATTCACAGAACATCATAGACCGGTGGCGGCCCGTCCATATGGGGCGCAGGGGCGCCGCCTCCCTAATCCATGCACCTGGCCCCTGATCTACATGCAGGGTGCTGGACGCATGGATTCCAATTGTTTTTTTTTTTTTAGAAGCCCGTGACTAGAGCCAGAGGCTTTAATTGGCTGCAAAAAGGGTGGGCTCGGGGGGCGCAGAACACTGTGCCCTGAGTCCACCCACTTGTGTGAGAAGAGCAAATTAATATTCGCTATTGTCTTCCTGATTCTCCTCCCAGCCAATCAGGAAACTAGTCCAGAGACCCAATTAGCCAGGGAGTTTTAGGACTCCCTGGCCAATCGGGTCTCAGGACACACTTCCTGTTCAGCCGAGAAGAGAAGCAACAGCCCAGCTCTTCCTTCCCCCTGCCTCCTAAGGTCAGTCTGTCTAACACCGGGGCTGTCTTATTGCATGGGCACCAGTGCCCAGGGGCCCCGGGAGCATGGGGGCCCCATGATAATCTTGCATTACATCATACTTGCCAACTGTCCTGGATTTGCTGGGATATTCATGCTTTTTACTAATCTGTCCCAGGATGGCAGTGTCCAGGGCAGCGCCCCTGGAACCTGTACTGTGCCCTTCTGACCTTTTCATTACTGTGCCTTTCTGCTTTCCCCCACTACTGTGCCCTTTGTGTTAATTAGTCTTTGATTTATGACATGTTTTCTTATTGTTAAAAATGGTGATTGAAAGCACTAATAAATATATGTTTAAATCTATCAACTATGTATACTTTAATTTTTGAGAGTAGGTGCAAAAATTGGGGCAGGCTGGTAAGGGGCCCCAGTGTATTACTTTGCTCAGGGGTCTGTGATGCTATTAAGATGGCTCTGCTAACACCGCCAATTGCTCAGTTCTCAGGGCTCCCTGAGAAGAGAGCGGCTTACTGTCAGTGACCGCTGTCTGCTCTGCTCCCTCCTTGCTCACTGAAGGGCTGGGCCATGGAGGGGGTGGGAGCAGCCGGCTCAGGCTCTCAGCAGCTCTCTGAGAGGATGAGCCGGGTGCCAGTCCAGGCATTTGCAAAGACAGGGCTTAGAAAAGTTATTGTCATCTTACATTTCAAAAGACTGGAAAATCCTCCGTACTGCAAATAGCTGAAGGAAAATTGTATTGGATTCAACTTTTGTGCCTTATTGCAGAGTTGAAGGCTAAGTTCATCTTTTTTTCCCAACTCTCCTATGTAACAATATACCATTAAAGTGGTTGTAAACCTTCACATATACCCAGTGAAGTGACTGGCCTCAGGTGATACACAGAGATAAAACACATCCTCGTACATATGTTTTACTTGTTTATTTGCTGTTTTCCCCTCTCTACACCATTTAAAAAGTGCAGATCATGTTAAAAATATTTCTTCACCTGTCAGCAGTACAGAGACACTACATTTACACTGTGTGAGAGCTGATTGGAGGAAAGGAACACACCCCCCTCCACACAGCGGAAGAACGTTGTTCTGTTTAGACAAGCTCTGTTCTGAGCCCCCCCCCTCCTCCTGACACAAATACATCTCATGTGTCGGGAAAACTTCTCAGAAGTGACTCATGCTGATAACAGAGGAATGAAGCACCAGAGAGAAATTACACTTAGAGCTTTGGAGAGAGATAAGTAAACACTGCAGATATATGTGCTTTGCTCAGATTTCATTAATCACGATTTACAACCACTTTAATGTACCTCTTTTGCGGAAAAGAAAACACTTTCTATAATACCCTACAGACAGCTCTTAACTCAGGCTCCAGATTGTTATATGATAAGATTACATTCTGGACAGGCCTTAGTACGTGAAAACTGTTAAGACACAAGAAGGAGGTCACCAGCTGACCTCAGTAACACACATGCTGCACCTGCTCTCCCCCCTTCCAGGAGATGGTTTCCACCCACCTCCATGCACATATACAATGAATGTCAAGAAACAACATTCTCACTGAATACACGGCCTTAGATTTATCATCATCTATGTAGTGCAATAGCCTACCTGATTTGATAAAGAGTGATTGGATAAATGGTATGTCCTCTGAGGATCAGAAATAGAAGCAGTGTTTCTACCACTGCTATAAATGACAGTTTCCCGCTGTTAATGGTCCTTAAAGAAGCAGAGGGTGCTGGCACCCACTGCATCCTTATCAACTGCTGTCATCACCAAAACATTGGCTTCCATGGCCAGGAATCTCTGGCCTTGTAAGCACAGGGTGGGGGGGGGGGGTAGATAGCAGTGACATCACTAACAAAATATGGTTACTGTCCATATTTGGTCATTGATGGTACAACTATCCCAGCTCCTTCCTTCATACAGGGGAGCTATCATTCGATGAGCAGGACCAGGGAACTGTGAGTGTAAGTAAGGACTAGGGATGTCAATCATAAGAATAGAATGTCTTTGGACATGTCTAATCATCAGGCTTCCACATTGGATAATAACCAGCCTCATCTAACCTCCTTCAGCTGGCCCTGGTCACTATATCATAGACATGCCTCCACTTGGACTATAAACGCAAGTAAGCAAGACCAGAGATGTGATTCCAAAGAATAGAAAGCCCTTGGACATGCCTATTCATTAGGCTTCCACATCAAATAATAACCAGCCTCATCTAACCTCCTTCTCTTGCCACAGGTCATCACATTATAGGCATGCCTCCACTTGGACTAAAAGCATAAGTAAACAAGACCAAAGATGTGATTCAGAAGAATAGAATGCCCTTGGACTTTTCTACTCATCTGGCTTCCTCATTGGAAAACAACCAACCTAATCTGAGCTTCTTCTCTTTACACTGGTCATTACATCATATATAGGCTCTTACTTGGACTATAAGCGTAAATAAGCGAGACCAGAGATGTCATTCAGAAGAATAGAATGCCCTTGGATATGCCTACTCTTGCCAACTCTATGGCTCCCTGCAGCACGTGAGAGTGTTGCAGCACTGTTCAAACACATCAACATAGCCTGCCTGAAACAAAGGGAAAGGAAGTAATGGAAGTCAGGTAACCAATATTTTAGGAATCTTTTAGCACTTAGGCAACTTTTAACAAACAAAATGAGCAGGGAAGTGTTCAAGGAGTATAGGGGGAAACAATCTGTGGTTTGGTGCAGACATCCTTGAGTTGGGTTTTAATCTAAACATTATATTGTTAGATCAAAGCCATTCTTCAGGAAAACATCTAAGTACGTATTTGATGTATATATATATATATAGCGGGGTGTTCAATTTAAGGGTAGTGTCTGAGTGGTAATTAGGCTCAGACACATTGATTGTTAGGGTTAATGGACCATTTCTATTAATAGGAGATAGTGTTGGTGCACCGTTCCCTGTGGCCTACAGGTGGCGGTGTCGCCATGGGCCAGGCCACCAATACAGGGCTGCACCTTTTGTGTCCCCTCTCGGCAGTAGTACGGCAGGGCGGGGAACCTGCTGTACCTGTCGGGAGGGGGTATAACAGGGGGCGGACATCTTCCATTGTTGTTCATTCGTCCACGCCCAGGCACTTTCAGCCTGGGTGTGTGTGGTTCGTCCGCGCCCAGGCACCTTCGGCCTGGGCGTGAGGAGGGTCGTCTCTGGGTTCCTTAGGCCCGGAGGTGGAGTTCCTGTTCCATCCCAGACACCTTCAGTCTGGGGTGAGGTACTATTTGAAGGCCCGGGGCCCAGCAACCTTCAGCTGGGGTCCGCTAGGGATCAAGGACTCCCAGGGTGCCGCCTTGCGAGGGAACCCGTATCTGAGATGAGGAGGCCAGGGAGGTAACCCTTTCCGAAGACCCAGCGCAGAGTCGTGGTGACGGTGAGGGCCTCTGGTAACTCTCCGGAGGGATGGTTTTCTCCTTGACATGGGCCAAATACTTTAAGAAGGTAGTTCTTCAGGTCAGTGGCAGTGACCCTACTCGTTTAGGTCAGTGGCAGTGACCCTACTCGCTTCAAGTCAGTGGCAGTGACTTCATAGGGCAAGGCCCTATTCACCAGGTCAGTGGCAGTGACACGTTCTCCAAGTCAGTGGCAGTGACTTTTATTCACCTGGTCTGTGGCAGAGACCAACCTCACGGTCTGTGGCAGAGATCATGCGCCAAAAGTGTTTGTAAAACCTAAACAGTCTGAAGAAATCATTTGAGTTTGTGCCTGGACCTCCTCCCACCTAAGCTGTCCTGTGTCTTGTTCCGACCTGTCTGCTGTTAAAGAGACTATTTATTTTCCTTGAGAAATAAATATAGAAGTTGGACTTTCAGTTGGTGTGGACAGTTACATTACTGGGGAAAAATAAAGACTTGCATCTATTCAAGGTAGAGGCAAAATCATTCTCGGGAGGATTATAACACCAGCTGCAGCAGGCCCCAAAAACTAACACCGCTCAACCTCCTCACACAGGAGGGTACGGGCTTGTGGCGCGGTGTGCCTCTCTCTGCCTGCGAGGAGCCTAATTAAATGCAAGTAAAGACAGGGGTGTGTGCGCTACATATATATATATATATATATATATATATATATATATGGGAGCAGTTTTGCCTGCCAAAAGATTTGTAATTATGTTTGTCCAAGCTTGTGTTTCAAGAGCTGCTGGCAGACAGCAAAGCCAGGTCTCTCACCTCTAGTGTCACTAAGAAACACAGCTTGGCCAAAGACTCTTGTCAAAACAGTGGACAATTAAGGAACAGTACTAATGGCATAATCTCTGTCATCTCTTGCCGATATGTGTGTTCACAGTGATAAACTAAGAGAATTGTGCAAAGCAATAAATCCCTAAAAGCTCTGAGAGTTTGACCCTCCATCTGCCAATTTGATTGTTGGTTTATACACGATTGTACACAGCTGAAATACAGATAGGATTCATGTAATTATATGCTATATTACACATTGGGGTTGATTTACTAAAACTTGAGAGTGCAAAATCTGGTGCAGTTTCTAACTTCAGCTTGTTCAACTACTGTAAGCTTTGGCATAAAAACCTGGAAGCTGATTGGTTTCTATGTAGAGCTGTACAAGATTTTGCACTCCCCAGTTTTAGTAAATCAACCCCATTATTACACATTTATTTAGTTATTTTTTGCTAATAATACCCAGAGTGTTTCTAGAATTGTGAAAAACCTAGGGAGTCTTTGGGCAAAGCTAGGATAGAAAAGCGGTCTCTTGGGGAAGTGTGCATGTGGTCACATTGCACCTTCTCTGTAAACTGCAGCTTAGCTCCACCCTAAAACGAGTGGGAACCCTAACCCCAGTGTGGGACTAGGAGTTTGGACTTGTCAGTAGAACGGGGGTTGATGTCAGTAGCGCAGTGGATGGCGTCAGTAGCTTTTTATTCTTATTAATTTTATTATTATACAGGATATATATAGCGCCCACAATTTGTGCAGCGCTTTACAAAATTTAGGGCAGTACAGTTACAATACAATTCAATACAGGAGGAATCACAGAGGGCCCTGCTCATTAGAGCTTACAATCTAGAAGGGAGGGTCAAGTGACACAAAAGGTAATAACTGTGTGGGATAAGCTGATTGAGAAAATGAAAATACAGTTGTTAGGTGTGGGTAGGATAGGCTTCTCTGAAGAGAAGGGTTTTCAGGGATTGTCTAAAAGCTAATAGAGTAAGAGATAATCGGACAGGTTGGGGTAAGGAGTTCCATAGGATTGGAGAGACTCTGGAAAAGTCCTGGAGGCAAGCATGGGAAGAGGTGACAAGGGAGCTAGAGAGCACGAGGTCTTAAGAGGAATGAGGAGAACAATTAGGTTGGTATTTTGAGACTAGGTCAGTGATGTAGCTGAGGGCTAAGTTGTGGTTGGCTTTGTAAGTAGTTATTAGTATTTTAAATTTAATTTTGTTGTGTGAGCGGAAGCCAGTGGAGAGATTGACAGAGAGGAGTAGCAGACACAGAGCAGTTGGTAAGGTGGATGAGTCTGGCAGCAGCATTCATGATGGACTGAAGGGGGGATTGACTATGTAGAGGTAAGCCAATGAGAAGGGAGTTGCAGTAATCAAGGCGAGAGATGACCAGGGAGTGAATTAAGAGCTTTGTTGTGCCATTGGTTAGAAAGGGGCATATTTTGGAGATGTTGCGGGGGTTGAGGCGGCAAGATTTTGGACAGTGATAGGACATGGGGCTTAAAGGAGAGTTCAGGGTCCAGGACTACACCTAGGACCTTGGCATGTGGGGATGGGCTTATAGTTGTGCCATCGATTTTGACAGAGAGATCAGGGGAAGGGACATGTGGGGGAGGAAAAATTCTAAGTTCGGTTTTTGATAGATTGAGTTTGAGGAAGTGTGGAGACATCCAGACTTATATATCTGTTAGTAAATTAGAGATACGTGAGGAGAATGATGGAGTGGGTTGAGGGGTAGAGAAATAGATTTGGGTGTCGACAGCGTAGAGATGGTATTGGAAGCCATGGGAGGCTATCAGCTGACCCAGGGAGGAGGTGTAGATTGAAAATAGGAGAGGTCCAAGAACAGAACTTTGGAGGACCCCAACAGAGAAATGAAGAGGAGAGGAGGAAGTAGAATTGTATGTAACGCTAAAGGTGCAGTTGGATAAGTAGGAAGAGAACCAGCGAAGAGTACAGTCACGGAGACCAAAGGCATGGAGTTTTTTGAGGAGGAGGGGGTGGTCAACCGTATCAAAGGCAGCAGAAAGGTCCAGGAGTAGGAGTACAGAATGGTGTCCATTGGTTTTGGCCGTAGATCATTTGTTAGTTTTAGAAGAGCAGTTTCTGTGGAGTGTTGAGAATGAAATCCAGATTGAAGAGGATCAAGAAAGCTATTCTCAGCAAGGTGGTCACTCAGTCGGTTGTAGACCAGACGTTCAAGGAGTTTGGATAAAAAGGGGAGCAAGGAGATGGGGCGTAGGTTGTTAAGATTGGTTGGGTCCAGTGAGGGCTTTTTAAGTATGGGGCTGACTAGTGCATGTTTTAAAGAGTTGGGGAAGAATTTATTTATTTATTTAAAAAAAATTAGGAGCCCTATTGGGGGGCTTTGGCGAAATATCAGCAGGGGGAATCTGTGCCGCACGGTGTAATTAGGGCATGCCCAAGCACACCCGACATTAACCCTCCACACATGCCTATGCTGTAAAGTGCTTGTACAGTGGAACCTCGGATTATGAGCATAATTCGTTCCAGGAGAATTCTCGTAATCCAAAGCACTCGCACATCAAAGCGAGTTTCCCCATAGAAGTCAATGGAAACAAAAATAATTTGTTCCACATTGACTTCAATGGCATGCAATACCGCATGTGGCCAGAGGTGGGGGTGAGCACTGGAGAGCCTCGGAAATGATCAGGGACAGATCGGCTGACCTCGGAAACCCTCGGCAAGGCTCGGAAACACCCGGGAACGTATTTCCGAGTTTTTCCGTGTATTTCCGAACGCCTCTGAAGGGCTCCGTTATTTTGTAGCTGCTGACTATTGATTTTTTAAAACAAGAAAGTTCCTCTTTAAATCTGAACTGCAGTAATTGGGGAAGATTTACTAAAACTGGAGCATTCAGAATCTGGTGCAGTTGTGCATGGTAGCCAATCAGCTTCTAACTTCAGCTTGTTCAATTAAGCTTTGGCAGTAAAACATGGACGCTGATTGGTTTGCATGCAGAGTTGCACCAGATTTTGCACTCTCCAGCTTTAGTAAATAACCCCCATTGTGTTATATAATATTATATAATACATCTCAATAAACATTCTGTAGCCCTATGTGGATATCAGACAGCCTGCACCCCTCCTTCATCAAGAACTCAATTATATTTTGCATTCTGTTTGGAATCCGCTCATTATCTTTAATGAAGAAGAAGAGTTAAAATAGAGGAAGAGTTACTCCGCCAACATGTGAAATTTGAACAACCTGGGTAAGTTAATAAAAAAGTTATGCTCGCTTTTACATTACTTTCAGTACAGCCCTCGTACTTTGGAAAAACGTTTTAACATTTTCAAATAGAAAACTATTTTTGAGCAAACAGTAAGCAGTAAAAGGCTTGAAAAGAAAAGCCACCTTTACTCCTGTAATGATGTAGTGTTTTTGAATGCATCTCTTGAATCCAGCAATCATTCTTGGTCTTCCACTCTCTCCTCAGGGGGTTATTGATAAAAGTAGCAGTTGTTCTATTGCTACTTGGAGTTTGAAATCAATTGACTTCATAATAAGAAATCTAACCTCAGATACCTTCTATCCAAAGGAAAAGGAAACAAAAACATACAGAGACAATATGAATTTAAGGATGTCTTCACCTAGATCTCTTTGGTGACCCTTGACAATATGATTTGAAGAACAAGCATGGAGATTATCTCTTTGGAAATTTTAAAACAAGCAATTGCTTCTTTTCAACAACAATGCAATCTTGCTTTTACCGTTTTCAATCTACAAGGAAGGTTATTGTTTTACTGAGGTCCAATATGAACTTTTTCCCTTAAATCACTATGTTCATCAATTCATCTCCTGGTGCCAGCAAATGATACTCATCTTGTGTTACTGTTATCAAATTCCATTTGCGTCTCATTTCATACTCTTTAAATGTAGGTGAACCTTCTCTGTAAGATGGTCAACATTTTTAGTTGGGATAAAATGATTCCTTCCCGCTGTAACTTTATCTCTTTTTTTTGTATTATTGAATATGTTGCTGTCAAGCAAAAAGCAGCATGCACTGTCAAAGCTAAGCTATTTCACGCTGGAATAAGTGACAGCGGTGATCAGACTACAGGAAACATTTACTTCTTGATGCAAGGCTTGAAAAAATGTTTTTTTTTTAAGAAATCAATTTAAAGTATAAAAAAAAAAAAACATGGACTTGGCTCAAATGTTGCTAAAGGATATTTCAATAGACTATGGGGTTGATTTACTAAAACTGGAGAGTGCAAAATCTGGTGCAGCTGTGCATAGTAGCCAATCAGCTTCTAACTTCCATTTGTTCAATTAAGCTTTGGAAGAAATAAAAACAAAAAAAACTGGGAGCGGATTGGTTTCTATGCAGAGCTGACCCAGATTTTGCACTCTCCAGTTTTAGTAAATCAATCCCATATGTGTAAGTGCCCACAAGGTGGATGTAACCCGTTTACCTCAACCTAAAACAAAAAATGCAGCTGCACAGTAGGTGGTAGCTAAATCTGCGCCTCCAGAACTGTGACCAAGCTGTCACTGACAGCTGACAGTCAACTAATGATAATAGGGAACCGGCTTCCAATGAAGTCATCATTGTGAAGCCAATAACTATGTAGAATGGTTGGTAGACCTTTCTACTGGCCTCAGATGTCACTGCCCACTTATTGGGCCAGCTCCCACCATTGAAAAAGGGGTTTGTCATGAAATTGCAAATGTAAAAAAAAGGTGTACCTGTAAAGAAGGTACTGGATAATTACCATTCCCATTGCCCACACCACCAAAGTCTGCTCCACTGAAGAAACTTCTTTCCCCAAAGTTTCTTTAAAAACCAACAATTCTGAGAAGGTTGATTTGGTATTAAACACTACAACTGTACAGACCTGGTTCACACTGAACCACCCTTTGACTACTCATAAACATAGTAATTATATAACGTTTTGCATAGATTACCCAATCCAACAACTCACTGTGCTGTAATAAAATGTATATGTCTTTAATTAACAAAGATTTAAACTAAGAGACACACTTAAGCACAAATTAAAATCATTAGCTATAGAATGCCCTCCTCTCTCTCACTATGATCACATCAATCCATATGTCGCTATTTATCTTGCATATTCTCCATGTACAGTACTGTTTTGGTGATCATGGGGTGATCCTGCATATAATGGACTACCAATTGTGCATAAAGCTTTCAAAATAGAGTTCTGAGTCATACAAAGGGTTTATAAACCTGTGACGTGTATCTACTGAGAGCTAGATCTTGGAGAGTATATGGTGCCTCAAAGTTCCATCACAACATGGTTTTAACTTAAGAGCTTCATAAAGTACACAGGTGGTGCCCAAGTGATGTGCGAAGGGCACTGTGATCCAGAGGAGTGTAGCGGACCCCCCAAAAATGGGGTCGCTATGCCTTAAATTTAGAGGCAGCCTAAGCAATAGTTTGGCTCAGGTTATCAAATTCCATAGTTTGGACTCTGCTCTGCTGTGGTGTTGCCTGGAGTGTAGTTCCCCTTGACCTGTGGGTGGCGCTGTTGCTCAGGTCTCGGGTTGAACCACAGGTGGCATTGTGGTGTGATTGGGTGTCCTCTCTCGGCTACTGTGTGGTGGGCGGGTTTTGCCTGCTGTGCATGCCGGGAGAGGGTAAATAAAGGGCAGACGCCATGATCTAGGGTGGTGTGTCGGGGGGAATCCAAGTAGGACTCCTGGTGGCGAAGTCGCGCCCTTTGGCCCTGCTGGCCGGGGGGTGCGTGAACTGGTCTAGGAGTTTTGGGCACCTTTAGCCCAAGGCTACAGAGTTCCAGGTAGACCCAGTACCTTCAACTGGGTCTACAACCAACCACTGGAGTCCCAGGGAGCCCAGGTGAGGGTGGCCCACTCTGAAAAAGAGGAAACCGGGGAGGACCTGTCCGATGGATCGGTGAAGGAAGTCACGGTCTCGGTAAGGCCTGGTTGCCTATCAGAGGGAAGGATTCGTGAGTTGCAAGATAGCTCCTGTAGTGTGCCCCATTGGCACCTATGATCTCTAATAATCTACAGGGGTTTCAAAGTTCTTATTCAGGAATTAAAGGATTCTGTGGCAGAGGATCTCTTGAACTTGTCCGTGAAGGGGACGAAATTAAAGTAACTGTTCGTGCTTCATTCCGGCTGCTAGAACCGTGAGAGGGGACTATCCGGGTGAGCAAAGCCCACTCAGGCTTGAGTGGCAAAGTGTAACGATAGGTGTTGTGTGCCTGAATCTACCTCCCTATCCAACTTCTTTCTCTCTTCAACTTCCCCCTGTTGTTATCAAGAAAAAGGAAAAAATAAACTCTTTGTTGGAGTTGACACTGTCTGGACATTGGCCTTTCTAAAACAGGAAAGATAGACTTTTCCCTACACTTTAGGGACAAGAACCAGGGGAAGGGGGTAACTCGCCGCAGGACCTAAAAATTAAAAGAACACCGCTCAACCTCTTATACCAGGAAGATACGGGCATGTGGCATGGTGTGCCTTAAACCTGCGAGTGAAGCTAAGCAGGAAAAAAGGGTCTGTGTGCTACACGAGGATATATTACACAATTCCCACTTTCTTCAATATCGGGGGTCCTTTGTTCAGTTACATAGTGGGTGAGGTTGAAAAAAGACACAAGTCCATCAAGTCCAACCTATGTGTCTGATTATATGTCAGTATTACCTTGTATATCCCTGTATGTTTTGGTCGTTCAGGTGCTTATCTAATGGTTTTTTGAAACTATTGATGCCTCCCCGTTAATACAGTAAGTGAATAGCAAATCCAACATTGTAAGCACCTCCCTCACACACCAGTGAATGCCACACATATAGCACATGGAGCAAAAGGAGCAAAGTTTGAAAAGGTTCCAGAGTTCAGACTCTCAAAGTTCAAACACTCAGGCTGACATAATCACACATAAATCACCAATTATTCTCCATGCTGTAAAATTGGACTCAAAGTGAAGATGTAGATAAAAGGTGCACATCATATACTTATCAGTCCTATGCAGAGATCATATCATGTACCTGGTAGGAGCCTGAATTGATGAGGTCCGCCTCTCTTGTATCTCTAGCCCAGGCCCCACTGAGAGTGGAACAGATGGTGCCAAGGGACAGGAGGAACACAAGTGCCTGTAGGTGTTGATTGCAGAGCTTGTGGCTGGAGTTGTAGATTCAGTGGGTCAGGCAGAACTTTAGGTCAGGAACCAAGATGATGCCGACTAGATGAGCCGAGGTTAAAGGGACACTCCGCCAGGATTGCAGGTTCAGGGTGGGTGGCTTGCCAGAGCTCCCCGCAGTCTTGAGACAGAAGCACACCATGTCCACTGGAGCTGGGAAGAGGGGCAGCCAGCCCAGGCACTCAGAAGTAACGTGAAGCCAAACAGGAGACAGAAGCATAATCAGAATGATAGCCAGAGTCAGCAACAAGCGGGCAATAAGGTTCCTAAGCATCAGACGGGAGCGAGGTTAGGAGCGAGGTTAGGAGGAAGCCAAGGTCAAGAACCGATGATCAGAAGCATAATCAGGATCCAAGTTTAGGTCAATAACAAGCCAGGTCAGCAAAGGATATCATACAGGATTCAAGCAGGGCAGAAGGGAACAGCTTATAGCAGAGTTACACCCATTTTTTAAAAGTCAGCAGCTACAAAAAGTGTAGCTGCTGCCTTTTAATAAGCAGACACTCACCTGTCCCATGGTCCAGCGATGCAGGCCCATGAAGCCCCGCTCATTTCCTTCTCCTCTCTACGGCGCCGGAATTCTAACTGTGGCTTCACAGCCGGGTGCGCACTGCGGATGCGCAAGCCGAGCTGCATGCTTTGACTGGCCAGGCAATCTTCTGGGACCTGTGACGTGTCCCAGTAGATTGCAGGGAGGGAGGGGGGAGAGGTGATCTTTTATCTGGCGCAACAGCACCAAGGGAGGAAGTGGGAACTGGGTGCCTGTAAAAACAGGGTACATGCTCCCCCCCCCAAAAAAAAATGACATGCCAAATGTCCGCTGGATACAGACCATCTGCTTCCGAGGCAAAGATTTGGCACAATGGGCAGCATGTGCTTATTAGACATGTTTAATTTGTTTCGTTACAAATTTGCTTTCAGACGAAATTCTGCATATTCGTTCATTTGGAAGCATCCGAATGAACGAAACACTCTTTTGTCAAATGCATCCGAAAACAAATTTTCAGAAAGGACGAAAATACGAAAGAAAGAAAATATGAATCTAAAATACGAGAGAACGAAAAACAATTCATCCTACGACTAATCGATTATATTCGGATAATTTTGTTTTTCACATTTTATATTATAATTAAATTATTAACTATTATTATAGTTTTTATTATTATTATTACCGTATTTTTCGCGCCATAATACGCACCTAGGTTTTAGAGGAGTTAACCAAGAAAAAAAAATATTCTGACCCATACAGAAGCCTGGCAAATAAAATGTACATTAGCCAGTGGGCAGTACATTAGCCAGTGGTATATATTCCTATAATAAATAAAGACACACCAGTGTTTATGTGAGTATAATCTGATAAGCGAGTAATTGGATCCATAGGTGTGCGCAGCCTATTGCATTAGGGCGTGCACCTCAAAGCCCAAACGCATATGTGTGTGTGCATGTGTATATATACTGATGGTGTCAGTAGGGCAGAGATTGGTGTCAGTAGTTTTTATTTTTAATTTAGTTTTTTTTGTTACAATTTTTTCTACTAATTTTGTAGGAAGCCTGTTAGGGGGCTGTGGTGAAATATCAGGGGTTTAAACAGGGGTGATCTGTGCTACACAGGGTGATTAGGGTGTGCCCAGGCACACCTGGCACACCCTGTGCGCACGCCTATGATTGGATCTTATAAGGCCATACAGTGTAGATCTATAGCAGGATGTCTCCCATGTTCCTATGGATATATAGCACAATATGCACCCACCACTTTCATAACACAAGCAAAGATATTGAAATAGTAAGAAAAGGTGAGAAACAGTGTAGTTAGCCGTGTCTCGTTCCATCTATCAATGCATGATCTCCACATAAATACTCCCGTAATATACATACCGCATATTTCAGCATTATAAACACACACACCGCTTCTGCATATCACTGCCCATCCCATTCATTCTGGCAGTTGGCCCTGTCTCCCTCTGCCCCCATTGGCTCGCAGCAGCCCGGGAGGAAGACATTCCCAGAAAATTCATGGGGATGACAGCGATTGGTGACAGTGGACTCTCACGTCACCCCACGTTGGGCTAGCAGCGACATGATTGGAGGCGACGTGACATTGCCCTGGGCGGGGCCGGCTTCTGGTTCGCTGGAGTGAGAGAGGGCGGCCCAAGTAGGTGGTGTGTCCCGTGCGTGTGCACGGAACAAGTGGCGGCAGCGACTCCTGCTCAAAATTCGCTCCATAGGATGCACAGGCACTTTCCCTCATTTTTTGGGGGGTGGAAAATGTGTCTTATGGAGCAAAAAATACGGTATTTATTATTATAAACTGGTAAATTATAAATATTGGGATTTCCTTTCAAATTTGGCTAAAGTAACTGTTAGTGAATTTAGCGAATACGAATGCATCCGAAATTACAAATTATTCGAAGTAACGAATGCCACATCTAAATGAATGAAACTGAACGAATATGAATGCATCCGAAGTTACGAATAATCCGAAGTAATGAATGCCGATCATAACAAATAATCAGAATGATAAAAATAAAACACATTTTTAAGTAATGCATGTCTAGTGCTTATAAATCGCTTGAAAATGTTTGCTACAAAAATTGGTATGAGCTACAGGACACAGTAGGTATAGAGGTTGGTGGGATCAACACTCCTTGATGTGTTGGTTGCTTTGTTGTATTTCTTTTTTTTCACATGACTTCACTTATTTCCTTTATCCTGTACTGCCACATGTTTAGTGCTTTGAAATATGAATGCATGACTTCTCATTCTTATATTCAGAGCCACACTTAGGCGCCCATGGGCTATTTGTAACTTTATGCATTGACAAAAACTGTAATTCTCAGGTGGAATCTCTCATTTATAAATACAGATTGCTTCAGCCAATTCTCACACAGATATAATATGTATATGGTCTCCCTCCAAACCATCTCTCCTCTATTCAAGTGCGTTTCCAATCTTCCCCCAGGGGTGGATACTTGGAGTGAATTCAGATATAAACCGCCATCCTATTCTTTCATTATGTTATTGTGATGCCCATACATGATGCATCATATACTGTACACACGGCATATGAACGCTATACCCAAGAAAATTCAGCTTCTTTATTTGAATTCACTCCAAGCATCCATCCCGAGGGAAGCTTTGGATAGCATTTGAATAGAGGAGAGATGATTTGGAAGGAGACCATATGCATATCATATCTGTGTGAGAATTGGCTGGAGTAATCTGTATTAGTAAATGAGAGTTTCCACCTGAAAATTCCATCTGCAGTCTTTGTCAATGCATAAAGTTACAAATAGCTTATACAAGCTTAGGTGCCATTTTGAATATGAGAGAGTAATGTCACCAGCACACTAATTAGAAAAAAATATAAAGAAACTGCGCTATAGTGTAAAACCTGGTAAATAATTAAAGTTTACCTAGAAAAAAGAAATAAAGGAAAGCAGCAACTATTCTGAAAACAATCATCAGTGCATGTAAATAAGAAAAAATATATATAGTCGCGCTAACTTATGACTGAACATAAGCCCACCACTGAATAGTTGAAAAAATCCAAATACCAACAGTGATAAATCATATAAATACTCAATGAAGAACCATGAAAAATCAGTAAATTATAAATAATGATAAAGTGAGTGAACTATGATTAAACAGTTAATATGATGATAGTCCACAACTGCTATATGAAACTCTCAAAGTTCACGTCTAAAAGTCCATAATAAACAAAACACCCGTGAATAAGTGTCCAAAAAAGCCTCGAGACGACGTGAATTTTCACGAAACGCGTAGGGCAGGATACGAGCTTTGTGCTGACGTCACCCTCCACTGCTCGGCTTCCACGGACGTATTTGTGTGCCAGCGCCTCTGACCGGTCGGCGCTGACACACTTTAAGGCTGTCTTTTTAACTGCTTTTGTGAGTATGATTTCAATATTCTTTTAATAAATGTACACCAAGGATTTTACACTATTCGGTGTCCTTCCTTCTTTTCATGTTGATGTTGAACATTCGCATGAGGCTGTATGAGCTGTCGGGCTACTAAAACATTGAAGTTCATCATCTGCTGAAATCCGGAGGTTCCACTGAGTATCATTTGAGGCTGTTTTAGGTCCTCTGTCATAGGGGACCATCGCTTTTTGGTAAGCAGGAATTCTTACTGGTGGTGGTGAAAGTCACGGATTATAAGAAGATTTTCTGTCGTTGGCTTTTTTGGACACTTATTCACGGGTGTTTTGTTTATTATGGACTTTTAGACGTGAACTTTGAGAGTTTCATATAGCAGTTGTGGACTATCATCTTATTAACTGTTTAATCATAGTTCACTCACTTTATCATTATTTATAATTTACTGATTTTTCATGGTTCTTCATTGAGTATTTATATGATTTATCACTGTTGGTATTTGGATTTTTTCAACTATTCAGTGGTGGGCTTATGTTCAGTCATAAGTTAGCGCGACTATATATATTTTTTCTTACCAGCACACTAATGCCTTGTACACACGAGCGGAATTTCCGTCGGAATAAACTCCAACGGGTTTTCCCGACGGAGTTCCGACGGAATTCCGCTCAAGCTGTCTTGCATACACACGGTCACACTAAAACCTGACTGTCAAGAATGCGGTGACGTAAAACACTACGACGAGCCGAGAAAATTAAGTTCTATGCTTCTGAGCATGCGTCAAATTGTTTCCGAGCATGCGTGGTTTTTAGTCCGTCGGAATTGCATTCAGACGAACGGAAATTCCGAAAAAAAATTAATCAGAAAAATTGAGCACATGTTCTCTATCTAATTCCGTCAGAGTTTCCGACGGAAAAAGTCCGATGGGGCATACACACGGTCAGAATATCCAATGAAAAAATTCTGCCTGACTTTTTCCATCGGAAATTCCGAGCGTGTATATGCGGCATAAGGCTTCATGTACACGGGACGTTGTTCAAACTCTCCTGAATGATTTAACTTGACAGCTAGAAACCGGTGTCTAAATACACCAGCTTAGCCGCGTTTACATGCCGCGTTTAGCGTTTTCGTCTAGAAGCGTTTGAAAAAAAAAATGAAAAACCTCTATAAACGAAATGCTGTGTTTGCCGTGTTTAGCCGCGTTTGGCGCTTGAAATGCCTCTAAACACAGCTTCTGAACGCATCTTTTTGGGTTTCCAAATAAGCCTCTAAACTCAACTGCCTAGAAAGGACTATAAACGACCCTGTGTACATGATAAGATAACATGGAGGAGAGTTCAGGAGCAGTTGAAAAAAATTCTTAACTGCTCCTAAACGTCCGTTTACCAGCAGCAGTGTACATGAGGCTTAAGATCTCCAAAAATGGGTCCAAAGCTTTAATCAGCGATCACATCATTACAGCAGAAAGCAAAGTTTCGGAGCCACGCAGGACCCCTTCATCAGGCATGTGACGAATGCCTGATGAAGGGGTCCTGCGTAGCTCCGAAACGTTGCTTTTTTGCTGTAATGACGCAATAGCTGATTAAAGCTTTGCACCCATTTTTGGAGATCTTGGTGTGCTGGTGACATTACTGTCTCTGACTATACACGGTCCCAGCCGGTGGTCGCTTCAGCACCCACTTACAAATACAGCCATCTCTAAAGAAATGTGTGCGCTGGAAATAGTGCAGTGGAGTTTTGAATATGAGGACTTATGCATTCAGATTTCAAAGCACAGAACATGTGGCAGCATAGGATAAAGGATGTGATGGAGAATCCAGGTATGGCACTGCCACTGGCTTGTGTTTTGGGGTAGCTAAGATGTTGTGTGCATTACGTTTTGTTGGGTGGGATGTGGCTTTCCATTATTAGCAGAACACCAGCCATTCTGTTTTTCTTTATTAGGAAATAATTTACTAAATATTCACCTGATTAATTTCAGTACTATGGCTGAAGGGTAAAGTGGATGTTTTAGAAACACTCGCTACAGTGTATGCATATACACCAATACACTGTTAGCAGCCTTAAACTCCCATCAACGGCTGATCATTACAAAGGATAAAAGAGTCTATATGCATTTATTAGATTACACTAAAAATACCCAACGCATTTCAGGGGTCAGAAAGAGGCTCCCCCATTATCATGTCTATGTAGGGAAGCTAATTGCTGGATTAGAAGAGTTACTGGCCAGCATTATCTGTGTGAGCAATCTTGATCTTGAAATAAAAGGAGATCGGCCATCCTGTATTGAAATTGAGGCTTGGTTTCGGCTGGGCAGCAATTGTAAACTGAGATTGAAGCTGTGTTATTGGTTCGTTGGCCATTTTGATGTTGGAAACCAGGCCGAGCCATTTTTGGTCTGCCGGAAATGTTTACTTATAAGTGAGGCTTGGTGGTCTCAGTTTCCGGCCGCACGGCTATTTTTATGTACAAATGAGGCTTGGACATACTCACCTGCCATTTTAGAATACAGAAAGGTTTGGAAGTAAGTAATTATGGGGTCACCTCCATAACGGAATAGAAATAAATACAGGCGTGAGGACTCGCATACCGCCTATGCCCCCTAAGATGTCAGTTTTAACAAAACATGCTGGGAGGAGCTAACGCACACGACTTCGCCATGTATCACGTACTTGGTGCTGGAGGCCAATGGCAAGAGGGCTTTCCTTGTGGGTAAGTAGCATGGGTCGCCTGCTGGACTGTGTGCAGGAAGTTCCAGAGAACAGCTGGTGTGCTGGAGTGGAGTCAGCAGACAGGTGGCGCCCATGAGACGTTGCAGTTCTAGGGTAGAGCAGAGACTGAAGAGTGGTCATGGAAAGCCAAGGTCAGGAGCCAGGTGGGTATCAGAGCAGACATGGTCAGGTGGGTAGCTGAGGTCAAACACTGGAGGTGGGCTAGAGACAGGTCTAGGACTAGTTGGGTTGGTAACAGGAGATCACAGGAACAAAAGAATCACAGGGATAATGCACTGGAGGAGCCTAAGATCAACCAGCAACTATAGCCACTGACAGGCTTCCTTATAAAGGCCGTTTGGCACTAAATTACGCTGGGGGCATACACCGTTGTGCGCCTGCGTTATCGGGCGAACACCTGTTCGCCCATGCGTGTGCCAATGCACATTCTTGTGCTCATCTGCGCATTTGTTATGCACCAGTGCAAATCCCTGTCACCATGCAAAGTACTGGCAGGAATGCCAGGTCTTCGAGCACTTCTGCTGCAGATGGTGCCCTGACACCGCACCTCTCTGGACTGGTAATTTTGTGAAGTATTGTCTGAAGTTCTTACCATGCATCCCAGGATTGTTTTATACTCAAAGCGCATATCTGTTTTACTAATGTGGGTAGTACTTATACTCTGAAGTGCAATAAAGGTTTTTAGTTGGATTTACACTATGTGGATTCTTCCATTTTGATTTTATGTGGAATTCCATGTACTATATGGTTGCCATTGATGTTGCCAAAATGTGGAAAGTGAAATATACTGTGGAACTTCAGCCAAGAAGATTTCTCTATGTTCATATCATCACTTTAAGGCTGATTTGACTCTGTAGTGGAGTCTGTGTGTTCCGGTAAGAGCCCACTTCACATGGATGATGTTGGTACCCCTTCCTCTGATGCCCAGTAGACCCCCATAGTTTTCCTTGAGACTATGCTCTTAGTGTCTCCAGCCTTGCGAGAAGGCCATATTGGCATTTATGGGGATCTACTGCATCTACAAATGGAAATATGAGGGAAGACTGTAGGATGGAGGTAAGGATGTATCTGTGGATGGGGAGGGGGATACTTTAGGTCAAGCGAGGGGTAAAAAATAACAAGTGCACTTACTGTAGTTTGAAAGTGAGTATATCTTTACTTTTTTTTTCCCTGCTGGCCTAATGTGTATATGTAGTAGTAGGGCAGGTGGGTGTTAAAGTGATTGTAAACCTTCCGTGACTTTTTTTATTAACCACTTCAACTCGAAAGATTTACCCCCTTTCATGACTAGGTAATTATTTGAGATACGGCACTGCGTTATTTTAACTGACAATTGCATCGTCGTGTGACGCTGTACCCAAATACAATGTTTGTCCTTTTTTTTCCCCACAAATAGAGCTTTCTTTTGGTGGTATTTGATCACCTATGCGTTTTAATTTTTTTGTGCTATAAATAAAAAAACACAGACAATTTTGAAAAAAAAACTAAATTTTTTACTTTCTGCTATAAAACATAATCAATAAAAAAAAAAAATTGTCTTCATCAATGTAGGCCAATATGTATTCTGCTACATATTTTCCCAATAAGCATATATTGATTGGTTTGCACAAAAGTTATAGCATTTACAAACTATGTGATATGCAGTATTTATAATTTTTTTATTTTTTTTTACTAGTAATGGAAATGATCAGTGACTTATAGTGGGACTGCGATATTGTGGGGGACAAATTGGACACTAATGCCGTGTACACACGATCAAAATTTCCGACAACAAAGCCGTGTTTCTTTTTCGTACATCACGGGACACAGAGCGACTTAGTCATTACTAATGGGTTACATAGTTTACCTTCAGGTGCTGGCACTGGCAACTTCCAAACCGGAAGTACCCTCCCTATATAAGCCCCTCCCATCCGGGAGCACCTCAGTTTTTTGCCAGTGTCTAAGGTGTTGGCCAAAGAGTAACATGTGTTTTCACTGGGCTTGCGTACAGGTTCTTTTGGGCCTTAGTAAGCTGTTCCGGATCCCACCAAAAAAGCTTCATAGCTAAACGGTCGGTACCCGGGCCTTGCAGCAGAAGAGCAAGGTTTTGCCTGTAATGCCTCTCTTAGGAGGGCTGGACCCTGGGATCCAGAGCTCTGGTCATACTCACGACCAAGATGTTGTCTGTGCAGGGTGCTATACAGGTCCAGGGGAGTGGAATCCTTGGGAACCCGGTCCCTGAAGGTTTAATTACAATGCCTGCCGTGATAGGTGAAGTTTGGGCTTCTGTGGACCAAACAGAGTCCTGCGGCGGGGATCAGGTAAGTGGGGGCCCCCAGGAACTTGGTTCTATTGGGGGACCCCCAAGCCTAATTTGTCTTTCTGTCTGTTACCTAACGGTATTCCCGCTAATATCTGTGTATGCCTGTAACTACTGAAAATGTAAAATTTTAATAGTAGTCAAGAAAAAAAAAAAAAAAAGAGGACCGCGGTACCTGTGTTAAACCACTAGAGGCTGCTGTGGTCCATTTTTCTTGTCATGTGGATCTTTGGTTTTCTCAAGTCAAAAGATCCAGGCAGTTGGTAAGTTTCTCTGTGGGAATCCACTTCCTCTGCCCTGTTGCTGCGCTCATCCACCGCACAGGCCCTCCGGCAAAAAGGGCCCTGGCTCCTAGTCCCTGTTTGATTTTCGAAAAGGGCACCAATGGCGCACGGGCGCGTGCGCGTGCACGCGCCTCCTATGAAAAAAAAGGGGCGGGGCGGGTGGATGATGCTCGATGCGCGCCACGGCGCTTCAGCGCATGTGCAGGCGTCCCAGCTTGTATAAAGACACAGTACAAGTGTCAGCTGGATGCAAACAGAGCTAGCAACAAACAGTGGCACACAGAGGCGGTTGATGCAGGCATCCCCATAGAAAGGCACTTTAGTGGACACCAGCTGGTATATAGCAGCAACTGTGTTAGACTATTACCAGCAAAATTGGTGTATGACGACGGGAATACCTCAGCTTTGTGCTTAAAGGATATGTCGTCCAGACGCTCCGGAAATAAATCTTCCAGGAAGCCAAAGGGGTCTCCATCGGGCTCTGAGGATATTGGGCATGCTTGTACTGCACCAATCTCCCCTGAGAATTCAGAGGTCAGTAGCCGTAGAAACCCCGCAGGAGTGCCTGGTGCTGCGGCTGTCCCCAGTCCACCTGCTCCTGTATATATAACAGAGGAGGTTTTATCCTCAACTCTGGGAGGATTGGAAGAGAGATTAACAGCATTGATCGCTGCTTCCCTGTCACAGGGAAAGCGCGTCCGATCTCCGTCTCCTCCTTCAGAGTGCCTGTTAGTGGAGGAACAGCCCCACACAGAGATCGACCTACCTGAAGGGGATCAGGATGAGGTTGATTCAGTTATGGAGGAATCAACAGTGGAAGAACCTTTCTCAGCATCTCAGGCTGAAAGATTATGGGTTCAGTCTCTGACTAACATGGTCCGATCAGCATTTAAAATGCCTCTGGCGGAACCACCAACCACTACGGTTTCCTCGCTGGGGTCGCTAAAAGCTCCCCAGGCTGTCTGTTCCTTCCCAATCCACCCTTTATTAGAAGGGCTTATTTACCAGGATTGGGAGCATCCTGATAAAATATTTGCTCCCCCCAAGAGATTTCCGGTGATCTATCCCATGGAGGATAAGTTCATAAAAAAATGGAGGGTCCCTACAGTGGACGCAGCCATCTCTTCTGTGAACAAATCACTGACATGTCCAGTAGATAATGTTCCAATGTTCAAAGACCCAATAGATAAAAAATTGGAGTCTTTACTAAAATCTGCTTTCTCTACAGCAAGCATGGTGACACAACCTGCGGTAGCAGCGATTGGAGTCTGCCAAGCAGTGAAAGATCAGTTGAAACAAGTCTTAAGGGACTTACCAGATCAGCAGGCTCTTGCCCTAGCTGACCTGCCTAGAGCCTTGTGTTTTGCGGTGGACGCCATAAAGGATACAATCCAACAGGCCTCCCGCTTTACGCTGTCTGTAGTACATATGCGTAGGCTTCTGTGGCTCAAAAACTGGTCTGCTGAAGCTCCCTGTAAGAAACTGCTGGTTAGCTTCCCATTTAATGGAGAACGCTTACTTGGAGAAGATCTGGACAAATATATCCAGAAAATTTCTGCCGGTAAAAGTTCACTCTTACCGGTTAAGAACAAGAGTAGAAGTCCTTCTTTTAAGAGGCCTACTTCTCCAGTCCCGGGCACATCGGCTGTGAAGCAGTTCCGACGGCCTCCGCGGTCAAATTCAGGGGGCAGAAATCAGGGACAGTCACAGGGTAACAAGAAGCCCTGGATCAAGAGAGGTACAAAACCTCCCCCCAAGTCATGAAGCGTTGCCCCCACTCAATCGGGTGGGGGGAAGGCTTCAGTTGTTCACAGAGACCTGGCGGGACACCATCAGAGACAGATGGGTGCTCTCCGCAGTAAGTCTGGGATACAATCTGGAGTTAAAAGGCACTCCTCCTGTCCAATTTATGAGGTCAAACGTGCTAAGAGATCCCCAGAAGAGAGGATCCCTCCTTCTGGCAATAGAACAACTATTGCTCCAAGGTGTAATCATGAAGGTTCCCCTGGAAGAAAGCGGATTCGGGTTTTACTCGAACCTTTTCACAGTCCCCAAACCAAATGGGGACGTGAGGCCCATATTAAATCTAAAAGGGCTAAACAAGTTCCTAAATATCAGGACTTTTCGGATGGAGTCGATCCGATCGGTGGCCACCGCCCTACAAGGGCAGGAATGGTTAGCCTCGATCGACATAAGGGATGCTTATCTGCATATTCCCATCTTTCCGGCCCACCAGAAATTTCTACGCTTTGCAGTAGAAGGGCGCCATTTTCAGTTCAGAGCCTTACCTTTCGGTCTGGCCACAGCACCACGAGTGTTCACAAAGGTTCTGGCCCCACTATTGGCCAATCTAAGAACACAAGGTGTAACGATAATGGCATATCTAGACGACCTGCTACTAATAGACCACTCAGTGGAAAAGCTGGAAGTAGCTATTCACAAGACAATCAAGTATCTGGAATATCACGGTTGGATTATCAACCGGGACAAGTCAGCTCTAAGACCAGTCAAAAGTCTGGAATACTTAGGGCTAAGGCTGGATTCAAATCAGAGAAAAATTTTCTTACCTCCAGAGAAGGTGTCGTCTTTAAAAGATTTGACCCACTTAGTGGGTACAAAAAGAAAACCATCCATACGCCTGTGCATGAGGCTGCTGGGAAAAATGGTGACTTCATTCGAAGCGGTACCCTACGGTCAATTCCATTCAAGGAATTTGCAAAGGGCCATACTGTCAGCCTGGAACAAAAAAGTTCAGGCTTTAGACTTACCAATGTCCCTGTCCCCTTCCGTTCGCAAGAGCCTCCATTGGTGGTTGGTGCCCCAGAATCTGGAAAAAGGGAAACCCTTCAGTCCGGTTTCTTGGAAGGTGGTCACTACAGATGCCAGCCTCATAGGCTGGGGGGCAGTACTGGAGCAATGGTCTCTCCAGGGCAAGTGGTCAGAAGCAGAAAAGGCCCTGCCCATCAATCTCTTAGAGATACGAGCAGCCCGGTATGCCCTAGTAGCATGGACATCCAAACTCCAAGGGTCCCCTGTCAGAATTCAATCAGACAATGCCACAGCAGTGGCATATATCAATCACCAGGGTGGCACCAGGAGTCGTGCAGCCCAGAGGGAAGCAAATTGCATCCTGGAGTGGGCAGAAAAATATGTCCCAGCCATATCCGCGGTTTTCATCCCAGGAGTGGAAAATTGGAGAGCGGACTTTTTAAGTCGCCAACAATTATGCCCGGGGGAATGGTCTCTTCACCCCGAGGTTTTCCAGGCAATATGCCAGCGGTGGGGAACACCGGATGTAGATCTGCTAGCATCCAGATTCAACGCAAAGGTGGACAGATTTGTGTCTCGCACAAGGGATCCCCTAGCTTGCGGCTCGGATGCCCTAGTGTTCCCTTGGGATCAGTTCAAGCTGATATATGCATTCCCACCACCACAATTGTTACCGCGATTACTCCGCAGAATCAGGGTAGAAAAGAAACCAGTGATTCTGGTGGCTCCAGCGTGGCCCCGAAGGGCATGGTACGCGGAGATTGTAAAAATGTCAGTGAGGAGTCCTTGGACCCTCCCACATCGTCCGGACCTGCTGTCGCAAGGACCGATATACCACCCTTCCTTACCAGCCCTAGGTTTGACGGCCTGGCTATTGAAGCCCACATTCTGAAAAAGAGAGGGCTCTCTAATTCTGTGGTATCTACCATGATCAATGCCAGGAAGCCGGTATCCAGGCAGATCTATTATAGGATCTGGAAAGCGTACATTACGTGGTGTGAGGCCAAGAAATGGCATCCACGTAAGTACGTGATAGGGAGGATTTTGGACTTCCTACAGTGGGCTGTAGATAGGAAGCTGGCCTTGAGTACTATCAAGGGTCAGATTTCGGCCTTGTCAATATTTTTTCAAAGGCCCTTGGCTTCGCATTCACTAGTCAAAGCTTTCATACAAGGAGTGATGCGTATTAGCCCTCCGGTTAGTATTCCCATATGTCCATGGGACTTAAACCTGGTTCTGTCGGTTCTACAGAAACAACCGTTTGAACCATTGCAACACATTTCCTTGGTTCTTCTCACCAGGAAATTGATTTTCTTAGTAGCCATTTGTTCGGCTAAAAGAGTATCGGAATTAGCCGCCTTCTCCTGTAAGGAGCCATATCTGGTTGTCCATAAGGACAGAGTAGTATTACGTCCTCATCCAGCCTTTCTTCCCAAGGTGGTATTGAGGTTTCATTTGAACCAAGATGTGGTTCTTCCTTCTTTTTTCCCCAAACCTTGCTCAGTAGAGGAAAAGTTATTACATTCTTTGGATGTAGTAAGAGCAGTTAAAGCTTATCTAAAAGCCACTGCTCAGATTCGCAGAACGGATACTTTGTTTATTCTGCCGAAGGCCCCAGAAAGGGTCAGGCAGCATCAAAATCTACTTTAGCCAAGTGGATTCGACAGGTCATAATACAAGCCTATGGCTTGAGAAAGGGACCGCCTCCGTTCAAAGTTAGGGCGCACTCCACAAGAGCAGTTGGAACTTCATGGGCAGTGCATCACCAGGCCTCCCTGGCTCAAGTATGTAAGGCCGCAACATGGTCTTCGGTACACACGTTTACTAGATTCTACCAGGTAGACGTTAGAAGTCAGGAGGATGTCGCCTTTGGGCGCAGTGTGTTGCAGGCCGCAAAAGATCCTCATGCCTGATGGCGCCCAGCTTATGTATCCCTCCCCTCATTTGGCATTGCTTTGGGACGTCCCATTAGTAATGATTAAGTCGCTCTGTGTCCCGTGATGTACGAAAAAGAAAAAGGGATTTTTATAACAGCTTACCTGTAAAATCCTTTTCTTGGAGTACATCACGGGACACAGAGCTCCCACCCCTCTTTTTGGGACACTTATTGCTTTGCTACAAAACTGAGGTGCTCCCGGATGGGAGGGGCTTATATAGGGGAGGGTACTTCCGGTTTGGAAGTTGCCAGTGCCAGCACCTGAAGGTAAACTATATAACCCATTAGTAATTACTAAGTCGCTCTGTGTCCCGTGATGTACTCCAAGAAAAGGATTTTACAGGTAAGCTGTTATAAAAATCCCTTTTTTTTTCTCTCTCGGATGTTGGCTCAAACTTGTCTTGCATACACACGGTCGCACAAATGTTGCTCGGAAATTCCGATGGTCAAGAACGCGGAGACGTACAACACTACGATGAGCCGAGAAAAATACAATGATTCTGAGCATGCGTCAAATTGGTTCCGAACGTGCGCAGCACTTTTGTGCGTCGGAAATGGCTACACACGATCGGAATTTCCGACAAGAACTTTTGTCGTTGGAAAAATTGAGAACCTGCTCTCAAACATTTGTTGTCGGAAATTCCGACAGCAAATGTCCGATGGAGCCTTCACACGAACATTTGTTGTCGGAAATTCCGATCGTGTGTATGGGGCATAACTGACTCTTTTGACACTTTTTTGGGAACCAGTGACAATAATACAGTGATCAGTGCTAAAGATATGCACTGTCATTGTACTAATGACACTGGCTGGGAAGGGGTTAAACATCTAAGGTGATCAAAGGGTTAACTCTGTGCCTAGCTAGTGTTTGTGTAGTGTGGGAGGTGTTTTTATTAGGGGAAGGCATGGATCCTTGTCCCTGCTTTGCAGGAACACAGGATCCATGCCTTCTGTACTGACAGAACGCCAATCTGTCTTGTTTACACAGGTAGGCTGCAGTTCTAAAAGTCCAAAGTGCAGCGCTTAGTGAAAATCAATATAAAAAACACAGTCCTGGTGCAGAATCAGCAAACAAGATGAATGTAGAAAACTGATAGGAACCACCACCGAAACTTTCAGTGTGCAATCGTAAAAGCACACCACCCCAATGTGCTCACAAAATGCTTACCAGAAGGCAAACATACATAAACGATGTAAGTATATTTGCAGAGGGTCAGTGTATAGACACAGATATCCAAGCCTGATGGATCATACCCACATCATAAACGACATCCAGAGCTCAGTTGGAAATGGAGATGATATGTAATCCTCAGCAGGGAGTGGTTTACCAAATGAAAGAATAAACTAACATAGTGAAGCCCATAAGGTAAAAGGACAAAGGTATTTATTGTATTCTACTTACAACAAAGAACCATCATCAAGGCATAACAATATATATATATCCGTGGCTCTCAGCGTGCTTGTATCGGCCAGCCTGACATGTTTCATCCGAATGGATATCATCAGAGGCGTGAGTTCTACCTGTGTTCCCGGACGATCAGCATGTGCCGGCAGACATCGAGTCCACAGGGCACACTGATCGGCTCCCGCTGTGTAGGATCACTGTGGGACCGAGCCTTCGGTGTCGCGCACTCAAGCCCACTACCTGGAAGTGCAGGATCACGTACTGTATAGGCACTACCCCCTCACCCAAGCCTGTAAGAGCGGGGAGAGGGGAGAAGGGCTGCTGCAGGCATGCACAGCGCTGGACCAAGATCGGGTTTAGGCAAGAATTTAAGGGAGGATCTGCACTTAAAAGTTTTTTTTACCTTAATGCTTAGAATGCATTAAGGTAAAAAAACGTTTACCTTTACAACAACTTCACCACTGAGCCAACACATATGCATGAAACTGTGAGGTTCTGTATTGGCCGCCAGTTCACCGAACGCTCCAAGCACACTGACCAAGCTTTCAATTAGTCTTGTCATCAGAAGCCAATAAGGTGGGCTCCCAACCACTTCAGCCCCAGACCATTTGGCTGCCAAATGACCGGGCTCCCAATCATGTGGCCTTTGTGGCAGCCAATCACAGTGATCACTTGACCGAGAGGTCACCTCTGTCTCTCACTTAGTCTTGTCATCAGAACACAGTGGGATGGGCTCCCAATCATGTGGCCTCTGTGGCAGCCAATCACAGTGATCACTTGATCAAGAGGTCACCTCTGTCTCTCACTTGGTCTTGTCATCAGAAGACAGTGGGATGGGCTCCCAATCATGTGGCCTCTGTGGCAGCCAATCACAGTGATCACTTGATCGAGAGGTCACCTCTGTCTCTTAGCAATAACACTCACTTTAAAGGGCCGCTGGGAGGCAGTCAAGAGGTGAGTGAGCACAGATTCACTTAAAAAAAAAAGTTATTGATTTACAGAATATGTTAAAAAAATGGTATATTCGTGAAAGGGCAAACCATCTGTGGTTATTTAGACTATGTAACTGTAATTGAAAATGTGATAATAATTCAAATAAATCCCCCAAGTATTTAAATAATAAAACGTATTTGCCAAATGTTATGTTTTCCCCGTTGGTCTGGCATTAGTCATATTTTGGATTGATCAAATAGAAAACGCATAAAGTTCTAAAGGTTTTCGAGGTTAAATTATGTTTTCAAATCCAGAGGGCATAATTTGGCGTGTCATGATTTAGGCTATTTTCAATTACTTTTACAACTGTATCCCCACATAATAGCACAATGTCATCTGCATATAGATAGACTTTGGAGATTCCGTGCGTATTTTTGTAGGTCATTAATATAAGAAAGAAGAAGAATAGTTCCCTAGGCGGAATCTTGCAGCATAGCCTTGTTAATTGTCCTTGTATCAGACAGACATTCATTACCAGCTTTCCTTGGCAAGTGATATGATTTGATTGCTTTATTTCATGGTTGAATCTAAAGAAGCCATATTTTACCAAACGCCATAGTCAAAATTGGAATTTTCTAAGGGCAACTCCAGCCAAACAGCTAGGCACACAGTCCAAAGAACTCTCTAGGAAGTATTTCATATGCCTTAACCACTTCAGCCCCGAACCATTTGGTTGCCAAATGACTGGGCCACTTTTTGCGATTCGGCACTGCGTCGCTTTAATTGACAATTGCACGGTCGTGCGACGTGGCTCCCAAACAAAATAGACTACCTTTTTTTCCCACAAATAGAGCTTTCTTTTGGTGGTATTTGATCACCTCTGCGGTTTTTATTTTTGCGCTATAAACAAAAATAGAGCAACAATTTTGAAAAAAAAGCAATATTTTGTACTTTTTGCTACAATAAATATCCCCAATTTTTATTTAAAAAAGCAAATTTTTTTCTCAGTTTAGGCCGATACGTATTCTTCTACATAGTTTTGGTAAAAAAAATTTGCAATAAGCGTATATTGATTGGTTTGCGCAAAAGTTATAGCGTCTACAAAATAGGGGATAGTTTTATGGCATTTTTATTATTCTTTTTTTTTTTTACTTGTTATGGCGGCGATCAGCGATTTTTATCGTGACTGCGACATTATGGCGGACACATCGGACACTTTTGATGGTATTTTGGGACCATTCACATTTATTCAGCGATCAGTGCTATAAAAATGCACTGATTACTATATAAATGTGACTGGCAGTGAAGGGATTAACCAGTAGGGGGCAGGGAAGGGGTTAAGTGTGTCCTAGGGAGTGATTCTAACTGTTAGGGGCGGGGCTTACTGTGACATGTCACTGATCGCTGCTCCCGATGAGAGGGAGCAGACGATCGGTGTTGTGTCACTAGGTAGAACAGGGAGATGCCTTGTTTACACAGGCATCCCCCCATTCTGCCGTTCCGTGACCCAAACACGGGACACCGGCGGACATTGAGTCCGCGGGTCCCGCGGGCACGGTCACGGAGACCGCAGCAGGCGTGCGTGCCCGCTAGGGGGCAGGTTCAACGCAATGTATATATACGTTGCTTTGCCTGCCAGTGCCATTCTGCCGACGTAAATGTGCGTGAGGCAGTCAGCAAGCGGTTAAAGTGTATGCACACCCAAACAATGAACATTTCTTATTTGGTCCCTTCTTGTCTGGTAAATATATAATTGAAAGTGTTTTGTTATGTCTGTTCAATAAGTACCGGTATGAAAAAATATCTGTTGATACTGCCAGAAATCTTGTCATTTGATAAGCTCCCCACGCTCTCTGCCTGTGTTGCTAAACCCTCTCTGTGGAATACAAACCACCTCTTCCCCTTTTTAGAAGAGCAGAGAGATTGGTCTTTGTAGTCCTCTTCTGGGGTAACAACACTGCTTTTAATTAAATGCAGTACAATAAGTAAGCATTGTCACCCTAGGACAGGAAGCGTGTGAATGGTTGGGTCATCACATAAATATAAAGTGAGGCCAGTGGGAGGAATAGACCCTTGGCAAAAGTTTGATTGTTGAAGCAAAACAGCAGGCCTTACCTAATTGGAGGTCGGGGGTCATGTGACGGGGGAAGAAGCAGGGGTAGCACCTGCAAGGGTTGCTGGGAATTCTTTCTAATGCCGCGTACACACGATCATTATTCACGGCGGTTAAAAAACCGCCGTGAATAATGACATTTTAAACGAGGGAACAGCTTGTTTCCCACACACGGTCATTTTTCTCGTCATTTTTTAAAATGACGAGAAAAACGATCGTCTATGGGCTCCGCGGCAGTGTTTTCCTATGGGAAAACTGCCGCGGAAAAAATGTCAGAAAAAACGACGAGAAAAATTAGAACATGTTCTAATTTTTCTCGTTGTTTTTAATGCCGTTTTTCATGTCGAGAAAAACGACATAAAGCCCACAGACGATCGTTTTTCTCGGCGAAAGGAAAAAATGCAGTTTTTCTCGTCGAGAAAAACGGTCGTGTGTACGCGGCAATAGAAGAAGAAGGTTGTCCCACCATCCCTCATGTATTGGTGGTCATCAGATTCATAGGTGATTGTCACAGCAGCTTGGCAGGTTGGGGGATCTTTGGGGGGTCTGTGAAAATGTGAAATGGTTACAAAGTAGGGGTGCCCATCTGGGCTCCTCATTGGTGTCAGTTGTTTATTGGGGCTCTGTACCTTGGGAAATTAGAAATAGTCAATTCTGAACTTGTCCTCAAGCCACTAGGGTGCAGCTGTGGATAAGGGTGGATTTTTGGGCAGCACAGTGGTTAAGTGGTTACCACTTCGTTCTAGCAGCACTAGCATCGTTGGTTTAAATCCCAACCACAGCACTACCTGCCTGGAGTTTGCATGTTCTCCCTGTGCCTGCGTGGGTTTCCTCCAGGTACTCTGGTTTTCTCCCACACTCCAAAGACATGCTGATAGGTTAATTGGCTCATATCTAAATTGGCCCTAGTATGTGCATGTACAGTATGAATGTGAATTAGGGACCTTAGATTGTAAGCTCCTTGAGGGTAGGGACTGATGTGAATGTACAATGTATATGTAAAGTGCTGCGTAAATTGACAGAGCTATATAAGTACCTGTAATAATAATTTTTGTAAAGCCTTTTTTGGCAAAGAAGCACCAAAGACCCCTTCTTGTAACCAACAGTCATTACATAATTTTTGGGGGGATGTTTTTAGTTTTGATTACTGTAAAATTGGAACTCTAAATGGCTTTGAGGGTAAATAAAGGTACGTATTTTCTAGAATTTCATTATTGGGACGTTATTAAAAAATTAATCAGAAAAGCCTTAAAAAATTAGTGTGGTCACCACAAGAACTGTAATCTGCAGGGACTTATGCTAATTAACAGAGGAACGAAGCACCAGAGAGAAACGTCATATAGAGCTTTGGAGAGAAAAGTTGAACACTACAGATGTGCTTAGTTCAAAATTCATGAATGGGGTTTGCAACCACTTTAACCACTTACAGACCGCCCGCCGTCGTTATACGTTTTGATAGCTGCCAAAACCCCGGTATCCTCTCCTTCAGCAGGCGGTCCGCTTTCAGATAAAAGTGGTCTCTGCGGTGGATTCCCCGCAAGATCACTTTTATCGAGGGCGGGAGATAGCCCCCTCCTCTCGCCGTGCTCCGGTAGCGGAGAAGACAATCGTGTCCTCTCCCCTGTTTGGCTGGCTGCCAAGTGAGGGGATGATGGCCCCCACTCGGCTCCATAGCATTGGCTGGCGGAAGCGACGTCACACATCACTTCCGCCCAATGCTCTTACAGGAGAATTTTTATTTTTTTCAAATGACATTTATTTATTTTGTTGCATTTTAGTGTAAATATGAGATCTGAGGTCTTTTTGACCCCAGATCTCATATTTAGGAGGTCCTGTTATGCTTTTTTTCTATTACAAGGGATGTTTACATTCCTTGCATTAGGAATAAAAGTTTCCCCATTTTTTTTTCTAAAGGACAGTGTCATAATAAAAAAAAAGTTAAATAAATAAGAAATATCTTTTTTTTAAAGCTCCCCGTCCTGACAAGCTCACGCGCAGAAGCGAACGCATACGTGAGTAGCGCCCGCATATGAAACTACACATGTGAGGTATCACCACGATCGTTAGAGCGGGAGCAATAATTCTAGCCCAAGACTTCCTCTGTAGCTCAAAACTGGTAACCTGTAGAAACCTATGGAGATTTTTAAGGGTAAAAGTTTGTCGCCATTCCATGAGCGGGCATAATTTTGAAGCGTGACATGTTGGATATCAATTTACTCAGCGTAACATTATCTTCCACAGTATTAAAAAAAAATTGGGCTAACTTTACTGCTGTCTTATTTTTTAATTAAAAAAATTGTATGTTTTTCAACAAAAGTGCGATTGTAAGACCGCTGCTCAAATACGGTGTGACAGAAAGTATTGCAACAACCGCCATTTTATTCTCTAGGGTGTTAGAAAATATATATATAATGTTTGGGGGTTCTAAGTAATTTTTTAGCAAAAAAAATTATTTTAACTTGTAAACACCGAGTCTGAAAAATAGGCCCGGTCCTTAAGTGGTTAATAGACATGTGCGATTGTTTTTTTTACGAAACCAAAACCGAATCCCCGAATCACAATAGTAACGAATTTCAATGAATCCAAAATAAATTACAACAAAACCCAAAAAATGTATTCATATTCATTAATTTCATTTAGAAGGAATAATGCAATCATTTTGTTAATGTTTGAAGCATCTGAAATAACGTAACAACATAATGAATGATCCAAATTGATTTGGATCCATTCATTTTTATTCTAGTGAGTGTAGCGTGAATATTCCAATAAGATTCTTTTTGTATTTGAGTTGAACTTGAGAGTATTTATTGCAATTAATACAGTAAGGTATAAAAGTGAAATAAGATAATGATTCCTACTTATTGTGTTTGAGTTGCACTAAGGTGGACCCATCACAATCTCTGAATCATAACATACCGAATGAATTAATTTTGTTCCATTCATTACTTTCGGATGCACAAGACTACAGTGGATATCATCCAATAAGCTCATTCCATTTCTCTTTATAGGTTTGACTAGAAGGGATTAACAGAATAACACATTAACACCATAAAATGAATATACAGTGCCTTGAAAAAGTATTCATACCCCTTGAAATTTTCCCAATTTTTTCCTGTTAGAACCAAAAACTTAAATGTATTTTTTCAGCCCCCCCTGAGTCAATACTTTGTAGAACCACCTTTCACTGCAATTACAGCTGCAAGTCTTTTTGGGGATGTCTCTATCAGCTTTGCACATTTAAAAAAAAATCATTTTTGCCAATTCTTCTTTGCAAAATAGCTCAAGCTCTGTGTAATTGAATGGAGAGCATCTGTGAACAGCAATTTTCAAGTCTTGCCACAGATTCTCAATTGGATTTAGGTCTGGACTTTGACTGGGCCATTCTAACACATGAATATGCTTTGATCTAAACCATTCCATTATAAGCTCTGGCTGTATGTTTAGGGTCATTGTCCTGCTGGAAGGTGAACCTCCGCCCCAGTCTCAAGTCTTCTGCAGACTCTAACAGGTTTTTTTCTAAGAGTGCCCTGTATTTGGCTCCATCCATCTTCCCATCAACTCTGACCAGTTTCCCTGCCCTTGCAGAAAAAGAGCATCCCCACAACATGATGCTGCAACCACCATGTTTCAATGTGGGAATGGTGTTTTCAGGGTGATGTGGAGTGTTAGTTTTCTCCACACATAAAATTTTGCTTTTAGGCCAAAATTAAAAATTTTGGTCCCATCTGGCCAGAGCACCTTCTTCTACATGTTTGCTGTATCCCCCAAATGGCTTCTCGTAAACTGCAAATGGGACTTCTTACGGCTTTCTTTCAACAATTGCTTTCTTCTTGCCACTCTTCCAAAAAGGCCAGATTTTTGGAGAGCACGACTAATAGTTGTCCTGTGGACAGAATCTCCCATCTGAGCTGTGGATCTCTGAAGCTCCTCCAGAGTTACCATAGGCCGCTTGGCTGCTTCTCTGATTAATGCTCTCCTTGCCTGGCCTGTCAGTTTAGGTGGACAGCCATGTCTTGGTAGGTTTGCAGTTGTGCCATACTCTTTCCATTTTCGGATGATGTATTAAACAGTGCTCCATGAGATGTTGAAAGCTTGGTATATTTATTTAGAACCTAACCCTGCTATAAACTTCTCCACATCTTTATCCCTGACCTGTCTGGTGTGTTCCTTGGCCTTCATGATGCTGCTTGTTCTCTAAGGTTCTCTAACAAACCTCGGAGGGCTTCACAGAACAGCTGCATTTATACTGAGATTAAATTACACACAGGTGGACTGGCAATTAGTTCCACTAGATTTTAGTTAGGGGTATCAGAGTAAAGAGGGCTGAATACAAATGCACACCACACTTTTCAGATATTTATTTGTAAAAAAAATTGAAAACCATTTATCATTTTCCTTCCACTTTACAATTATATGCCACTTTGTGTTGATCCATCACATAAAGTCCCAATAAAAATACATTTACGTTTCTATTGTAACATGACAAAATGTGGAAAATTTCAAGGGGTATGAATATTTTTTCAAGGCCCTTTTGCCAACTTCCAAAATAACTTATGAAAATATAAACGAAAGGAATCTGAATATTCAAAATGAATATTCATCTAAGTCCACCTGTCACGTACCTTGTGATGGGAGCCCAACGTGCAGGGAGCGGCCTCTCGTAAACCCCTGGCTCGAGAGCCCCCGATAGAGCAGACAGAGGCTCAGGAGGACAGGGGGCACAAGTGCCTGGCAGGTAAGCAGGATATTGGGTAGTTGCGGCAGCAGATGGTGCACGGCAAACTGGAACAGTCCAAAGATAGCTGGAAGGTGCACAGTAGGACTAATCAGAATGCAGACAACAGGCAGATGTATAAAAGTCCCAGATCAGACTGCGGAAACAAGGTGGTGTATTGTAGTACAGGCTGAGGTGTGCTGTAGCTCAGGCACAGGTGCAGGGTAGTTCAGGCAGAGATGCGCTATGATTCAGGCAGAGATGCACGGTGGCTTCAGGCAGGGTGCACTGTAGTTCAGGTGGAGGTGCCTTATAGTTCGAGCAGACCGATGGGTCGGACCAGCAGGCGACTAGGTACAGGGATGACCAAGAGAGTTGTCAGAGCAAGCCGAAGTCGGGGCGGGCAGCAATCGGGGTTAACAGAGACAAGCCGGATCAGATAACAGGTGTACAGGAATCAGAAGTCAATAGCAGGGGTCTCGGGAACGCTGTAGACCAGACAGCAAGAAGCAAGGTAGGCAGATAGTTTAAATACCTTGTTTGGCGCCAAATGCTGTCACCGCGCGCGCTCCCGCGAATGCACGCGCGCGCGCTCCCGTGAACATGCGCGCCCGCGCACGCCGATCGCGCTATTGTGCACGCGCATGCGCGGAATGGACCTATGGAGTGTAGACAATCTCCTGGCGGCACTGTTGCCAGGCAGATTGTAAAAACGCCTTTCCTGACACCACCATCTAAATCCTTTGCCTGGGTTGTTTTTGTCTGGGGGTAGGGGACTGATAGTTTAGTAGGCAAAACAAAAGTTTTCCTATGCAGTGAGGCTGTGCCTGCACTGTTAGGGGTTACTTGCTTGTTTTGTCCAGGGGAGAGGAGAAAGTTTAAACTCACCCAATCCTCCACTCCACCAGCAAATGGCACTCCCCCATGATCCAGCGGTGGACTGTTCCTGGCAACCTCACATCCAGAACAAGTCTATGTGCATGATGATGTCAGAAATAGTTCACCGTGCAAGACTACTAGCCTGGGGCGAGGCAGGAGCCACAGGGACCGGTCAGTATATACAGTATATACCATATACAGTATATACCGCTGAGCCAATCCCGGTGATTCTAATGAATACAGAGCCTGCTTTGATTGGAGTAACAACCTCTGCCAATCCGAGCAGGATACATACAGTAGCATGCTTGGATTGACTTTGAGAGTCAGAGAGGTGCGGGCTGATGATGTTACAGCCTCTGCCAATCCAAGCAGGCTTTTTATTCATTAATAGAATACATTGCTCGTCATGATTGACTCAGTGCGGTATGGCTCCAGCTCCAGCAAGAAGGAAGAAATATGAAGCCTCGGAAGGGGGGGTCGTCTTATATGCTGAGTATAGGCAAAAACTGTTAAAAAACTGTAAAATTAGGGGGTCGTCTTTTACTCCCGGTCGCCTTATACACCGGAAAATCTGTTTTCCAATCACCAGACCAAAACATTTTGTTGGGCTTTATGGTAACCCCCTGGGGTCCCCTAGGTCACAAAAACTAGTGTCCCCATTGGAAGATTTCCCATCTATTACTGTTCTGGTGTCAACCTAAAATGTGGGATTTTCTTTTATTTTTACTTTTGATGATGAAGGTGAACAGGGCACTTAGGGTGAATCTCCCTAATGGATAACCTCTACCCAGTTTTTCAACAATTTATTCAGAAAAGTTCCACTTGGAAATTGCTGCCATAAACCTTTGTGGGTAGGGTGGATTTGATTAAGTTACTTACCTCACTATATTCCTTTATATTTTGCGACATACCCCTGTACCTATTCCTAATGCCTTTTTTTCCAAATCAGATCGAGCCATCACCTCATTTATTTGGGCAGGTTCCTTTGCTCGTGTAGATAGTTGTACCTGACAGCTTTCTTTGTCCGAAGGGGGTCTGGCACTGCCCTGTTTTAAGAAATATTTTTGAGCGGCTGCCTTTGTCACTGTGAGATGGTGGTTTGCCCCAGACCACTCCAACCCTTCAGTGAATTTAAAGACGTGGCTTCTCGGGTCCTATTCAGAGCTTAGTAATTTGGTGTACAGAGGCCCACGGTCTAGTCCTCATGTTACTGCTCCTATGAAAACTAAAGTAATAGTTTGGAGGCAGGCCAGTACGTACCTCAGTGATCCTCAAACTGTTTCTCCTCATACTTCACTGTGGTGTATCCCCTCATTATGTCACTTGAGATCAGTGCCGGACCTGCAGGTTTGGGTCCAATATGATATCAGGACTCTGCGACACATCATGCCTGAAGGACACCTTCTTCCTTTTATGGAGATGACGTTCCAATTTCAGCTTCCTTCCTGGATGTACTTCAGGTTTGTACAGCTTAGGCAAGCTGTCTGCACGCAGTTTCCTGACCCTATCACCCTTGATTCCCATTCAGGTGAAAAACTTCTTACAGCTCGGAATATAGGCAGAACTTTGTCATCCATCTATCTTGAAGATAAAGCTAGTGTATTCGGCTTTGCAGAGGCATATATCGAATTTAACAGATGAGGATTAGAGAGAGGGCCTTCAACAATATATTCCACTTTTGATCACGGCTAAGGACCGCTTTGTCCAATTAAAATTCCTTCGTAGAGTGTATTATACCTCCCTAGAGATTATTTGTTATCTATCATACCGATGGAGATATCTGTCCCAAATGTCGTCAAGCAGTAGGGGAACTTCATCCACATGATATGGTCTTGCCCGCTGCTACAGCATTTTTGATAGGCGGTGGTTGCTGACAGTGGCGGCTGGTGTTTTTTTGTTTGGGGGGCGGCAAACAACCGAACCCCCCCCACAGCAACTCAAACCCCCCCCTGCTGTCTGCCAAGCAGTCCACCGCCACTTACCCCATCTAGGCGGTGGGCATCCGAGGAGCAGGGGCTGGGATCAGACATCTGAGGAGCGGCAGGGATCGGGCATCTGAGGATTGGCGGGGATCAGTCCCCCAAGCAGCGGCTGGGATTGGGCATCCAGGCATCAGCCAGCGGCTCTTCTACTCCTCGTTTCCGCCGTGCATCTCCTCCCCTCCTCCTATGCGACCAATAGGATCACCTGTCCTTTCAGCCAATCGGGTGACGGGTATCAGACCCACTTCCCGATTGGCCGGGAGGAGGTTCAGTGTTGCAGCAGCCAATATTCATTCGCTGTTGCAACACAACTGGGTGGGCTCCAGATCCAATGCTCTGCGTCCCGAGCCCACCCTATTTTGAAGCCTATTAGAGCCTCTGGGTCTAATCAGGTGCTTTAAAAAAAAAAAAACACTGCTGTAATTTATGCACCCAGTGCCCTGAAAGGGGCATGGATGGGGGGTGGCGCCCAAACTCCCAGAATGGACGGGCCGCCTATAGTTGCTGACATCAATGCGATTGGCAGAGTTACAATTGGTGTTGATCCCTTGATTCTTCTGCTTGATATAACTGATAATTTACCCACAAATACACATACTAAATTGTTTATTTTTTATGCTGTAAGAAAATCTATCTTGTCTAAATGGAAGAACCCCTCACAATATACGCCTCCTAGTGAGTAAATTGCATTCATATTTTTGGTCCCCAAGTGCATTACTTTACATTTTTCATCATTAAATCTCATTTGCCATGTAGTTGCCCATCCCATTATTTTAAGGAGGTCCTCCAGTAAGGTTTCTATATCCTGTTGTGAAGTTATTGACTTGCTTATGTAGCGGCCTCACCCCTCTCTCCCCTTCTCATTCTCGGCTTGTCTTTCTTTGTCTAGGGGTGTTGGTGCTGGGGAGAGGAATGAGATACCCTACGGCCCATGTCCTCCATAGTGACGAGGTGAAGGCCAGAAAGATCGGGCTTTGTGTAGGTGTCCTAGAGTCAAGTCCTGTACTTCGTCCCTGACTCCTTTGCTCCTAGTAACCAGAGTTCCACACAGTGAATAGGTCCAACACAGTTTTATTCTTCTCAGCGAATAAACACACAGCACGGTTAAGTTGGATTCTTTTGCAACAACTTAGTCTTAATGGGAATAGGTCGAGGCACAATCCTTTCCCTTTTCTTGCCAACCACTGTGGTATCACCAGTGGCGAATAGTCACTGCCACTGACTATGTGAAATAGAACGTGAATTACCTTCGCTAGCTCGGCCCCTGTCAGGGGAAGGATATCCATCCAAGGGAGATACCGGAGGCCTCTCTGTCACCAGCTATGCTGCGCCGGACTCTCCAGAGAAGTTCTGCACACCAGACCTCACGAACTCAGACACGGGCACCCAAGGAGTTAGGACCCCCTCGGATTCCTCCACCCTCGTGACTCCGACTTCAACTCTCAACTCTCAACCCCGTGGGAAGGGCGTCCGCCCCTTTTCTCTCCTCTCCCTTCATGCCACAGTGGGTTCCCCGCCCCGCTGTACCAGCTCCAGGGGAGGACAAAAAGGCACAGTCTTGCGATGTGAGTTCAACTCTGGCCAGGGCAACAACGCCACCTGTAGGCCGCAGGGAACCTCACATCACCAGAGTCCTCCAAGAACCATAAAAGGGTCTCAGATTCCCTAGCAATCAGTGCATCTGGGTTACACTACCACCCAGATGCTTCCCCTAAATTCAAATACCCGCTACACTTAGATTCGTATCACCAGGAAACATTGAGACTGGAGAGGGGAGAGAGGAGAGCACACCCCATAGTGTACTATGAATAAAATGTTTAATGAACAAAATAGAATAAAATGTTGCACATGCAAACAACTGAAGGAGTGCAGAGGCTTGACAGGTGGCTGAAAAGTTAGACAAGGGTCAGTGTGGAAGGTAATCACGCCTTGGCCAACGCAGACGGTCGGGAAAAGCATGAGCTGCTGTAGAAATGTCACTGCTGGCAGGGATGTACGGAGCTGCTGCAACATTTTATTCTATTTTTGTTTATTACAATTTGTATTCATACTACAAGTTCGCTCCTCTGTTCCTTCTCTTGTCTCACACAGGTTTGCAGTGCTAAACCACGCAGCTCAACAGAAGCAACTTCATAGCCATAGCAGCCTCAGGATTGTGTTTTTAATCTGGGTTACCTGCTTGTAGATATTACAGACTATATATCATCATTGATTTTATTTTATTTTTCTCATTGCTTGTATAGTGTCATGTTTATTGCTTTGATGCATGTATTATATCTCTGAACCCATTAATTTCAAGCCTACGCTTTTAAGACTTTTTGATTAATCAGCAACACAATCCTAATCAGACATAGACTCTTGCAGGGTCAGTGGAGAGCCTAAGTGGGCTCATTATACAGTTTATTGACACAAAAGGAAACACTGAGATTGAGCTATTTATGCCATCCTCTTTATCGTTTATGAATACATTGAAAATAATTGGTTCCAGGACAGAGCCTTGGGGTACCCCACTCACAACCCCAGACCAGTCTGAGAACATGCAATTTTTACCACCCTTTGGACACGCCCCTGTAACCAGTTTTCTATCCAGATACATACACTATGGCAGCCCTCAACATTTCCACTCGCCTGTTTGCATTTGGTGAGTGGAAATAAGCTGAGGGCGAGTGGAGAGGGGGCTCTGAGAGCAGATGAGCGCTCATCTCTCCAGCTGCCTGAATGACAGAAGTGATGCTGCCGTCACTCCTGTCATTCCGAACAGCACACAGTGCAGGCTGCGATGGCGGCTGGAAATAGGATTTTGCTCCCCACTCCCTCCAGCTTTGGGACTTGACATCTTTCGCCTACTTCCTGGCTCTTGTTTAGGCTCCTTCCTGTGTAGGCGGCATGGGGATGCAGCCAGGTTCTGAGATCCAGCCCACCTGACTAAACGACCTACCTGCCCACTCGCCCACCTGCTGCCTAAACCTCCCACCCATCCGACCACCCTCATGCCTGCACTCCTGGAAGAGTGAGATGTGAGTGAGATGTGAGATGTGAGCTTACCAGGAGAGAGTGTTCTGAGGTAAGCTCAGCTGGCTGTACTTGATTTCATTGCTCCTGCTCCCTGTCCAGCATCATAGCACTAAAAGAATGGGACTGGAGCAGGCTGGAATTGAGGAAGGGATAAACATTGCTGTATCACTGCCACTGACATCAATGCTGGGGGTTATTAATGCACCCTCTGATACCTGTAATGGGAGTTATTATGGTGTCCATGGACATGAATGTTGGGGGTTATTAATGTGTCCTCTGATACCTGTGTTGGGGGTTATAAATGCATCCACTGCAAGCAGTGCTGGGGGCTATTAATGCATCCTCTGATACCTATGTTGGGGTTATTAATGTGTCCTCTGATACCTGTGTTGGGAATTATTGTGACGTCCACTGACATCAATGCTGGAGGTCAATAATGCATCCACTGGCATTAATGCTGGGGTTATTAACGCATCCTCTGATATCTGTGTTGGGGGCTATTATGGCATTCTCTGGCACCAATGCTGGGAGGTATTATGGCATTTAGGGGCGGAATTAGGGGTGGCTGGGGTAGGGGTTAGGTGGGGCAACTGGTGGTGTGTAACTCCCAAGACCTGGCTAGGAGCTCAGGACTTGAAGTTTTGAGCCCTGCACTATGGTATAAGCCAACTGACCTCAATTTGTGAATTAACCGTTTATGGGAAATAGTATCAAATGCTTTTGCAAAATGGCCTACCTTTATCTAGATGAGAGTTTCTCAACCAGAGTTCTATGGAACCCTGGGGTAGGGTTGCCACCTCATCCATTTAAACCCATACACATATTAATTACACAGATTCTGAAGCAAATTTAATGCAAATAAGTCACTAAGTGGGTTTAATTACTGCTTTAATCAGCCACAGAATCAGTGTACTTAATCTGTGTTCGGTTTAAAGGGGTGTCGTGGAAACCCTGCCCTGGGGTTCCTCCAGAGGTTGCTAGGGGTTCATTGAGCAATGACCACTTTCTGCCATTGATTTTTTAGCTATCTGCAAGTGGGTAATTTTTCCCAATGTCCACAAGTGTAAGGAGCATTCTTCCCACTGACCATCACACAAATGTATCATGAGTTGTAGATTTAGTCATTTTTAGCAGGGGTTCCCTGAGATGGAAAGTTATTTCAAGGATTCCTCTGTGTTGAAAAAATGCTCATTTAGATGGCAGCTCACTTCCTATTAGAATGTTAGCAGATTGGTCTGGCGAGAACGATCCTTCATAAACCCATGCTGGTTATTACTAATGACAACTACTGTTTTCTTCAGTAAATTCTTGAATATAGTCCCTTATCATCCCCTTCAATAATTTACAAAGTATTGATGTTAGACTAACTGGTGTGTAGTTTCCGGAAAATATATATTTTTCCTTTTTGGAATATATGTACCAAGTTTGCCAATCGCGGCTTGCGGTCCGATTTGGAACGGCCCGCCTGGTTATCTAAACCAGCCTTTCTTAATTCTCAGGTGTGCCGCGGGATCAGGGGAGAGAAGGGCTGCCAGATGAGCCCAATCTCCTGATCCCCTGCCGATCTGTACATCGGCACTGCGAGAAGCTCCGTCGGCTTCAAAAGTGAAAGTAAAGTGCAGGGGAGTTTGCTGTCCTCTCTGCTTTCCCCTAGAGTGCAGTACCCGGCTGAATAAGGAAACTGGAAGGTACTGTGCTACTCTAGTAGCTATATTCATTTTAAAAGGGCTTTATACATGTGTCTGTGCATGTGAGTGTCTGTCTGTCTGTATGTGTGTGCGTGTGCATGTGTCTGTATGTGTGTGTGTGCATGTGTCTGTATGTGTGTGTGTGCATGTGTCTGTATGCGTGTGTGCATGTGTCTGTGTGTGTGTGCATGTGTCTGTATGCGTGTGTGCATGTGTCTGTGTGTGTGTGTGTGTATTTGTCTGCATGTGGGTATGTGTCTGTGTCTGCATGTGTCTGTGTGTATGTATGTGTATGTTACTTTTAATCCGGACCCCCCCCCCCATTCCTGTACCATCAGAACTGCTTTTGTAGGGCTTGTCTGCTCCTCTGAAAGGCAATCCATGCCCGGATCGCTTTTCAGAGGCATTTGACAGGGGGTAAAGAGGCATTAAGTTGCCTCCTCTCCACCTGTTTTAAGCCTGTAAATGCAGCATCAATATACCGCAACTGTGCAATGTTGCGGAGTAGTTGCAGTGCAGCCCCATTCAGCCTGGGTATGCCTCCAGCTGCAGCCACAGCATGTGTACACCCCCAGCTGCTGCCTCTGCAGCTAAAGGGGAGAAGTTGGGGATGGTAAAAACAGTTCAACCATTTGGTTTTACTGCCCCTCCAACCTGACATGTGAACAAGCCCTTGGTTCACATCTGTGTGGCTGCGTGCTGCGTATAGGGTAGCCTATTAATTTCAATGGGCTTCCCTACCCACAAAACTGCAGGGAAAGAAGTCCCTGACCTTTTTTTTTTTTATTGCACTGCACCTAAAGCACCCCACATTTTCCAATGTGTGGGGTACCATTAAGAATTAACGGTACCCCTAAGGAGCAGAGCATTCGTACCCCTAACGAGCATGACAAAGGTAAGAGAATTCTTGTTGGGCAGTGTATTAGTACTCGAACTAACACACTTAGACCGAATTTTAATGGTTCAAAGAATATCAGGCAAAATGGTCGGCCCTCACGAATGTTCACTTCATCAAATCTGGCCCTCTTTGAAAAAAGTTTGGACACCCCTGCTCTGGAGTAAGGTCCTGGTGATTTATTTGGGTTATATTTTTCACATCTAATTTAGACACTGGCTTCTGTTAGCCACAGGTATATTCTGGGATGTGTTGCTAACAATACAGTCATGGTTGTTATACCCCTATTTTTCCATTGTGAAAACCGAGGAGAAGAATGCATTTAGTACAGTTACCTTCTCCTTATCTTTATGTAGTGAGTGCTCCGCGGGCCCGCATCTTCCTCCGGCTGCCGCCGGGATTCACACACAGACAGGCTCTCAGGGAGAGACACCCTGTCAGCTCCTGTAGGGAGATTCCCCCCTCCATCTCCTCTTCTCACTGTGTAGTGAGGAGAGACACACACAGACAGAGCTGCTCACTATGCTCCCTTCCCTGCTTCCTCATTGGCAGGGGGAGGGAACCAATGGGACTCCAGCACAGGAGGAACAAAGCATCATGGGACATGTAGTCTCCAACACAAACAGCCCCATTCTAAATCCATTGGGCAGAACTACGAATTCCAACATACTCTAGGAGAGGAAGGAAGCAAGGAATCCATCTTTGCGTCTAGAGGAAAAGAGATTTCACCTCCAAATACGGAAAGGTTTTTTCACAGTAAGAGCTGTGAAAATGTGGAATAGACTCCCTGCAGAGGTGGTTCTGGCCAGCTCAGTAGATTGCTTTAAGAAGGGCCTGGATTCTTTCTTAAATGTACATAATATAACTGGGTACTGACATTTATAGGTAAAGTTGATCCAGGGAATATCCGATTGCCTCTCGGGGGATCAGGAAGGAATTTTTTCCCCTGCTGTAGCAAATTGGATAATGCTCTTCTGGGTTTTTTTGCCTTCCTCTGGATCAACTGTGGGTATAGAATTGGGTATATGGGAGTGTACGATATATGTTTATTTTTATTTTTTTATTTTTATTTTTTACGGTTGAACTGGATGGACTTGTGTCTTTTTTCAACCTGACTAACTATGTAACTATGTAACTATGTAACTATCTTGTCTGCCTGGGGGAATGAGACACCACGAGGCAGAGGAGAAGACCAGACCTGGGGAGAGGTGTTGCCTCCCAGGTTCCTGCCAGGTATCCATGGCTGGTCGGGTGACATCCTACCTGAGAGGGGGGATGCCAGGTACATATCCAGGTGTACCTGCACCAACGGTGTGAAGCATTTAGCTGTGAGGTAGCCAGTCAGGCTACCTAAAGAGCTTGCCTGTTCCAGGACGTTCTTTTGGGCCTTCACTGCTGCAGGATTGGTGAGTGGGCACTTTTGTAGGAAAAAAAGACACTGCATGTAGACAACAGTATTATTACTTGACAGAACCTGGGTCACATGGATGCCCTGTTAAGCAGTCACAGTGTCTGTTAGACATGGGCGCAGTCAAAAAATTTGTTTTGTTCTGTTCCGTTCCGTTTCATATTAAAAAAAAAACAGATTTCGTAATTCGTGTATGAAATTTAATTCAGATTCGTACGAAATACGAATTTCGTATGAATCGTAAATTTTAAACGTTGCGCATGTTTCCCGTGCTTAGAACTGTCTCTGCACAAAATGTAATTTTTGACGGAAAAAAAGTCATTTAAAACTCACTCGCGGCTATTAATGAATTGTCGGCTTTTATCAATACATGGAAAAGTCATTTATAAAAATAAAAAAAAAAGCGTGCGGGAAAACAAAAAACAAAAATGGCGTGCGGTTCCCCCTAAATATTCATACAAGGCCCTTCAGATCTGGCATGGATTTTAAGGGGAACTCCACCCCAAATGTAAAAAAAAATGGCGTGGAGTCCCCCAAAAATCCATACCAGACCCTTATCCGAGGACGCAACCTGGCCAGCCGCAGGAAAAGAGAGGGGGATGAGAGAGCGCCCCCCCTCCTGAACCGTACCAGGCCACATGCCCTCAACATGGGGAGGATGTCCCCATGTTGATGGGGACAAGGGCCTTATCCCCACAACCCTTGCCCGGTAGTTGTGGGGGTCTGCGGGCAGGGGGCTTATCGGAATCTGGAAGACCCCTTTAACAAAGGGGACCCCCAGATCCCGCCCCCCCCTATGTGAATTGATAAGGGGTACCACGCTTTTTTTTTATTTTTATCAATGACTTTTCTATGTATTGATAAAAGCCAACAATTCATTAATAGCCGTGAGTGAGTTTTAAATGACTTTTTTTCCCGTCAAAAATGACATTTTATGCATATCATACACACCCCCAAGGTACGAAATTTAAAGGAATTTTTCACTTTTGGATCCGAAATTCGTAAACAAAATTTTGTATTTCGTACAGAATTTGTATGCATAAAAATTCGTATTTCGGATTCGTACGAATGTACGAATTTCCAGAAATTCGTACGAATTTTAGATTCATACGAAACTAATCGCACATGTCTAGTGTCTGTCCTGTTATCCAGACACTGCCATTATACTGCCTCTACACTTTGCTAAACAGGACACAAAGTGTACCAACTAAAGTGGCTAGCCGAAGACTCAAGACCTTCTTCTTCAACTGGACTAAAGTTATTGTGGCCACACGGACACGCACCCATACTCAGGGCTCAATATATGTGATGCATGATCGAGGTAGTCTATCTTGAGCATTAAGCCATTGACCACTGAACTGAGTGCAGTGTTTATAGTTTGTGGACCTGTGATGTCAGGGGAAAGAAGAGAGATGTCTGACATAAGTGAGGGTCATTCCTCTGCTCTCCTCAGGCCTGGACTTATAGAGCAACAGCTAAGTAAAGAGGTGATCAATCCATATAAAGTTTGCCATCTTGTGATCTGTTATTATTTAAGTGTTTGCCTCTTGGGGGTTATATTCTCTGTTGAGGAATCCCCTGAAAGCAGCCTGACGGTATCAGTGAGATGTTTTTCTCTTGATCCTTAGTCATTATTCTACAGTTAATTTACTTGAACTACACTTCTACTGTTACCATTTCACAGAAATTCCACAGTAAAGACTATTTCTGTATTTTACTACAACGTGTGTCTGTGATTACTGTGCTTACACTTACACTATGGCAAGGTGTGCCAGAGGGGCAGAGACTGTTATTGGGGTTGAGAGGCAGAGTACGGAACCAAACATACTCAAGTGGCTCCTTCGGGGGTGGTGCTAAATTTAGTAACCAACTTCCCCTGATCTTCCATTATGGGCCCAATTTTCTCTAACATCGCTTTCTTACTATTAATGTACCTAAAATCTCTTCTTTTATTTTTTACTCTCCTCCACAATGTGCCTCTCGTAGTCTATTTTAGCTGTCCTAATTGCACTCTTACACTTCTTATTGCAATCCTAGTAGTGTTGGAATGCCAACAATGACCCCTCGGCCTTATATATTTTTAAAGGCCATTTGTTTCTCTTTTATAAACCTTTTTACATTAAAGTTTGGCCACCCAGGTTTAACCTTCACTCTTTTATATGTATAACTCATTGGAATGCAATGGCTTACATAGTTACATAGTTAGTCAGGTTGAAAAAAGTCCATCTAATTCAACCAGAAAAAAAAAAAAAATCATACAATCCCATATACACAATCCTTCACTCACAGTTGATCCAATTTTCTACAGCAGGGGAAAAAATCCTTCCTGATCCCCCGGGAATGGGGGCAATGTTAGAACCCAGTTATATTATGTACATGGCTAATACCTTTATTTAGTATGTTCCTAAAGCACTCCCATTTTTCATCAGTGCTCAATGTTTCTGAGATTTGATACCATTTAATATCCTGTAGTATGGAGCACAGTTTAGAGATATTTTCTCTTTTGAAATTTAGTGTTCTTGCACTACACTCATGCCTTTTTGTACTATGAATTACATTGAATGTAATTACTCCATGATTGCTGTTTCCCAAATTATCCCTCTTTTCCACATTTACAGTCAGATCCTTGCTATTTATAATTAATGGATCTAGCAGAGCATTATTTCTAGTAGGAGCATCCACTAATTGATACATAAAATTGTCCTGCAAGACACTTAAAGCGGAGCTCCACCCTAAAGTGAAACTTCTGCTCATCAAATCCCCCCCCCTCCGGTGCCACAATTGGCACCTTTCAGGGGGAGGGGGGTGCAGATACCTGTATAATACAGGTATTTGCAGCCACTTCCGGGCATAGATAGCCGCAAAATCTGCAGCTATTATGCCCCTTCCTGTCCTTCCCCCCCGTTGTGTTCTGGGAAACACACAGTTCCCAGAACACAACGGTGACCAGTGAAGAAGCACGGCACGACTCGTGCATGCGCAGTAGGGAACCGGGCAGTAAAGCCGCAACGCTTCACTTCCTGATTCCCTCCCTGATGATGGCGGCGGGGGCAGCCGAGAGACGAGCGATTGCTCGTCTTCTGCTGCCGACATCGCGGGCGCCCTAGACAGGTAAGGGTCCATTTATTAAAAGTCAGCAGCTGCAGTATTTGTAGCTGCTGGCTTTTAAAAAAAAAATTTTTTAAGGCGAAGCTCCGCTTAATAAATGGCGTGGGACTTTTGCTAAGGAGAATACAACCTAAGGTGTGCCAGTACAGCCAAGCAGGGGTGCAATACCCTTGGGTGTTGTACAGGTGCAACCGAAGGAGGATAAGCCTTTTTGTAAAGAAGTGAACAAGTACAGCCAGAAAGTTAGTAGTCCTCAACCTGTTCAAGTTCTACAGTTCCAGGGTATTCCATGCTCTTCTCTACACAATTTCCTAAATGTACATAATATAACTGGGTACTACCATTTATAGGTAAAGATGATCCAGGGAAAATCTGATTGCCTCTCGGGGGATCAGGAAGGAATTTTTTCCCCTGCTGTAGCAAATTGGGTCATGCTTTGCTGGGGGTTTTCGGCCTTCCTCTGGATCAACTATGGGTGAAGGATTGTGTACATGGGATTGTATTTTTTTTTTTCTGGTTGAACTAGATGGACTTGTTTCTTTTTTCAACCTGACTAACTATGTAACAGTTTAAGGTTGTTCTAAAGGCTCACACTTGTTTACCTTCATGCATTCTATGCATAAAGGTAAAACACCTTCTATGTGCAGCAGCCCCCCCCCCATTTATACTTACCTGAGCCCCATCGCGATCCAGTGATGTGCATAAATCTTGCCTCTCCGGGGACTCTCCATCATCATTGGCTGAGACAGCAGGCTCCTGCTGCTGTCAATCACAGCCAATGAGAACAGAGAGGGGACGGAGCCGAGCCGAGGTTCCGTGTCTTTACGGACATGCAGAGCAGCGGCTCAGGAGCCAGCCTGCTCAGGTGCCCCCACAGCAAGCTGTTTGCTATGGGGGCACTAGGCAGAAGAGTGGAGCCAGGATTGCTGGCAGGGGACCCGAGAAGAGGAGAATTGAGGCTGCTCTGTGCAAAACCACTGCACAGAACAGGTGAGTATAACATGTTTGTTATTTAAAAAATAAAAAATATGACTTTAGTACCACATTAATAGGGAAACATGCACTGCTGAGGCTGTCAATCACCTATTGTGTGCTGGAATGGGGGCGGAGCTGTCTATCAGGAGTGCACGGTGTCTACATAGACTGTCAGAAGTGACTGATGCAAATAGCAGAGGGAGGAGAGATTAGAGAGAAACCACCGTACTTGCTTTGGATAAAAGCAAATACACTCTATAGAAGGATATGCTTTGTTCATTTTTCATTTCAGAGGTTTACAACCACTTTAATGTTAAAAGTTACATTACCTACATTTGCCTCCTGCTTTACAGTGAGAAAAACATGTGTAAGTCACAAGACTGGCTGTGTACTACATCTTTGGCAGGTACAACAAAAAAAAAAGCTATCTATAAAAACTGTTAGGCTCTTTACTTGGAGTGCTGCCTTAAATCTGTGAAGGGTCTTTTCTTGGTTGCCAGATCACAAGCATTTCTTGCCAAGGTGAGCTGGATGACCAGGATTTATCTTGTCTCTTTTATATATGCATCAGAGCCCATAAACAACATTCTTTTTTTGATGTTCACGGAGAGAAAGAGATAAAAAGAAAACATCGAAACTTCTGATGTCTTCACACACTAATCAAGACAACGTGGCTGAAATTGCATTGAGTGCTAAAGACTGCGAAAATAAATAATTTATTCTTAAAAATAAATAAAAATGAGCCTCAATCTTAAGCCTCGTACACACGAACGAGTTTCTCGGCAAAAACCAGCAAGAAACTTGCTGGCAGAGATTTCTTGCCGAGAAATTCGTTCGTGTGTATGGTTTCTCGTCAAGAAAAGCGACAAGAATCTCGACGAGAAAATAGAGAACCTGCTCTCTATTTTCTCGTCGAGATTCTCGTCAGCCTGTTTCTCGACGAGAAAATTGTGTGTGTGTACACTTACCTGTTCGCCGGGAAGCCCGCGCATGCTTGAAATTACTTTGACGCATGCGCGGTAGCTTCCTAGGCATAGGTAGGGTGAACAAAGATGGCGGCGACGGCATCGAATGTGACGAGCGCATGCTCGTCGTATTCGATTACGTCACCGCGTTCGCTCCATTCAAAGAACCGCGGGTTCTTTGAAAGGAGCGTGTGTACACTCGGCCGGGACAAGTTTCTTGTCCAAGAATCTTGTCGAAAAAAACGACATGTTTTTTTCGACGAGAATCTCGGCCGTGTGTACGAGGCATTAGACTACAACTATGAGCACATCCACATATTCACTAACGCTGCAAGTGAATTCTGTAGATCAGTACAGTCATACATGATTTTTCTTTCATAACCTCTAAGGAATGCTCATTAGAGAGAATAGGTTTCTTAACAAGGAGGTAACTAAAGTAATTTGTGAAAAATGCAAACATAAAAAGACTACAAATCTACAGTATATAAAATTGACGTCAGGGATTTAAAAGACAAGATTTTAGAGGTCGGAATTTTTTTTTTTACCAATGATAATTTCCTGGGGTTGGCATCCCAAACATTAGCCATATCAAAAATTACAAGGAAGATAGGGATTTTTAAAACGATAGCTCCAGGAAAATATTCATATACGGCTCTTCATACAAATATAAAAAAAATGGTTAAGAAAGCTTTATTACAAATGTTAAAAAATGCAGGTGATATACAATAAAACCATACAGAAGGCTTATGGTATCCTAATTTAAGCATAAGCATATGAAGAGACTTTATATGAATATTTTCCTGGAATATCATTTTAAAAATTCCTACTAATTCACTCAAAAGTTACCATATTTATCGGTGTATATCACGCGCCGGCGTATAACACGCACCCCAAGGGAACTTTAAGGAAAAAAACTTTTAGGAGGGAACTTTAAGGAAAAAAACATACATTTAAATGACCATCAATGCAGCCTTATCAGTGTCCATCTGTAGCTTTGTCCATCATTGCAGCCTTGCCCAGTGTCTATCTGCAGCCTTGCCCAGTGCCTTTTCAGCATTGCCCAGTGCCTTTGCAGCCTTGCCATTCTCTTTGCAGAATTGCCCTGATTTAAAATTGGCACCGATTTCCGCTGACTGTGAGCGGAGAGGAGCGAGCGGAGCCGAGATACAGAAAGCCGAGTGTACTTCGGCTAGACTCGGCTCTGCTCACAGTCAGGGGCGGGACTGCGAGAGGAGCCGAGACTAGCCGAAGTATACTCGGCTTTCTGTATGTCAGCGGCGCTCGCTCCTCTCGCAATCTGTGGAGGTGGGCATGACTGCGAGAGGAGCCGAGTAAAGCCGAGTGTACTTCGGCTTTGTGTATCTCGGCTCCGCTCGCTTATTTCCTCACACTCAGCAGGGGATCGGCGGGGATCGGCGTATAACACGCACCCACGATTTTCCCCTGATTTTAAGGGGAAAAAAGTGCGTGTTATACGCCGATAAATACGGTAAGTCAATTTCTATGCCACATCCCTAAATTTGATTCATCAAAACTATAATCATAGTAAAAATGTAGGACTTTTGAGGCACAGCATTTTGGTACAAAAATATAACGTTTTATTCCATTTTCTTAAAACTGGACAAATTTGGTCCATATATCAATAGACTTATAGTAAGATACAATTATAAAACAATTGATTCAAAATTACAGCAGTAATTTGCACGTGATAGTCTTTTCAGCTCAACGCGTTTCTTGAACATGGTCCTCTTCATCAGGAGCTAATAGACTTAACTAATGCCATCTAAATAGTGACAAAATTTTAATAGTCATATCAATTTATAACAACATTTCACATATCATTATGTGACCCTCCCCAAGATCTATGACATGTGCCCAGATATTTCCACTCATGAGTCCAAACATATATCACACAAGGATCCCAAGGGGAGCCCTCTCCCTTCTCCTCCTCCTCCAACCTCCAATACGATTTTATCTATTTATTTAGGGAATCTTCCTAAATAATTTCTGTGTACTATAGGTACTACCTCATGGCCTAATGTTGTTCGTTCATTTATATTAGTTTAAAAGAAACATAGGAACTGTTTACATTGTCATAAAATAGAATTAATTTGTTGGGGAAGCCCCATTGTTAATACATATCTTTGTCCCAACTGATTAAATTAAAAAAATCCTACCTTCTTTGTAATTTTCGGTGCATATATACAGTAATTGACACTTACTGTTGATGTGTCTAGATTGTGTGGGACTTGTCTACAAGCTGTGTCTAAGAAGTTTGGTGAATGATCCAATATCCCAGACATATGGCTATCCAGAGACACGTCGAGAAGCACCACCTAACGTGGGGTACACATGGTCGTCAGGGTAAACCTGCTGTGGGCAGTCAAACGTAGTCAGTGTGAGAGGTAGGGTCGCAGTGCAATGGAGCAATGAGTGAACATCAAGTTCTGCTACAAATTGGGGAAAATGGCGACTGAGATGCATGAAATGTTGGGGTCAAGTGTACCGGATGGAAGCCGTGAGCAGAAAATGTGTTTACAACTGGTTCAAACGCTTTTGTGACAGGAAGGGAATGACTGAGAATGAACCACGTTTGGGTTGGCCGTCGACAAACAGAACCCCAGGCACGATCGAATGAGTGAGACAAATGCTGGCGCAAGATTGGCGACTGACTTTACGATTAATGGCGGAGGAATTGAGCAACAGCAAGGACGCAGTGTGCATCATCGTCTGGCGAAGATTTGGGTAGGTGGAAGATCTGTTCCCGGTTTGCGCCGTACAAGCTGACAGACGAACAGAAAGCAAAATGGATGGAAACCTCTGGAGATTTCATTATCATGTGTGCCCAGGCATACCTGCACTTGATCATCCACCGTACTCCCCTTATCTGGTGCCTGCGTACTTCTTTCTGTCTCCCCGACTGAAGAGTGTCATGAAAGGTGGAGATTTTGTGGACAAGAATGTGTGACAGCGGTTCTGCGATCGATTCCAAAAGAGGCCTTTGTTGATAGTTTCCAGAAGCTTTATGAACATTGCCAAAAGTGAACATTGCCAAAAGTGTGTTGTGAAGGATGGCGATTATTTTGAAGGCCAATAAAGGTACCGTATTTATCGGCGTATAACACACACAGGCGTGTAACACGCACCCCAAGTTTAGGAGGGAATTTTAAGGAAAAAAACTTACATTTTAAATGCCCATCAATGCAGCCTTATTAGTGTCCATCTGCAGCCTTGCTCAACAGTGTCCATCTGCAGCCTTGAAAAACAGTGTCCATCTGCAGCCTTGCCCATCATTGCAGCACGATCAATGTCCATCTGCAGCCTTGCCCAAAATTGCAGCATGGTCAGTGTCCATCTGCAGCCTTGCCCAATAGTGTCCATCTGCAGCCTTGCTCAAAATTGCAGCATAGTCAGTGTCCATCTACCTGCCGAGGAGGGAACGAGCACCGCCGAGATAGACAGAGCCGGATGTCCTGTGTACTCGGCTCCCCTCGGCTTGCAGTCCCCCCCAGTCCCGCCCCTTGGCCCGGCTCCTATGATGGACATAAAACCGGTCCAATGGCGGGACGTAAATGCTAGTGGGCAGGACTGGGTGTGACTGCAAGCCGAGCGGAGCCGAGTACACAGTACACAGTACACTCGGCTCTGTCTATTTCGGCAGCGCTCGTTCCCTCCCTGCCCTCCGAGGCAGCCGTTTGGCGTATAACACGCACCCACGATTTTCCCCTGATTTTAACTACTTCCTTACTGGGCACCTTAACCCCCCTCCTGCCCAGACCAATTTTCAGCTTTCAGCGCTGACGCACTTTGAATGACAATTGCGCGGTCATACAACACTGTACCCAAATGAAATTTTTATAATTTTTTTCCCACAAATAGAGATTTCTTTTGGTGGTATTTGATCTGCGTTTTTTATTTTTTGCGCTATAAACAAAAAAAGACTGACAATTTTGAAAAAAAACACAATATTTTTTACTTTTTGCTATAATAAATATCCCAATTATTAAAAAATAAATACATTTTTTCTCAATTTAGGCAGATACGTAATGTTCTACAGATTTTTTTTAAAAGCGTTTGATTGGTTTGCGTAAAAGTTATAGCGCCTACAAAATAGGGGATAGATTTATGACATTTTTTTTTTTTTTTTTTACTAGTAATGGCTAGGGATGAGCTTCGTGTTCGAGTCGAACATACGTTCGACTCGAACATCGGCTGTTCGATCGTTCGACGAAGATCGAACGATTTGGGCCGTTCGCGCCAAATTCGAGTGACGCGAACGGCCCACAATGCACTACGCCATCGCAGTGTCATCCAGGCGCTGTGATTGGCCAAGCATGCACTATGACCCCGCATGCTTGGCCAATCACAGCGCCGGCAGCGAGGAGAGCAATGATTGGCCACAGGCAGGATGCCTGTGGCCAATTATTGCTGAGGGGGTTTAGTACACGCCCCACACTATAAAAGGCCGCCAGCGCGGCGGCCTTGTGTAGTGTGTTCCGGAGCAGGGAAAGAGAAGCATAGGCAGGGACAGTGTCATTTTTTTCCTTTACTAATCCTGGATTCCTTGTGTTTAGGGACAGAGAAGGATAGGTAGGGAGAGTGTCAGTGTGTCATTCTGTGCTAAACCTTGTTTGTAGGGACAGAGAAGGACAGTGAGGGAAAGTGTCAGTGTGCTATTCTGTGCTAAATCTTGTTTGTAGGGACAGAGAAGGACACTCGGGGAAACTGTCAGTGTGCTATTCTGTTCTAAACCAATCTTGCTGAACCATATTTGAAATCCTTGAGTTTAGGGACAGAGAAGGACACTCAGGGAAACTGTCAGTGTGCTATTCTGTTCTAAACCAATCTTGCTGAACCATATTTGAAATCCTTGAGTTTAGAGACAGAGAAGGACACTCGGGGAAACTATCAGTGTGCTATTCTGTGCTAAACCAATCTTGCTGAACCATATTGCAAATCCTTGTGTTTAGGGACAGAGAAGGATAGGCAGGGGACAGTGTCAGTGTCATTGTTGCTAAGCCTCCTGCACAGTATACACCTGAAGGTAGCCCTTATTGCTGTTTTTCCCATCTCCCTGCAGGCCATCGATTAAAATGTCTGGAAGGCAAACAAGGAGAGGCAGACAGTCAGGAGGCAAAAAAAGAGGGCAAGCAGGCTCTGTGTCTGGGGGCAACAGTGCTGGTCGTGGACGCGGTGCATTGTCATCAGCACATGACCATGGGACACGCTTGTCCTTCTTTTCGGCAGCTGGACATGTTGAGCCACATCATGCCGAAGACTTGGTAGAGTGGATGACCAAGCCCACCTCATCCTCCTCATCCTCTCTCACCCAGGCTCAGGGTACTGGCAAAGCAGCTGCCAAAGCGTCCTCTTCTCTGGTATCAATGTCATCATTAGTCACTCCTTCCCTAGACCCACCATGTCCTCCTCCTGAGGAGTCCCCCGAACTGTTTGAGCACAGTGTTGGGTACATGCTCCAGGAGGATGCCCAGCGTTTCGAAGGATCTGATGATGATACCCAGCTAGAGGAAGGCAGTAGCGTGAGAGCTGAGAGAGGGGATGCTCAAGAAGGACACCAATCTGGCAGTCATGCTCTAGCAGCTGCAGCATACTGCCAAATTGGCTCCAGTGATGAGGAGGGAGGGGATGATGAGGTCACTGACTCCACGTGGGTGCCTAATAGGAGAGAGGAGGAGGAGGAGGATGAGGAGGAGGCACATCTCCAACGAGGCAGGATGCCCTTGGGTGGCCAGCGTATGGGCAGCACACCGACAGAATCACACCGCAGAGCTCCGCCTGTGCAGGGCGCTGCCTCTGCCCGTCATTCAAAAAGTTCTTTGGTGTGGGCCTTTTTTGAGGCGAGTGCATCAGATCGCACAGCTGCTGTTTGCAACATATGTCTCAAGCGTATATCGCGTGGCCAAAACATCAGCCGCTTGGGCACCACATGCTTGATCAGACATATGTTGACCTGCCATGCAGCTCGTTGGCAAGCCTACCTTAAAGACCCACACCAAAGAACAAAGCGGACCTCTCCTTGCACCGCATCAGCTGGGATCTCCAACCCCAGTATACCTTCAGTCCTCTCTGAAACCTGCACTGAGAGGAATGAAGGTGTAGAATTAGGTGTGTCACAGCCAAGTACTTGCGGCCACTCTGCTAGCAGTACACCGACGTCCGATTCTAGCAGGCAAATTTCCCTGCCCCAGCTGCTGGACCATCGAAAGAAGTTCACTCCCAGCCATCCACATGCCCAGCGGTTGAATGCTAGCTTGGCTAAATTGCTAGCGCTTCAACTGCTGCCTTTTCAGTTGGTAGACTCGGCCCCCTTCCGTGAGTTTGTGCAATGTGCGGTTCCTCAGTGGCAGGTTCCCAAACGCCACTTTTTCTCACGGAAGGCGATTCCGGCTCTCTACAGGCATGTGGAAGGCAATGTCTTGGCCCCGCTGGACAGGGCGGTCAGCGGTAAGGTGCATATTACCGCTGACTCATGGTCCAGCAGGCATGGACAGGGACGTTACCTTTCTTTCACGGCCCATTGGGTCACTCTTTTGGCAGCTGGGAAGGATGCAGGACAAGGTGCAGTAGTGTTGGAGGTTGTTCCGCCGCCACGCCTCCAAAATGCTACTACTGGTTGTGACACACCTCTCTCCTCCACCCCCTCCTCTTCTTCTTCCTCCATGGCCTCTTCCTGTGCTTTGTCCTCGGAACCAGCGGTGCTCCGTAGGCGTTCAAGGGGCTACGCAAGTACGCAGGCAAAAAGATGCCATGCCGTGCTTGCGCTGGTGTGTTTGGGGGACAGGAGCCACACTGGGGCAGAGGTCCTGTCTGCTCTGCAGGGGCAGGCCGAGAGGTGGTTGACGCCACGCCAGCTTAAGCCAGGAATGGTGGTTTGCGACAATGGCACCAACCTCCTCTCCGCCCTCCGACAGGGACAACTGACCCATGTGCCCTGTATGGCTCACGTCCTTAACCTGGTGGTGCAGCGGTTCTTGGGCAGGTACCCGGGCTTACAGGATGTCCTGAGGCAGGCCAGGAAAGTCTGTGTGCATTTCCGCAGATCTTATAATGCCAGTGCTCGCCTGGCTGAGCTGCAAAAGGAGTTGAACCTGCCCAAGAACCGCCTTATATGTGACATGCCCACCAGGTGGAACTCAACGTTGGCCATGCTGCAGCGGCTGAACACGCAGCAGAGGGCCATCAATGAGTACCTGTGCGACTACGGCACCAGGACAGGGTCAGGGGAGCTCAGGTTTTTTTCACCACGCCAGTGGGGCATGATCAGGGATGCATGCACTGTCCTGGCACCATTTGAGGAGGCCACGAGAATGGTGAGCAGTGACAGTGCATGCATCAGTGACACTGTACCTCTTGTCCACCTGTTGGAGCACACGCTGCGTGGAATAATGGACAGGGCACTTGAGGCAGAACAGAGGCAGGAAGAGGAGGACTTCCTTGCCTCTCAAGGCCCCCTTTACCCTGACAGTGTTCCTTCTGTCCCACCCATCGCACAGGAAGAGGAGGAGGAGGAGGAGGAGGATTGTGTCAGCATGGAGGTGGAGGCTGACACTCAGCATCATCAGCAGCAGTCTTTTAGGGATGATTTACAGTCCCAAGAAACCAGTGGACTTGTACGTGGCTGGGAGGAGGTAGCTGCGGATCATGTCGTCCTTAGTGACCCAGAGGACTCCGGACTGAATGCCTCAGCTAACCTACGCTGCATGGCCTCCCTGATCCTGCAAAGTCTGCGGAAGGATCCTCGTATTCTTCGGATCAAGGAGAGGGACCATTACTGGCTGGCCACTCTCCTTGATCCACGGTACAAGGGTAAGGTTGCGGACCTTATGTTACCGTCGCAGAGGGAGCAGAGGATGAGACAACTCTGGGAGGCCTTGCAGAAAGGTCTGTGCAACGCGTTCCCAGAGACTGGGAGGTTACAAACTCCTGGTCCTGGACAACGAGTTGCTGAGGCTTCGGGCAGTCAAAGAAGGAGCGGTGGGGAAGGTGGCCGTCTGACCGATGCGTTCAGACAATTCTTTAGTCCGCAGCCCCAAAGTATGATCGGTTCCAGCAACCATCGCCAGCGTCTGATATACATGGTGCAGGAATACCTAGGGGCAAGGTCAGACTTGGACACCTTCCCCACCGAAAATCCTCTGGCTTACTGGGTCTTGAGGATGGATCACTGGCCAGAGCTTGCACAGTATGCAATTGAGCTACTGGCCTGTCCTGCATCCAGCGTTCTTTCAGAACGCACATTCAGTGCTGCTGGAGGATTTGTCATGGATCACAGGGTGCGCCTGTCCACCGACTCGGTTGATCGACTGACTTTCATCAAGATGAACCAGTCTTGGATCACCACCAGCTACCACACACCTGATGCTGATATAACAGACTAATTGATTTTAAAATGTCACATCCCTTCAAGACTGATGCTGATGCTGAGTGCCTGTGCTGTTATGTTGACTGGCTATCCTCCTCCTCCTCCTCAATGATACGATTAATGATGATAGCTTGGAAGATCATTTTGGTTTATGGGTGACGCCACCAGTGGCTAAGGCCCAATTTTTCAGCCCCTGTTTAACAGGGGCGTGTAATTACAATTTTTGATGCAATACTTTGCAACAGGCCTCATTGCTGTGCTCCAAGTACAGTACCTGTGAGGGGTTGCAGTGTTGTGCCACCAGTGCCAAAGGCCCAATTTTTCAGCCCCTGTTCAACCGGGGCATGCAATTATAATTATTGATCTAATAATTCACAGCAGGGCCCATTGCTGCGCCCACCAAGAGTAACTGTCAGGCCTTACAGTGTTGTGTCAACACCACCACCACCACCACCACCAAAGGCCCAATTTTTCAGCCCCTGTTCAACAGGGGCATGCAATTATAATTATTGATCTAATAATTCACAGCAGGGCCCATTGCTGCGCCCACCAAGAGTAACTGTCAGGCCTTACAGTGTTGTGGCACCAGCACCACCATCAAAGGCCCAATTTTTACTACCACTGTTCAACAATTATATGTTATTACAATTCCTGATATAATAGTTGACAGCAGGGCGTTCCAGCACCCACCAAGAGTAACTGTGAGTGCTTACAGTGTTGTGCCAACACCAACACCTAAGGGGCCAATTTCTGCAGAGTATATACGGCAGGTCCCTACTTTCAAACATCCAACTTACAAACGACTACTACTTGCAAACGGAAGAAGACAACAGGAAGTGAGAGGAAATCTACCCCTTGGAAGGAAAATTCTCTCCTGTAAGAATTAATATGGGAGAAAGGTGTCTCCTCTCTACTGATGCTTTATCACCAATCCTTGTTTCAATAAAAACACCACATTTCAAAAACAGTTGTCATTGGGACGCAAAGTGAGGTGAAATGTTCTGAACAGGGGCACAGACAGCAAAAAAAATGTTACAGGGGTGATAACCCTTCCCTATGTTTTCCAAAAAGCTTAAAAATAGGTGTTTGGCCTGGAGCTACACTTAAACAATGTAGCTGTTCAAAATTACAAACAGATTCTACATAAGAACAAACCTACAGTCCCTGTCTTGTATGCACCGCCTGTATACGGCTGTTCAGAGTATATAGGGCCTTTTTTATTTTGTGTGCGGGGTTCCCCTTAATATCCATACAAGACCCAAAGGGGCTGGTAATGGGCTGGGGTGGGGGGGGGGGGGTGTGATGGGGTAGCTATGCCATTTTTCTTAAAGATTTTCATCCATATTACCGGGACCAGACATTACATTAAAGCCGCAAGCAGTTTTAAATGGCTTTTTTTTCCTTTAGAAATGTAATTTTGTGCAGGGACAGTTCTAAACACGGGAAACACGTGGCACTTCACAGGCATACTTTAGACACCCCCCAGGTACAATATTTAAAGGAATATTTGACTTTTTTTTTTCACTTTATGCATCATTAAAATGACTGCTCCCGAAAAACGTCCGTTTTTAAAACTTCTTTTTGCATTGATACATGTCCCCTGGTGCAGAACCCGGGTTCCCAAACTCTGTTTAGGACAATAACATGGATAATAGTCGTTATAATTAGCACTTTAGAATTCGAACGTTCGCATCCATTGTATTTAATAGGGTTCTAATGTTCGTGCGAACTTTCGGTCCGTTTGCGGGTTCTGGTGCGAACCGAACCCGGGGGTGTTCGGCTCATCACTAGTAATGGCGGTTATTTTTGTCAGGACTGTGATATTGCGACGAACAGATCGGACACTTTTGACACTATTTTGGGACCATTCACATTTATACAGTGAACAGTGCTATAAATATGCACTGATTACTGTATAAATGTGACTGGCAGGGAAGGGGTTAACACTAGGGGGCGATCAAGGGGTTAAATGTGTTCCCTGGGAGTGATTCTTACTGTGGGGGGGAGGGAACTGACTGGGGGAGGTGACCGATGGTTGTCCCTATGTACAAGGGACACACCATCGGTCTCCTTTCCCTGACAGGACGTGGATCTCTGTGTTTACACACAGAGATCCATGTCCCTGGCTCTGTGACTGCCGATCGCGGGTACCTGGCAGACATCGCGGCCGCCAGGCATGCGCATCGGCACCCGCGTGACACAGCGGGCACAGCTATTCGGTGATGCGCGCCCGCTGTGGCGCGCAACGCAAAAGTAAACAGGCGGGCGCCCTCCCAGCAGTTCAGGTCCGCGCTGCGGCCGTCTTTCGACTATAGCGTGAATCTGCTGTGGTTAAGGGGAAAAAAGTGAGTGTTATACGCCGATAAATACGGTAATTTGTTTGTTTCTTCTGTTTTGTTTGTTTTCTGATACCATTTACCAAACTTTTTAGACACACCTCGTAAATTTGGCCTTACCAGAAAGGAAAAAACTTCCAGTCCCCTCTTTTGAAAGAGTAGGTTTGAACCGTCTGGAAGAGACGAGAGCCCTCTCAGCCAACCGTCTGCTTTTACTAGTAAGATTCTTGCCATTTACAATTGTCATTGGTTCTCAGTGACCAATGAAAGATACTGCTATCTGAAGACTATAGGGTCTATTTACTAAAGGCAAATAGGCTTTTAATTTCAAAAAGGAATTTTCCCTGAGCTTACTGAAAATTGTGAAAATTCACTTTGCAAATAATACCAAATTACCTGCAAGGAAAAAATAAACTATTTTTCCTGCACATGATTGGATGATGGGAGTCATCAGAAATTCACCTCATTTACTAAGGGAAAATCCTTTTGCAAAGTGAACCTTCTATTTGCCTTTAGTAAAGAAGCCCCAATACCTGGAATTTTAATATTTTCAGGTGTCCATCCTCCCCCACAAGCTGTTTCCATTGGATAATAAACTGTTAAAGCTTACTACAGCTGCCCAAATGCTCAGTCCAGTATATGCCAAGTTCTCATCCTTAGGTTGGATGCAACTTAGGAGCTTCAAAGATGGCAAATCTCTCTCCTGCCAAGTATAGAACTGACCTTGAGAAAATGATTTATTTCTCAGAAAAAAATATACTTTGCTAATTAAAGTGTATCTAAAGCCAAAACTTTTTTCACACTTTAGATTAGAGTAGAAAACTGTTAAAATCAATCATTTTTTTTCCATCCGAGTCCGATTGGATAGAGTCCCCTTCATTTACTGTTCTGTATGTAGGCAGGTGCAGTTAGCTAGTCTGCCACTAGGTGGCTATGTGCCATATTAATGTCTGGTTAAAGCAGTGTCATCAGGCGCTAGGCCCCTGTTAGAGCCCTCCTGCAGTGATATTATGGGTGAGTGAGTGCCCAGTTATACATGAGGTTGGGAGGAGCCCTGCTTCACTTCGGGCATGGGAGCCAGCACAGATGTAACCAGCATGTGGAGGCCATGTAAAGGGCAAGAGGCTGGGGAAAAATAGATCTGCACCTTAGAAGACTCAGCTATAGACTGTCTAGCCTTTATGGAGGTGGGGGCCAAGGCAAATTGCAAAAGGTATTTTAGGTCAGGTCAAGAGTTCCCTGAGGGAGGCCATTCCCCTGGAGGGCCCTGGGAGAGGTGTACCCCTGGAGGAGGTGACTACAGAGATCTCATTCCAGTGAGTACTATTGACCCTGGGTAGAAGGAGAAATTAAATTGGTAACTAGGGTTGAGCGGACCCGAACTGTAAAGTTCGGGTCCGTACCGAACTTTTGGGTTTTTTGGTCCCGAACCCAAACCCGAACAATTATCTGTATGTTCGGGTTCGGGTCCGGTGTTCGGCAATATGCATGTAAAGTCGCGCTTGTTTCCCGTGCTTAGAACTGTCCCTGCACAAAGTGTCATTTCTGAAGGAAAAAAAGTCACTTAAAATTCACTCGCGGCTATAATGAATTGTCGGCTCCCGGCAATACATAGAAAAGTCATTGATAAAAAAAAAAAGCGTGGGGGTTCCCCCAAATTCAATTACTAGGCCCTACAGGTCTGGTATGGATATTAAGGGGAACCCTGCCGCAAATTTAAAAAAAAAAAATGCGTGCGGTTCCCCCAAATATCCATACCAGGCCCTTCAGGTCTGGTATGGATTTTAAAGGGAACTCCACCCCAAATTTTTAAAAAAATGGCGTGGAGTCCCCCCAAAAATCCAGACCAGACCCTTTATCCGAGCATGCAAGCTGGCAGGCCGCAGGAAAAGAGGGGGGGACAAGAGAGCGCCCCCCTCCTGAACCGTACCAGGCCACATGCTCCCCATGTTGATAGGGACAAGGGCCTCATCCCCACAACCCTTGCCTGGTGGTTGTGGGGGTCTGCGGGCGGGGGGCTTATCGGAATCTGGAAGACCCCTTTAACAAAGGGGATCCCCAGATCCCGCCCCCCCTATGTAAATTGGTAATGGGGTACATTGTAAAAAAAAGGGTCTATTCATGTATTACACTGTGGAGGAAGTTCCCCATCAGGTCCGCCCCCTCGTATGTCAGACCCCGTCTACATCATTGGATGAGCGGACCTGATGGGGAACTTCCTCCAGTATAATAAATGAATAGACTCGCCCCTTCTCACGTTCCGCATCAGGTCCTCAGCCTTACACCTACGTCATTGGCTGAGCGGACCTGATGGGGAACTTTAGAAGGGGCGGGTCTATTCATTTATTACACTGCAGAGGAAGTTCCTCATCAGGTCCACTCAGGCTCAGCCAATGACATTTCGTATGGACAGCGCTGGACATCGGGATCACCGCGGGACACTGGATTTCATCGCTGGAATGTTTTTGTTTGTTTTTTATTGTTTTTTTTTAAATCCTTTTATTTTTCATTTGCTCAATTAATACATGTGATTTGTGCATTTAATCTTTCGTATTGACATATAAACAAAAACATATTAAAATACATGTCCATATAATAAAAACCTTATCAGATTACAGTGCAACAGTGACATTTCTATTTTTCCCCTTTGCTTTTACCCCCTCCCACCCAACCCTTTAAGTCTAAACAACCTGGATCTTTTCTCCTACTCACAGACTCTCCCAAGTCTGGTGCATTGTCATTAGCACATTCAAACTATAGTTTCCTACTCCCCCCCCCCCCCATCAACCCCCCCCCCCCCCCCCATAGGTCTCTACATCAGGAGCCTATCTTTTACCAGTTGTAATGGTGCAAGGCTAGGATCTTCCAGCCATGGTTGCCATATAAGGTTGATTTTGTCCACTGCCTTCCTACGACTATAGGCAAGTCGTTCTCTGAAAAGCAAGGAATTAACATAGGTAATCCACTGCTTCCCCGTGGGAACCGTATCTGCCATCCAATATCACGCTATGAGGTTTCTAGCCAAGTACATCAATCTTGTTATCATATAGTACCTTCCTTGCGGGAACTTTTCAGCTTCAATCGCCCCCAGCAAATACACTAGAGGGTCCAAAGGTACAGGTACCTGGGTCACTCTTGTGATGCACTGAGAAACCTCCTCCCAGTACCGGTGAAGTTTTGGGCATCTCCAAATTAGGTGTATAAAATCCCCTTGCTGTACTTTGCATTTTGGGCACAAGGGGGAGTCCCTTCCTTCCCACTTGTAAAGCTGTACTGGTGTTCTGTAGGCCCTATGCAGGATGAATAATTGTGACAGTTTATGGGATGCTGATACAGATACTGCCGGAATAGAGTCCAGCACCATATCCCACTGGTCCCCATCTATATCCCCAATATCTTCTGCCCATTTGCTACGACATCTAAGACAGGCATAGTCCTGGATTGAGGATAATAGTTCTGCATATGTTTTCGATATTAGTCCTCTCCGGGTGTCCGCCTGGATTTTTTTATTTTTAATAAAGGATTTTACCAACGGTGTCTGTGTATTTTTTTTACAATTTTTTACACTTTCTTTGTGAAATGGTAGGGGTACAATGTACCCCATTACCAATTCACATAGGGGGGCCGGGATCTGGGGGTCCCCTTTGTTAAAGGGGTCTTCCAGATTACGATAAGCTCCCCGCCCGCAGACCCCCACAACCACCGGGCAAGGGTTGTGGGGATGAGGCCCTTGTCCCCATCAACATGGGGACATCCTCCCCATGTTGAGGGCATGTGGCCTGGTACAGTTCAGGAGGGGGGGGCGCTCTCTCATCCCCCCCCCTCTTTTCCTGCGGCCTGCCAGGTTGCGTGCTCGGATAAAGGGTCTGGTCTGGATTTTTGGGGGTACTCCACGACATTTTTTTTTTTTACATTTGGGGTGGAGTTCCCTTTAAAATCCATACCAGACCTGAAGGGCCTGGTATGGTTATGTCATGGATATGCATTAATGTCTGTCTGCCATCTTACCTTCCTCCTCATGTGTTCATCTAGAGACCAGACCTCCTTCACCTGGCTTCCTTTATAATCTCCTCCCAGCCTGACTCCACCCCAGGCCCTATCACTGAACACTATATTAACCTGTGCACTGCAAGCCTGCTTTGCTGATCAACGTGTTTGTTAGGCATTGTGTGTTTGGGTTCCTGCCTGCCGTGTGCTACGTCTGTCTCTCTGTTACGTTATTGGCTTGTCCCCGACCATCCCTGTCTGCTCGTGACCCTTGACCTTCGGCTCGTTCTTCGTTATCCTTGTCTGCTTGTGGCCCCTGACCTTCGGCTTGTTATTCGGTTCTCTCTATCGTGTGCCGCTGCTTCCCCTTATCCTACGGGGCGTGAGCTAGGAAACTCCAGGGGCCGCGACCTGGTCCCAGCCTGCAGCGTAACATCCTCACCACTAGAGGCCCTGGAGAAGACCAGCTGGGTCTTAGACTCCGCGCCCTGGGGAATCTTGGCTCTCGCTTCCGTTGGGATCCCGGTTGTGCTCCTCTGGTCCCGCTTTCCACAACCACCCAGTTTCCTACCCACAGAAGCCAGCCATAGGGTTCACTACCTCGCGGTGCACTCCTGTCCCCCTACGGTGTGCATCTGTCACCTGGCCACAGGTGACCCTGACAGTTTGATCAGCCATGAACCCGGCTGACATCCCGCTTCCCGCGGATGATCCATTGCAGGGCATAGTTCGCAGACTTGAGACCCAGGAATCAAATCAGACCCAGGTGATGCGATTCCTCCAGGATCTGGCTTCTCGATTCGAGCAGCTTCAGGTCTCCTTGGGAACCCCGAATCCGCAACCCCAAGTACAACCAGCGGCTGTACCTATCGCACCAGTCGCAGCCTCACACTCACTAAGATTGCCAGCTCCGTTCCGTTTCTCTGGGGACTCCAAGGCCTGCAGGGGGTTTCTCAGCCAATGCACTATTCATTTTGAGCTTCAGCCTCAAAGCTTCCTATCTGACCGGGCTAAGGTAGCCTATATCATTTCCCTCCTCTCCGGTGAAGCTTTGGCCTGGGCTGCCCCCCTGTGGGAGAGGAACGATCCGGTGGTTTCCAGTCTGTCCGAATTCTTGAAGCTCTTTCGTAATATCTTCGAAGAGCCGGCTCGGGCTTCTTCAGCGGCTAGTGCTGTCTTACGTCTTCGCCAAGAATCTAGTTCAGTGGGGCAATATGCTCTTCAGTTCCGTATCCACACAGCTGAATTGAGCTGGAATAATGAGGCCCTGGTCGCTACCTTTTTACATGGCCTCTCTGACCGAGTGAAAGACGAATTAGCGGGAAGAGCCATTCCCGTCGGTCTGGACGATGTAATTTCATTATGCAACCAGATCGACATTCGTTTTCAAGAGAGGTCCTTAGAAAAAAGACGCCAGCACTCTCTGGGTCCTAGCCAGTCTGAGCTCCCCTCCCTTCATCCCGTGGAGCATCCTCTACCTGCTGAAGAACCTATGCAGCTGGGCCGGACCAGACTAACCCCCGAAGAACGTGCTAGGCGCAGAACTCTGGGCTTGTGCCTCTATTGTGGGGGCAAGGGTCATTTTCGTGACTCCTGCTCGCTTCGTCCGGGAAACGCTCGGGTCTAATACATTTGGAAGGTGGAGTATTGGACCCAGAAACATCACCTTCTCGCCTGCTCTTGCCGGTGTCCCTTCATGTAGGCACTTCTCCTCAGTCAACCCTTGCATACCTGGATTCCGGGGCTGCCGGCAATTTCATGGATTGGAGAACTGCTTCTTCTATGAAGCTTACCCTTTCACCTCTCACTACCCCATTGGTAGTCTCGGCAATTGATGGCACTGTTCTCCCAGGGGGCCCTATTCGCTTCCAGACGCTACCCATTAGGATGTCGGTAGGGATTCTCCACCAGGAGTGGATATCCTTTCTTATTCTACCCAAGGCCTCTACCCCAGTTGTATTGGGCCTCCCTTGGCTACAGCTCCACTCTCCACATGTGGACTGGGTCTCTGGGCAGATCCTGGCCTGGGGTTCCTCATGTTTCTCGTCGTGTCTTCTCAAGGTGACCCCCAAGGAGAGTCTTCCGGTTGCTGCCACTTCTGTTTCTTCTGATCTTCCCGCCGCATACAGCCATTACCGGGATGTGTTCTGTAAAAAATCAGCTGAGGTGCTTCCTCCCCACAGGTCTTTTGACTGTGCTATTGATCTTGTCCCCGGAGCAACTCTACCCAGGGGTCGTACCTACCCTCTGTCCATCCCAGAGACCCAGGCCATGTCGGAGTATGTAGCAGAGAATCTGGAGAGAGGGTTCATCCGGAAATCCTCATCGCCTGCAGGGGCAGGGTTCTTTTTTGTTGCCAAAAAGGATGGTACCTTAAGACCCTGCATCGATTATCGGGGTTTAAATGCGGTTACTATTAAAAATCGATACCCCTTACCCTTAATATCTGAGCTATTCGATAGGTTGAAGGGTGCCTCCATTTTCACCAAGTTGGATCTCAGAGGCGCGTACAATCTCATTCGAATACGGGAGGGTGACGAATGGAAGACTGCATTTAACACTAGAGACGGGCATTACGAATATCTGGTGATGCCTTTTGGTCTGTGTAATGCTCCAGCCGTGTTTCAAAACTTTGTCAATGAAATCTTCAGAGATCTGCTGTACCAGTTTGTTGTCATCTATCTGGATGACATTCTGATCTTTTCTGAAAATCTGCTCGTCCACAGAAACCATGTCCGCACTGTACTTCAACGTCTTAGAGAGAACAATCTCTATGCCAAGCTGGAGAAATGTTCCTTTGAATGTTCTGAGGTCCTGTTTTTGGGGTGCTTTGTCTCATGTTCGGGGCTTCGTATGGACCCTGGGAAGGTCTTGGCTATCACCAACTGGCCTCTTCCTGCTAGCCTCAAGGCCACACAGCGCTTTCTTGGCTTCACTAATTATTATAGGCAGTTCATAAGGAATTACTCTTCCATTGCCGCGCCTATTATCGCTTTGACCAAGAAGGGTGTGAATGCCAGAGACTGGCCTCCCGAAGCTGTCTCTGCATTTCACAACCTGAAACAGGCCTTTGTTTCTGGCCCCCTCTTGAGGAGACCAAATCCTGGGAATGCATTTTTTATTGAAGTGGACGCTTCCTCAATGGGGGTGGGAGCTGTGCTTCTTCAAATCTTTGAGAAGAGACGCCAACCATGTGCGTTCTTCTCCAAAAAATTTTCTCAGGCAGAGAGGAATTATGCCATCGGTGATCGGGAACTTCTCGCAATTAAATTGGCGTTAGAGGAGTGGCGTCATCTCTTGGAGGGTTCCCCTCACTCCATAACGATCTTTACCGATCACAAGAATTTACAGTATCTACAGAATGCTAAACGTCTGAATCCTAGACAGGCCAGGTGGAGTCTCTTCTTTGCCCGTTTTAATTTCACGATTACCTACAAACCTGGTTCCTGCAACGGTCGGGCTGATGCGCTCTCTAGGTCATTTGACACTTTGGACGAGGAGTCCGCCCCTGAACCTGAGCCGATCATTCCCACCTCATGCATTGTTGCCCACTCTACCACCCTGAAGTCTAAAATTCCGCCTGGTAAGACCTTTGTCCCCACTGAGCTAAGAGCTAAGATCCTTCGTTGGGGACATGATTCCAAGGTGGCAGGGCATTCTGGATTCCTCCGATCCTTCCTACTCATCAGTCGTCACTACTGGTGGCCTAATCTCCGCTCAGACGTCAAAGACTACGTTAAAGCTTGTCATGTCTGTGCTCAGTCCAAATCCTCCACACAAGCTCCTGCTGGTCTCCTCATGCCCTTGCCTATTCCTAAGGAACCCTGGGCCCATATTGCCATGGATTTTATCACCGATCTCCCACTATCTGAGAATAATACAGTCATTTGGGTGGTAATCGATCGATTCTCCAAGATGGCTCATTTTGTTCCTCTTCCTGGTCTTCCTTCTGCCCCTGCCTTGGTTCCCATTTTCATTCGAGAAATTCTCCGCCTACATGGGGTCCCTTCTCATATTGTTTCCGACAGGGGAGTCCAATTCACGTCTCGTTTTTTGGAGAGCCTTTTGCAAATCCCTCAATATTGTCTTGGATTTTTCTTCTTCTTACCATCCCCAATCCAATGGACAGACTGAGAGGGTTAATCAGGAGTTAGAGGTCTTTCTTCGCACCTTTGTGTCTTCTCACCATGACGATTGGTCCTCTCTACTCCCATGGGCAGAATTCTCCCATAACAATCATGTGAATACCAGTTCGCAGAAGACACCCTTTTTCACAGTTTATGGAAAACACCCTCAACTTCCTCTTCCCATGATCTGTTCTCCAGACATTCCAGCTTTGGCTTCGGTTCAGGAGTCTCTCAATTCCATTTGGGGTCACGTTCATGATTCCCTCCGGGCAGCTGCTGAAAAATTCAAAGGCTTTGCCGACCGCCGCAGGCGTAAACCGCCTTCTCTTCAGCCAGGGGACAAAGTCTGGCTCTCTACCAGGAACATCAAGCTCCGAGTTCCTTCTCTGAAGTTTGCTCCACGATTCATCGGTCCATACACGGTAACTGCTAAACTGAATCCGGTTTGTTTCAAACTCCAGATTCCTAAGAGCCTTAAAATCACTAACTCCTTTCATGTTGCTCTTCTAAAGCCTTTAGTCCTCAATAAATTCTCTCGTCCTCTTCCTACCGTGGCGCCTGTCTCTGAGGATAATCAGGAGTACGAGATCAGTCAAATTCTGGACTCCCGACTCTGTAAAGGCGTTCTTCAGTACCTCGTTCATTGGAAAGGGTTTGGTCCTGAGGAGAGGTCTTGGATCACTGCATCTGAGGTCTTTGCACCTCGTCTGTTAAAGGAGTTTCATCTGAAGTTTCCCTCTAAACCTGGGCCCAGGCGGGGAAGGGGGAGGCCTCGTAAGAGGGAGGGTACTGTCATGGATATGCATTAATGTCTGTCTGCCATCTTACCTTCCTCCTCATGTGTTCATCTAGAGACCAGACCTCCTTCACCTGGCTTCCTTTATAATCTCCTCCCAGCCTGACTCCACCCCAGGCCCTATCACTGAACACTATATTAACCTGTGCACTGCAAGCCTGCTTTGCTGATCAACGTGTTTGTTAGGCATTGTGTGTTTGGGTTCCTGCCTGCCGTGTGCTACGTCTGTCTCTCTGTTACGTTATTGGCTTGTCCCCGACCATCCCTGTCTGCTCGTGACCCTTGACCTTCGGCTCGTTCTTCGTTATCCTTGTCTGCTTGTGGCCCCTGACCTTCGGCTTGTTATTCGGTTCTCTCTATCGTGTGCCGCTGCTTCCCCTTATCCTACGGGGCGTGAGCTAGGAAACTCCAGGGGCCGCGACCTGGTCCCAGCCTGCAGCGTAACATCCTCACCACTAGAGGCCCTGGAGAAGACCAGCTGGGTCTTAGACTCCGCGCCCTGGGGAATCTTGGCTCTCGCTTCCGTTGGGATCCCGGTTGTGCTCCTCTGGTCCCGCTTTCCACAACCACCCAGTTTCCTACCCACAGAAGCCAGCCATAGGGTTCACTACCTCGCGGTGCACTCCTGTCCCCCTACGGTGTGCATCTGTCACCTGGCCACAGGTGACCCTGACAGGTTATTTGGGGGAATTGCACGCATTTTTTTTTAATTTGCGGCAGGGTTCCCCTTAATATCCATACCAGACCTGAAGGGAACCCCCACGCTTTTTTTTTTTATCAATGACTTTTCTATGTATTGCGGGAGCCGACAATTCATTATAGCCGCGAGTGAGTTTTAAATGACTTTTTTTCCTTCAGAAATGACACTTTGTGCAGGGACAGTTCTAAGCACGGGAAACAAGCGCAAATAGTCCTCAGAAGTTCGGGTCCCCATTGACTTCAATGGGGTTCGGGTTCGGGGTCAAGTTCGGGTCAAGTTCGGTCCCGAACTCAAACTTTTTTCCAAAGTTCGGCCGAACCCATCGAACACAAACATCCAGGTGTCCGCTCAACTCTATTGGTAACCATACATAAAAATAATTAGAAGGAGATGGCTGCTTAAACTTCTGCATATGCTTTCACATGTGACTGCTGCAGACCGTTCACTAAATGTGATTGACTACTTAATGTCAAGTGACTCCGGAATGTATTTGGAAGTGATGTGACTGGTATGCCATCTCCTGAGTACCATCAGTAAAGGGCAGCAACTCTATTCATCTGTGAACATTCTTTCATTGAGATATAAAGGTCAACAGTCGGGAATTTCGTGTGGGCGCCTCTGGCATGGATTGGACACAATATGGCGGAGAGTTCAGCCTCAGCAGGAGAGATAGTTTTCTCGCAAAGGCAGTAGTGGGGCAGAGACTTTTGTTCTTGGCGGCAATTCTACTCAATCGTAAAGCCCCTCTTACATGTTGACACGACAGGAACTAAGACAAAATCTCCCCAAAGTGAGGGAAATCCCCACTTAGACAGTTGTCACCTAAACAACTTAAAATAATTATGATCCTGTGAGCTGCTATGATCCAAAAATAAACCAAGCGTAATTCCAAGAACAATCCAAAAATGTATCCCAAATAATGTGTAGTGAATCGCTCACTCTCATATATATGTGCTCTCCTAAAAACTATTATCAATCAGTGCCATGCTTCACAGCTAAAAGAGAAGTATGGAAATTGTTTTTTTTTTCGGAATCATACTTACCTAGTTAGATGCAGCATCGGTCCGGTCTCCCACCGGCTCTAAGACTGAGAACAGACCAATCAAACACCCCTTTTGCTCGTTTCTCAGGGTTCCCTGAGCAGAAAGCCAGTGACTGTCAGTCACCACTGTCTGCTCTGCCCCCCCCCCCCAATGCTCACTGGAGCGCTGGGCTGTGGAAGGGGCGGGAGCGGTCAGCTCAGGCTCTCAGTGGCTCGCTAAGAGGCTGAGCCTGGTGCTGGTCCGGGCATGTGGGCGGATCCCAACCATATTGTTGTGATATTTCCCAAGCCTGGACCGGCTCTGCGAAGTCAGCTGACAGCAGGTTTCAGCCCGCTGTCGGCTGAAAACGGGTCACAGGAGTGCACTCCTGTGATCCATAGAAGTACAGCCAAATGAGCTTTGGCTGTACTTCTCATTTAATTAAATTTATAACCATACATTTAAAAAAAAAAAAAAAAAAACATAGAAAAACAAACTATTTATTGATATAACCACTACAGTTGTGCCACACTTTACAATAAAATGCCTTATGTGGTGCACTATATGCTACAAAGTAGTCCCAATTTCACATTATTATGTAACCAAATCATATCACACAAAACTCCATAAAACTGTTTGTGTGTTCTTATATTCAATTTGTGCCAATTATGCATGAAGTGACTTGAATACCCTCCACCAGATGTGCTCTCATCTGGGATATATGAATGTACAATTAAGTATGGTCTCTAAATGCTTGCGTCCCCTCATAGTGGACAAAATACACATTCTCCGATCAATTAATTTCACAGATGCTTCTTAATACCTCCTTATGTGAGTTTTCTCAATGCCTCCACTCAGCCGTACATAGGAAAAGAGAAACCACCATAGTTCTTTATCCTTTTTTAAAAACACTTTAATGCTTCTATAAAACCTCCAGATGTACACTCACTTTTTTTATGTCCCACAGGGCATCAGACTAAAGCCCTGTACACACGATCGGATTTCCTATGGATTCTAATCCGATGGATTTTTCCATCCGAAATCCGATGAAGCTGACTTCCATCAGACTTGCCTACACACCATCAGTCAAAAATCCGACCGTCCCAAACACTGTGACGTAAAACACTCTGACGGGCCGAGAAAAATGAAGTTCAATACTTCTGAGCATGCGTTGACTTGATTCTGAGCATGCGTGGGTTTTTTCTCCGATGGCATTCCACACAGACGATCGGAATTTGCTATCGTTTTTTTTTTCCCATCGGATAAATTTAAAACATGTTCTATTTTTTCTCACCGATGGAAAAAAGACAGATGGGGCCCATACACGATCGGTTTGTCCGATGAGAAAAGTCCATCGGACTGTTTTCAATGGTAAAACCGATCGTGTGTACACGGCATAATACAGCGTATACAGCAAATATAATGTGTCCAACATTGGTAACAATCAGCTTCTTCGATAGTATAGTTACCACACTGTCTCGTGTGCAGAGCATCGTGATGTCATCCAGCCCCTCCATTACGTGTTATGCCACAGGGTCATGTGACTTCATTAGGGGGAATTTAGGTCACTTCATGCATGATTGGCACAAATTGGTGAAGTAATACTAGAAGTGTTTAAAGAGAAATATAAGAACACACTAACTGTTTTACAGATTATGTGTCATGCTCACAGCCCCCTTTTCCACAAGGCAAGCAGGATTACTGGTACTTGGTTGCCCCCCGGACTTTTACACATTGCAATAGTGCCTGGCTTCAACACCAGGGAATAGGCTAACTCAGCAAAGCAAACAGGTACAGTAGGTGCCGCCGATTTTGTGTCAATCTCGCCTCTTCTAGCGACGGGATTGACACCCTACGAGCCGTGTCGCGAGAGCCAGCGCCGAGCTGTCTCGTCATCGGGAAAGGAAAAATTTAGTTTCTCCTTTTGCATTGAGCGAAACACATTGCTGACATTGAGGCCGGTGGATGGAGATCCGACGTGGATTCCCGCCAATACCAGGCACTGTGTTTGGTATGAATCCTGAGCAGGAACTCCACACCAAAATTTAAATAAAAAACCGGCATGGGTTCCCCTCCAGGTGCATACCAGGCCCTTTGGTCTTGTATGGATTTGAAGGGGAACCCCCTAAGCCAAAAAAATGGCGTAGGGGTCTACCTCAAAATCCAAACCAGACCCTTATCCGAGCATGCAACCTGGCAGGCCGCAGGAAAAGAAGGGGGACGAGAGAACGGCCCCCTCCCTCCTGAACCGTACCAGGCTGCATGCCCTTAACATGGGGGGTTTGGTTCTTTGGAGCAGGGGGTTGACCTGCGCCCCCCCATTCCAAAGCACCCTGCCCCCATGTTGATGGGGACAAGGGCCTCATCCCCACAACCCTGGCCGTTGATTGTCGGGGTTTGCGGGCGGGGGCTTATCGGAATCCGGGAGCCCCCTTTAATAAGGGGGTCCCCAGATTCCGGCCCCCCACCCTATGTGAATGAGTATGGGGTACATTGTACCCCTACCCATTCACCTGGTGGAAAAAATTTAAATAAAAAAACACTACACAGGTTTTTAAAGTCATTTATTACACAGCTCTGGGGGTCTTCTTCCGAATTCGGGGGTCTTCTCCCGACTCCAGGAGTCTCTTCCGACTTCAGGGGTCTTCTTCCCACTTCGGGGGTCTCTTCTTCTGCTCTCCGGTTCTTTCTGCCTTCTGCCGGGCGCCTTCGCTATCTTCTTCCAGCTCTTTTGCTAGCGGGGGCCCGGTCTTCTTCGTCGCCTTCTTCCCTCTTCTCCTCCTCGATGTTCACTCGTTGCTTCCTCCAGCTGTAATGCTGGGTGTGTGGTCCGCAACGATTTATATAGGCCTCTCATGACGTCACAGTCACATGCTCCCATGACGTCACAGTCACATGCTCCGGGGCCACCCGGAGCATGTGACTGTGACGTCATGAGAGGCCTATATAAATCGTTGCGCACCGCACACCCGGCATTACAGCGGAAGAAAGCAACGTGTCAACATCGAAGAGGAGAAGCGGGAATAAGACGCCAACAGTGACGGGAAGACCGGGTCCCTCCACTAGCAAAAGAGCTGGAAGAAGATAGTGGAGCAGCCCCGCAGAAGGACAACGGAGAGCGGGAGGAGACGACGGGGAAGACCGGGCCTCTCCGCTAGCAAAAGAGCTGGAAGAAGTTAGCGGAAAAGCCTGGCAGAAGGAAAAAGGCACCGGAGAGCAGAAGAAGACCCCCAAAGTCTGAAGAAGAGACCCCCGAAGTCGGAAGAAGACCCTCGGAGCTGCCTAATAAAATTCTTTAAAAACCTGTGTGTTTTTTTATTGACATTTTTTTTCCACCAGGTGAATGGGTAGGGGTACGATGTACCCCATACTCATTCACATAGGGTGGGGGGCCGGGATCTGGGGGCCCACCTTATTAAAGGGGGCTCCCGGATTCCGATAAGCCCCTGCCCGCAAACCCCGACAATCAACGGCCAGGGTTGTCGGGATGAGTCCCTTGTCTCCATCAACATGAGGGCAGGGTGCTTTGGGGTGGGGGGCCGCAGGTTGCCTGTATTTACTGTATATGCAGCCAGTGACATCACTGGTGGATGTGCTCTGAAGGAACGGCCACCTGTGCCATTCCTTCAGAGCCCTGGGCCACGAACGGCGGCTCCTGTGAGTGACGTCATCCTGGCTCCAGCAAATCACAGAGCCGGAGTCCGTGAACCCGGGAGCAAGACGGGTGAAGTTGGGAGACCCTGTAGTGCTGACATCTCGGCGCTGGAAGAGCTTCGTTTTAACCTCTTGCCGCCCATGCTATAGCCAAAAGACGGCTACAGCACAGGCCTAAATTGCCAGGAGGGCGTCCATGTACATCCTTCCGTTCATGTGATGCCTGCGTGTCCCCGGGGCGCACGCAGCATACTCTGTGATCAGTGAGTCCATGAGACTCGGCTGCTCACAGATCGGAGTAAGGGGCCGATCCTGGCCCCTTACCACGTGATTATCTGTCAGCCAATGATAGCTGATCAGGTGATTTATACAGAAGCCGGTAATCAGCATTTTTTACCCTCACGCTGATAGCATGAGGAGAAAAAAATCTGCTTACCGTCTTGTGTAAACGGGACATCGGTCCCGCACACTCCAGGCCCACTGATGTTAAGCAGTGCCGACCAATGCCACCTACCCGTGTCCACCAGTGCCACCTACCAGTGCATATCAGCATTGCTAAGCAGTGCCCACAAGTGCCACCTATCAGTGCCCAAAGGTTCTGCCAATCAGTGTTCATCAGTGCCTCATCACTGCCACCAATCAGTGCTACATATCAGTGCCACCTATCAGTGCCCATCAGTGGCAGCTATCAGTGCAGCCTTTTGATCAGTGATCAGTGCCAATTGATCAGTGCCCACCAGTGCTGCCTCATCAGTGCCCATCAGTGCCATCTTATCAGTGCCTATCAGTGCAGCCTATCAGTGCTGCCTCATCAGCGCACATCAATGAAGGAGAAAAATTACCTGTTTGCAAAATTTTATAACAAACTATGAAAACTGTTTGTTCTCGTTTCAAAATAATTGGTCTTTTTTTGTTTGTTAAGCAAAAAAATAAAAACCCCAGTAGTGATTAAATACCACCAAAAGAAAGCTTGATTCGTGTGAATAAAAGGATAAAAATGTCCTATGGGTACAGTGTAGCATGACCGCGCAAATGTCATTCAAATTGTGAGAGCGCTGAAAGCTGAAAATTGGCCTGGGCAGGAAGGGGGTATAAGTGCCCAGTAAGCAAGTGGTTAAGGTAAGTTTAACATAACGTGCTAGTATGTGATGCGTACTAGCACATTATGACATTACCTTGCAGGGTAAGGGGGAAAAAAATGACCATCGGTTTACAACCGTTTTAAAGCCAGGCCTTGGGAAACCTGAAAATTCTCCTTTGCAGTGGTGCCTGCCCTGTAAGAATTAACTGCTTATTTAGGTCTAGGGGGCATAGAAAAGAAGATTTACTTACACGATCATCTGATCCCCCACTCCTCCGCACTGCTAGACTGGTCCTCACAGTGTCTTCTTCCCCGTACCCTAGCAGTCTAAGGTCCTGACATCATCATGACCAATGCAGGGTCCATTTGATGAAGCAGAGAGACAGTCCACTGCTAGAACATAGGGGAGAGCAGTCTGCCTAGAGAGTGGAGGATCGGGTAAGTAAAAATGCTCATACTCTCCCCTAGAATAAATGAGCAGTTAATCCTTGCAGTGCAACGTGAGCGCCTGGAGCTGATGCTGGACTTTAAGTATGTCCTGTTGAGTGGCCTTATACCAGAATGCAGAAAGGTATAAGAAGACACAACTTTGTCATTCTGACAAAAAAAAGGAACATTCCTTTTTCACTTTGTGCGTGAATATTTCAAAATAACCTTTTTTTTGGGCTATAATTCTCAATGAGTACATAGTGTAGTGTGCAGTACAATTAGGCAAAGCAGTTAATTGTCACATCTAGGTTACATTATTTAGACACTTTCAAGGGCAGCGTTGTTACGTGGCTACGCTTGTCAGCCTCTTTCCTTTTTCAAGTTTCCGTGACACATGTTCAGTTGTCTTCCTTTTTAACACTGTAGAAAATTGTATTTAGCAGTAACGCATGCTGCTTTTTGTCAATTGGACACCTTAAAATGTAATTTTAATGGCAATTACTTATTTGCAAATTTAGAGATTTTGAAAAGCTTAACAATGGTATCTTCCTAGAGAGAAGAAATTGTAGGAGTTGTAAGGCTTTGTTTAGACTTGCAGTTTTTTCCACCTGTCAATCACCCTCCCTTGAACTGCAATAGGAAGCGGATGGGGATGCTTACATGCCGTGGTCACCAGTTGCACGGTTCACCTGTCATGCAGTGATCGGCGGATGGCAAGCCTGCCGAATGTTACACTTTCAAGTGTAGCGGGGTGTTCCCCTTTAATGCAGAGAGACAAGAAGTTCCAGGTGAGAGGTGAGACAGGAGGAAGTAAAGAGACATTATGGAAGTGAAAGCAGAGGAGAGAGAGACTACATCTCCCAGTACATCTTGCAGCACCCAGGGTACATTGCTCCAGAACAGAGACTGCTGGGGCAGTCTTTATAAAGGGGAGGTGGAGTTTTGGTCGGCCTCTTTGGACACCCCTCTCCTAGCAAGAGGATCTCTGTGCTGAACTGCTGTGTGCACAAGGCCTAAAGCCTGGGCCTTGTGCTCCTCTCCAAAGAGCCCTCTGCCAGCCTAGCAGAACCTTAGAGACATCTTCTCATCCTTGCTGCAGTACACCAGAAGGATTGAAGACTTGGATGTCGGTGGATTCCTGTTCCTAGACGAATCGATGGAGGAAACGGACTTGGACTTGTCCGGGTGGTGAGAGCTGTTTAAAGACAGACACTTTATCTTTACTATTCGTTGGGATTACAAAGTTGTTCTTCAAGTGCACCACCGAAAGATTGCTAGCGAATATTGTTTCACTGAACTTCCATTTAGATCAGTCAGGCCTGACTGCATAGGTAGACATTGCTGGGTGTTAGTCTACCCATGAGGGGAAGTAGCTGTAAAAGGGCAGCGCTAGAGTTGCATAGCAATACTTTATTATTCTGATTACTCTGTTTATCTTTATTACTGTTTATTGCAGGGATCTGCAACTTGTTATACTGTTGTTTATTACTTGCCCATTAGCCTCAGTAAAATATCTGGGTAAAGTACATTTGGTGTCAGTTCCGCTTACTTTAATAGGAGTTTTAAAGTATATTCTGTGTATGTTTGTTATAGGACTGCGTCACCAACAGTTGCGGTCACGCGGTCCTATCCCTCTATCACCAGCTGTGCCACGGGAGGTTAGAGCCGATTGCCAGGGGTTGACAGCAGTGCACTACAGGGCCCAAATCAATATCAGCGGCTCTCTTAACTGGGGGTAGCGCTACACGTGGGGGCTCGAGTCCGGGATCCTTGTACGTTGCACGCTGCAATCAAGCCGGTCAGAAGTATCAGCATGGACCCGCTGGCAATGTCACAGTGGTGCGCAGCGATTGGCGCCGATCCAACCGCGGCGGTAGTCATTGTACTCCCGGGGGAAAGATGGAAGGAAAAGGAGATAAAACAGCTTGTATTGTTACTGTCTCCGAGCCACAAAGCATGGGTGATGGATTTTAGGCCAGATCCAGTGATCTCGTTTACATACGCACTGGTAGAATGGAAAAACGAAATCCTAGAGCATTTTAAAAGTCAGAGTATACAAGCCATAGATAATCAGATCTATCACTTGATACATACGCTGCCAGTGAAGGAAGAATGGTTTCAGACACCAAAGCCATCACCCCCGCGATTATCTCCACCACTATGCCCTAAAGCAGAAAAGCCTAAGGAACTATTAAGCCCGGGATCACCGCTGGCCGCTATAGGGCCTGAATTGTTGAATGCTCTAGGAGACCTTGTAATTAAGTGCCAGAAAAGCAGTACGGTGCATGTGGAGGCCGGTTACCAGAAGCTTAGCACCTTCTCAGGGAAGCAACCAGTGCCTGCCGGAGAAGAAGAATTTGACACCTGGATTGAACAGGCCATGCAAGCGGTAGAAGGATGGGAGATACCAGAGGCGCAGAAGAAGCAGCGCATCAGCAAAAGTCTAAAGGTCGCTGCTGCTGAAGCTGTAAAGAACCTCAGGCTTAGCAACGCTACCTGTACCGCAAACGATTATCTGACTATGCTGGAGGAGGAATTTGGCCAGCTGGAGAAGGCGACTGAACTGATATACCAGTTCGAACACACCCTCCAACAGCCGGGAGAGAAGTTATCCGAATATGTGTGGAGGCTAGACCGGAAGCTGTGCCAAATTGTCCTAAAGAAGGGAATACTGCCGCAGGTCATAGACGCAACCCGAATGAAGCAGATCCTGAGGGGAGCCCTGCGTTCAGATCCAGTTTGGCTCTACTTGAAGACCTCTGAAGGAGTGATGACTTTGAGTTACCGAGATCTTGTACGAATCATAAGAGATGAAGAAGCCCTCTTAAATGAACAGCAAGGGACTGAGAAGACCACTACCCTCCCCGCGGTGGGAGTCAGATCAGTTATGGCTACTGAACGGGACTCAGAAGTGGAGATCCTGAAGTCCCAAATGACCCAGGTGCTGGATCTTTTGACCACACTCCTGTCTGAAAACTCAGGAATGAAGGAACCCGAGGAAATTAAGAAATTAAGAATGAACCACGCCAGAGCAGTTCAACACCAACCTCCCCACAGAAGAGAAGAGAGATTGTCTGTTTCAACTGTGGAGGTGTAGGCCACTACCAGCGAGTATGTCCAAGTCCACGAATGGAGACAGAAGGCTGGGGGAGGCCTCAGGGAAGTGACCCAAGAATGGAGAGAAGATCCGGGCCTTCAAAAATAACTTTCCCTGAATCTGCGAGGGAGCGGTGGAGGACACCTGCAGTTTATGCCGTCTCAGTGAACAACGCTTATCAGCCTTCCAAACAACACCAGAAACGGCATTCCCAGCGCCGGAAGCTGAAGAGAGCACAAGTCCAAGTATGCCAGCCTGCTGTTACAGGTGTTTCCAAAAGAACTGCTACCCAATTGGTAGGTCCTCTGCCTGTAGTGCCTGTTCTGATCGAAGGGATCTACACCAGAGCCATCCTTGATACAGGTTCTCAGGTTACCCTAATGACCAGAGACTTTTACAAGAAGTACCTGTCATACCTGCCCCTGGAAGAGTTGGGAGACACCAAGATTCAGGGTATTCAAGCAGAAGAGTACTCTTGTGATGGATGTCTGCGGATCAAGTTGTCGTGTGATCCATTGAGGGCTGGGGAGTCCCAGAACTTTGAGACACTGGCCATTGTCTGTCCCTGGCTGCCAGGGCCCTCAAGAGGCTCTCTCATCGTTGGGACCAATACCGATTTGGTGAAACGGCTTTTAGCCCCTGCTGTCCCCAGATGTGATCCCATACCCTCACTACCGGAAGAGGTTCCTGCTTCAGTACCAGAGGAAGAACCAAGAGTAGCTGAGACTATGACTCCCAGGGAGAAGAGAAGGAAGAGAGTCATTCATCCTCCCCGGAAACTAACTCATGATCAGATGGGAGAAAGTTCCGAAGACACAGTCCTAACCTCAAGAAGGACCATGCCCACATCTGGTCCCTCCACTGTACATTTGGTGGAGGGCAACCCCAACTCACTTCCTGGCACAGTTAGACAGGTCGCCCCCACTGAAGCGACCTGTGGACAGGACAGCTCCCCATCATATGATGATCGGTGGGAGGCTCCTCTGTCAATCCTATGCAACCGCATTGAAGCTAAAATGTTTTGCAGATCTAAAAATGTTAGATGTCTTTGGGGACCAAAGAGTTCAAGTGGGGGGAGTGTGTAGCGGGGTGTTCCCCTTTAATGCAGAGAGACAAGAAGTTCCAGGTGAGAGGTGAGTCGGGAGGAAGTAAAGAGACATTATGGAAGTGAAAGCAGATGAGAGAGAGACTACATCTCCCAGTACATCTTGCAGCACCCAGGGTGCATTGCTCCAGAACAGGGACTTTATAAAGGGGAGGTGGAGTTTTGGTCGGCCTCTTTGGACACCCCTCTCCTAGCAAGAGGATCTCTGTGCTGAACTGCTGTGTGCACAAGGCCTGAAGCCTGGGCCGTGTGTTCCTTTCCAAAGAACCCTCTGCCAGCCTAGCAGAGCCTTAGAGACATCTAATCCTCCTTGCTGCAGTACACCAGAAGGATTGAAGACTTGGATGTCGGTGGATTCCTGTTACCAGACGAATCGATGGAGGAAACGGACTTGGACTTGTCCGGGTGGTGAGAGCTGTTTAAAGACAGATACTTTATCTTTACTATTCGTTGGGATTACAAAGTTGTTCTTCAAGTGCACCACCGAAAAGATTGCTAGCGAATATTGTTTCACTGAACTTCCATTTAGATCAGTCAGGCCTGACTGCATAGGTAGACATTGCTGGGTGTTAGTCTACCCATGAGGGGAAGTAGCTGTAAAAGGGCAGCGCTAGAGTTGCATAGCAATACTTTATTATTCTGATTACTCTGTTTATCTTTATTACTGTTTGTTGCAGGGATCTGCAACTTGTTATACTGTTGTTTATTACTTGCCCATTAGCCTCAGTAAAATATCTGGGTAAAGTACATTTGGTGTCAGTTCCGCTTACTTTAATAGAAGTTTTAAAGTATATTCTGTGTATGTTTGTTATAGGACTGCGTCACCAACAGTTGCGGTCACGCGGTCCTATCCCTCTATCACCAGCTGTGCCACGGGAGGTTAGAGCCGATTGCCAGGGGTTGACAGCAGTGCACTACAGGGCCCAAATCAATATCAGCGGCTCTCTTAACTGGGGGTAGCGCTACACAAGTAAATAGGGAATTTAAGCTCACCATCCGCTCCCACTGAAGTGCCCCCTTCCTTCCCTTCTCTCTCCTGGCTCTGAATGAGTACACTAATATATGGGGGGGATGCAGATGTAAGGGGTGCTCTGCAGACTCTGATGTAAGCGGGCTTTGAGCAGAGACCCCCCCTTACATCAGAGTTCACCTCTACATTAGAGTCCAGGAGCTTCCCCTTACAGTGTAAGTGGAAATTCGGCAGACTCTGATGTAAGGGGGGCTCTGGGAACCCTGATTAAAGGGGAATGCTGGGATCTCTGATGTAAGTGGGGGCTCTAGTTACCAGAGACCCCCCTTATATCAGAGTTACCCTTTACACCAGAGTCTGCAGCATTCCCCTTACCAGGGGTCAAGTCCTGGGGAAAAAAGTGTGGGAACTCCCACCCAAGATCCACTCCCCCACCAAAAAAAAAAGATACGCTCATATGCATATTTATTTCACAGAAAATACAGTGCAACATTTATTGTAAAGTGCCACTTTACAAAAACAAAATTAGTTAACTTGTCAAACTAACAGAATAATCACACACACCTCGGGGTACTCGGTTTTGGCCTGGCTGGCCTCAGGGTACTCGGTCCCCCATCCACCTCTGTACCACCCCATGTCCACCTCTGTGTTCACCTCTATACCCCCTCCACCTGTGTTCACCTCTGTACCCCCATGTCCACCTCTGTACCAGCAATTCTCTGCAGTCTGCACATATGAATCCCCTTCCCCTTCTCTCCAGCGTGTTCTTTTTTACCTGATCACACGGAGGACGTGCAACACAGTCTCCGCCTATCAGACTCAGCACACAGCCAGAAAACTTCACTCGGCTGTGTGCTACACAGGTCTGCCAGGCAGAAGTGGGGAGGAAAACAGAGTGCAGCTCTCGCTTTGTCATTGACTCCGGTCCGCAGCTCCTGACAGAGGCTGCTCTAGTCCTGCAAAGGGAACGGCATTCCTGCTGTGAAATAAGTGCAGGGATGCCGTTCCCACGTGTTCCCGCAGGACTCGAGCCCTGCCCCTTACATCAGAGTTCCCTCTGTACCAGTGCCGGCCCAAGACATTGTGCTGCCTGGTACCAAGAATGAAATGCTGCCCCCCCCCCCAAAAGAAAATCACGCCCACCAAATACCCCACATTCATTATTTTATATCATGATAACTAAAGTAGACCTGTCATGGCTCTATACATGTAAAGGAGTATAAAGAGGACCTATCAGGGCTCTATACATGTATATAGGAGTATAAAGAGGACCTGTCATGGCTCTATACATGTATATAGGAGTATAAAAGGACCTGTCAGGGCTCTATACATGTATGTAGGAGTATAAAGAGGACCTGTCATGGCTCTATACATGTATGTAGGAGTATAAAGAGGACCTGCCATGTCTTTATACGTGTATATAGGAGTATAAAAGGACCTGTCAGGGCTCTATACATGTATATAGGAGTATAAAAGGACCTGTCAGGGCTCTATACATGTATATAGGAGTATAAAGAGGACCTGTCATGGTTGTTTACATGTATGAAGGAGTATAAAGAGGACCTGTCATGGCTCTATACATGTATATAGGAGTATAAAAGGACCTGTCAGGGCTCTATACATGTATATAGAAGTATAAAGAGGACCTGCCATGTCTCTATACATGTATATAGAAGTATAAAGAGGACCTGTCATGGCTCTATACATGTATGTAGGAGTATAAAGAGGAACTGTCATGGCTCTATACATGTATATAGGAGTATAAAGAGGACCTGTCATGGCTCTATACATGTATATAGAAGTATAAAGAGGACCTGCCATGTCTCTATACATGTATATAGAAGTATAAAGAGGACCTGCCATGTCTCTATACATGTATATAGAAGTATAAAGAGGACCTGTCATGGCTCTATACATGTATGTAGGAGTATAAAGAGGACCTGTCATGGCTCTATACATGTATATAGGAGTATAAAGAGGACCTGTCATGGCACTATACATGTATGTAGGAGTATAAAGAGGACCTGTCATGGCTCTATACCAGGGCTCGACAAACCCCGGGTGCCAGGTCGCCATTGCGACTAGAATTAGCGACCTGGCGCCTGGGGCAGCACAGCTGGGGTATCCTGTGTCTCCGTGCCCCCCCTCCGCGCTGGCCGGTAATTGAGGCCGCGGCCTTGCGGCCTTCTGCAGGCCTATGCTTCCTTCTGTGATCTATCGCCATCTTGTGGTGGCCGTTGGTATGACAAGATAACAGCAATGCTAATGGAGTTTCCATGTCTATTTTCACTGCCATCTCCTTCCCTCTAATTAGAACCCCCAAACATTATATATATATTTTATTCTAACACCCTAGAGAATAAAATGGCAGTTGTTGCAATACTTTCTGTCACACCGTATTTGCGCAGCGGTCTTACAAGCGCACTTTTTTGGGAAAAAATACACTTTTTTTTTAAATAAAAAAATAAGACAACAGTAAAGTTAGCCCAATTTTTTTTTATATTGTGAAAGATAATGTTACGCCGAGTAAATTGATACCCAACATGTCACGCTTCAAAATTGCGTACGCTCGTGGAATGGTGACTAGCTTTTACCCTTTAAAATTTCCATAGGCGACATTTAAAAAATTCTACAGGTTGCATGTTTTGAGTTACAGAGGAGGTCTAGGGCTAGAATTATTGCTCTCAATCTACCGATCGCGGCGATACCTCACATGTGTGGTTTGAACACCGCTTTCACATGCGGGCGCTACTCACGTATGCGTTCGCTTCTGCGCGCGAGCTCCGCGGGACAGGGCGCACTCCTAACTTTTTTAGCTGGCTCCTAGATTCCAAGCAAATTTGTCAAGCCCTGCTCTATACATGTATGTAGGAGTATAAAGAGGACCTGTCATGGCTCTATACATGTATGTAGGAGTTCAAAAAGAACCTGTGCGTGGCTGGTGGCCGCAATGTCAGCCGGCCACACGCAATCGCTCCAGAGAGCCAGAACTGGGATCTGTCAATGTAAACAGACAGATCCCCATTCTGACAGGGGAGACGAGAGAGATATGCTGTTCCTAGTGATTAGGAACAGAGAACTCTCTCCTCCTCCAGTCAGTCCCATCCCCCCCAGTTAGAAACACCCCCCAGGGAACACATTTAACCCCTTTCCTGCCAGTGACATTTACACAGTAATAAGTGCATTTTTATAGGACAGATCGCTGTATAAATGTTACTGGTCCCAAAAAGTGTCAAGTGTCCAATCTGTCCACCGCAATGTCACAGTCTCGCTAAAAATCGCAGATCACTGCCATTACTAGTAAAAATAATAATAATAATAATAATAATAATAATAAAAATGGCATAAATCTATCCTCTATTTTGTAGACGCTATAAATTTTGCGCAAACTAATCAATATACAGTACACATTGCGTTTTTTTTTACCAAACATATGTAGAAGAATACATATCGTTTCTTTTTTTGGATATTTATTATAGCAAAAAGTAAAAAATATTTTTTTTTTCAAAATTGTCGATATTTTTGTTTATAGCACAAAAAATAAAAACAGCAGAAGTGATCAAATACCACCAAAAGAAATCTCTATTTGTGGGGAAAAAAGGACGTAAATTTTGTTTAGGTAGAACATCACACGACCGAGCAATTGTCAGTTAAATCAATGCAGTGCCTAATCACAAAAAAATGATTAAAGTGCATTATTTCTATTATTACATTGTTATATAAAATAAAATAGTTCAACTCACCATAATGCTGAATCAGTGGGAGCCCCGAGTGTGTCACTTGCCGTGTCACCTGCCACCAGATGCAGATTGTCACTTGCCACTAGGGATGAGCTTCGTGTTCGAGTCGAACATACGTTCGACTCGAACATCGGCTGTTCGATCGTTCGACGAAGATCGAACGATTTGGGCCGTTCGCGCCAAATTCGAGTGACGCGAACGGCCCACAATGCACTACGCCATCGCAGTGTCATCCAGGCGCTGTGATTGGCCAAGCATGCACTGTGACCCCGCATGCTTGGCCAATCACAGCGCCGGCAGTGAGGAGAGCAATGATTGGCCACAGGCAGGATGCCTGTGGCCAATTATTGCTGAGGGTGTTTAGTACACGCCCCACACTATAAAAGGCCGCCAGCACGGCGGCCTAGTGTAGTGTGTTCCGGAGCAGGGATAGAGCAGCATAGGCAGGGACAGTGACTGTTATTTCTTTCTTGCTTAACCTGGATTCCTTTAGTTTAGGGAAAGAGAAGGATAGGTAGGGAGAGTGTCAGTGTGTTTTGTGCTTGTGCTATAGTGTGCTTAAAAAAAACATTTATTCTAGGGACAGAAAACTGTAGGTAGGGACAGTGTCAGTTTCTTTCACTCTGCAAGTCCTTGTTTCCAGGGACCTGGAAGGACAGTGAGTGAATTGTCCTTGTGCTATATTGTGCTTAAAAAAACATTTATTCTAGGGACAGAAAACTGTAGGTAGGGAGAGTGTCAGTTTCTTTTACTCTGCAAGTCCTTGTTTCCAGGGACCTGTAAGGACAGTGAGTGAATTGTCCTTGTGCTATATTGTGCTTAAAAAAAAATTTATTCTAGGGACAGAAAACTGTAGGTAGGGAGAGTGTCAGTTTATTTCACTCTGCAAGTCCTTGTTTCCAGGGACCTGGAAGGACAGTGAGTGAATTCTCCTTGTGCTATATTGTGCTTAAAAAAAACATTTATTCTAGGGACAGAAAACTGTAGGTAGGGACAGTGTCAGTTTCTTTCACTCTGCAAGTCCTTGTTTCCAGGGACCTGTAAGGACAGTGAGTGAATTGTCCTTGTGCTATATTGTGATTAAAAAAAACATTTATTCTAGGGACAGAAAACTGTAGGTAGGGAGAGTGTCAGTTTATTTCACTCTGCAAGTCCTTGTTTCCAGGGACCTGGAAGGACAGTGAGTGAATTGTCCTTGTGTTATATTGTGATTAAAAAAAACATTTTTTCTAGGGACAGAAAACTGTAGGTAGGGAGAGTGTTTTTTTTCTTTCACTCTGCAAGTCCTTGTTTCCAGGGACCTGTAAGGACAGTGAGTGAATTGTCCTTGTGCTATATTGTGCTTAAAAAAAACATTTATTCTAGGGACAGAAAACTGTAGGTAGGGAGAGTGTCAGTTTATTTCACTCTGCAAGTCCTTGTTTCCAGGGACCTGGAAGGACAGTGACTGAATTGTCCTTGTGCTATATTGTGATTAAAAAAAACATTTATTCTAGGGACAGAAAACTGTAGGTAGGGAGAGTGTCAGTTTATTTCACTCTGCAAGTCCTTGTTTCCAGGGACCTGTAAGGACAGTGAGTGAATTGTCCTTGTGCTATATTGTGATTAAAAAAAACATTTTTTCTAGGGACAGAAAACTGTAGGTAGGGAGAGTGTTTTTTTTCTTTCACTCTGCAAGTCCTTGTTTCCAGGGACCTGTAAGGACAGTGAGTGAATTGTCCTTGTGCTATATTGTGCTTAAAAAAAACATTTATTCTAGGGACAGAAAACTGTAGGTAGGGAGAGTGTCAGTTTATTTCACTCTGCAAGTCCTTGTTTCCAGGGACCTGGAAGGACAGTGAGTGAATTGTCCTTGTGTTATATTGTGATTAAAAAAAACATTTTTTCTAGGGACAGAAAACTGTAGGTAGGGAGAGTGTTTTTTTTCTTTCACTCTGCAAGTCCTTGTTTCCAGGGACCTGTAAGGACAGTGAGTGAATTGTCCTTGTGCTATATTGTGCTTAAAAAAAACATTTATTCTAGGGACAGAAAACTGTAGGTAGGGAGAGTGTCAGTTTATTTCACTCTGCAAGTCCTTGTTTCCAGGGACCTGGAAGGACAGTGACTGAATTGTCCTTGTGCTATATTGTGATTAAAAAAAAACATTTATTCTAGGGACAGAAAACTGTAGGTAGGGAGAGTGTCAGTTTATTTCACTCTGCAAGTCCTTGTTTCCAGGGACCTGGAAGGACAGTGAGTGAATTGTCCTTGTGTTATATTGTGATTAAAAAAAACATTTTTTCTAGGGACAGAAAACTGTAGGTAGGGAGAGTGTTTTTTTTCTTTCACTCTGCAAGTCCTTGTTTCCAGGGACCTGTAAGGACAGTGAGTGAATTGTCCTTGTGCTATATTGTGCTTAAAAAAAACATTTATTCTAGGGACAGAAAACTGTAGGTAGGGAGAGTGTCAGTTTATTTCACTCTGCAAGTCCTTGTTTCCAGGGACCTGGAAGGACAGTGACTGAATTGTCCTTGTGCTATATTGTGATTAAAAAAAACATTTATTCTAGGGACAGAAAACTGTAGGTAGGGAGAGTGTCAGTTTATTTCACTCTGCAAGTCCTTGTTTCCAGGGACCTGGAAGGACAGTGAGTGAATTGTCCTTGTGTTATATTGTGATTAAAAAAAACATTTTTTCTAGGGACAGAAAACTGTAGGTAGGGAGAGTGTTTTTTTTCTTTCACTCTGCAAGTCCTTGTTTCCAGGGACCTGTAAGGACAGTGAGTGAATTGTCCTTGTGCTATATTGTGATTAAAAAAAACATTTTTTCTAGGGACAGAAAACTGTAGGTAGGGAGAGTGTTTTTTTTCTTTCACTCTGCAAGTCCTTGTTTCCAGGGACCTGTAAGGACAGTGAGTGAATTGTCCTTGTGCTATATTGTGCTTAAAAAAAACATTTATTCTAGGGACAGAAAACTGTAGGTAGGGAGAGTGTCAGTTTATTTCACTCTGCAAGTCCTTGTTTCCAGGGACCTGGAAGGACAGTGACTGAATTGTCCTTGTGCTATATTGTGATTAAAAAAAACATTTATTCGAGGGACAGAAAACTGTAGGTAGGGAGAGTGTCAGTTTATTTCACTCTGCAAGTCCTTGTTTCCAGGGACCTGTAAGGACAGTGAGTGAATTGTCCTTGTGCTATATTGTGATTAAAAAAAACATTTTTTCTAGGGACAGAAAACTGTAGGTAGGGAGAGTGTTTTTTTTCTTTCACTCTGCAAGTCCTTGTTTCCAGGGACCTGTAAGGACAGTGAGTGAATTGTCCTTGTGCTATATTGTGCTTAAAAAAAACATTTATTCTAGGGACAGAAAACTGTAGGTAGGGAGAGTGTCAGTTTATTTCACTCTGCAAGTCCTTGTTTCCAGGGACCTGGAAGGACAGTGAGTGAATTGTCCTTGTGTTATATTGTGATTAAAAAAAACATTTTTTCTAGGGACAGAAAACTGTAGGTAGGGAGAGTGTTTTTTTTCTTTCACTCTGCAAGTCCTTGTTTCCAGGGACCTGTAAGGACAGTGAGTGAATTGTCCTTGTGCTATATTGTGATTAAAAAAAACATTTTTTCTAGGGACAGAAAACTGTAGGTAGGGAGAGTGTCAGTTTCTTTCACTGTGAAAGTCCTTGTTTCAAGGGACAGAGAAGGACACCTGAAGGTAGCCCTTATTGCTTTTTTCCCATCTCCCTGCAGGCCATCTATTAGAATGTCTGGAAGGCAAACAAGGAGAGGCAGACAGTCAGGAGGCAATAAAAGAGGGCAAGCAGGCTCTGTGTCTGGGGGCAACAGTGCTGGTCGTGGACGCGGTGCATTGTCATCAGCACATGGCCATGGGACACGCTTGTCCTTCTTTTCGGCAGCTGGACATGTTGAGCCACATCATGCCGAAGACTTGGTAGAGTGGATGACCAAGCCCTCCTCCTCCTCCTCATCCTCTCTCACCCAGGCTCAGGGTACTGGAAAAGCAGCTGCCAAAGCGTCGTCTTCCCTGGTATCAATGTCAGACAAATCATCAGTCACTCCTTCCCTAGACCCACCATGTCCTCCTCCTGAGGAGTCCCCCGAACTGTTTCAGCACAGTGTTGGGTACATGCTCCAGGAGGATGCCCAGCGTTTCGAAGGGTCTGATGATGAAACCCAGCTAGAGGAAGGCAGTAGCGTGAGAGCAGACAGAGGGGATGCTCAAGAAGGACACCAATCTGGCAGTCATGTTCCAGCAGCTGCAGCATACTGCCAGATTGGCTCCAGTGATGAGGAGGGAGGGGATGATGAGGTCACTGACTCCACGTGGGTGCCTAATAGGAGAGAGGAGGAGGAGGAGGATGAGGAGGAGGCACATCTCCAACGAGGCAGGATGCCCTTTGGTGGCCAGCGTAAGGGCAGTACACCGACGGAATCACACCGCAGAGCTCCGCCTGTGCAGGGCGCTGCCTCTGCCCGTCATTCAAAAAGTTCTTTGGTGTGGGCCTTTTTTGAGGCTAGTGCATCAGATCGCACAGCTGCTGTTTGCAACATATGTCTCAAGCGTATATCGCGTGGCCAAAACATCAGCCGCTTGGGTACCACATGCCTGACCAGACATATGTTGACCTGCCATGCAGCTCGTTGGCAAGCCTACCTCAAAGACCCACACCAAAGAACAAAGCGGACCTCTCCTTGCACCGCATCAGCTGGGATCTCCAACCCCACTATAACTTCAGTCCTCTCTGAAACATGCACTGAGAGGAATGAAGGTGTAGAATTAGGTGTGTCACAGCCAAGTACTTGCGCCCACTCTGCTAGCAGTACACCGACGTCCGATTCTAGCAGGCAAATTTCCCTGCCCCAGCTGCTGGACCGTCGAAAGAAGTTCACTCCCAGCCATCCACATGCCCAGCGGTTGAATGCTAGCTTGGCTAAATTGCTAGCGCTTCAACTGCTGCCTTTTCAGTTGGTAGACTCGGCCCCCTTCCGTGAGTTTGTGCAATGTGCAGTTCCTCAGTGGCAGGTTCCCAAACGCCACTTTTTCTCACGGAAGGCTATTCCGGCTCTCTACCGGCATGTGGAAGGCAATGTCTTGGCCTCGCTGGACAGGGCGGTCAGCGGTAAGGTGCATATTACCGCTGACTCATGGTCCAGCAGGCATGGACAGGGATGTTACCTTTCTTTCACGGCCCATTGGGTCACTCTTTTGGCAGCTGGGAAGGATTCAGGACAAGGTGCAGTAGTGTTGGAGGTTGTCCCACCGCCACGCCTCCAAAATGCTACTACTGGTTGTGACACACCTCTCTCCTCCACCCCCTCCTCTTCTTCTTCCTCCATGGCCTCTTCCTGTGGTTTGTCCTATGAACCAGCGGTGCTCCGTAGCCGTTCACGGGGCTACGCAAGTACGCAGGCAAAAAGATGCCATGCCGTGCTTGCGCTGGTGTGTTTGGGGGACAGAAGCCACACTGGGGCAGAGGTCCTGTCTGCTCTGCAGGGCCAGGCCGAGAGGTGGTTGACGCCACGCCAGCTTAAGCCAGGAATGGTGGTTTGCGACAATGGCACCAACCTCCTCTCCGCCCTCCGACAGGGACAACTGACCCATGTGCCCTGTGTGGCTCACGTCCTTAACCTGGTGGTGCAGCGCTTCTTGGGCAGGTACCCGGGCTTACAGGATGTCCTGAGGCAGGCCAGGAAAGTCTGTGTGCATTTCCGCAGATCTTATAATGCCAGTGCTCGCCTGGCTGAGCTGCAAAAGGAGTTGAACCTGCCCAAGAACCGCCTTATATGTGACATGCCCACCAGGTGGAACTCAACGTTGGCCATGCTGCAGCGGCTGCACACGCAGCAGAGGGCCATCAATGAGTACCTGTGCGACTACGGCACCAGGACAGGGTCAGGGGAGCTTGGTTTTTTTTCTCCACGCCAGTGGGGCATGATCAGGGATGCATGCACTGTCCTGGCACCATTTGAGGAGGCCACGAGGATGGTGAGCAGTGACAGTGCATGCATCAGTGACACTGTACCTCTTGTCCACCTGTTGGAGCACACGCTGCGTGGAATAATGGACAGGGCACTTGAGGCAGAACAGAGGCAGGAAGAGGAGGACTTCCTTGCCTCTCAAGGCCCCCTTTACCCAGACAGTGTTCCTTCTGTCCCACCCATCGCACAGGAAGAGGAGGAGGAGGAGGAGGAGGAGGAGGAGGAGGAGGATTGTGTCAGCATGGAGGTGGAGGCTGGCACTCAGCATCATCAGCAGCAGTCTTTTAGGGATGATTTACAGTCCCAAGAAACCAGTGGACTTGTACGTGGCTGGGAGGAGGTGGCTGCGGATCATGTCGTCCTTAGTGACCCAGAGGACTCCGGAGCGAATGCCTCAGCAAACCTACGCTGCATGGCCTCCCTGATCCTGCAAAGTCTGCGGAAGGATCCTCGTATTCTTCGGATCAAGGAGAGGGACCATTACTGGCTGGCCACTCTCCTTGATCCACGGTACAAGGGTAAGGTTGCGGACCTTATGTTACCGTCGCAGAGGGAGCAGAGGATGAGACAACTCCGGGAGGCCTTGCAGAAAGGTCTGTGCAACGCGTTCCCAGAGACTGGGAGGTTGCAAACTCCTGGTCCTGGACAACGAGTTGCTGAGGCTTCGGCCAGTCAAAGAAGGAGCGGTGGGGAAGGTGGCCGTCTGACCGATGCGTTCAGACAATTCTTTAGTCCGCAGCCCCAAAGTATGATCGGTTCCAGCAACCATCGCCAGCGTCTGATAAACATGGTGCAGGAATATCTAGGGGCAAGGTCAGACTTGGACACCTTCCCCACCGAAAATCCTCTGGCTTACTGGGTCTTGAGGATGGATCACTGGCCAGAGCTTGCACAGTATGCAATTGAGCTACTGGCCTGTCCTGCATCCAGCGTTCTTTCAGAACGCACATTCAGTGCTGCTGGAGGATTTGTCACGGATCACAGGGTGCGCCTGTCCACCGACTCGGTTGATCGACTGACTTTCATCAAGATGAACCAGTCTTGGATCACCACCAGCTACCACACACCTGATGCTGATATAACAGACTAATTGATTTTAACATGTCACATCCCTTCAAGACTGATGCTGATGCTGAGTGCCTGTGCTGTTATGTTGACTGGCTATCCTCCTCCTCCGAGTCCTCAATGATACGATTGATGATGATAGCTTGTAAGATCATTTTTGTTTATGGGTGCCGCCACCAGTGCCTAACGCCCAATTTTTCAGCCCCTGTTTAACAGGGGCGTGTAATTACAATTTTTGAAGCAATACTTTGCAACAGGGCTCATTGCTGTGCTCCAAGTACAGTATCTGTGAGGAGTTGCAGTGTTGTGCCACCAGTGCCTAACGCCCAATTTTTCAGCCCCTGTTTAACAGGGGCGTGTAATTACAATTTTTGAAGCAATACTTTGCAACAGGGCTCATTGCTGTGCTCCAAGTACAGTATCTGTGAGGAGTTGCAGTGTTGTGCCACCAGTGCCTAAGGCCCAATTTTTCAGCCCCTGTTTAACAGGGGCGTGTCATAACAATTTTTGAAGCAATACTTTGCAACAGGGCTCATTGGTGTGCTCCAAGTACAGTATCTGTGAGGAGTTGCAGTGTTGTGCCACCAGTGCCTAAGGCCCAATTTTTCAGCCCCTGTTCAACAGGGGCATGTAATTACAATTCTTGATCTAATAATTCACAGCAGGGCCCATTGCTGCACCCACCAAGAGTAACTGTCAGGGCTTACAGTGTTGTGGCACCAGCACCACCATCAAAGGCCCAATTTTTACTACCACTGTTCAACAATTATATGTAATTAAAATTCCTTATATAATAGTTGACAGCAGGGCGTTCCAGCACCAACCAAGAGTAACTGTGAGTGCTTACAGTGTTGTGCCAACACCAACAACTAAGGGGCCTATTTCTGCAGAGTATATACGGCAGGTCCCTACTTTCAAACATCCAACTTACAAACGACTCCTACTTGCAAACGCAAGAAGACAACAGGAAGTGAGAGGAAATCTACCACTAGGAAGGAAAATTCTCTCCTGTAAGAATAAATATGGGAGAAAGGTGTCTCCTCTGTACTGATGCTTTATCAGCAATCCTTGTTTCAAGAAAAACACCACATTTCAAAAACAGTTGTCATTGGGACGGAAAGTGAGGTGAAATGTTCTGAACAGGGGCACAGACAGCAAAACAAATGTTACAGGGGTGATAACCCTTACCTATGTTTTCCAAAAAGTTTAAAAATAGATTTTTGGTCTGGAGCTACACTTCAACAATGTACCTGTTCAAAATTACAAACAGACTCTACATAAGAACAAACCTACAGTCCCTGTCTTGTATGCACCGCCTGTATAGGGCTGTTCAGAGTATATAGGGCCTTTTTTATTTTATGTGCGGGGTTCCCCTTAATATCCATACAAGACCCAAAGGGGCTGGTAATGGGCTGGGGTAGGGGGGGGGTCATGGGGTAGCTATGCCATTTTTCTTAAAGAATTTCATCCATATTACCGGGACCAGACATTACATTAAAGCCGCAAGCAGTTTTAAATGGCTTTTTTTTCCTTTAGAAGTGTCATTTTGTGCAGGGACAGTTCTAAACACGGGAAACACGTGGCACTTCACAGGCATACTTTAGACACCCCCCAGGTACGATATTTAAAGGAATATTTGACTTTTTTTTTTTCACTTTATGCATCATTAAAATGACTGCTCCCGAAAAACGACCGTTTTTAAAACTTCTTTTTGCATTGATACATGTCCCCTGGTGCAGAACCCGGGTTCCCAAACCCTTTTTAGGACAATAACATGCATAATAGTTGTTATAATTAGCACTTTAGAATTCGAACGTTCGCATCCATTGTATTTAATAGGGTTCTAATGTTCGTTCGAACTTTCGGTCCGTTCGCGGGTTCTGGTGCGAACCGAACCCGGGGGTGTTCGGCTCATCACTACTTGCCACATGTTTCGGATTGTCACTTGCCATGATGCCACACATTGCAGATTGGCACGGGCACAGCGTGGCTCCCTCTCTGATGGCACGGGCACAGCGTGGCTCCCTCTCTGATGGCACAGGCACAGCGTGGCTCCCTCTCTGATGGCACAGGCACAGCGTGGCTCCCTCTCTGATGGCACAGGCACAGCGTGGCTCCCTCTCTGATGACACGGGCACAGCGTGGCTCCCTCTCTGATGACACGGGCACAGCGTGGCTCCCTCTCTGATGACACGGGCACAGCGTGGCTCCCTCTCTGATGACACGGGCACAGCGTGGCTCCCTCTCTGATGACACGGGCACAGCGTGGCTCCCTCTCTGATGACACGGGCACAGCGTGGCTCCCTCTCTGATGACACGGGCACAGCGTGGCTCCCTCTCTGTTGGTACGGGCACAGCGTGGCTCCCTCTCTGATGACGCGGGCACAGCGTGGCTCCCTCTCTGATGACGCGAGCACAGCGTGGCTCCCTCTCTGATGACGCGGGCACAGCGTGGCTCCCTCTCTGATGACGCGGGCACAGCGTGGCTCCCTCTCTGATGACGCGGGCACAGCGTGGCTCCCTCTCTGATGACGCGGGCACAGCGTGGCTCCCTCTCTGATGGTACGGGCACAGCGTGGCTCCCTCTCTGATGACGCGGGCACAGCGTGGCTCCCTCTCTGATGACGCGGGCACAGCGTGGCTCCCTCTCTGATGACGCGGGCACAGCGTGGCTCCCTCTCTGATGACGCGGGCACAGCGTGGCTCCCTCTCTGATGACGCGGGCACAGCGTGGCTCCCTCTCTGATGACGCGGGCACAGCGTGGCTCCCTCTCTGATGACGCGGGCACAGCGTGGCTCCCTCTCTGATGACGCGGGCACAGCGTGGCTCCCTCTCCGATGACGCGGGCACAGCGTGGCTCCCTCTCCGATGACGCGGGCACAGCGTGGCTCCCTCTCCGATGACGCGGGCACAGCGTGGCTCCCTCTCTGATTGTAATGGTACAGTGTGGCTCCCTCTCTGGCTTCCCCCAGCACAGTCCTCTATTTTCCCTGTGTCCTGTAGCAATCACTCCATCAGTTTCTTCCTGGGTTCCAGACTCTCTCTCCCAGCAGAGTGCATGCTGGGGGCTGAAGTCTGCTGCTGGCTTTGCACAACAATGGGGCAGTCAATCTTCTGGGACTGCATGCCCCATGATGCTCCACTAGACTCTAGTCTCTTTTGATTGGCCACAGCGCAGCCAATCGGGAGGGAAACAGACTGGGCAAAGAACTAAGCGGCAAACCAGGTGAGAGCTGCTCTCTCTCCACTGCTGACAGGAGAAAGGAGGGGGCGAGCAGGGGAGATATACTGACGTCCCGCAGCTCGCCTCTCTCCCTTATCACTGCTTCCTTCGATATAGCGGGGGAGCAGCCGGCGCTTGACAGATTCATTTTGGCCGGCCGTGCCCGCTCCCTTGGCACGCTGGGGCCCCTTACAGGATTACTAATACTGTCTGTATTCCCCTGATGGCGGCCGGCAATTTGCCGCCCCCCTGAAAGTGCCGCCTGGGACCGAGGTACCATCGGGTCCCATGGTAGGGCCGGCCCTGCTCTGTACATAACAGTTCTCAGTGTTCCCCCTCAAATCAGAGTCCCCCGAGTTCTTCCTTACATCACAGTCTACAACAGGGATCCTCAAACTACGGCCCTCTAGCTGTTGCGGAACTACAAATCCCATGAGGCATTGCAAAACTCTGACATTCACAGACATGACTAGGCATGATGGGAATTGTAGTTCCTGAACACCTGGAGGGCCATAGTTTGAAGACCCCTGGTCTACAGAGTCCCCCCTTACACTATAAGGGAACTCTGTGAGTTCAGATGTAAGGGGGAACTCTGCCTTGGAAGTAGTATAGTGCCTAGTATTGGTCGGCTTTGGTTAATCATGAGGAGAGGGGTCTGCCAGGCTAGGTGGACCTGAATGTGCCTTACCCCCATCAGGAGACTTGTGCCCTGGGGAGTCAGGGAAGGGTCCTTCCTCTTTGAGAGGGTACCATATGACACCGCCTAAGTGCACTTTGCAGAAAAAAACAAGTGGCATTGTGTCCTAGTGTCCCTTCTGACAGTTGGGTTCCAAACCCATAGCGATACTAGGATCACCCAGGGGTGCCACTCCCAGGGAGAGCTTAACACCACAGGCTTGTTGCCTCACTGACTCCTGGACAGACAAGGCAGCACTGCTTGAATCATGAGGTGCTGGACCCCTCGGAAACCCTCCACACTAGTGAAATACTCCCAACCCCCACCTTACCCAGTGGGTGCTAAACTTGGTTTCTTTCCCACGAGAAGGCCCCTCAGGACCCTCATTAAACCATCAGGGACACTAAACACCCAGCCATCCCAGAAAAAAGGCTAGATTGATAGTGGAGCATCCCTACTGGACACTGATAAGAACAGGTACTACACTTGATCTTAGCCAAAAGATCTACAGGCCTGGAAGTGATGAACAATACAAAGGTTTAAATCACGAGAACAGAAACAGAGGAGAAACCTTTAAACATGGCACTGACCAAAAGCGGGTCTCCTCTCATTTTGTGGGGATTTTCTGTCATCCCCTGTTACTTTGATGGTTTGATGGGGCTTTGATGGGGACCCTGATTTAAGGGGGGACACATCAGATGGATTCTGATGTAAAAGGGGCTCTGGTGGGTTCCCTGGTGTACGGAGGGCTCTGATGGGGACCAGTGACAGCCCGTCCATTAGGTGCGCAGGGGCATTTCCCCCCTAATCCATGCACCCGGCCTCTAATCTACATGCGGGGCGCCGGACGCATGGATTCCAATGTTTTTTCTTTTTCTTTTTTTAAACACATGGTTAGAACCTGAGGCTCTAATTGGCTTCAAAAAAGGGAGGGCGGAGTGCGCATGCGCGGAGTATCCAAGATGGCCGCTTGAGCCGGAGCTCCGCCACACCTAGCTCTAGCGCCGCTCACAGCACCGCACAGAGGGACCATCGACGAGCTACAACGGGCGTTCCAGACTCCCAGATCACCAGGGAACCCCGCCGTATGAGAGGAAGCCAGGTACGGAGAGACCTCGGGCTGCAATTTGACCGGGTTCAGCCGCCGGGGTATACCAAGATGGCCGCCGCGGCCCAGCTACACGCTGCTGACATGGAGGGACATCCAGAGCAGAGGCAAGTGCTAGCGCCCGCCACCCTGCCATACACCCCAGCCAGCCAAAGCATGATCATGCACCATATGACCCCATCCCCAGCATCGACTGAATCATTACTTAGCAGACACTTTGGAGACAATGCTGTCCCTTTAGCAGGGACACCCTCTCATGCACACCAAGGGGGCCCCTACCTCACACCCCCGATTAATGAAGAAAGTCCCCATCACGATGACCTATTCCAGAAGTTGTCTGCCTTACTGGAGAGGGGATTGGCCAACACAGCAGCTAAGATTACTGGCGATATAAAAGCTGACTTCCAGAACTTAGGTTCCAGGATGGAAGCCATAGAGAACAAGCTGGATTTGACAGTTACAATCACTAACCAGAATGCTAGCCACATCCAGACACTTCAAGACAGGCTAGACTCAGCCCTATTGAGAATCGATGAACTTGAAGATAGATCCAGGAGATCCAATTTCAGAATCAGGGGTCTCCCTGAAACCTTTTCAGAGGTCTCACAAGCGACACAGGAAACAATTAAATCCCTGATCCCTAACATACCGCAACACCGTCTGGAATTGGACAGGGTTCATAGAGCCCTGGGCCCTCCTAGAAAAGATGGTTCCCCCAGGGATGTAATCGCTAAACCTCACTTTTACCAGGTTAAGGAGGAAATAATGAAGCAATCCAGAGCAGCGAAACAGATCTCCCATCAAGGTCACCCTATCCAAATTTTCGCTGACCTATCCCCCTCCACGATCCAGAGAAGAAGGGCCCTGAAACCTCTCTTAGGGATCATGGCCCAGAAGGACATCAAATACTGGTGGGCATTCCCATTTGCCGTTAAATTCATTTTCAAGAGTAAACCTTATTCGTTCTCTAATTTCCAAGATGGCGAGAAGACCCTCCTCACACTGAAGCTGATCTCGCTAGATTCGGATATGGACACTTCAAACCCAGCAAACAACTCTACTAAGAGGCCACCACCCTCCAGCCCCCTGACGCCCCTGTGGAACAACCCGAAAACGAAGAAAGCGAAAGACACTCGCCCGACCTGATTATTGCCAGCTATTAATTTGATTTTATTTTTATATCTCCTACTCTCTTCCTTGGCTCCCAAAGGGAGTACTAATCAGAGACTTCCTATTACTCTGAAAGGGGCAATTGCCCTCCCAAATTCTACTGAACAAACTTTCTTAATTTTTAGTATACATAGATATGGACCCGACCTGGGGTTTTCCCAAATTGATTTTACTTATAGTTCTGGATAAGGCCTTAAACGAACCGGTAGGCTCATTATCACCATTCACTGGATGACAGAAACCTTATGTTTCTCAAGTGGTTGTTTCTACGAGTTGGGCTCATAGTGGCCCCCTAATGTTGGTGGGTTAGTTACTGAACCAAATGTTTTCCCACCATTATAATGGATAGTAGATCTAAGTTGTTCACCACAATGCCTGCTCTGAAAAGGGGCGGGTGAGGGGTAGTTATCCAGTTGCTCATCCCGGAGGAGTGGGGGTCCCTCCTTTATGGGAATTTAAACCTTCTGTGCTAGATTTTTCTAAAACTGAATAAAAGTTAGTTGAGCGCCGTGGAGCTGGGTGCTCAGCATGCGCCTCCGCCTATCCCTCAGTCTCCCGAAGATTTGTGGGATGGGTTGTCTGCTCACAGTGGTGCAGACACTTTTTGTAAGGTCCGGCCCGGGGGAAGAGTTATTTCCCCCGGGAGCGGACCGCTTTTCTCTGAAGAGGCTGTCTATGGTCTCTTCCTCTATCTTTTCGATCTTGCTCTTTCTGTATACCCCTTCCCTCTCCCTCCTCCCCTCCCCCATCTACGATCTAAGATGCTTAATATTTGTGTGTTTCTCAGAATCCATCCAGGCTGTCACTGAGGCTCCCAGTCAAACTAAACCATCTCACAGAGGGTCCACACAGAAGGCGACTAGAGATCCGGCTCACCTAAAGGTAAGTGACGCAGGGATAGACAGCGTACACTCAACTCTTCTCCATGGCTAATGCACCAAAACCTATACTTAAAATAGCTACCCACAACGCTCAGGGTCTTAATTCTCCAATAAAAAGGAGGAAAATATTTGACAGTTACAAATCCCTGGGAATAGAAGTGGTTCTGATTCAGGAAACTCACTTCCCTAGACGGTACAGCCCTGTCTTTTTACACCATCACTTCCCGGTCTTTTATTTGGCAAAGGCAGAAGACAAATCAAAAGGGGTTGCAATTTTATTTTCAAAATCTTGTAATTTCACTTGGCAAGCCGAGTACAAGGATCCAGAGGGCAGGTTTCTATTAGTGAAAGGCCTAATTGAGGGGCACGTTTTCTCCTTTGTCTCATACTATGCTCCAAATAAAGGGCAACTGAGGTTTTTTCAGTCAATGATGTCAACCCTGAGCCCTATGCTGGAGGGGACTCCCATATTTGGGGGTGACTCCAACGTGGCGCTTGATCGTGGGCTAGATAAGTCCAACCCAGCCAAACCCATTCTAACTCGCCCCACCAGGGCCAGCCTAAAATTTGCTAGACTTCTCCATGCGCATGGTTTGGCGGACGTTTGGCGTGAACAGAACCCAACGACAAGAGATTATACCCATTTCTCTTACCCCCATCAATCCTATGCCAGGATAGATCACATTCTCATCCCCTCACATCACCTACCACATGTCAATGATGCTCGGATTATAGACACGTCACTCTCGGATCACTCTATAGTGTTAGCATCTCTCGACTCACTCTCACACAGACCCAAACATTTCCAGTGGAGGCTTAATGAGTCAATTTTGTCAGACCCCATTAATGTGATCGAGATTAATAAAGCACTAACCGAATACTTCTCTTTAAATAACAATGGGGAGGTATCCGCAGAAGTACTCTGGGCAGCCCATAAAGTAACCGTCAGAGGTAAACTTATCCAGCTCGCATCCAAAATCAAAAGAGAAAGAATGGCGGATATCGTTAGACTGGAGAGAATGTACGCTTCTCTCAGAGCCCAACATAAAAAAGACCCGACCAGAATTAGCATGACACAAATAGACTCAGTCAGACTGCAACTTAACTTAGCCCTGACAACACGAGCCGAAAAACTGATCCGATGGAGCGGAGCGAAATTTTATACCCAGAAGGATAAATTAGGCAAGATGCTGGCCAATAAACTCACCCCCAGGGTGAGGCTAAACACAATCCCGAGGATCAAATCACTTAATCAGATCACGACTTCTGATCCCTCCAAAATCCTGACAGCTTTCAGAGAGTTCTATGACAAGCTTTATAGTGCGGGTCAGCAGGTTACCGCTAGTTCCATTTCACGTTTTCTAGACACCCTCCCTATTCCTAAACTCTCTGATGAACACAAAACCATCATGGAGGACCCAATTTCAGTGGAAGAAGCCATGGAGGTTATCAAAAACCTAAAGGGGGGAACGGCTCCAGGTCCGGACGGTCTATCAGTCCCCTACTATAAAACCTTCTCAGAGATAGTAACGCCCTTTATGACAAAATTTTTTAACAAAAAAACCTCCGGCTCTCCCCTACAACCTGACCTGAACTCAGCATTCATTACTGTTATCCCGAAACCCGATAAAAATCCAGAAGAGGTAGCTAACTATAGACCAATATCATTGATAAATAACGATTTAAAGATCCTCACCAAAGTCCTTGCAAACAGACTAAACTCATTCATCAGCTCCTATATTCACAGAGACCAAGTGGGATTTATCCCAGGCAGACAGGGCCCTGATCAAACTAGAAGAGCTATTGATATAGTCTCAATCTTACAGTCTAATTGGCCAGGAGGACCTAAGCAACAGGGAATGCTACTTTCCCTGGACATACAAAAAGCATTCGATACTGTGTCCTGGCAGTACATCTTTACCCTGTTAGAGCAGTGGGGCTTTGGGCATCAATTTATAGGAACCTTGAAAGCACTATACTCCACACCCACAGCGCAAATTCGAATTCAAGGACATTACTCCTCCCCGGTCCACATAGCAAGAGGAACAAGGCAAGGCTGCCCGTTGTCACCCGCAATTTTTGCATTGGCCATAGAGACACTGGCGATAGCTATACGAGAGAATCCTGATGTAAAGGGGGTTACTTGTGGGCCCCAAATGCACAAATGTGGATTATTTGCGGATGACTTAATACTCTTTATCACCTCCCCACTAACCTCCCTACCTAATTTGAATAAAATTCTTTTCTCTTTTGCGACAGTTTCAGGTTTGCAGGTTAACTTTGCCAAATCCCAAGCCCTAAACGTCTCTCTTAACCCTGAGATGGTCTCCCTACTTAAAATGAATTTTAAATTTGCCTGGAATGATTGTAATATCAAATACTTGGGTATCTCCCTGACTTCTAAATTTGAGTCCCTTTATGCTAAAAACTTCCCTCCCATGTATCACAAGTTAGAGCAAGACATAAAACTATGGTCAAGGCAAAATTTATCTTGGTTGGGAAGAATAAATGCTGTCAAGATGACACTATTGCCTAGACTGCTCTACCTCTTCCGAGCTCTCCCCATTCCACTGAGGAGGGACCATCTCAAGTCACTCCAGAGCAAAATTATACAATTTATTTGGGGGGGATCGGGATACAGGATCAACCAACAGACTCTTTATCACTCCAGAAAACGAGGAGGACTGGGTGTGCCAAACTTGTATAGATATTTCTTAGCATCAAGACTGTCCCAGTTCTCCACTGTATATGCTAAAGGGAGAAAACCAGATTGGATACAAATCGAACGCCAGGCGGTTCCACATCATACCCTGGATTACCTATTGTGGTGTTCACCTAAGAATAGACCACCTATCTTGGCCCCCACTCTCTCACACTCTTTTGCTATGTGGGATAAAGTGAAATTGAACCCTAACCTTACCTCAGCCATGCAACCCCTCTCACACCTATTCCGTAACCCGAGTTTCCCACCGGGGTTAAACATAAAGGCCTTTCAATGGTGGCTGGACAAAGGGCTGTACCGTATAGGCCATTTCTTCACGTCCAGAGGCCCAATTTCTCTGGCCTATTGTGTAAGCAACCTCGACCTTCCTCAGTCTGAGAGATTTCGGTTTCAGCAAATTAGCCATTTCTTGCATAAAATATGGCCCGAAAAGCCTGATCCTCCCAAATTTTCAAATTATGAACTTTGGTGCAGTCAACCCATGGAGCGGAGGGGAGGCATTTCAGTCATCTATGCGTCACTTTCCCACCCGACTGAAAAATCCCCTTACATGGTAGCCTGGGAGGGAGATTTCAAGTTTCAGTGGAACTTGGAGACCTGGCAGTCTGCTCTAACCACAGCATATAAAGGAATCATCAATACATCTCTCATGGAGGCAAATTTAAAAATTATGACTAGATGGTATATGACACCAACACGATTGGCCAAGATTTTTCCAACGGCTGATCCGTTATGCTTCCGGGGGTGTCATCTGAGGGGCACAATCGCCCACGTGTGGTGGGAATGCCCTAGAATCAGGTCCTTCTGGAGAAAGACATTAAATTTCATTAAAAGAGTCACGGGATGCGAGATTCCCAGGTCTCCGGAAACCATTTTACTAAACGCTCATATTCCCAAGATATCCAAACACGATCGTTTACTAATCCACTATATATTGCTAGGAGCCAAAATTACACTAGCCAAGGCGTGGAAGCACCCAAATGTCTCCACTAAAGCAGTTATCAGGAAAGTATCTTGGATCATGGCCCAGGAAAAGCTTGCCAGTATCATCAACGATTCAACAAGTAAATTTGAGAAGGTTTGGGAACCATGGGCTCAGTTCTTGGGTATTTCTCTAGTTCCTGGATTAGCGCAGATTTAAAACCTAGCTTAAATTAAGCACTTAGTGAACCTCGCCTCCCTCCCCTCCCCCACCCTACCCTATCCCCCTTCTTCCCTACCTGTCTTCTTTCTGACTATCTATCCTTTCTTCTAACAGGGTATCGAATTACTATTATTGGTACAACTTTAGAGGTCCTCTTAGGAGTGAGTTAGCCCCATCGGGGGTTTCCCCCCTGGGGGGAGGGGGGTTACCTCCCTCTGGCACAGTAGGTGCCCTTTTGGGGTGCCGGGGGGAGGTGGCTCCGTGACACCTTCCCTATCCAGGATGTTGGGGACTGGGGGAGAGCATTTAGCTCCCCGAGCTCTGTTGATGGGGTGAGGTTGGGAGGAAGTATGCCTTTGATTGAAATCTGTAGGTCAGGTGATATGATTAACCACGTGATAGAGTTTTTTACGAGTACGGACCCTCCTTAATTTAAGCTCTTTCGTGGTGTTCTTTTCCAGCCCCCCCATGCTACCAGTTAAAAACTGTTATCTTCTATATTGCTATCGTATATGTTACTCTGTATTTTCCTATTTGAAAATAAAATACTTTGAAAGCAAAAAAGGGAGGGCTCAGGGTGCAGAGCATTGCGCCCTGAGCCCACCCAGTTGTGTGACAATAGCAAAATAATATTCGCTATTGTCTTCCTGCTTCTCCTCCCGGGCCAATCAGGAAGTGGGTCTTAAGACCTGATTGGCCGAGAGGAGAAGCAATCATATTGGCCAGTACCGGGGGCAGGGAGGAACTACTGGGAGATCCGAGAGATGGCCGTCCTCATTGGAGCATTGGAGCGATCTCTCAGTTCTGCATTGCCGCCAAGAGCCCGACTGCGTGAGTATCACTAACCAAACAAACCACGACCCCCCCAATGATGGGGACTTTGATAAAAGGAGACTTTGATGGGGTAAAACATATTCATTCATTAGTGACGTACACTTAGTGAAGCACAACAATCTAATCCCCACCTGTATCACAATATCTCTAATCCAAAAAGCCATATAAGAGTCCATTTAACTCACAAAGTCCAGTATATTATCCAATGTCCACAAAGTGTTCAAAAAACACTACTAGTGCGTTCTGTATTGCTTCACACTGCTGTGCTTATCCACCACCTGGTGAAAAACCTGCTCACCTCAAGGGTATAGGAGACATGCATTTATCATCTAATCCCCACTGCTGGAATTCTCAGCTTCCTATTCCTTCACAGTCTGTGACCCTCTCCACTTTCTCCGACCTAATTATGCTCCCACATACGGTCATAAAAGATAAAGGTACCAACATAGTGTAGTCTGCTTTAAATATGTTATTACCCCGCACAATAGCACACTTACATCAAATTCAAGATCACAGCACAAAATAGTGCAAGTCAAATGCCGACTTGCCACCTGGGTAGACAGGCGGTGTGACTTCACATGCTCGGCTCTCCCGTGATTGGCTTTTTCAGCAGTAGGAGCCCGATCATACCATCAGGGACACTACACAGCCAGCCATCCCAGACAAAAGGTTAGACTGATGGTGGAGCATCCCTACTGGCATAGGCGTGCGCACAGGGTGTGCCAGGTGTGCCTGGGCACACCCTAATAACCCTGTGCTGGGCAGATTTCCCCTGCTGCTTGACTGCAGAGAAAAGGACTGGGGAATCTTTGTCCTCAGGTCCTTTTCTCTGTTTCAAAATTGAGACATCCGGGGTCTGTTTAGACCCCTAACATTTCACCAAAGCCCCCCAATGGGGCTCCGAATTTTTTTTGTAAAAAACAATAATAAATAATAAACAAATATCTAAAAAAAAAAATAACTACTGACACCGTCCACTGCTCTACTGACTTCAACCTCTGCTCTACCGACACTGTCTATTGCCATCATGCATGTGTGTTTGAGCTTTCGGGTGCACACCCTAATGCAATAGGCTGCGCACACCTATGCCTACTGGACACTGATATAAACAGATACTACACTTGATCTTAGCCAAAAGATCTACAGGAATGGATGTCATGAGCAATACAAAGGTTTAGGTCACCAGAAGAGGAACAGAAGAGAAATATTTAAACATGGAACCGTCTAAAAGGGGGTATTTTCTTATTTTGGGGAGATTTTCCGTTATGCCCTGTTGCTTTGATGCTTTGATGGGGCTTTGATGGGAATCCTGATTTAACTACTTGCTGACCAACTCACGCTGATATACGTCGGCAGAATGGCACGGCTGCGCAAAAAGTAACGTACCTGTACGTTGCTTTGAATTTGCCTCCGTGCGGGCACGCACCCGCCCGGCGCGTACTCCGTGAGCATGCCCGCGCATCCCGCGGACTTAATGTCCGCCGGGTGCCTGCGATCATCTCACGGAGAAGCAGAACGGGGAGATACCTATGTAAACAATAAATTTTTCCCTGTTCTGCCTAGCAAACAGACAGAGATCTACTGCTCCCTGACATCGGGAGCAGTGATCTCTGTCAAGTTCTAGGTAGCCCATCCCCCCCCCACAGTTAGAATCACTCCCTAGGACACACTTAACCCCTTGATCGCCCCCTAGTGTTTAACCCCTTCCCTGCCAGTGTCATTTACACAGTAATCAGTGCATTTTTATAGCACTGATCGCTGTATAAATGACAATGGTCCCAAAATAGTGTCAAAAGTGTCCGATGTGTCCGCCATAATTGCCGCCATTACTAATAAAAAAAAAATATATAAAAAAAAAAAGGGAATAAAACTATCCCCCATTTTGTAGACGCTATAACTTTTGCGCAAACCAATCAATATACGCTAATTGCGATTTTTTTTTACCAAAAATATGTAGAAGAATACATATCGGCCTAAACTGAGAAAGAAATTTGTTTTTTTTATATATTTTTTGGGGATATTTATTATAGCAAAAAGTAAAAAATATTGCTTTATTTTCAAAATTGACGCTCTTTTTTTGTTTATAGCGCAAAAAAGAAAAACCATAGAGGTGATCAAATACCACCAAAAGAAAGCTCTATTTGTGGGAAAAAAAAGCACGTCAATTTTGTTTGGGTACAACGTCACACGACCGCGCAGTGCCGTATCGCAAAAAGTGCTCTGGTCAGGAAGGGGGTAAATTCTTCTGGGGCTGAAGTGGTTAAGGGGGGACTCATAAGGTGGGGCTGTGGCGGGGACCCTGGTGTAAGGAGTTCTCTGATGGGGACTCTCATAAAGGAAGACTTTGATGGAGTAAAACATATTAATTTATTATTCATAGATTTATAAAAATATTTATTTTTTGGGCCCATGAATATTTGTAAAATAGATGACGTGGACCTCATGGTGAAAAGTTTGGAGACCCCTGTTCTACACCACTAGTTTGGGTTTTCACCCCACCAGAGCTCCATCAGAAGTGTGGATTAAGCTGCTGAGGGCAACCAGGACACAGGGTCTCACCTTGGAAAATATTCTCTTTTCTGAATGAATCTAAACATGTATTATGTCATTCCATTCTCCCGTGTTTCTACTGTGATGACTTTTGATTGCATAGTTCATCTACGCAGCCAATAGTTTATGACAATCAGCTATAAGACTTTGAAAACCTGTAAGTCACTTTGTGTGTCATCATAAATCAGGGGATGCCCTTAGAATTAAGCAGAGTCTAAACAAAAATGTCAAGCTTAATGATTTGAATAATGTGATGTTTTCCTGCTATGTTCACAGATGTAAAGCATTTATTATGTATTAGCAAAGTCATTGAAAGACTGTGGGGGCCTTTGATTTGTTTGACTAAAAATAGGTACCTTGTTAGCTGTAAAATGTTGTTATGTACATGTTGTACAATGCCTCATTTCATCACAGATTTAAAAAAAAAATCAGGGGAATATTCCACAATTCAGGATAGTGGGTGGAGTTGAACCAATCTTGCACCCAGGGCCGCTTATAGAAATCACGGGGGCCCCGTACAGTAAGGTGAGCAGATTTTTAAAATGAAATCCGGGGACATCTTTTTTTTTTACTAGTAATGGCGGCAATCAGCGACTCTCTGGCTGTCGCCGCCGCCGCCCGCCTCACAGCCTGTCAAGTCTTACCCTCCGGGCCCCGGATACTACTGGGTGGGGAGTGGAGGAAGATCACTCCGCCAGGGAAGGCGAGGAGATAAGCAGGCAGGCGGCTGGCCGGGACTTGAGCCAAGGCAGAAGAACATGTGAGCGGAGCTGGATGGGCACCCGAAACTGAAGAAATATTCCCTCCGCTCCGACCAGCACATGATCATCAGAAAGGGGCACAGATAATGGAAAAAATTAGACCTCCCCTAACCTAGTAGGAGTGGCAGGTGTGAGGGTGTGTAATTCAGATTTTTTTTTTTATCAACTCTGCACTGACTGTCTTTGAAATTGCCCCAGCCCCTGTTCAAATCCAATCCGGGGACAAAACCAGGGACAGAATTGGTCCGGGGACAGTGTCCTCAATCCGGGGACTGTCCCCTGAAACCGGGGATGTCTGGTCACCCTACCGTACAGCCTACCTGACGGGGCCCCCGTGCACAAATTTCCAAACAAAAATCCCCCCTCTTAGCACAACCCCCTCTAAATTACCCCTCTGCCCCCCCCCCAATCTCTCCTCCCAGCACATATCCCCCCATTCTTCCTCCTCACACATATCGCCCTCCCCAAATCCAAATTACATTTGCCAATGCCAACACAGCCAGGAAGAGGTGTGCTGTGTTGTGTTCTCCCCTCCTGTCAGAAGAGTTGCTGGTCTTTATAGTACATGAGACTGGATCGTTCTTACTTTAGATTGCATTGCACTGTACACACACACACAGCGCCCCCATCTCCTCCAAAGGCTGCTCAGTGCTCACCTCCCGGCAGCAACAAATGTGGATAGGGGGTGGTGAGTGTACAGTGTAGGGTGACCACGTGTCCCGGATTGCCCGGGACAGTCCCACATTTTGCAGGTCTGTCCCGGGCACTTTCATTCTAGGACAATACAGTGTCCCGGAATGAAACTGGCACAGCTACCCCCCGGGCCAATCTGATGCCCCCAAAAAATTGCGCCACATCACCGCTTTACTCACTGACAGTACTTGCCCTGGCCGGGAATGCCTGGAGGAGCACAATCCCCGCCCCCTGCGTGTGATTGTAGAAATCATAAATCCCGCCTCTTGTGTCCAATCACTGTGCTGTGATTCGTTACAGCACAAGCTGATTTTTGGGAAGGGGGGTTGTCCCTGAATGGTAGTTTGGAAATGTGGTCACCCTAGTACAGTGCCATGCAATCTACAGTAAGAGCGATCCGGTCTCATGTAGATCTTGAAGCCCCCCCTCCCCCCCCCTAAGCACACACCTGTGGAATTTTTAGCTGCCTGGGCCCAAAGAGTCACTCCTTCCCTGATGGCTGCTGCTGCCTGGACTTGAGGGTCAGTTAGATGAGATGCCTCTGCCATCGGCTGCCGATATCCTCTGCTGCCGCTGCTCGCCTGAGTCGCCTTACTGCGACTTTTCACATCACGCGGAGAGACTCAGAGTCAGAGACAGGAAGGAATCACTCCGCGGCGCCAGACGACGTGCTGGCCGGGACTTGAGCCAGCAGGAGGAGCGGGCACGGACGAGGTATTTTTTTTTTTACATTAAATTAGTCATCTGATCAGGTTGTCAGGCCCCTCTGCTGGCCGGGCCCAGTACAACAGAGCCAGTTGTACTGGCCTATCAGCGGCCCTGCTTACACCACTGGCTAACTGTACATCCAGAACTAGGGCTGCACTGATAGCGGGTTTTTTTTATCGGCATGTATGAGTACCAATACTTTCAGTCAAGTACCTGCCAATATTGAGTACTGATCTTTTGCGGTACGATTTTGCATCAATACAAAATAAATAGGCACAAATCACACTGCAAAGAATCACATGCAATTTGAACAGGAATTCAGTGTGATTCCTGTCCGAATCACATGCAATTCCCCCCACCGCTCGTGTGTGTGTGTGCATAGAAAGGGAAAAGCACCATCTAGTGGGCAGTTCATTAAAAATGTTAGAATTTCCATTAATGCATATCTGGTCAAATTCAAAATCTGCATAGGTGTCCCGATCCTGCCGATAATAGAAAATCACAGCAGCTGGAGTTGCTCGCAGGGCTAGAGAAGAAGTTCTGGGCAGTGTTAATTTTGTTGCCTAAAACCGACCTAAAACATTTTAGTCGACTAACTTAATACCATTTTAGTCGACTAAAATACGACTAAAACTAAAACAATTGAGATGACTAAAATACGACTAAAACTAAAATGGCATTTTAGCCAAAAGTCTTATGCCGCATACACACGACCGTTTTTCCTGACGAGAAAATGCAATTTTTTAAATTGGTCATTAAAAACGATCGTGTGTGGGCTCCAGAGCATTTTTCTCGACGAGAATTTTTTCTCGTTGTTTTTCACTTTGTCGCTTTTCTCGTCGTGAAAAAAACGGCCGCGTGTACGCTTTAATGACGGGGAAAAAAACGTGCATGCTCAGAAGCAAGTAATGAGACAAGAGCGCTCGTTCTGGTAAAACTAGCGTTCGTAATGGAGATAGCACATTGGTCACGCTGTAACGGACTGAAGAGCATGAGGCTGAAAAGCGCAAATCGTCTCTCACCAAACTTTACTAACACGAGATCCGCAAAAGCAGCCCAAAGGGTGGCGCAATCCGAATGGAACTTCCCCTTTATAGTGCCGTCGTACATGTTGTCGAACGTGTTGTACATCACCGCGCTTTGCTCGACCATTTTTTTTCACAATAGTGTGTAGGCAAGGCAGGCTTGAGAAGAATCACGTCGAGAAAAACATATTTTTTTTCAATGACATTAAAAAACGGTTGTGTGTACGCGGCATTAGACTAAAACTAAATTGAAATTTGACATCAAAATGAACACTGGTCTGTAGTTCATGTTCATACCTCAATACCATAAATAATAATATATTAGATATTTCACTCCAGCAGTATATAATGAGTTTGGAAATTGTAGAGAAATGCCTAAGTAATGCATTACAATTTAACTACACCCATTTGATTTTAGGTGACTAAAATCAGTTTTAGTCAACTAAAATTAATTTAGTCGATTAAAATGTACTGGACTAAATACAACTAAAACAATTGCAGAAGACTAAAATGGAACTAAAACAAAATGCCATTTTAGTCCTAAGATCGGACATTCCGACAACAAAACCGTGGATTTTTTTCCGATGGAATGTTGGCTCAAACTTGTGTTGCATACACACGGTCACACAAATCTTGTCGGAAGTTCCGACCGTCGAAAACGCGGTGACGGACAGGACGTACGACGAGCCGAGATCAATGAAGTTCAATAGCCAGTGCGGCTCTTCTGCTTGATTCTGAGCATGCGTGGATAATTGTGCGTCGGAATTGAATACACACGATCGGAATTTGCGACAAGAACGGTTGTTGTCGGAAAAATTGAGAACCAGCTCTCAAACATTTGTTGTCGGAAATTCCAATTGGACTACAACTAAATCGAAATTTGCTGCCAAAATTAACACTGGTTCTGGGATCCCATCGGTTAATGGCGGAAGTGATGTCAGCTTGGGGACAGACCTCCTAAACATCTCCTCCAGCCCTGTGAGTGGCCGTGATTTGCCATCATCAGCGGGACCGGGACACCTATGCAGATTTTGCATTTGAACTGTACTTAAAGCGGAACTTCAGTCATTTTTTTCATCTTCCCATCTATTAAATCTTTTGTTCTTGTTGTTTTAACTTTGGGTAGTAAAACTTTTTTTTCTGCCAGCAAATACCTTATACAGCTCACTTCCTGTTTCTTGTCTGGTCATTAGCCTAGGCTTATGTCATCATGCACAGCTCTCTCTCTCTCACTCTCCGGAGAGTTTGCCAGGAAGTGAGGGGGTGAGTCATATAAGGGCCAATGAGAGCTGCAGAGCTGGAGGTGTGCCTTTGTGTTTCTTTGTAAATCCAGGAAGTGAACAAGCAGCAGCTTCAGCTGCCCACAGTTAAAATGGCTGCAGCCAGACTCAGTGGAGGGAGATTTCTGCAGCATATTTGACAAGTACAGAATCACAGTATATATAAAATAATATGCAAAGTGGTTGGAGGGAAGCTTCAGAATGGCAAAGATGTTTTTATTACAAATTATGTGAGCAGACTGCAGTTCCTCTTTAATGTGAGTTCATAGTCATATGACGTCCACAGATGGGATCTCCCATCCTGGGTGGACATCATATGACGTCCTGTGATTTGAGGGGGGATATCTGAATGATGCCTGCAGCTAGAGGCATCATTCAGATATCCATTTTTTGTGCCGGCGATTCTGCGCACCATAAGAACATTCATAGCGGCGGTTCCGCCGCTTGATCGTTCTTATAGGCGGCGGGAGGGGACAGCCGGTATTGAAGTGGTAAAAAAAAGCCCGGTGTTGAAGTGGTTAATAAACTGCCCACTAGATGGCACTTTTCCCTTTCTATACACACACACAGGAGCAGTGGGGGAAAATCACATGAGAGTCGGACAGGCATCTCACCACATTCCTGTTCAAATCGCATGCGATTCTTTGTAGTGAAATTTGCAGCCATTCATTTTGTATTGACGCAAATCGCATTATCACTTTAACCACTTAAGCCCCGGACCATTTTGTTGCTAAAGAACCAGGCCACTTTTTGCGATTCGGCACTGCGTCGCTTTAACTGACAATTGCGCGTGTGACGTGGCTCCCAAACAAAATTGACGTCCTTTTTTTCCCCACAAATAGAGCTTTAATTTGGTGGTATTTGATCACCTCTGCGGTTTTTATTTTTTGCGCTATAAACAAAAATAGAGCGACAATTTTTTAAAAAAAAACAATATTTTTTACCTTTTGCTATAATAAATATCCCCCAAAAATATATAAAAAACATTTTTTTCCTCAGTTTAGGCCGATACATATTCTTCTACATATTTTTGGTAAAAAAAATCGCAATAAGCGTTTATAGATTGTTTTGCGCAAAAGTTATAGCGTCTACAAAAAATAGGGGATAGTTTTATGGCATTTTTATTAATAATTTTTTGTTTACTAGTAAGGGCGGCGATCAGCATTTTTTATCATGACAGCGACAATATGGCGGACACATCGGACACTTTTGACACCATTTTGGGGGCATTGTCATTTTTACAGCGATCAGTGCTATAAAAATGCACTGATTACTGTAAAAATTACACTGGCAGTGAAGGGGTTAACCTGTAGAGGGCGCTGAAGGGGTTAAGTGTGACCTAGGGAGTGTTTATAACTGTTAGGGGGCGTGGCTTGGCGTGACACGTCACTGATTGCTGTTACCGATGACAGGGAACAGACGATCACTGACAGTGTCACTGAGAAGAACGGGGAGATGTTTGTTAACACTTACCTCTCCCCGTTCTTCAGCTCTGTGACCTGATTGCGGGACACCGACGGCGATAGGGTCCATGTGTCCCGCGGGCGCGGTCATGGAGCTCCGGACCAGGTCGCGAGCGCGCCGCCGGCTCGCATCTTAAACGTGCCTATGCCCAGTCGTGCCGCTCTGGTGACGTATATGTACACATAGTTGCCAACATTGCAAAAAAAACATCTGGGACACTTTTTTGTATTGAGGCGGAGCCTTGCTATAATCAGGGGGCGGGGCATTCGTTTGTAGGCGTGTCATGCTGGAGTGAAAAATGCGGCGCGTGGAGCGCGCCGCGGCGGAAAAATGGGCGTGGTTTACGCACGATAGTGGGTGTGGTTTAAATGGGCGTGGTTCAAAGGGGTGTGGCTAGAGTCCGAGGTGAGAGAAAGAGAGAGAAAGAAATAGAAAGAAAGAAGCCAGATCCTACACCACAATAGTAATGTGTAACAAAATTGGCAGATAAGGATACTCCAAAACACCTGTTGGCGCTTCAATCATCCCGGCACCATGGTTGTTACGGTGTCAGGATGATTGAAGTGCATTATTTCTATTTTTACATTGTAATATAAAATGAAATCATTCAACTCACCATAATGCCGAATCAGTGGAAGCTCTGAGCGTGTTACCTGCCACGTCGCCTGCCACCAGATGGCCTCCCCAGCAGTCCGTCCTTGCATCAGGTGCCTCCTCAGCAGTCCGTCCTTGCATCAGGTGCCTCCCCAGCAGTCCGTCCTTGCATCATGTGCCTCCCCAGCAGTCCGTCCTTGCATCAGGTGCCTCCCCAGCAGTCCGTCCTTGCATCAGGTGCCTCCCCAGCAGAGCCCCCTCCACACTTGTGGACAAGGGTCCAAAAATCATGATTGTCCTGGGAAATTCGGGACTGTTTGGCAACTATGCACTACACTGATTACCCCGCCACCCACTACACTGATTACCCCGCCACCCACTACACTGATTACCCCGCCACCCACTACACTAATTACCCCACCACCCACTACACTAATTACCCCGCCACCCACTACACTAATTACCCCGCCACCTACTACACTAATTACCCCGCCACCCACTACACTAATTACCCCGCCACCCACTACACTACACTGATTACCCCACCACCTACTACACTGATTACCCCGCCACCCACTACACTGATTACCCCGCCACCCACTACACTGATTACCCCTCACCCACTACACTGATTACCCCGCCACCCACTACACTGATTACCCCTCACCCACTACACTGATTACCCCGCCACCCACTACACTAATTACCCCGCCACCCACTACACTGATTACCCCGCCACCCACTACACTGATTACCCCGCCACCCACTACACTACACTGTGATTACCCCGCCACCCACTACACTACACTGTGATTACCCCACCACCCACTACACTAAATTACCCCGCCACCCACTACACTACACTAATTACCCCACCACCCACTACACTACAATTACCCCACCACCCACTACACTACAGTGCAATAGTACAGTACCTGCGGTGCGTGAGGATGTGCTGGTGGTCCGAGGGGTCTGCCAAATGGAGTGAGCCAGGACCATCACAGTGTCCCCAGCCAGCGGTGCCCCGGTCCTTCCATCAGTGTCCCCACTCGTCGGACACACGGGGGCGGGGCGGAGGGTTGTTGGCAGCGGCGGCGCCAGGTGCTGATAGGCGTCAGTGTCCCCAGCCAGTGGAGCCCCGGTCCTTACATCCGTGTCCCCGCTCCTTGTCGGACACACGGGGGCTGGGCAGAGGGTCGTTAGCGGCGGCGGCGGCGGGTGAAGCATGCTGCTTCCTTGTGCCTCTCCTTGCGTTCAGTGGAGAGCGGGGAGGAGTCGCCAATCCGAAGCCGATTGGCTGCCCCAGGCTCTGCACTGAACACAAGGGGAAAACGTAAACAAATATGGTGGCGGCAGCGGCCATTTTTTTGTGTAGCCGCTGCCGTTTTTAGCTAAAGCATTCCCGAATTTACCGGGACAAAACGGGACAAAAAGAACTGGGCTTGTCCCGAATCGGGACAAGCCCAATTCGGGACAAGGGTCCAAAAATCGTGCTTGTCCCGGGAAATTCGGGACTGTTGGTAACTATGTGTACAGTCAGTAGTCCTTAAGTGGTTTTAAGTATCGGGGCATTTTCACGAGTACGAGTACTTATAAAAATGCTTGGTATCAGCACCGATACCGGTATTGGTGCATCCCTATCCAGAACCACTGGTGTATGGAACATATACAGCCACATATTATAGAGTCATTTACACCAAACTGCATACAGCTGTTTTAAGGCTTGTTGGCCATCTTTGGAAATAATGGCTTCTATGGAGTGAAGCTGGAGGACCAACGAGAAAGCATAACCCAGGAAGTTATGCTGAGCAGGGACTAAGGGATCCAAAAAGCCCTTCGCTGAACTCCTACATATTAGTAGAGCTACACCACTGAACCACTGTGTAGCAGTAAACCACTACTTAAAGTGGAATTAAAGCGGAGTTCCACCCAAAATAACAACAATATCCTATCCGCTTCATTACACAACATACAGGGGGTCCCCGAGTTACGAACATCCGAGTTGCGAACGACTCCTACTTACGAACGGGCTCCTGCACTCCATCCTTAGCCACCCGTGCACATAAACACTTAAAAACAACCTAATTACATGCCTACCTGTTCCTCTCCATACCCTGCTGTGTCTTGTGCCTGTATTGCGGCCACGGCCTGGTCCGGCCTAGTGCGGCCTAGTGAAGCCTGCAGATCCCCGGTCTTTCTTGCGCTGCTGCCCTGTGGAGGTGCACCGCGGACGGCCTGGCCTGGACTCGGATGTGTGGATACTGCTGCTCTCACCTGCCTCACCAGCCATCCATCTCCCTGCTGTGATCTGGTGAGCTGCCCAGCGGAGACTGCCTGTGTGGGCTGGTTGAGGTGTCCTGGAGCCCAGCATCTTTAAATCCTTCTGCCTGTCTTGCAGCGCTCTGGGCATTCCCTGCCTGGTACTCCCAGCCAGCCACCCTCACTGGACTGCAGATGTTCTCCACGCCCCACATACAGTACAGGACTGCATCAGAAGTGCCCTGAAAGCTGGTGAGATTACAAACTGTACTGTTCTGTGCCCACTACTACCATATATGCCCTGTACAGTACTGTACTTGTACCACACACGATTGAATAAGAGCTCCACATAGGCAGATGACATGAGCTCATGCTGGAACACAGGGATAGAATGTACAGTCCATTCTATCCCTGTGTCCCAGCATAAGCTCATGTCATCTGGAGCATTTAAAAAAGGTACTGTCCCGACTTGCAAACAAATTCGACCTAAGAACAAACCTACAGTCCCTATCTTGTTCGTAACCCGGGGACCCCCTGTACATGTACAATTGCCATAAGATTTATTTTTTGGTCATTTAAATACCGTAACATAGCAGTCTAAAGTCCGACTTCCTGTTTTTCACTCCCGCGGGAGTAGGCGTTTCTATTCCTTTCCCTGGCGCCGCAGTGTTATCTGGGAGCTCTCCGCAATGTCTCCTGGGAGCACAGTGTCATGCTTCCCGAGAGACAATGCGGAACGCCGTCCTCTTTTACAATACCTATACAGCTGCTGCTCTGTCCCCGTACTGAGCCGTAAACACTGTGCATGCGCGGGAAAGAGCGGCAAATGCTGGGAGATGAGCATTCACCGGAAATCAGTGCTGGTGAGCGTCACAATGCCCAGAAGCAAAATAGAAACTGCCTATATCGGATTTTATAAGTTCTTCTTTTGCACGAAAACGGACAGGGGACATTGAGTATTACTTTGTGATGTAAAAACCCATTGAATGCACAAAAAAAAAAAAAAACGATTGGCCGCGGGACATCCGCTTTAAACTCAACAAAGCAACTTTTCTGCATCTGCAAGTATATTAAAGTTGTAGTAAACTCTCTATTTTTTTTTACCTACAGGTAAGCTTATAATAGAGATTGCCTGTAGGTAAAATGAATATCTCCTAAACGTGCACTGCGTGTGCATATTCTCGTGAGCAGCAGATGGTGACGTCACCTACGCATGCACTCTGAAGGAACAACATACCTGTGCTGTTTCATCAGAGCTCTGTTCCATGGCGGTGATGCAAAACCAAGGAGAGACACACCGCTCTAGGCTAGCTTTGGGTGCAAAACAGGTACCAGGTGCAGACCTCAGCTCACCACCATCCACAATGAATAAGAAACAAAATGGAAATCCAAACTTGCTTGATTGTAATCTTTATAGTCAAAAATTGTCAGACAGGTACTGTACAGGGATTGCAGTTGACGCGTTTCACAAGTGTGTAGCTTGCTTGTTCACAACATTGTGAACAAGCAAGTTTGGATTTCCTGTGTGCGACCATTTTGTTTCTCAACCATGGTGGTGATGCCATGCACGGTATTGATGTCATCGGGGCTCGGTCATTCAAGTGACTGGAACCCGCAAACCCGTAAGGAACACATGGTGAAGTTGGAAGCCTCTGCAGGGATGACAGTGTGCCGCTGAAGGGCTTTGTTTCAAGGTAAGTCTTTCATAATGTGCTAGTATGCAACCCATACTAGCACACTATGCCTTTACTTTACAGGGAGAGTTTTTATGTTTTCAACCTTTACTACCGCTTTAACTATGAGGGCTGTACCAAAAGAAATGCAAAAGTGGGCAGAATTTTTCTATTAATTTGCATAGATCTTTCACTTTCAATTAAAGTTTTAACAAATTACAAATCATAACTAAGGATGAGCCAAACACCCCCCGGTTTGGTACACACCAGAACTTGCAAACAGGCAAAAAATTTGCTCGAACACATGAACATCGTTAAAGTCTATGGGACACGAACATGAAAAACCAAAAGTGCTAATTTTAAAGTCTTATATGCAAGTTATTGCCATAAAAAGTGTTTGGGCACCCGGGTCCTGCCCCAGAGGACATGTATCAATGCAAAAAAAACTTGACTTTAATAATGCTTAAAGTGAAACAATGAAAGTGAAATATTCCTTTAAATTTCGTACCTGGGGGTGTCTATAGTATGTCTGTAAAGTGGCGCGTTTTTCCCGTGTTTAGAACAGTCCTGCAGCAAAATGACATTTCAAAAGGAAAAAAAGTAATTTAAAACTGCTCGCGGCTGTAATGAATTGTTGGGTCTCGGCAACATAGATAAAACTCATTGAAAAAAATGGCATGGGTCCCCCCCCCCAGTCCATTACCAGGCCCTTTGGGTCCGGTATTAATTTTAAGGGGAACCCCGACCCAAAATTAAAAAAAAATTGTGTGGGGGGTCCCCCCAAATTCCATACCAGGCTCTTCAGGTCAGGTCTGGTATAGATATTAAGGGGTACCCTGCGCCAAATTTAAAAAAAATGGCATAGGGGTCCCCCTCAAAATCCATACCAGACCCTTCAGGTCTGGTATGGATTTTAAGTGGAACCCTGCGCCAAAATAAAATAAAAATGGCGAAGGGGTCCCCCCAGAAATCCATACCAGACCCTTATCCGAGCATGCAACCTGGCAGGCCACAGGAAAAGAGGGGGGACGAGAGAGAGCCCTCCCCCTGAACCGTACCAGGCCACATGCCCTCAACATGGGGAGGATGCTTTGAGGGTCTGTGACTCCCAAAGCACCTTGTCTCCAAGTTGATGGGGACAAGGGCCTTATCCCCACAACCCTTGCCCGGTGGTTATGGGGGTCTGCGGGCAGGGGGCTTATCGGAATCTGGAAGCCCCCTTTAACAAGGGCAACCCCAGATCCCAGCCCCCCCTATGTGAAGTGGTAACGGGGTACATTGTACCCCTACCATTTCACCAAAAAAAAGTGTCAAAAATGTTAAAGATGAGACAGCTTGGGACAAGTCCTTTATTAAAAAATAAATAAAATTTCCAGAGATGTAAATCCATCTTGCGACGATGACCAGAAAAAACAAAAAATGGAACAGTTCCGCCTCCATGGAGTCAGAGGGGGGTGGGGGTCACCCGTATACGTCACACGGTGGCCCGGCGGTGTTTCCCCATGCCGTCAGAGGGGGGCGGGGTCACCCGTACATGTCACGTCAAATTGTTCGCTATTCGGCGAACAGGCGAACACACTTACGTTCGACTCGAACATCGGGTTCATCCCTAATCATAACCCATGTAATGTGTGGGTACAATGCATTGATAAATGATCAAATAGTAACCATCAAGTATCAGGAAGGAAGAACAACTGAAGTAGAAAACAATAGATATTCCATGATACAAGCAAGTATTACAATATCAGTTAGCGTTGTACCAAGGAACGCGGACTAAGCACTAGCTGGAAGCTGAAAGGCACTGATAAGTAATGCAGGAGTCAGGCTGTCAGTCATGTGAGTGAATTATGGCCCCCACTCGACTCAATGATGTTGGATGATGGAAGCGACATCAAACGTCACTTCCGCTCAACGCCCTTAAAGAGGAACATTTTTTTTATTGAAAAAAAATGACTTTTTTTAATTTATTTTTATTGCATTTAAGTGTAAATGTGAGATCTGAGGGTCTTTTTGACCCCAGATCTCACATTTAAGAGGTCCTGTCATGCTTTTTTTTCTATTACAAGGAATTTCTTGTAATAGGAAGAAAAGGGATCCAATTTTTTTTTTTTAAAAGGGACAGTGTAAAAAAAAAAAAATAATAACATTTTTTTTTTAAAGCACCCTGTCCCACCCTGTTCGCGCGCAGAAGCAAACGCATACATTAGTCACGTATAAAAACGGTGTTCAAACCACACATGTGAGGGATCGCCAAAATTGTTAGAGCAAGAGCAATAGTTTGAGCAAAAGACCTCCTCTGTAACTCAAAACTGGCAACCTGTAGAGATTTTAAACGTCGCCTATGGAGATTTTTAAGGGTCAAAGTTTGTCCCCATTCCACGAGCGGGCGCAATTTTGAAGCGTGACATGATGGGTATAAATTTACTTGACGTAACATTATCTTTCACAAAATAAAAACAATTTGGGCTAACTGTTTTCTTATTTTTTTATTCAAAAAGGTGTATTTTTTCCCCAAAAATGCATTTGTAAGACCGCTTACACCAAATATGGTGTGACAAAGTATTGCAACGACTGCCATTTTATTCTCTAGCGTGTCTTAAAAAAATATATATAATGTTTGGGGGTTCTAAGTAATTTTCTAGCAAAAAAAAAAAATGTTTTTACTTGTCAGCAAAAAATGAGAAAAATAGATGCATTCATCAGCCAAGAAGCTGCGCATGGGACGTACTTGGACATTCCAACATGACAATGATCCAAAACACAAGGCCAAGTCCAACTGTCATTGGCTACAGCAGAATAAAGTGAAGGTTCTGGAGTGGCCATCTCAGTCTCCTGACCTCAATATCATTGAGCCCCTCTGGGGAGATCTCAAACATGTCGTTCATGCGAGACAGCCCAAGAATTTACAAGAACTGGAAGCTTTTTGCCAAGAGGAATGGGCAGCTTTACCATCAGAGAAGATAAAAAGCCTCTTCCACAAATACCACAAAAGACTTCAAGCTGTCATTGATGTTAAAGGTGGCAATCAGGGCCGCTGTTAGAAATCACAGGCCCCGTACAGCCTACCTGACAAAAATCCCCCCTCTAAAGCACAAATCTCCCTCACCCCAAAATATCACCCGCCTAGCATATATCCTCTTTCTGCTCAAACTTTCTATCCTAGCACAAATCTTCTCCCCCAAATCCTCCCTGCCAGGACAACCCCCCCCAATTCCTCCTATTAGCCCAAATCCCCCTACTTCCTCCTGGAACAAAATCCCCCCCATCTCCCCTCTCAGCACAAATCTTCTTTCTTCAATCCCTCTCCTAGGACAAATTTACACAAATCCCTCCTCCTAGCACAAGCCCCTCTAAATCACCCCCCAACCCTCCTCCCAGCACGTATCCTCCCCCATTATTTCTCCTCCCACACAGGGCCGCCATCAGGAATTTTGGGGCCCCTTACACAGCTTCAGGCATGGGCCCCCTGGAGCAGAGGAGAACCTAAAAAAGGGGGGTTGCAATCCAGGGCCCTGGGGAACGCCAGGCCTCTGGGGACCTCTGGGCCCCTTACAAAAAAATTATATATTTTTTTTTATAAAAATAAAAAATAAAAAAATAATAATAATTTTCATTAAAAAAAAAGCAGGTTGCCATTCGGGGCCCTGGGGACCTCCGGGCCTCTGGGCCCCTTACAAAAAAATAAAAATGAATAAATAACATAAATAAAAAAAAAAAAAGGTAAAAAATAAAATAAAAAAAGAGGGGGTTGACATTCGGGGGCCCTGGGGAACTCTGGGCCCCTTATAAAAAAAGGGGGGCATCCGGGCCCCTGGGGACCTCCGGACCCCTTACAGGTGTACTGCCTGTACCCCCCTGATGGCGGCCCTGCTCACGCATACCCTCCCATTCATGCAGAACACAGCGCACCTCCTGCTGGCTCTTCTTCTCTCACCGCTCCAGCCTCCAGGCTGCCATCTCCTTGTCCAGGGGCAGGGGTAGGAGCTCTGTGGCGTGGGCCAGGGGGCAGAACTGAAATCTAGGTGAGCACAACAACCCACCCCAGCATCCCCTAAATCCAGCCCTGTGTCTCTCACCCAGCAGCTGAAAGCCGGCGGGAGGGAGAGGGAGAGAAACCAGCTTTCAGTTGCTGGGTGAGAGACGCTGTCATCCTTCATTCTCTGCTCCACCGATCCTCCTGCTGTCCAGGCCCCCCTGTGTGCCTGGGCCCCCTACAGGAGGGCTGGTGGCCCCCCCCCTATCAGCGGCTCTGGTGGCAATACACGGTATTAGGAACTGGGGTATGTAAACTTTTGATCAGGGTCATTTGGGTTGTTTCTGTTGCCATTATGATTTAAAAAAGTGTAAACACAGTTGATTGATAATAAATGGCTTCAGCCAAACACTAACCATGAGTGAAAGAAAAGCTTTTGTGTTATCATTTATATTCTCTGAAAAATGGCCAAGAAATCATAAATTATGCCAGGGTATGTAAACTTATGAGCACAACTGTATATACAGTATACGTATTGTGGTCTTGAAGTGGTTAAATATTTTCTAAAAAGAAAAGGCATCTCTCAACCAGATGAATAGGATTGTAAGAACGAATTGGACAAGCGGCTGGTGGAACAGATTTCAAACAGTTCACTCATCAGTAATTCTTATGTTTTCTGCTTAGAAAATAAACAAAATTAACTTAATTTGAGCACAGCATTATCTTATTTAGTGGTTAAAATGTAAATATGCGTAAACCTCTTAATGGATTGCTATCAATTTTATTGTCTGCTTGCTTCAAGCTTGACCCTATTTATGGAGAAAAAAAAAAAAACTCTGTAATGCAGCTTAATCTTCAACCATTATAAATAATGAACAGGAGGAAATATGTTTGAATAAAAAGTGGACAATCTATATCCCTGCATCGTGGCCAGATTAATGGGTAACAATTTCCTCGGTGAGTAATATGCCGCTTAATAGCAGTGCTTTAGAATTCCACAAGATTATATTCAGATAATTCTTCAATTCTGTCTGCTGCTGCTGTGTCTGATAATCCTGCAGCTCTTAATCTACATGATCTGAATTCATGAGGAATGATAGAAGGCTCAGATCAATCTATCAATTACAACAAACAGAAGCAAAGCGTTAGCATGCGGATAAAACAAAGATGACCTTTCAGCAAAACAGGATAGTCACGGAGATCTTGTGATCTAAAGAGCAAAGTCAATGCACCCGCTGGAATTCACAGACGCTCTTCCTGGACGCTACGCATCTGGTGTGGTTATCTGTTAAGGATTATACAAATTACAAAAGAAGCAAAAAATTCTAAAAAAAAATTAATAATATATATATGCCGGGATCTCTTTATCCATTCCATGTTACTCACCTATTTTTTTGGACATTTATCACTTTGTCTAGTGGTTCACTTATTGGACATTTTGTGTATTGGGTTGGGCATTTCCAGCCTGCCCCTTCCTTGGGTCTTAATTCACAGTCACATATGAGATATACAGGTCCTTCTCAAAAAATTAGCATATTGTGATAAAGTTCATTATTTTCTGTAATGTACTGATAAACATTAGACTTTCATATATTTTAGATTCATTACACACAACTGAAGTAGTTCAAGCCTTTTCTTGTTTTAATATTGATGATTTTGGCATACAGCTCATGACAACCCAAAATTCCTATCTCAAAAAATTAGCATATCATGAAAAGGTTCTCTAAACGAGCTTTTAACCTAATCATCTGAATCAACTAATTAACTCTAAACACCTGCAAAAGATTCCTGAGGCTTTTAAAAACTCCCAGCCTGGTTCATTACTCAAAACCGCAATCATGGGTAAGACTGCCGACCTGACTGCTGTCCAGAAGGCCATCATTGACACCCTCAAGCAAGAGGGTAAGACACAGAAAGAAATTTCTGAACGAATAGGCTGTTCCCAGAGTGCTGTATCAAGGCACCTCAGTGGGAAGTCTGTGGGAAGGAAAAAGTGTGGCAGAAAACGCTGCACAACGAGAAGAGGTGACCGGACCCTGAAGAAGATTGTGGAGAAGGACCGATTCCAGACCTTGGAGGACCTGCGGAAGCAGTGGACCGAGTCTGGAGTAGAAACATCCAGAGCCACCGTGAACAGGCGTGTGCAGGAAATGGGCTACAGGTGCCGCATTCCCCAGGTCAAGCCACTTTTGAACCAGAAACAGCGGCAGAAGCGCCTGACCTGGGCTACAGAGAAGCAGCACTGGACTGTTGCTCAGTGGTCCAAAGTACTTTTTTCGGATGAAAGCAAATTTTGCATGTCATTCGGAAATCAAGGTGCCAGAGTCTGGAGGAAGACTGGGGAGAGGGAAATGCCAAAATGCCTGAAGTCCAGTGTCAAGTACCCACAGTCAGTGATGGTCTGGGGTGCCATGTCGGCTGCTGGTGTTGGTCCACTGTGTTTTATCAAGGGCAGGGTCAATGCAGCTAGCTATCAGGAGATTTTGGAGCACTTCATGCTTCCATCTGCTGAAAAGCTTTATGGAGATGAAGATTTCATTTTTCAGCACGACCTGGCACCTGCTTACAGTGCCAAAACCACTGGTAAATGGTTTACTGACCATGGTATTACTGTGCTCAATTGGCCTGCCAACTCTCCTGACCTGAACCCCATAGAGAATTTGTGGGATATTGGGAAGAGAAAGCTGAGAGACGCAAGACCCAACACTCTGGATGAGCTTAAGGCCGCTATCGAAGCATCCTGGGCCTCCATAACACCTCAGCAGTGCCACAGGCTGGTTGCCTCCATGCCACGCCGCATTGAAGCAGTCATTTCTGCAAAAGGATTCCCGACCAAGTATTGAGTGCATAACTGAACATAATTATTTGAAGGTTGACTTTTTTGTATTAAAAACACTTTTCTTTTATTGGTCGGATGAAATATGCTAATTTTTTGAGATAGGAATTTTGGGTTGTCATGAGCTGTATGCCAAAATCATCAATATTAAAACAAGAAAAGGCTTGAACTACTTCAGTTGTGTGTAATGAATCTAAAATATATGAAAGTCTAATGTTTATCAGTACATTACAGAAAATAATTAACTTTATCACAATATGCTAATTTTTTGAGAAGGACCTGTAGTCCAGTTTTTACTGGTCTACACGTAGCGCTGCACTATTACCCTTTATGTATATAGTATCTCACAAAAGAGAGAACACCCCTCACATTTTTGTAAATATTTTATTCTATCTTTTCATGTGACAACACTGAAGAAATGACACTTTGCTACAATGTAAAGTAGTGAGCAGGGATGAGCCGAACACCCCCCTGTTCGGTTCGCACCAGAACCTGCGAACAGACAAAATGTTCGCGTGAAACTTAGAACCCTATTAAATACAATGGACTCGAACGTTCAAAATCTAAAGTGCTAATTATAAAGGCTTATATGCATGTTATTGTCCTAAAAAGTGTTTGGGGACCCGGGTCCTGCCCCAGGGGACATGTATCAATGCAAATTTTTTTTTTTTAAATACGTTTTTACGGGAGCAGTGATTTTAATAATGCCTAAAATTAAAAAAATAAAAGTGAAATTTTCCTTTAAATTTCGTACCTAGGGGGTGTGTATAATATGCATGTAAAGTGGCGCATGTTTCCCGTGCTTAGAACTGTCCCTGCATAAAATGTCATTTTTGAAGGAAAAAAAGTCATTTAAAACTGACTCGCGGCTATAATGAATTGTCGGCTCCCGGCAATACATAGAAAAGTCATTGATAAAAAAAAAACGTGGGGGTTCCCCCAGAATTCAATTACCAGGCCCTTCAGGTCTGGAATGGATATTAAGGGGAACCCCGCCGCAAATTTTTAAAAAAATGCGTGCGATTCCCCCCAAATATCCATACCAGGCCCTTCAGATCTGGCATGTATTTTAAGGGGAACTCCACCCCAAATAAAAAAAAATGGCATGGAGTCCCCCCAAAAATCCATACCAGACCCTTATCCGAGCACGCAACCTGGCAGGCCCAGGAAAAGAGGGGGGGATGAGAGAGCGCCCCCCCCTCCTGAACCGTACCAGGCCACATGCCCTCAACATGGAGAGGATGTCCCCATGTTGATGGGGACAAGGGCCTCATCCCCACAACCCTTGCCCGGTGGTTGTGGGGGTCTGCGGGCAGGGGGCTTATCGGAATCTGGAAGACCCCTTTAAGAAAGGGGACCCCAGATCCCGACCCCCCCCAGATGTGAATTGGTAAGGGGTACCTACCATTTCACTAAGAAAGTGTAAAAAAACACACACCGACACCTTGGAAATGTCCTGTTAGCATATGCCAGAGACTTTTGTAAGTCTTTAGCTGACACTCTGGGATTCTTCTTCACCTCATTGGAGACTGCTCTTGCAGTCATCTTTACAGGACGTCCACTCCTAGGGAGAGTAGCAGCAGTGCTGAACTTTCTCCATTTATAGACAATTTGTCTTTCCGTAGACTGATGAACAGCAAGGCTTTTGGAGATACTTTTATAACCCTTTCCAGCTTTATGCAAGTCAACAATTCTTAATCGTAGGTCTTCTGAGAGCTCTTTTGTGTGAGGCATCATTCACATCAGGCAATGCTTCTTGTGAAAAGCAAACCCAGAACTCGTGTGTTTTTTATAGGGCAGGGCAGCTGTAACCAACACCTCCAATCTCATCTCATTGATTGGACTCCAGTTGGCTGACACCTCACTCCAATTAGCGCTTGGAGATCTCATTAGTCTAGGGGTTCACATACTTTTTTTCCACCTGCACTGTGAATCTTTACATGGTGTGTTCAATAAAAACATGGTAACATTTAATTCTTTGTGTGTTATTAGTTTAAGCAGACTGTGATTGTCTATTGTTGTGACTTAGATGAAGATCAGATCACATTTTATGACCAATTTGTGCAGAAATCCATATCATTCCAAAAGGGTTCACATACTTTTTTTTGCAACTGTATATACCGTCAATATATCTATTCAATATGTTAAATGTATAGATGTGAGGTTAAATCTTACATTTAATCCTGTCAAGGAAAAGCTTACTGCTCTAGACAAGAGCATTTTTTTTTTCTTTCATGTGAAATTCAGTGAAATTCAATCCTAAATTATACAGTATTTGTATCAGATCCCCATAATCACTATTCACAATGCTAAGAGGTGTAAATGAAAATCTGCTGTGTGTGTCAAACCACCACCAGGCAAACCGTTGGAAAAAGACTCATTAAAATTTATAAACCCTTTTTATTTTTATAAGAAAAAGTATCACATAGAATACTGTGACAAATAAACTTAGCTCACAATGAAACAATGCAAACTTAAAACCTATATAGAGCTATAACTCCCACATCTATATGTTATTTTTATATACGATTTCCACTGAGAGTAACATCTTAATTTTTTTTTTTAGTTTTGTGTTTTTTATCATATGCTCACTTTGAGTTTCTGTAAGGTAATATGTTCCCAATATAATATGTTTGTTTTTGTGCAAGTATATTTTTTCCACATGCTGGTGGCACTGTGCCTTGGGGTTGGATGCTTTGTGCTTCCAATAGCCACCAGTGGGTGTCGCTCTACAGATATACTCTCAGTGGTATTCCTTACCTGTGTAGGGCTTGTGTACGGGATTGAGCTTTGGGTTTGGGGTTGACCATGGGTTTGACCCAAACCCAAGATGTTCACAGTTTGCTGAACAGGCAAATTAAATGGCCAGATTTGGCCAGTTGCTCCAACCCCCAAAACCTCTAGCTGCTGCAGCCAGAAATCATTAATTTAGTGGCAATATTACTACTGACACTAAGCAAAGCTTTGAGGCACATTTTTTTCAAATTGTAAAGTCAGTGGGCATCCTGGGTGATATCATTGATTAAATATAGTCAAGACCACAATGGTGTTAGCCAAATTCTCTTATGCTGACATTTACATTCCAGCAACATTATAAGAAAACCTGGAAAATTGGACTTTACTGGTACCAGAAAGGAATGATGTGAGAACAATATAAGAGGCCAACACATTTCACTTTTTAGCTTCCTCAGGGCCTCATCGCCTTGAGGAAAATGAGGATGAGGCTCTGAGAAAGCTAAAACGTGAAACGCGTTGGCCTCTTACATAGTTTGTTGCAAAAAAAGTAATGGTTCATTATTCTCAACTCTAATTCATCCCAAATTTGTTTTATCGGGTTTAGGTCAGGACTCTGTGCAGACCAGTCAAGTTCCTCCACCCCAAACGCACTCTTCCATGTCTTTATGGACTTTGCTTTGTGCACTGGTCCAAATCATTTGGTGGAGGGGGGATTATGATGTGGAGTTGTTTTCCAAGGGTTGGGCTTGGCCCCTTGGTTCCAGTGAAGGGAACCCTTAAGGCGTCAGCATACCAAGACAATTTGGACAATTTCATTCTCCCAACTTTGTAAGAACAGTTTGGGGATGGCCCCTTCCTGTTCCAATATGACTGCGCACAAGTGCACAAAGCAAGGTTCATAAAGACATGGAAGAGGAGTTTGGGGTGGAGGAACTTGACTTGCCTGCACAGAGTCCTGACCTCAACCTGACAGAACACCTTTGGGATGAATTAGAGCGAAGACTGCGAGCCAGGTTTTCTCATCCAACATCAGTGCCTGACCTCACAAATGCGCTTCTGGAAGAATGGTCAAACATTAACAGACACACTCCTAAACCTTGTGGGCAGCCTTCCCAGAAGAGTTGAAGCTGTTATAGCTGATAATGGTGGGCCAACTCAATATTGAACCCTACGGACTAAGACTGGGTTGCCATTAAAGTTCATGTACGTGTAAAGGCAGGCACCCCAATACTTTTGACAATATAGTGTATATACAGCGGGTAAAATAAGTATTGAACACGTCACCACGTCATCATGACCCCTGATGACGTCATATATGACGAAACACATAGGACGGAGCTAGGCTGTATGACGCACAATGATACTGTGCATGCACGGCCCCATCGTGGCCATTTTGGAAGCTGACAGATCCAATATTTTCCCTGTATATAGAGTGTTTCTTCATGTCTACATATGTTTTGTAAGTGCATAAATAGTACTTTTATGCAGACTTTACTATGGTCGGCTTCTTTCTCCTGTTTCCATGTACTTAATAGGGGTGAGCTGAACACCCCCCAGTTCGGTTTGCACCAGAACTTGCGAACAGGCAATAAATTTGTTCGAACATCGGAACACCGTTAAAGTCTATGGGACTCGAATATGAAAAATCGAAAGTGCTAATTTTAAAGGCTTATATGCATGTTATTGTCATAAAAAGTGTTTGGGGACCCGGGTCCTGCCCCAGGGGACATGTATCAATGCAAAAAAAAGTTTTAAAAACGGTTGTTTTTTCGGGAGCAGTGATTATAATAATGCTTAAAGTGAAAAAATAAAAGTGAAATATTCCTTTAAATTTCGTACCTAGGGGGTTAGTATGCCTGTAAAGCAGCACTTGTTTCCCGTGCTTAGGACTGTCCCTGCACAAAGTGTAATTTCTGAAGGGAAAATAGGTCATTTAAAAGCACTCGCGGCTATAATGAATTGTCGGCTCCCGGCAATACAGAGAAAAGTCATTGATAAAAAATAAATAAATGCGTGGGGGTCCCCCAAATTCAATTACCAGGCCCTTCAGGTCTGGAATGGATATTAAGGGGAAACCTGTGTCAAATAAAAAAAAATATATGTGGAATTCCCCCCAAATATCCATACCAGACCCTTCAGGTCTAGTATGGATTTTAAGGGGAACTCCACGCCAAATGAAAAAAAAAATGTTGTGGAGTTCCCCCAAAAAATCCATACCAGACCCTTTATTCGAGCACACAACCTGGCAGGCCGCAGGAAAAGAGGGGGGGACGAGAGAGCGCCCCCCTCCTGAACCGTACCAGGCCACATGCCCTCAACATGGGGAGGATGCTTTGGGGGTCTGTGACCCCTCAAAGCACCATGTCCCCATGTTGATGGGGACAAGGGCCTCATCCCCACAACCCTTGCCCGGTGGTTGTGGGGGTCTGCGGGCGGGGGGCTTATCGGAATCTGGAAGACCCCTTTAACAAAGGGGACCCCCAGATCCTGCCCCAACCCCATGTGAATTGGTAAGGGGTACATTGTACCCCTACCATTTCACAAAGAAAGTGTAAAAAAACACAGACACCGTTGGGAAACGTCCTTTATTAAAAATAAAAATAATAAAAAAAAGATTCCAGCGGTGGTAATCCACTCTCGGTATCCTGCGATGGGTGATTTCCTCTCCGGGTTCCAGCGATGGATGGGTGTGACCCCGCCCCCCTCTGATGCAACAGAAACCTGCACGTCACTGGGGAAGCCCGGGTTTCCCCTTGCGTCAGAGTGGGATGGGATCACGTGACGAGTGGCCCCGCCCTCAGCTACATAAGAGACCTGTCAGGCTGCTGGGATTACCGGGGTTTCTCTGGTGGAGACAGGATGCTTGCTGTTCCTCGCTGCGTTGGACATAATCGTTGGAGCCTGGACCTGGAGAGGAGAGATCATCCATCGCTGGACCCCGACGAGGAGAGATCATCCACCGCTGGACCCCGGAGAAGAGAGCATCCATCGCAGGATACCGACAGCATTGGAGTGGAGACCGAGAGTGGATTACCACCGCTGGAATCCTTTTTTTATTTTTTTATTTAAAAAAAAAGGACTTTTCCCAACGGTGTCTGTGTGTTTTTTTACAATTTTTTACACCTTTCTTTGTGAAATGGTAGGAGTACAGTGTACGCCTTACCAATTCACATGGGGGGCAGAATCTGGGGGTCCCCTTTGTTAAAGGGGTCTTCCAGATTCCGATAAGCCCCCCGCCGGCAGACCCCCACAACCACTGGGCAAGGGTTGTGGGGATGAGGCCCTTGTCCCCATCAACATGGGGACATGGTGCTTTGAGGGGTCACAGACCCCCAAAGCATCCTCCCCATGTTGAGGGCATGTGGGCTGGTACGGTTCAGGAGGGGGGGCGCTCTCTCGCCCCCCCTCTTTTCCTGCGGCCTGCCAGGTTGCGTGCTCGGATAAAGGGTCTGGTATGGATTTTTGGGGGGAACTCCACGCCATTTTTTTTTTAATTTGGCGTGGAGTTCCCCTTAAAATCCATACCAGACCTGAAGGGTCTGGTATGGATATTTGGGGGGAACCCTATGTCTTTTTTTTATTTTTTATCAATGACCTTTCTCTGTATTGCTGGGAGCCGACAATTCATTACAGCCGCGAGTGCTTTTAAATTACTTTTTTTCCTTCAGAAATGACACTTTGTGCAGGCACAGTTCTAAGCACGGGAAACATGCGCTACTTTACAGGCATACTATGCACACTCCCTAGGTACGAAATTTAAAGGAATATTTCACTTTTATTGTTTCACTTTAAGCATTATTAAAATCACTGCTCCCAAAAAAACGGCAGTTATTAAAACTTTTTTTGCATTGATACATGTCCCCTGGGGCAGGACCCGGGTCTCCAAACACTTTTTATGACAATAACTTGCATATAAGCCTTTAAAATGAGCACTTTAGATTTCTCCCATAGACTTTTACAGGGTGTTCCGCGGCTTTTTCGAGTTTGTCGCAAACACCTCAAATTGTTCGGTGTTCGGCGAACAGGCGAACAGGCAATGTTCGAGTCGATCATGAGTTTGACTCGAACTTGAAGCTCATCCCTAGTACTTAAGTGTTAGCGATTAACAGATTGATTAGGAAGTTGTGTACGATTGGCTGAGATGATTCCCTTTGCTGGATGAACAACCAGGATTGGAGCTGACTACTAGCTTTGCTTCATTAGGGCTTATATTGACCACCTGATCGTGGTCATAAGCTTTTGGTAAGCCTCCCCCTTTGCCACCTTAGGGTGGGGTGATCCCTCTTTTTCTCCACTTTGGATATTCGGATATTTCTTTACCTAGAGTTTGGAGACACCCTTCTATACACTTCATGAACTGTTATTTTGAATTTGTATATTGCTATTTTGTATTTGCATTGAGTGTTATTATCCTTCATTTTATCATTTTCTAGCGCTTCACTTTTTGTCTTTCTACACTGTGATACTTGGCCAGAGTATTGTGCTAGCAGCTTTTGCACACAGTGTTTAAGGCTTTAAGCGCATGTGTTTTTTCCTTATATATACTGTATACATATATTCTAGTTTTCATAAATCAACCCTACTGAGTAGAACTCCTCTTTTAATAAACCAGGCGTGCAATAAATTGATGTCTGCACTTCAAACATGATATTGTTTCTCTGCAGTCTACCAAGCCCACATGCTATGAAGCCCAGTGGGGTTTCTTATACTATGTAACTGCTTGAAAATTCATTAAAATATAGAATACTGGCACCATATATTATAAAGCTTCTATGATCAGCTCCACCAGACTCATCCTCAAATGACCGATTTCTGTAATCTTCCACCTTTGAATCAATCAAAATTGCAACAGTTCGATGTATATTGCTATGCATTATAAAACCAGTTAAGGCCTTGGTTGCTTCTCGGTTATATTAACTTTCCTAGGACAGAAATATTTATTGTCTTCTATATGATGAAAAAATTAAGGTATACAAGAAGCACGTTTTCTTTATAAGTCTAAATAGGAATTGTGCTAATTCTTTGAGGCCAATTTAGCATTTGAAGTGGAGTTCCACCCAAAAATGGAACTCACACTTTTTGGAATCCTCCCCCCCTCCGGTGTCACATTTGGTACCTTTCAGGGGGGAGGAGGGAGCAGATACCTGTCTAATACAGGTATTTGCTCTGACTTCCTGGCATAGATCACCTCGGTGATCTACGCCACTTCCGGCGCCTATTCTGCCCCCCCCGCTGTCTTCTGGGAGACACACAGATCCCAGAAGACAGCAGGGACCAGTGGGATCGCGCAGCGTGACTCGTGCATGTCCAGTAGAGAACCGGGAAGTGAAGCCGAAATGCTTCACTACCTGATTCCCTTACCTAAGATGGCAGCGGCAGCAGCCGATCCTCGAGCGAAAGATCGGCTCCGGCTGCCGACATCGCGGGCGCCCTGCACAGGTAAGTGTCCATATATTAAAAGTCAGCAGCTGCTGTATTTGTAGCTGCTGGCTTTTGATATATTTTTTTTAGTGGGACCTCCGCTTTAAGTAGAAGATGTTCAGTGAATGTTCACTGGTCAGAAATGTGTGGTTATTACATTGCAAAGTAAATGATAGCAATTAAAGGGGCTGTAAACCCTCATGTTTTTTCACCTTAATGCATCCTATGCATTAAGGTGAAAAAACTTCTGACACTGACCGGCCCCCTAGCCCCCCTGTTTTACTCACCTGAGCCCATTCGTTCCGTCGGCGAGACGCGCTGTACCTCTCTGCCCAGGCTTCTGGGCTCTTGATTGGATAGTTTGATAGCAGCACATCCATTGGCTCCCGCTGCTGTCAATCAAATCCAATGACGCAGGGGGCGGGGCCGAGTCCGGCATTCTGTGTCTATGGATGCAAATGCTGGACTCGGGAGCGCGCCCGCAAGGTATTTCCCAGTGAGAGCGCTTCTCCCAGGGGGTTTACCAATGCGAGGAGTAGAGATGGGCGAACGGTTGACAAGCTGTCTCTTGTCTTTTTTTACCATTTTTGACACTTTTTTTGTGAAATGGTAGGGTTACAATGTACCCGTTACCAATTCACATAGGGGGGCCTGGGATCTGGGGGTCCCCTTGTTAAAGGGGGCTTCCAGATTCCGATAAGCCCCCCACCAGCAGACCCCCACAACCACCAGGCAAGAGTTGTGGGGATGAGGCCCTTGTCCCTATCAACATGGGGACAAGGTGCTTTGGGGTCAGACCCCAAAGCACCCTCCCCTGATTGCCCCCCCCCCCCCAAAATAAAAAAAAACACCAGCCACGACTGGTACAAAGCCAGCTCCATAAAGACATGGTTTGGTGAGTTTGGGGGGGAGGAACTCGGGTGACCTGCACAAAGCCTTGACATCAACCCTACTGAACACCTATAGGATGAGTTTGAAATGCCAATTGTAAGCCAGATCTGTTCATCCAACATCCGTAAAACAAAGCCAGCTCCATAAAGACATGGTTTGATGAGTTTGGTATGGAGGAACTCAAGTGACCTGCACAAAGCCCTGACCTTAAAGTGTTTGTTTAACCCAAAAATAAATAAATAGATATCCCGTCCCTTAAAGCAGATTAAACAGCACAGTGCTTGTGCTGTGTAATCTGCCCCCCTCTAAACTGTAAAAAAACCTGCCTGAACCTGCCACTTCTTGTATCCCCCTCTCTGTACTGACCACGATAACCAGGGCTGCTGAGCCCTGACCACCGTGGTCAATTTGCATTCCTGCGTCATCCGCATCACTGCTCTCAGCTCTCCTCGCTCCCCCTCATCCCCTCCTCTCTGCCTGTCAGCTCCTTGTTGTGTGTCTCTGTCTCCCTGCCCCCCCGCTGCTATTAGTATAAATCCCAAACTTTTAAATTGTCACTGGCAACCCCTCTATGATACCCAGGCATAGCATACTGTATATGTGTTTTCTAAAAACGAGGCTTGCAAATACCTATTTAGAGCTATCTTCAGGTCAGTCATGTGACTCGTGGCTGCTTTTAAACTCTGATACATGGCTTCTGCAGGGGAGGCTGAGCAGCCATGTGATCTCCCTGGCTGACATCAGAGTGAGATCTCGGCCCCTCCTGCAGAAGCAATGAATCGGAGCTGAAAAGCGACCACGAGTCACGTGACTGGCCTGAAGATAGCTCTAAATAGGTATTTACAAACCTTGTTTTTAGAAAACATATATACAGTGTGCTATGCCTGAGTATCATAGAGGGGCTGCCAGTGACTTATACTTGTGTGCCTTAAAAAACACTTTAACTACTAAACACCTACTGTATAGGATGAATTTGGAATGCCAATTGTGAGCCAGGTCTTTTCATTAATCAACCATAAAACAAAGCTAGCTCCATAAAGGTACGGTTTGACCAGTTTTGTGAGAAGTAACCCGAATGACCTGCACAAAGCCCTGACCTCAACCCTAGTGAACACATTGAATTGGATATTTGGCAAGGCATTGTGAGTCGAGTCTTCTCATCCAACATCTGTACTTGACCTTGCAAATGCTCTGTTTGCTGAGTTAGCCCCCACTTCCCATATACACGCCTCAAAAACTTGTGACAAGCCTTCTCAGAAGAGTGAAGGCTTTTATAACCACAAAGGAACGTGGGAGCGCAACATCACATTAATGCCCATGGTTTTGGAGTTAGACGTTCAACAAGCTCATAAAGGTATGATAGTTATTAGTCAGGTGTCCAACATCCTTTGGCCATGTGTTGAGGGAAAAAAAAAGCGTAACATTTCTAATGCCGCGTACACACAATCGGAATTTCCGTCGGAAAAACCTTGGATGTTTTTTTCGACGGAATTCCGCTCAAGCTTGGCTTGCATACACACGGTCACACACAAAAGTTCTCTGAACTTTCGACCGTCAATAACGCGGTGACGTACAAGACGTACGACGAGCTGAGATCAATGAAGTTCAATAGGCAGTTTGGCTCTTCTGCTTGATTCTGAGCATGCGCGTTTTTTTTGCGCGTCGGAATTGCATACAGGACGAACTGAATTTCCGACAAGAACTTTTTCCGTCTGAAAAATAGAGAACCTGCTCTCAATCTTTTGCTGGCGGAAATTCCACCAGCAAAAGCCTGATGGAGCATACACACGGTCGTAATTTCCAATCGTGTGTACGCGGCATCAGGAAAATACTTAGTCATGTGACTATCATAGGCAGAATCATCCACTTGGCACTCACTTTTAGAAAGCTTACAAGAAGAGACCACAATGAATTTTGCTCAAGTCCTTCCATTTTAAGTATTTTCCTTTGGAGGAGTTTTACTTATTTTTATTTTTTTATTTTTTTACAAAACTGGATTCTCACGGGTCGATCTTACCGAATTCAACTGATGATTCAAAATAATGTCTTTCCTTTTGCATTAGGCCAGAGTTCTGCTTTATTACCGCTTTCCCCGAGACTATACATCCTAGCTAATTTACAAGACAGAAAACAGCTCAGACACTGAGTGTATTTACTTGAACAAATTCATCATTAGGATATAAATGAATAATGTATGTAAACAGAAAGACATATCGCCTCAAAGGACATTTGTGTGATCTATATTCTGGCTGTGAAAAGACGGAAACAATAGGTACTCCAAAGGACAAAGAGAAAACAAGCACAAAGACTGTCAAGTTCACTCTGGAGGGGGAGATTATCATGCTGTCCGCAGCGCAGGACTTGGAGATGAAAAATAATTTAAGTGAGTGTGCGGCCCCTTCAAGCCACCTTGACAAGCGAGTGCATCGTTTACAGAACAATGAGAAATTCAGGAACGCAGAGCTCAAACAGTGTAATTAAAGTTGCAGAATTTCAAGCAAGCTGCCATGTACAGTACTGCCTTCTTGAAGCAGAGGATATTTATGAGCATGACTTCTATCACAAATCTGAAAAACACAAGAAGTATATTCATTAATTAAGGGTACCTACCATGAGATGGAACATGGAGAATGTTTTTACAGATTTTTACTCCTGAAAATGCCAGCTCCTTGGCCCTGTGACTTCAATATTTTGAATTATTGGCCTGGAATAGGTATGAAGATAAGAACCACTGACCTAACTGATCGACATTGTTCCAGGTTAGTGATCAGAAAGTATAGAAGCCAGAGGGTCAGCTTAAATTAATTGTTCTGGAAAGTCCAAAATCGCAACCTACGAAAGAAGAGGTGTTATGCCGCGTACACACGACCGTTTTTAATGTCATTGAAAAAAAATGCATTTTTTCTCGACGTGATTCTTCTCAAGCCTGCCTTGCCTACACACTATCGTGGAAAAAAATGCTCGAGTAAAGCGCGGTGACGTACAACACGTACGACGGCACTATAAAGGGGAAGTTCCATTTGGATGGCGCCACCCGTCATGTTAGTAAAGTTTGATGAGAGACGATTCGCGCTTTTCAGCCCGTTACAGCGCGTTGAATGAGCGAGAACGAGCGCTCCTGTCTCATACTTGATTCTGAGCACGCGCATTTTTTTTCACATCGTTAAAGCCTACACATGCCCGTTTTTCATGACGAGAAAAACAACGATGTGAAAAACGACGAGAAAAATTAGAGCATGTTCCAATTTTTTCATGGCCATTTTTCATGTCGTGAAAAATGCTCTGAAGCCCACACATGATCATTTTTAATGACCATTTTAAAAAATTGCATTTTTCTCATCATTAAAAACGGTTGTGTGTACGCAGCATTATACTTAAAGTGGAAGTACCGTATATACTCGAGTATAAGCCGAGTTTTTCAGCACATTTTTTGTGCTGAAAATGCCCCCCTCGGCTTATACTCGAGTCAGTGTCCATCTTCAACTTTGTGCGCCAGATCCCGGCCAGCCATAGGTCCCCTGGACCCCAATCTTGGCACACATGTAGCCCCACTATTCCTCTACAAGTGTGCAAAGAGGACTTACGGCCGGGGAGCACCGATTTTTCAAAGCCGGCACACCTTCCATAGACTCCCATGTTAAACTGTAATTTCTCTGGTGATTTTGGGGACCCGGTACCAGCCTTCCATAGACTCCCATGTTAAACGTCAGTCTAGTCACACTGCGCCGGAGATCGGGTAGGGAGATTGGGCACAGTGAGGCATGGACACAGTGAGGCATGGGCACAGTGAGGCATGGACACAGTGAGGCACAGTGAGGCATGCACATGGACACAGTGAGGCATGCACATGGACACAGTGAGGCATGCACATGGACACCCTAGGCTTATACTTGAGTCAATAAGTTTTCCCATTTTTTTGTGGTAAAATTAGGTGCCTCGGCTTATATTCGGGTCGGCTTATACTCAAGTATATACGGTAAACCCATCCATTTAACGGTTTCAAATAACAGTTACAATTCTGGCACGTGTCGGGAATGTAACCCTCCCATTGGTTGTGCTCTCAACCAAACTGTCAAACCATCCAATGGCTGGTTTCATAACTGATCACATGTGCAGCATCATTGAAGTTGTAGATTAAACAGAGGCAAAGATGGCAGCTTCCTTGGCTGAAAACTATAGGAGGGTTTACTTCCACTTTAACTATTCAATCACTAATTCCTCTGATCTTCTGTATGTTCAAGGGCCATCTGAAGGATATATTCACATTTGACATCTCTCTGAGTGTTTGGCCCCTGCATTGCCTAACAGTCTATAATTCGTTCCACTGAACCTTGCATCACTACTATGACCTATTAAGACATTAAATTCTGGAACGGTTCTAGAAGCTCGTTTTGGCTGCCTAAAAAGTTCCAGGAACCTTGCAATAAAAGCGAACCAGTATACAACAGTTATTGGATACACCACCCTTCCTGTGCATCCAACACCCTTGCATAATGCAAGCCCTGATGAAGGGAGACACCCTGATACCCCTGTAACAAGGTTCTTTATATTTGGTATAGCATTCCTTCTCTACTTATTATCTGGTGCTCTACAGTCAATGTCCCTTCTTGGAGGACCTTTACATGGATGGGAGTTGCCTAACTGGAGACACTACACCTGTCTAGAAGCAACCAAACTGGCACTGCCAAGTGAAGTTTTGGATCCATCGCCTCTCACCTACAGTCTTCGAACTTAAAAAGTCACAACTGTCTGATTCATGTAGCACCCTTCTAGCATAGGTAGCTAGGAGAATTTAGCTTTTGGATTAATTTGTAATTAAAGGAGCAGTAATTGTTTAGTCTGGCCTGTGTCTCACAGGCTGGGAGTTTGATTGCTCCCCCCTGCCTCTGGAAGAAGATTCCAAAGCTTATTGCAGGAGTTTCTCAGTGCCCAGCCTAAATATATGTCAGATTCTGGCCAATCCCTGGAGGGGAAGTTTCAAGAAGGGGGCTGGAGTATGGATAAATAGTCTGAGACACTAGAGCAGTGATTCTCATCCAGGGTTCCGTGGAACCCTAGGGTTCCTACAGAGGTTGCTAGGGGTTCCTTCAGCATTGGGCAATTTCTGCCTCTCAGATAATTTCCTACTGACACCAGTGATCTTTTTAGCTATCTGTAAGGAGGTCATTCTTCCCAATGACCACAAGTGTAAGGACCATTCTTCCCACTGACCATCACACTAAGGTTTCATAAATTGTAGATCTGTAATTTTTAGCAGGGGTTCCCCGAGACCGGAGAACTATTTCAAGGGTTCCTCTGTGTTGAAAAGGTTGAGAAAGGCTGCACTAGAGAGCAGGGTTCCTTCTATCCAGGGGGGTTCCAGAGGTGCAGGGTCTGCTGCTGCCAGGCAACCAATGTTCTGAAAAACTGCTCAAGGAGGCTTCAGAGGTGCTAGGATTAAACGCTCAAATGGACTTTGCTCAGAGCTGACTGTAGAACCACACCAGAAAAGGTATCCAGTCCTGAGAGGCACCATCTCACTCACTGGGTTGTGTCCAGAGGAAGCTGAAAGGAGGCAGATATCCAGGGGACTTTAAGTTGATCCTTGAGACTGTTCACTCTTAACTACTACTGCCACTGCTGCCAAAAGGCTGTCCTCTGATCGCTAACTACTGCCGAACGTTCTTTTTTTTGGAAGTATCCCATGCCAAGACTCTAATGCTCTAACCCCTCTCCTGTTACAAGTTCTATCAGCAATAAACTACAAAAAATACAACCCCTAAACTGTTTATTGAAGTCAGAGTGAATGGTCTGTTTCTTGGGTGGCTGGTGGTATCTGTGCTGTTTGGGGAAGAATCAGTCAAACTCAGCGGCTCCAGTCGGGGGTAGCAATACACTTATAAGATCAGAGTTGTGATCAGCTTGAAGAAGGGAGAAAATTCTAATGATGTAAAAGTGGAAGCCACATGAACCTGGCATAGAAACTGGAATTGGGGAATGTCCCTGGAAATTGGAATTGTCAGGGGAAAATTCATCTACCTTTTCATGACTATATAATATAACTGTTAATCCTCTACTGGAGGCTCAAGATAATATCCACACAATTACAAATAGCTACTAAAAAGGTCACTACCCCTACCTATAACTGGTCTTCACAGCAAGGAGCACTGGAAGGGCAAATGCATGTCAAATAAAACCAAAGAATTTTAAAGCTCAACTTACCAATCAGCCTGCGACCAACCAAATGAACCTATCTAACAGTATGTTAAAAACAAGGGTTTAGTTGCACACATTTGCAAATGAATGCGTAAACTGCAGGCCCCGCCAAGGCACCCTTGATCCTGCAGACCCTAACTCTAAATTTGAAGAGTCTCCACAGTAGGAGCACGTGTGTTCTGATGGATAGATGAAGGGCAGATGACTGGAGGGAGCCCAACCCATCTTAAAGGCGCAGGAACACACTAGACACCCAGCACATTGCACAATGGCAGCCTTGGCGGGGCCTGCAGCTTATGCATGTATTTGCAAATGTGTGCTACTAAACCCCTGTTTTTACGCATACTGTTAGACAGGTTAATACGGTTGGTCGCAGGCTGGTTGGTAAGTTAAAGGGGTTGTAAAGGTTCATGTTTTTTCACCTTAATGCATCCTATGCATTAAGGTGAAAAAACATCTGATGATTACCAGCCCCCCGGTTTACTTACCTGAGCCCTCGAAAGTCCTGCATCACAAACGCCCTCGATCGTTGCCCGGGCTTCTCGGTTCTTCTCGGCTCTTCATTGGATAGATTGATAGCAGCGCAGTCATTGGCTCGCACTGCTGTCAATCAACTCCAATGACACGAGGGCCGGGGGGGCGGGGCCGAGTCCTGTAGTCGGCGGCTATGGACGCCGGATACAGGACTCGGGAGCGTGCCCGCAAGGTTGGGAGAGCCCTTGGGAGAGCGCTTAACAGAGGGGGTTATCAGAAGCGGGAAGGAGCCGAGACAGCCGCTGAGGGACCCCAGAAGACGAGGATTGGGCCACTCTGTGCAAAACAAGCTGCACAGTGGAGGCAAGTATGACATGTTTGTTATTTTAAAAAATAAATAAAATTGAAGCTTTAGTATCACTTTAGGCTTGAAAATTCTTTGTTTTTATTTGACATGTGTTTGCCCTTCCAGTGCTCCTTGCTGTGAAGACCAGTTATAGGTGGGGGCAGTGACCTTTTTTTGTATTGTTGACATATTGGTCAGGCAACGCACTGACACCTTTGCTGCCATTGTGCAATGTGCTGGGTGTCTAGTGTGTTCCTGCTCCTTTAAGACGGGTTGGGCTCTCTGCAGTCATCTGCCCTTCATCTATCCATCACAATACATGTGCTTCCACTGTGGAGACTCTTCAAATTTAGAGTTGGGGTCTGCAGGATACAGGGTGCCTTCAGGGCTGCTGCTAGAAATTACGGGGCCCCATACAGGCTACCTGGCCGGGCCCCCACCAATATATCAAAACAAGATTTTCACTAAAAATACACAAAAATCATTATTAGCAGACACAAACATAATACAGAGCCTGTGTGAATTAACCCTTTTTAATTGTTTTTTTTTTTTAATTTAAAAAACGTTACATTTTTAATTTTTTTTTTTTACAATTAACTTTTTAACAGGACAGGGGAGCCAACAGTGCCACGGGGGGTGCAGCACAGTGACAGGGGGGGGTCAAATGGGGGGGATGAGAAGTAGGCGGAACAAAGAGGGGGATCGGTGCGGGGGAAGCTGTCTCTCCCTGCAGCAGCTGAAAGCCAGCGGGAGGGAGAGAAACCACCTTTCAGAAGCTGCAGAGAGCCGCACAGGGCATCTTTCCGTAATTGCACCTCCGCCTCGACCACACCCATTCCTCCTGCTGTTTGGGCCCCCCTGTGTGCCTGGGCCCCCTACAGTAGGACTGGTGGTCCTCCCCTATCAGCGGCCCTGGGTGCCTTGGCGGGGCCTGCAGCGTACGCATGTATTTGCAAATGTGTGCAACTAAACCCTTGTTTTTAACGCATACTGTTAGACAGGTGAATTCGGTTGGTCGCAGGCTGGTTGGTAAGTTGAGCTTAGAAATTCTTTGGTTTTATTTAAATTACAAATCACTCACTACCTTCTACTCACTGGAACATTATATCTCTAGATCCTCCATTATACTCCCATCGCTCTCAATGTGTTTGCATCCTTTTCAGATGAGTGGACTGTCAAACATTCACGCCTGGGAATCTTTTGAAAATCTTTATGTTAACTAAAATAAACAAACCACTTCAACGCAAAACAAATCCCACATCTTGTTAATTTTGTTGTACAACATAATAATATTATTATTTTTTTTCTTATAATTTTACATTTCCTTGCTGGCAAGTGACAACATTGTCTGCTCCCTAAGTGTATACTTACAAAAGAAATAAAAATTAAACCATTGCGTGTTAACTTCACAACGTCACCCCCTCAGGAAGCTGATCCCTCTAATGCAAGCGTGTAATTATGAATTTGTTCATTATCGTTTATTACTAGAGGGCCTCGCTATGCATTTCACCTTACCTAGTGTTCACAAAGTCGCCTTGTTTTTCTGCAGAAACTCAAAGCGTTTCTATTTATAGTTAGGAAAGAAATGCGTTGGCAATGAAGAAACAGAACCGAACAAACAGCTTAACCATGTTTCAAACAAGCAATTTCCATGCAGATTCCAATGATAAACACAACTTCCAGTGGAATAGAATTTAGGGTAATTATTATCTCACATAACCATTATTTTCCTGTAACAACTAGGGAGTTTGCAAAATTTATGGTGAAATTATACGCCAGCAATATCATCAACGAATGGTCTTCTGATAATGAAGTACCCAGGGGCCTAATTAAATTACAACAGGGAAGATTAAAATAAGAGTACATTCAACTCATCTCTTGTCGTATGGATTACGCGTATATTTTATTCCAAACTAGCTCTATCTGCAAAATCCCACTGGGAACTTTTTTTTTCATTTTTTTTTTGCTAAATACCATTGGTAATGCATATCATTCATGAACATAGCTACTTCTCTATTAAAAGCCTGCTGGTTCCCAATAAAATTGAATTTTAAATGCATGTGTGACTCATGTGCATGGCCTGGAAACCCGGTTTCTTACAGATGGGTTTAGTAATTCATGCTTTCATTCATCTTCAAGGAAAAGCAGGAAAAGCGTTTTTTTTTTACTTTAAAAGTATTTATCCTGATGGTGACTGAATCTATTTCTGCTCCCATTATTAGATAGCGATATAGTCAAATTCCTACTTTTATTTTCTTTTTTATTCTTTTCTCAAAAGGAATGGAAAAAATTGCTGTAAAATCTGAGAATTTACCAAAAGGAAAGGAATAT